>OX382364.1:22624808-23293140 GCA_947508005.1 Amphipoea lucens
TAACTTTAAAATCAGTGTTGATTTACACCTCGTTGTATCCAAGCTAATCTCGCAATGTATTTTCCAAATTTTAATACAAATCTTGATATTCACGTTGCTTTATGCGCACGCGCACATAAAGATTTACGCGACTTTAACTATTTGTTCAGTGTTTTAAAAGATAACAGTTGTGTTCAGTTATGTGAAAGTGCTGAAACAAGTTTAAAAGACTGGTGTCGTCGATTTTGCTACCGCATTTATGCAAAATGGACACAGTCTGGAAGAAGCACAGATAAGTTTCGGAAGAAACATGAGATTTGGCTACAGGCTGCAATTCAATGGCCGGAATTACAGAATGAAAATATGGAACCTTCTACAGAAAATATAAGTGACGTCATCGAGCCCATAATTTCTCCTGCTAAATCTGATGCTTCAACTTGTACACATCCTAGTCCTCGTAAATCTTTTGAGGACCTTAGTAACCGGCAAAAAAGAAGACGCACTGAAGATAGTCTTTCATGCAGCAGTAGCAGCGCTGAAATTATGTTTTCGGCCGAAAGGGCGCTTCAAAAGGCAGGACAAAGCGATACAGCTTATGTTATGAAATACTTGACGGAGAATCCAGAAGAGGCCTCAAAAATCAAAGCCTTCATTGAAGGTAAATCAATTCAGGTACGGGAAATATCCCCTTTGAAGGCATTGGCTCTTTATGTATCGATGAACTTATCGAAATGGCGCTATAACACTCTTCGGGATTTCAACACTCAAGAAGGAGCTCTTCAATACCCGAGTTACTACATGTTGGTTAAAGAAAAAATTAAGTGCTATCCGGCCAAAGAAGATCTCACAGTTACAGAGAGCTCTGCAAAAATCAAATTACAAGCCTTGATGGATTTAACCTCAAGAAGACTTATTAGGTCGTTAGAAACCCCTGTTGATCCCAATCAACAGCTCGTATTGACCAGCAAATGGGGTTTTGACGGATCATCTAGCCAAAGCATTTATCATCAAAGGACGAGTGAAGATGAGCAAATCGATCTTGCTAGTAATTTTATGATTAGTCTTGTACCACTGCGGCTCGTCTCAAAAGGTGTAACAATTTGGGAAAACGAGCGACCATCTTCCACTTCATTTTGCCGGCCAATATTGTTTAAGTTTATAAAGGAAACCAAAGAAAATGTGCAGAGAGAGATGGCTGAAATCGAAGCAGAGATTGAAGCCTTAACTCCATCCACCATCACTGATGGAATTAGTGTCAAACACCAACTGCTGTTGACAATGATTGATGGTAAAATTCATTCCATTATATCCAATACAGCAGCTTCAGTGTGTGACATATGCAAGGCTTGTCCTAAAGAAATGAATAATTTAGAGTTAATCAAAGATAAACACGCAAACGAGGACATGTATAAATATGGCTTAAGCACCCTTCACGCTTGGATTCGCTCAATGGAATGCTTATTACACATTTCCTACAAATTAGACATAAAATCATGGCAAGTAAGGGGTGATATAGCAAAAAGGCAAGTTGATGACAGGAAGAAAAGAGTTCAAGAGGCTGTAAGAAGAGAAACGGGCTTACTTCTCGATGTTGTGAAACAAGGCAGTGGATCCACCAACAATGGCAACTCGGCAAGGAGATTTTTTGAAAACTACACTAAATCTGCTGAACTGACCGGAATAGATGCTATGCTTTTAAGAAAAATCTGTGTGATCTTGCAGTGTATTTCATCAGGAGAGAAGATCAACGTAACTAAATTCCGAGAGTTCTGCTTTGATACTGCTAAGCTTTACGTGGAGTTATACCCATGGTATTATATGCCTTCTTCACTTCATAAAATTTTAATGCATGGGCCAGACATAGTTCAGAACATGTCAATTGTGCCCATTGGTTTTCTATCCGAAGAGGCATCTGAGGCTAGAAATAAAGATTTTAGAAAATATAGAGAGGGGCATTCTCGAAAGCATAGCAGTATCTCATGCAATGAAGATATTATGCACAATCTTTTACTGTCTTCTGATCCACTTGTTACAAGTATCCGTCCAAAAGGAAATAAGTTTGTAAAAAAATCTTCTTTTAAGGAATTTTATGAGCTTACGGATTCTGAGAAAAGTGATATCGAATTTGTTAACATAAATGATTTAGCGGACATCGATTCTGAATTTGAATTAATTGATGATGATGATGATGACGAAGATAATTAAATGATGTTATTGTTTTAAAATGTGTAACTTAGTAAATTAGAGCTTACATCTTAATTATTTATTGTACTTTTAATGAAACTAGGTAATTTATTATCAACTTACTTAAAAGTCATACTCTCATCAGTTCTTGTGAATATTTTTGTTAATATATATTTCTGTATATATATAATATATTTATAGACCTCTTAATAAGTCTGTCTGCGGTTTAAAGTAAATACAAATGGGGAAAAAACGTTTTTTTTTTTTAAATTTTCATTTCCTTTTATCCCAGAAAGTGCACATTTGGCGCACTATGTGTCTTAGTATTAAATATAGCTCTTAGTAATAGCATTACGATATTAGAGACCGCTACTTGAAACAAGCCCGGAATCAGGAGGGAGAGAGCTCGATACACTCATTTTCATAGTAAAATTTCACATTTTCTCAAATTACTCCCGAAATATGGGAGTTATGAAGAAATTCATCACCACAAGTTATGAAGGCATTAAGTAATCGAATAAGATGGCATCATTAGTTTGGCATAATTTTACTCTTTTTTTTCGGACATGTCTACGTCCAACCGCTCCCATACATTCGTTCCACTGTGCGACGCAACGCGTGACCTAAATATTTTTTTAAACACATAAAAATATACCTAATATTTATAGTACAGTACCCGGCGATAAATATTGCACATCGATCTTTGGAAAGAGACAATCGGCTAATTTCGGCTTCGTAGAGCGTTATCTCTGTCGCACGAAATACAAACAGTCCGGTATCTATTAGGAGCTGTTAAAACAATAATTATGATTTGCTTCTTTTGATAATTCTTTTTATTCTTTGTATAAAATACACCAATTTTTCTATAAATGATTGCTTTAGGTTGGGGTAAAATAAAAAGGTTTCCCTATTTTTCCTAAAGATGCCATAGTACAACTTTAAATTATTTAAATTTGGGGGTGTTAACAACTCTAGATATATATTTTTAGAACTGGACGCGACCGCACTCTATCGCACTTGAATAACGACTGACAAAACGTCAGTTAACGTCACATAGGTAGTGTGCGACAGAGATAACGCACTATGAAGCCGAAATTAGCCGATTGTTTCTTTCCAAAGGTCGATGTGCAATATTTATCGCCGGGTACTGTAAATCGGTGTCGGTAGGTATTTACAAATCATCTTCTTCATTTAAATGTTTGTTGGCAGATACCTATATTTTTTACATAGTAGCAACATTCAGAAATGAAGTGGAATGGCAGCATTGCCTTATTATTACTTTGAATGGCAGTGACATAAGAGGAAATACGTACAAAAGTAAATATAAATATTTTTATTTTTGTGTCCGAAATCCGGGAATCTTTATCATAACAAAAATGTAAATCTAATTTAAAAAATTGGAGTAATGTTATGAATTACATTTGGTTGTGACACGCTCCCTCGCAAGTTGGTACGGTCCCGCGGGATTGTCGTTTTCGTTGATGATTTTTCAACTGTAATTTAATAATGTTATTGGGAAAAAGTGTTGAGATATGTTGAAACCTTCTAAATACAGATGAATATGTTAATAATTTCCTTTAGTGAGCGATTTCGTAAGAATTTAACGTGACCATGTCTGTTTAAACTGGCATCAGACAGTAAGAGGAACGTGTCGTGTACCTGCGGCGAGGTCTGCGGGCTTCTCGTTGTGCACGTCGACGCGGCTCCACGCGCCCGCGTTGCTGTCCAGCTCGGGCTCCAGCTCCTCCTCGCGCTCGAAGTCCTGCACACAAACATCAACATCATCTCTACACTTTCTTGCCAACAACATTCTACGAATTAAAACAATAGGTGGACCATTTTTGGAAAACCAAATGTCTTTTCTTTATAGCGAAAAATATATCTATTGAATAACTATGCAAAATTACTAATGCTTTATTTTATTGTTCTGTGTATCGATTTGTCTAAGATATATTCAGAGCCCACATAATACATAGGTAAAAAATCAACACTCGTAGTGTTATGTTTTTCTAATGAAAAAGTTGGTCTCCTGTAGCAAAGTATATGTTCGTCATGACCATTATTTGACTAAAGCCGTGCGTACCGACAAAAATAACGAACTTCCGTACAAAATCCCCTATTTAACTTTTTAGGATATGAATTTTCGAAAATACTTCAGCTAACCTTCGTTATAAAAGGAACTCGTATGCAAAATTTTATGTTTCTAGAATCAACGGTTTAGGCAGCGCGCTGTCTGGCAGCGCATGAATTTAAAAGTTTTGTGAAGTCAATATTGACGAGTGTTACCATGATCTCGGCGTCGTGGTCCCGGTTGCCGGCCAGCCCGTACGTGGGGATGTCTCCCAGCGTGCGACAGAACTCGGCCGTCGCGTCCAGCACCATGGCACTGCCCTCCTCGCCCGCCTGCTCTTCCTTTACGCGCTCCAGGACCTCTTCCACCTGCGAGGATATCATTATGGAGAATAGAATACATTACTCTTTATTATGTACAACATATGAATTGCAGATATAAATTTAGAAATATTGCAACATAGGACAATAATGGGCGGTCTTATCGCTAACAGCGATTTTGCGATCTTTGGGTGGATTAAAGGGAGGAGAGACAATACTGCAGGGCGGCCGGCAGCTCGATGTCGGGCTCCGTCTCCTCCTGGCACAGCTCGGGCTGCACTGTGTACAGTTCCCTCACCTTGGGCACCTTGCACTGTGCCTGCTCCGCCAGCTCGGCCTGACGCAGCCGACGCGCGCGCGCCAGGGCGGCCTGCAGCTCGGTGTCGGGCTCCGTCTCCTCCTCGTCCACCGCCAGCGCCCGCGACAGCAGCTCGGGCTTCACTTCTGCACAGAAACCACAAGTCGGTCACCACGGGCTCTACAATGACTGACACACAGGAGTGACTTGTGAGCGACCGAGACACTATATTCGGAGACTGTAGCTAGTTAAATAATAGTAACGAGGGTAAAAAGACGCTTAACGAAGCCGAGAGTCAATTGTTCTTCCCGTAATTGTGATTTTTTTGTACTAGCTAGACATCTAAGGGGCAATTCTCGTAATTTTAAGAATGTTCAGTCTGATCTCAGTCTCAATCTGTCAAAAATACCCTTAATTTTCCCTAAATTTTCACAAGTTTTTACTCAGTTTGATGAACAGAGTGCATAGCTAAGCGTCCCCCACAGTGTGAGTGTACAGTACGAAGCAGGCAGGCTACCTGTGTCGTCGGTGTCGAGCTGCGCGTTGGCTGCGTCGTAGTCATCCACGTCGATGGGCTCGTGCTTAGCCTTCTTACGTATCTTGCCCTGAACAGAAACATTACAATAATTATATTTTTACTTAAATTCAGCCGACGATTAGACGCTACTAGCTTCAGCCCGCGGCTTCGTCCGTGTGAAATTTCTTACCATCCCCCAATCACCCTCTTAGGGGTGGAATTTTGAAAAACCCTTTCTTAGTGGATACCTATTCTTCACAAAGAACACACCCTCCAAATTTCATGTCTCTAGGACCAGCGGTTTAAGCTGTGCGTTGATATATCAGTCAGTCAGGATTTTGAATTTACAGTAAAATTTCAATAAAAATGAGACAAAATTTACATTAAACAAAACATAAAAGCCAGTCTGCCACAAAGGTTTTATCAGATGTTGTAATCTTCATATTTATTAAGGCACCTTTGCGGAAGAGAAATAGAATGTTTATTATTATTAGTAACGTTACCTTTCTCTTTGTCTTCTTGAACTTGGCTTGCACCTCGTGCTCGTCCAGGTAGTCGCAGGCGAGCCGCAGCGCCGGCAGCTGCAGCGACTCCAGGCGCTTGTCGCCGCCTCCCTGCAGGCGCTCCTGTCTCTGTAGCCACATTTATTTATTGTTAGAATAGCTGAATACTGCTACTGTAATGATAAACCGACAGCAGGATCGTTATATTATTTGTTGTGAACTCCTAGACGTGTATAAATATTTTTTTGGAAGTCAAAATCTAAAACCAACTATGACAAAACTCCAACGCAAAAGATATAAATATGAAATAACAAAAGTGCTGTGTTTGTTTGAAGTTATGCCTTGCAGGGCTTTGACTTTCATTGACTTCTAGAACTGTCTTCTAGTAGCAGTACTACTACACATCATCATTCGTCACTCTCCTGCCCTCATCCCAATCTATTTGTGGTTGGTGCAACATGTATGTGGCGCGGGAAAAGAGTTCCCGGACAGATACTACTACACATCTACGCATAATGATTTTGAAATTTTAACCACCACAAATCCTAAGTCCTAACCGAACCAAACTAAAGGCGACGTTCACACGGTGTTACCCAGTACGATATTTGACTGTATAATGTTGGGATTACATGGCAGTATTGTACAGCGCACACTGTGCCCGTGGTGGATCCCTCCCTCTCACAAGAAGGTACACTGTATAGTACACGGAGGTGAAGCATCTCACCATCATGTCGCGGAACTTCTTGGCCTCGAGCACGTCGTCGTCTCCGATGAGGAAGCCCCTGGTCTTGGCCTCCTTCTCCTTGTTGATCTCGTCGTCGTACTTGCTGAGCACGGGCCGCGCGAAGCCCAGCGAAGCGGCCTCTAATTCCGCCTCGTCGTCGTACGCGCGGTAACCGGCCTTAGCTTTCTTTGCTTCGAGAAGATTCTGTGGAAAATATTAGGAAATTTATTTTTTGAACACACAAAAGCAGCAAGGAGTTTGGCATGTGCCATACTCATTTGCAGGGTGGGTCTAGTTGTGAGTAATAGTTGACCACAATGACCACAAATGGTTCCAAGTCGCGTGACCTTCACTTTTTAACAAATATTGAGAGCCTGGTAACCTTTGCAGATTAGGGTTGTTATTTTAAGTATCATTAAAATACTAATTATACTTTGCACCTTTCAAACACAATGTTTTTAATCCAGGAAATGTGTTATGTGACATTATTTCGGAGCTGGGTGAGACATTGTAATGATATGTTACCTTCTTAGTCCTCTCGTCGTCGACAATGTTAACGTTGACGAGTACATCCTCCTTATCATCAGCGAGCACGTCCTTATCAGCCAGCGTCAGCACCACCTCGCGCTCGTCTCCTATCTGTACACAAAAAAATAGAAGACATGTAGTTCGAGATATTTATCACTGTTTGGTACCTAATATCAAAATATAGGGACATAGGAGACATTACTTTCGAACTTGCATATCGTAGAATAACAGAAAACTAGACAATGGCGATCTGGGGACTTAGTTAAGTGCTTAAAGTATCGTTTTATGAAAAGCCACTAACTTGTTTTGTCAATACAATTTCTGTGACAGTTTCACAAATGTAACACAACAACAACGCTCCACATTCATGCGTCGTAAGATCTTTGTGGCACTCTACATGGCATTATCACTTGTGTTCATAAATTAAGCACCTTTTTAGGGTTCCATACCAAAATGGTAAAAAGGAACCCTTATCTCCTCCCTCCCTTTAGGAGATATCCAGCTGTGACAGACGGACAGACAACGGATATCTTAAGAACTACTAATGCTATCAACTTGAAATTTTGAATAGTTTTAGATGACGTTAGCCCAACTATTTTGCAATAAGAAAGAAATAAAAAAATATATATAATAATATATTTTGCAACAGGGACTGAAAGGGGGTCTGAAAAATTCGAAGTGGGGCTACTGGGGCATGTGGGGTATCATATGAAAGAGCGCTGTTTGCACATTCTCAAACATTTTTCTTTTTTTTTTAGGCCGCATAGTTTTCGACTTCTGATGAAAAATATAAAACGATGTCTCTAAATAGCACATTTTTTCAGAAAATATCAACAAAAATTACATTAGTTCCACTGTGGGTCAAGAGATGGCGCGTACTTAAAACTGCAATATTCTACACCGCAGCGCGCAGTGTAAAAATTCTCTGACGAATATAAGCCTCCCCGATGAACATTTAAAAACATATTATTATGATGGTACGGAACCCTCGGTGCGCGAGTCCGACTTTTGTCATCAAAGTTTTATAAGACTGCGATGTTTTATTGTAAATCGTAAGGGTCATACAAAAAAGTAGTTTTTGCAGCATGCATGCAAAGTTGGCTGTTGTCTCGTAAGTTACGTGGGAAGGTTTCCGCTTGTCGTGGGAACAGTCATAATCAGACTATAATGTTCCCACTGCTGGGACACAGGCCTCCTCTCTGTGAGACGGAGTGGGCCTTAATCCAACACGCGGGCCCAGTGCGGGTTGGTAGATGTCACATGTCTTCGAAGTTTTTGTTCTAGGACATGCCGGTTTCCTCACGATGTTTTTCTTCACCGTTTTGAGAGCAGTGGTGATGAAAATAATTTACAGAAAGTAAAGCGCCTGTCTGGGTTCGAACCTACAACTCGTAAGTCGCGGTCGATACAACTGGGCCACCATTGCTCTGGGAACAGTGCAGGATTTAATGTAACAATTTCTAAATTATAAAGTAATGGTTAATATAATTAAAAATGAAAAAAATTATAAGCAATTATGTTTTCTGGAAAATTGTAAATACTGAGTCCGTTTTACTATGGGATTTTTGCATGAACTATTGTTTGAACAGGACTTTACAGGACAACGTCAGTCGGGTTAGCTAAGTAATTTATATTTTCTAAACAATGGCATTCAGCTTTCTGCCGAGGTAAGTGTGACATGCTGTAAGTCTGTAAGCTGTCGTAAGAACCGGGGTCGTGACTCGTGTCCTCACCGCGTCGATGTCGTGCGCGACGCGCAGGCCGCGCAGCTCGCGCGCGCCGTAGCGCTGCTCGCGTCGCGCGCTCTGTTCCGCCTCCAGCAGCGCCGACACGCCGAACACCTCGTCCATCTCGTCCAGCATGGCCGCCTGGAACATACGTGAACATAAACAAACAACCAAGCACCATAATATTAGAGAAACTAAAACACAAATAAAAGTTAGCAATAAGTAAACAAAATTATTATTTGTTAAAAGAATTTCTTGCCCATTCTTCTCTATAAGAAACTGCCTTTTGAAAGGAGCAACTAGATTTTTTTTTTAATTAAAATCATTTACTTGTACCATGTTTGCAAATATGTGAGCACCATGTATCTATCAGATAATTAATTTATATGTCATGGTTTCGTTTTTAATTCTTTTACCTATTGTGGTATAGTAATTTTATTGTAGGTGCATCGTCCTCACATGTTATTATATAATTAATGTACCTATGCAAAATATTGTAAAACATTTTTAAAGAGTAACGGTGGAGTTTCTTGCCCATTCTTCTCCATACGAAAACTATCTTTTGGAAGGGGCGACTAGAATCAATTCTATTTTAATGTAATTTTTGACGTTCAAAAGTGCCTTTTATGTGCCTATTTGAAATTAATGCTTTCGACTCATACCCTCTTGGCAGCTTCCCGCTTCTGCTTGTCGATGTCTCGCGAGCGCCGCACCCAGGCGGCCGCGTCGTCCTCGTCAGACTCGTCGGCCAGCAGCGTCGTCTGCAACCTGCACAACAAGCCGTGTTATTTTTTTTATTAATCTTTGTTCGCAATACAAAGGCAGCGTTAATGCCTTAGGCATTCTCCACCAGTCAACCAAGGGTGGTGGAGAGATAACATGGCAGGTGCACTGCTTGTGAGTGAAGCAAAAAGGAATATTAATAAAAAAAGATATCATTTTTTCAGAAAGAAAAATTTTAAATTGTAATTGTGCATTTTCATTGGGAATTTTGTATGAATTATTGAAATATGGATTTTTTTTTTTTCATAAATTCAAGGTCTGCTGTAAACACGTCCCTGTCATTTTCTTTTTTTTAGCAACTAATTAGTAAAGAAAATATGACCCCCTAAAAATTTCAAAAAATGGCCTATTTTTACCGCCGTGATTAGAGGACTACCAGACAAATTAGAAAACTTTTTATTATCACAGGCCCTGTCCCGTCTTAAATCAAATAAAAACACTGACTTCTGTTCAATTTTCCTCTTCTCCTTGTGCAGCTGCAGCTTCTCGCGGATCTTCTCCGACTTTTTCAGCTGCGCAATGTTGGCGGCCGGCTTGTGGTAGAACTCGCCCAGGTCATCCTTGATCTTGCCATCTTCTGCAACACGTCACACACGTTTAATAAATGGCAATAAAGGAACTAAAATGAGAATGTTATCTCTTCACTGTCAATCAGAATTAATGTGACCTTGCTCACAAACAATCACTGCCCACTGAAATACTGCAGCAAGTTCTCAAGTTTTGAGCAACAATATTATACGCAAACACGCCATCGACACAGGGAATTATCTCTTGCAAGCTATTTTCAACTCTATTGGAGTTGTTACTTAGCTCATTACACTAGTCAACAGATATTTTGTTGCTCATGATGAGAGAGTGGCTTTAGGTAAATGACTCGGTTTTTTAATGTTTTTTGTTTTCATATATCAATTAAATAGGAACAGCTACGTATGAGTATTTTTTAAGCTATTGCATAGCTTATATAGCGGGCTTTGAGCGCGGCGACCGTATCAAGAAATTCCGTAACGAAAATAAACCTAACACCCCCACTCCGACCGGCACAGCGGTGCGGCGTTGAAAGCCTTGCATCGTCTAACGTCGTTTCAGTTCGGCAGACTTCGGCACGGTGTTTGTTTGCGTGCGACTAGACGTATGCGTGTAGACTAAATAAATAAAATAATTGATTAATTGATTGCATAAATATTATAATTGCATAAGTTGATAAGAAATGCTATGCAATAGCTTTACCGCGGCAGTCCCCGAGTGCCACACGTATTTTTTTTATACTTATCGTTTTCTATGGAATAGCCTGCTCAGTGCCAAAATAGACTGTGTCCTGACTTCACCAAAGAAAGAATTTCAAAACTGAGGAAGATATAAAAGAGTTGCTGTACCTCCAGGCTTCTCAGCACGTTCCAGCGGCTTGAGGCCGAGCTTGGCGCGCAGCTTGTTGCTCTCGTCCACCGACAGGCTCTCGTGCGCCGCCCCGCGCGCCGGCGGCGACTGCGAGTGCTCGCCCGTGCGTGCCTCGCTCTCCGAGCTCTTCTCTCTATGTACAAGCAAGTTAATATGCATTCAATTGTTAAGGTGTTTGGAAATGAGGGCTATAAGAGTAAGTGATGGATGGATTGTGAAAACGATAATATGAGTAAAGGGAGAGTGACTACTAAGATGACTGCTATTAGAGATGTATGGAAGCAGTTATGCTGTGCAGACTCTAAATAAATTGACAAAATAATAAAATTAATAATAAATGAAATATGATGAATGTTGAACTAATATAACTGTACCTGTGATAGTCCGCGTCATCTCTATCCTTGTGCGCGCGGTGCAGCTCGCGCGCGCGCCGCTCGCGCTCCTCGCTGCTGCTGCGGCTCTGCGCGCGCGCCGCCGCCGCCTCGCGCGCCAAGTGCGAGTCCACCGGCACCTCCTCAACTATAACAACCGAAACAGCCACTTTATACACACCCGGGTAGTCTCCACAGACGCATACGTCATGACAGAGCTGTCGCTACAACATGAGATGGATTATTTTATACATTGACTTTAATGAAAACTTACTCAATAATTTGATGAATGTTCCATGCTGGATTAGTTGACAAAACCTTTTAAAACTCGTAATACTTTTAATTATTAACTAATTCTACATAATATTCATTTAGCTTTGTATACCAGCTATTAAGACTGACAATAGACTTGGTTCTACATTTAGAATTAAGAATGTTTCCTATTGATGACACCCTGACATCAAGAGTATACCCATAATATCAGGCATGCCAGTGGTTTTAGTGTCCTACTGTAGTTCTATTGATCAAATAAAAAGAAAACAAAAGGATGCCAGAGATAAGCTCCTTGTAATAGTCCTGTAATGTCAGCTTGCAGCTGGAGAGTTTGTAGCCCCACTTCTTCCCAGCCTAAGCACAAGGAAGTGGGGAAGGACTTTTGACTTTTGACTTCAAGAGGTTTTGGCAGACTGTCTTAAGTAATTTTGATGTTCAAAAAGTGCTGATTCTCAGACTAGTTTGAGTTTTGTTTTTATTTTGAGAAAAATTTTTAAATAAAAAATGTTACAAGGACTATTACAAGGAAGAAGCACTATTAAATTAATTCATTTTAATTTGAATTCATTTTATTTATAAAAAATCACAAAAGTAAAATTTGTTAATGAACATGTCAATTGACTTGAGGGTCAATTCAAATTTTCTTGTTTTTTGCAATTTGCAGGTCAGTATCAGGTTGTATGTTGATCTAATTAATATCATTTGCAGCAGCAAAAAACATTTACATATTTATAATCATAAAAATCACCAATACAACTCTCCAAATTCATATTACCATATTGAATAAGTATTTCATGAAATCATGACATTTGAGGCTAATTCAAAATCAAGGAGTTGTATTGCTAATTCTAGTGATTATAATTCTGCAAAGTTTTTTGTTATGGTCGCAAATCATATTTTAATCAACATCCAATGTGACACTGACCTGCAAATTGCAAAAAACCTAAGTTTTAATATCGCAGGCTACCTTATTGCATCCCCCTTAAAATGGATATACAAATTACGGCTATGTTATTTTCCGTGTAGTATGTGTGTCAGTAGAGCTTCATTTGGAAAGTAACATTTCATCCTTTTAATTTTTTTATATCTTTCCTTATTTTTCAATTGGGTTAGAAATATGTATTTATTTATTTTATTTTTACAATACATATTATTGTACCTAACAAAAGCCTTGGTTTCAATTAGTATTCTTCTTTTTTTTTTCATTTTATTTTTGTTTTAGTGTAGTTATTAGTCTTGCGGCTAAGTAATATCAGCCACACGGGTTGATCAATCAGGTTAAGCTATGCTTGCTGTGGTTGATCCGTGGATGGGTGACTATCTTCACATACCAAGACCCCTCCGTGTCTTGGAAAGCATGTTAAGCAGTTTGTCCCGGCTGTCATTTGTGGATCTTTGACAGTTGTTACAGTTCTTCACAAGCCCGAACGTCTGACAACCAGTCTTACCAAGGGGTATTGTATTACCCAGTAACTGGGTTGTGGAGGTCAGATATACAGCCGCTCCATCTAAAATACTGGTATTCTGCTGCATCCCAAAAAAAAGAAAAGATCCAAACAGCTGGCTTGTTTTAATCCAGTCAGCACTGGCTGTGGACATTTTGTATGAGCAGACTAGCATTCAAAAGGCAATTTATTCAGAATTTTTGCATAGATTTTAGTCTGGGAAAAATTATTTTATGGTTAGACTTGCAAAGACAATATAATAAAAATGATCTCAATATTAGGTAAATGATCCACAAAGGAGGATGTAATTGCTGTAGCATGTGGCATCCAGTGTTTTTGCCTCACCAGAGGCATTTTTATCAAGTTTATGTATATTTGTATTTTCATTTAAAGGGTTTCTTCTGCCTACAATCCGATTCCATGATGAATCACTTGAAAGTAGAAAACTAGGTAACATAAAAACAAGTTGTAGTGTTTGTAGCAATCACATAAATCCGTGGCTTTTGGCTCTTAGTTGATTGTCCACAGTGGCACCACTCCATACAGCTCCGTACAATATCTACCTGACACCAGCAGCACAGGGACGCGGTGGAACTACTCGAATGCCACCGAGTCTGAAATAACGAGCAAACAATGCCATTATTTTGTCAAATGGGAATACCGCCGACACCATTCACGATTTCCAAATGAATTTGTGAAAATATTATTAACAAAAACAATAAATTATCATGTCGCGTAAAATGGTAGTTCGCGCAAACAGGAGGTAGGAATAATTTGGAAATTATCATCGGTGTCTGGCGTATCTCATTCTAGAACATAAAAACTGCAACTAACCGTCTAGGGAGCGGTCTCGCTTGCGATCCTTGTGTTTGCGATGTCTTTTACGTTCAGTACGCTCACTACGTTCACGTTGAACTTCCTCGTTTTCCAAAGGCGAACGAGACCGACTCCTGTGCTTCTTCTTCTTTGAATCCTTCTTATGTTTCTTGGAACCCATAGCTTTGTTTATTTATGTGTTCCACGTTTTTATTTATTAATATTTCCTTCGTTTACAAACAATGCTAACGCGATGCGTTATAACTTGTAATCATCAAAGATTCTGTCGCAAGTCACATCACATCGTCGCCATCTTATTTTTCAATAAATCGTCAAAATAGCATGTTGTCTTTATTGCCCTTATTATAAGGATGATATTGCTATTTTAATGTCATGCTAAAGATTCATTTTGAGTGAACTGGAATATAATATTTTGGTTAAGGTTGCGTTCCCGTTGTTTCGAAGTTTAGTTCTAAGTAGCGTTACCGTTCTATTGCTAAAGCGCTTATTACAATTTTCAATTTGTAGGAAATCTAGAATCTACCGTAATCTCATGGCATAAAAAAAATTGTGATTTTCTATGCATTGACATTGCCATATGAAAATCACTTTTTTTTTATTCCATGAGGTTGTAGACCTTATAATTTACGATTAAACGAACTTACCTGTACGCGAAGTTCAATCATAATAATTATGCTCAGCTTCGTTCTCGAGATTGGTATAAACACAATGTAGTAACACGTACGGTGTTGCTTTTGCGCGCTGAAAGTAAAAAGCCCTATACCCAAAACTAAAAAAAATAAGCGTTTATTTGGAACATTTTTAAGAGAGACCAACATGAAAAACTATGGACGGGCCAAGGCGAATGTAGGCAGGCTAGGGAAGCCATTTCCACATTGGATGGCCACCTCACGTAACAGGTCCTCCGTCTAACCAAACAAAAGCTGCGCATAGTTACTGCAGCTTTAACTGGCCACGGGTCATTTAATAAACACCTCTTTGTCATAGGAGTAACAGACAGTCCGCTGTGCAGGGCCTGCATGGAGGACGACGAGACAGCGGCACATGTGCTTCTAAGCTGCCCGGTGGTCGCCACGTACAGGGCAAAGTACTTCGGTAACCCAGGTACCCTACGAGAGACGGTCAGTAACATCAAGGCGTTGCTGGCCTTCCTTGAGGAGCTGGGGTGGATCGAATAATCGATTTTCCCACCCGTACGCAAAATACGCGCATTGACGTGGAGTTGCGGACACCAGCCCGTATTACCTATTACCTAAATACCGAGTTTCGAGGTAATCGGACCACGCGTTAAAATTCTACCATAGAAATTTTGACACCCCAATACTCCTTTAGGGTAGTTTATAAAAACAAAAAATGCCAAACTTTATAATTTACTTTGATAAGTATTCGTGCCAAGTTTCAAGAATAAGATTTTTCATACTAACAAAATCCCCCCTTTTCACCCCTTAAAGGTTGAATTTCCAAAAACCCCTTCTTACTGGATACTTAGGTACTCTTCACAAAGAACACACCCACACCCTCCAAAATTCATGTCCAAATGTGTGTCTAGGACCAGCGGTTTAGGCTGTGCGTGGATATCTCAGTCAGGTCGTTCATCCCCCTTTGGGGGTGAAATTATCAAAAATGCTGAGACACGTATAAATTAATTTTCAATCGTCAGCCTAAATACAAAATTTGAAGATCCTAACTTTAAAATTGACGGACTTTCATACAAACTTTCATCCCCTATTTAACTCCCTTAGGGGTTGAATTTCGAAAAATCCTTCCTTATTCCTTGTCTACATTATAAAGGGAACCATTGTGTAAAATTTTAGCTTTCTAGGTCGAAGGGTTTGGGCTGGGCGTCAAAATCCTGACGTCACACAAAACCTGCGTCGCGCAAGCAAACTTATCAGCACGGCTAGCATGTCAGCGTTGGGGGTGGTTGGGGTATGCCTCGGTCGGCGAATCCTAATTATACGAGAGGGAGCGTATCAGGCGGCCGCCGCAATCAAGGGATTGGGGTGCTTTATAGCAGTATCAAAGAAACGCTTGCAGTGGGCATTCTGAGATCTAAGTGTACTCTCATTGCGGACAAGAGAAGGGGGCTCTCGTGACCTTTCTGAAGAAAAGGTTCTGGAGGGTCTGCATTCTATGCAGATAGTGAGGCTTAGCGTGTGCGAAGACGACGCAAGCATAGATCATGATGACTCTTGATGGGATGGATGACCGCGCTGTAGAGGCGCATTTTGCACTTGAGTGACAATTTGATGCGGGCAGACAGTTAGCGAACGAGCCGTCTTTATGTGCTCACTGAAAGTAACATTCCGGGGCAGTGGTCCAACTGCTCTGTACAACTAGTTGGTCCATGGGTCTTTACTAGGGGCAGTTATCCAACTTTAAAAATAGTTGGACCACAGCACCTTTGAGAGTTCCGTGGTCCATATATTTTGTCTATACCCGGTGCCTTCCAATTATGTAACCTAGCTGTTATATTTGTAATATCAGTCTCTGTTATCTCTTTAAATTTCATTTCATCTATTGATCTCCATTTTGTTTCTTCTTCTGTAATCCAGGTTGCTTTATTGTGTTGCACTTGTTCTTCCCATATTATACCAGAATGTTTCTAGGTGTTCTTTTGGTGGTGCATCTGTTGTTCTCTATTGTTGTGTCGGTGTGTGTTCCACCATCCACCATCATCAATAGCTTCGGCTGTAGCATCTTTGTCAGTGGGAGCCCGCCTGTTTAACTCCTCACCGCTGACGGTTCGCATGCTAAGACACTCAGCTTCAGCACTGAGCGTGCCCCGGCGATCGTCCCTGGGCAGCGGTTCTATACGTTTTCTTTTTGAACGAGGCTCCATTTTTAAGTTGGTTTCCAGAGCCACGTTAGCCACGCCAGTAATTTCTTATTCGTGTGTCCGCCCCCGACGTGATTATGGTCAATCAGGACGTGTGGTTGTTTAGGAGGCTTATTATTATTAATCTTGGAAACCGTAAAGCTACGGTTTCCTAGAATAGCGGTAGCCGCACAGACCGGTGGCCGCACAGACCGGTGGCCGCACAGACCAGTGACAGCACAGACCGGTCGCGGTGGCCGCACAGACCGGTGACAGCACAGACCGGTGATCGCACAGACCCGTGGCCGCACAGACCGGTGGCCGCACAGACCGGTAACCGCACAGACCGGTAACCGCACAGACTGGTGACAGCACAGACCGGTGGCCGCACAGACCGGTGGCCGCACAGACCGGTGGCCGCACAGACCGGTGACAGCACAGACCGGTGATCGCACAGACCGGTGATCGCACAGACCGGTGGCCGCACAGACCGGTGGCCGCACAGACCGGTGGCCGCACATACCGGTGACAGCACAGACCGGTGATCGCACAGACCGGTGACAGCACAGACCGGTGATCGCACAGACCGGTGACAGCACAGACCGGTAATCGCACAGACCGGTGGCCGTACAGACTGCACAGACTGGTGGCCGTACAGACCGGTGGCCGCCACACAACGGCCGCAGTGATGAATGAAAATGATGGCACCGATGTTTGACTTTACGGTAAGTATCAAAAAAACGCTCTATGAAAAGGAAAACACCAACTTACTCTTTAACCGACTTCTTTAAATAACGTTTCGGTGACGCGTGATGTCGTCCTTAGTTAGAACTTACCATTCATCAGAGATTCATCATTCGTTAGAGTTTATCATTCATTTTGAAACGTAGGTATAGTTTCGTTTGAAAAGTTAAAACAATAATAACAAACACTTGGATATTTAAATTATGTAATATACATCTATGGTAAAGTAATACTAAAATCGCGACGAATTATTATTTTTGTTACCTATATAAAAAAAAGTTAAATGATCGTTGATCCCTATATTATATTGTCGTCTGTGGTTGATCCACAACAACTCGACTAGTACTGTGTCGTTTGTAGCGTATAAATTGAATGTGTCTTGGCATCAGATTTGGAGATGGTGCTCGGTAAGGGTGACAGCACCGTGGATAAGGCCTGTGTCTGATGTCCTCGGGGCGCCGTCTCGAAGTGCGCCTTCTTGATCTTGGCCAGCTTCAACCGCGTTTGCCGCACCAGCTCGGGCGTGGGTGGCCGCCGCACCGGCATCGTCGACGCCAACCGTATGTGACTGTACAGCGGGATCTACAACATACGTACACACATTGTGTCATTAGGAGACATGATACACCTAATTGAAATTATACACGTCGGCTCAGTACGAATATTTCTGTATTTTATAATCGTGTACACGTACAAACTTGGTAAATATAATACCTAGTAGTAGGTAGTAGCAATTTTTAACAAACTGATAACTTCTTATAGAAAACCTTTTGGTTCTGAGGCTTGATGAGAACTGCCTCAACTGCTTTAGGAACTAGATGACACTCCAAACATCATGTTTCTATTCCGTTCCGTTAGAAAAAAACCAGTAGTTTTGGCGGTAACTGTCAAATGAGATACATCACAAAAATAATTTTAGTCAAATCATCATCATCATCATCATCATTTCAGCCGAAAGATGTCCACTGCTGGACATAGGCCTCCCCCAAGCACCTCCACTTCGACCGGTTTTGTGCTTCTCGCATCCAACGAGTTCCTGCGGCCTTCACAAGGTCGTCGGTCCACCTTGTGGGAGGCCTTCCAACGCTACGCCTTCCAGTACGCGGTCGCCACTCCAGAACCTTTCGGCCCCATCGGCCATCTGTTCTGCGAGCAATGTGCCCTGCCCACTGCCACTTAAGTTTGGCAATTCTTCGGGCTATGTCGGTTACCTTGGTTCTCCTGCGGATCTCTTCATTTCTGATTCGATCCCGCAGGGAAACTCCAAGCATAGCCCTCTCCATTGCCCTTTGAGTGACTTTCAGCCTTCTAATAAGGCCCATTGTGAGCGACCACGTTTCAGTGCCATATGTCATCACTGGCAATACGCACTGGTCAAAGACTTTCGTCTTGAGACACTGCGGTATGTGGGACGAGAAGATATTGCGTAGCTTCCCGAACGCTGCCCAGCCGAGTCGGATTCGACGGTTGACCTCTTTCTCGAAGTTGGACCTACCTAACTGGACAGTTTGTCCTAGGTAAATATACTCGTCCACGACTTCGAGTGTAGCGTCTCCGATCTTCATGAGAGTGATTTGACATGACCTTCGTTTTGTCCATGTTCATTTTCAGACCCACTCTTTCAGAGGCTCTACTGAGGTCGACGAGCATTGTACTGAGGTCCTCCATAGTTTCAGCCATGACTACTATGTCGTCGGCAAACCGAAGGTGAGTTATGTACTCGCCATTGATGTTAATGCCAGCTCCTTTCCAGTCCAGAACCTTGAAGACATCCTCCAGAGCAGCGGTGAACAGTTTCGGAGAGATAACGTCTCCCTGTCTCACACCTCGCTGCAGAAGGATAGGTTTCGAGGCCTGGTCCTGGAGTGGAACTGACATAGTGGCGTTTTCGTACAGATACTTCAGCACCTCGATGTACCGATAGTCGATCTGGCACCGTTGAAGAGACTGCAGTACAGCCCATGTCTCGATCGAATCAAAGGCTTTCTCGTAGTCCACAAACGCTAAGCAGAGAGGCAGGTTATACTCTTCGGTCTTCTGTATAACCTGTCGCAGCGTATGTATGTGGTCTACGGTGCTAAAGCCTTTACGGAATCCGGCTTGTTCGGGAGGCTGGAAGTCGTCGAACCTGCGCGCGAGACGGTTCGTGATGACTCTCGAAAACAGCTTGTAGACATGGCTCAGAAGTGAGATGGGCCTATAATTCTTAAGAAGGGCATTGTCACCCTTCTTAAAGAAAAGTATCACCACACCTCTGTTCCATGCCTGTGGTGTTTTACCCTCGAGTATGACGGAATCAAACAGCCTCTGAAGGGCCTTAAGAACGGGTTTTCCGCCGGCCCTCAGAAGCTCGGCCGTAATTCCGTCATCACCCGGTGCCTTGTTGTTTTTAAGCTGCTTCAGAGCCATCCTAATCTCGTACATGCTGACGTCCGGGATGTCTTCGGTATAGTGTCGGGTCAATCTAGCTCTTGGGTCGTTTGCCAGATTCGTAACGGGGTTGCTTGTTGACGTGTATAACTGCCCATAGAACCTCTCGATCTCTCTCAACAGCTCAGGTTTGGCGGATACGATCCTGCCATCATCAGTCTTCAGTTTCATAAGCTGGCTCTGCCCAATAGACAGATCTCTAGCAAAAACCTTGGAGCCTCTATTTTGCTCTATCGCTTCCTCAATACGGTCTGTATTGAAGCGGCGAAGGTCGCTTTTCAAGGACTTAGAGATCTGTCTGTTGAGCCGCCGGCACTTGAGAACATCATCTGAAGACTGCAGGACCATCTCGCGCCTCTCCTTCATGAGCCGCAAAGTAGGATCAGAGAGCTTCTTTTTCGTGTTCGTACGACGGGTCTTGAAGATCTTAGACCCGACCGTATGGACAGCTTCCACAAACCCATCGTTATATTCGTCCACGGAGCTCCCCAGGCACTCGAAACGATTCTGAAGTTCGAGCTGAAAACTCTCGGGGTTTTGAACTTGGATCGGCGCTGGGCGGAGCGTAGACCTCATTAGTCGAGACCTTTCCAGCTTTATATTTAAGTTCAATGTGCCTCTTACCATTCGGTGATCACTTCCGGTTTTCACCGCGTTGATCACAGAGACATCATTGAATATTTGCTTCTTCGTCGACATAATGAAGTCAATCTCATTTTTAGTTGCGCCATCCGGGCTCTGCCAGGTCCACTTTCTGTGCTCACGTTTTCTGAAGAAGGAATTCATCATAAAGAGGCCTTCCTTCTCCATAAAACTAGCCAGTAGGTGGCCCCGGTGGTTCCGTCGTCCAACTCCAAATTGCCCCATTCGCAGCTCATCATCGCTTCGCTTACCCAGTTTCGCGTTAAAGTCCCCCATGACAACGGTGAAGTGAGTTTTAGAGCCATGCATGGCTCTGGAAATATCCTCATACATGGTCTCCACCTCATCGTCGGGGTGTGACGAGGTCGGGGCGTAAACCTGTACGACCTTCAGCGAATACCTTGCGGATATTCTGAGTATAAGGTACGCCACCCTGGTCGACACACTCTCGATCTTCACCACGTTGCTCACAAGGGACTTGTGGACGATAAACCCGACACCACCTTGGGACTGCTGGTCGCCCTCCCGGAAATAGAGCAAGTTGCCAGATTTAAGGATTATCGAGTCCTCCCCCTCTCTTCGGACTTCAGATAATCCCACTATGCCCCATCGCAACCTGCTCAATTCTTCCTCGAGTTCGGAGATCTTCTCGTCGGTCCGGAGTGTACGCGTGTTGTATGTTGCCAGGTCCAGTTTTCGGTGATTTTGGTAGCCGGATCTCTTCCGGGGATTCTTAGCACCCCTTGCCTCACCGTGGCCTTGGCCGCTACCGTAGCCAAGGGTAGGCGGGCCGCCGGGCACTAGGGGCCAAATATTTTTTGTGCTTGTCATTGGGGGGATTTGCCATAATCGCCACGCTTGGCATGCGGGTTGGCGATCGCAGTATGATAGTAAATGCATAGAGAACGCTGCTGCCCATTCTCCGGTACGTCCCTTAGTCGCCTTTTACGACACCCATGGGAAGGAGGGGGGTGGTGCTATTCTTTAAGTCCGGCACCACACGGACTAAAAATACAAATCTATAAAAATCAAATCTATCAATAGTCAAATCAAATACTTTATATTTAGTACCTATGATTTGAAATCGATAAATCTTATTTGGAAGTCATGACATTCGGGCATCCGAAACTGTGTTGCCTCCTGGCACACACACAATCTTACATATCCAATTTAATCATCCATACTATACTATACAGAGTTGATATGACAGAGGGGATTTTAAATTACAGTACGTAACTATAGGTGTTTAGTATTAATTCAATACGGTCTAAAAATAAAAAGCGCCAAAAACTAGAATTTGTTTTTTTCAAACAAACTAAATAGCTTACAAATTAGAGTAAAACGCAACAGCCTTTGTAAATGAAGTTTACTGAACTTAGATACCTGGGTAACAAAAGTGGCAACGTCGCGTCCGACGCCGGCAGTGGCGCGGTAGGCGGCTTTTATGTTAGGTAAGGTTTTGAAGTACGCGCAAAACAACAATCACAACAAAAACACTAAATTTTTAAATTCTCGATGTGTCCTCCATTCACATTAATGCACAAATCATACCGACGGAGAAGATTGTTATTTATTTTTCTAATTAAATCACTGTCCGTCGCTAAGAATGCTAAAATAATCCTATTTTTTAGTTCAAATACTGTCTTAAACTTATAATTTAGTGTCCTATCACAATAACTAAACAAAATCACAATAATAATTGTCAGCGCGCGAGTTCGACAAAACAAAAGTAGCGCAGAGCTTCCGTGTTACATAACGCACCGCACGTTCCGGAAGGGTGGCGTCGGCGCACTGAAAGGGCGTTTGTGCACTACAAGGAATTTTACTGTCCGGCAGTCCGATTTTTTACGGTCCCATATTGGCACGCCATAATAAAAAAATAAAGTCGGACTGCCGGACAGTAAAATTCCTTGTAGTGCACAAGCGCCCAAAAAACATGTTTTTTAGAGGTCGGGAAGCCCCACTTATCGATCGCAAGGATCTAGGATGCAATAGCAACACACTGACCTATTTCTATTTCTTTTACGCGCGGGATGTTTTGCTATGATTGTCACTCTCGTAATGAAAGAGCAAGTATGTGTATTTATTGCTTCCTTGTTTGCATTGCCAACTTTTTTGTGAAATATTTGGTTGTACTTGTGACTTGCGTCAGAGCGGCAACAACGTATTGTAGTTTATACTCAGATTTATCGTTTTAAGGTGCATGACCTATGCGTTAGACATACTCAGCTGTTACGAAAGATACATCGTGTTCAAACGGGGTAAAAACTTAAAAAATCATTTGCGACTAAACTACTGCTGCTATTTAATTGATTTTTGGTACAGAGCTTGGAAATGGTACCTAGTACAGGCAGTTTAAAGGAAAGCCCCTCTGTCGTATCAACTCTGTATATTAATATTATAAATTCGAAAGTAACTCTGTCTGTCTGTATGTATGTTACCTTTTCACGCCTAAACCGCTAAACCAATTTAGATGAAATTTGGTATAGAGATAGTTTGAGTCCCGGGCAAGGACATAGGATAATTTTTATCCAGATATTCCCACGGGATCGAAACTTACGCGGGTGAAACCGTGGGGCGCTGCTAGTCGTATATAATATTATAATCAAATGTAGAACTAAGTATTTTACTGACAGTGGACAGCGACTCGTCGAGAATGATGCGTTCCACCCGGTCCGGTCGTGTCGGCAGAACGAAGCTCTCTCCAAGCAGCGGCTCGCCGGGCGGGACGCCGAATGTTTTGTGCTCTAGCTCATGCTCGGTGATGTCGCGCAGTCTGTCCACCACCTTCTGCCCCGGCACGTAGTGCGACACCGCGCCCCCGCGCCACACCTGCACAGACAGCCACACATTCAGAATTACATGCTAACGAGAAATGGAAACGTTGAACCACCCTAAGGTCTACTTTTACTTACATCGTGCATGAGACTTTCCAATTTATTATGTACTGCCCATAAAAATTACAAATGTGTCTGCTGTGTGCCGAACAGCAAATCCTTCGATATATTCGATATTTCTCAAACGATTCGTGTTAGAGATAATCAAGTAGGATTAAGGTATTGTAACACTATATTATATCGACGGCGAAGTGCCAATAACACCTAACTGACAAAGTCAAGAATTTACACAAACTGAAAAAAAACGTTCAAAAATAGACACGTTGGTTTAGTTGGGAGGTATTTTCACATTTTAATTTAATGCTGTTGATGTTGCAACTAAAAATACACTTAGGAGATTTCACTAAAGGGTCGTTCTACAGTTTCGTGCAAAAAACATTTCCAGGCTATTATGGCATGCAATTTATGATTTATTGTTAATAATTTATAGCACAAAATATAGTAAAATAGTTACTCTGAAAGGAGTATCTTTTATATTTCAGGATTATTCAATGGATTTTTCAGGAAAATTAAAAAACTGTGTAAAAATTCATTACCCTCCCTTTCCAAGCAGGGACCTTGGCAAACAATTAACTTGTAACTTAAATGCTTTTGAATTAACTGTTTTATTTTGTACATAATATTAAAGCTGAACTTCTGAGCTATTGATTAATATTTTTTTCATTAAGAAAATCATGCTATAATAATCGAAGAACGCTCATTTTCAAATTGTCACGCGAAAAAGTTCATCACCTTCCATGTTCAGATTTTTAAAAATTATGTAGGTATGATACGCGATCACGTATTCGACTTGGTTGCTACCTGTTTAAATGACAGTCAGTGGCTCGCGACATTGGAGCGAGAAGGACGTGCACACATCGCCGTCGCAAATTCATTCGTTCTCCGCCACGATTCCGGTGCGTCGTCCGCGAAGTGACTCATTACATTCCAGTGAATTAAAAAAAAACTGCAGTAAGTAGATTATTTTATTTACTTGAAATATTTGCCTCTTAATCTTATTTTGACTATTTGTTAATGTTTAACTTGTGCTGTAGTTAATAACAATTATATCCAAAAAAATGTTTGATTTCTTCATTCATCTCCACTTCATTACCATCTTTTCCCTCCTATATTTTGAACGATGGTAATGAACAGTGCCATAATAGCCTGGAAATGTTTTTTGCACGAAACTGTAGAACGACCCATGCGAACAACGCCTTTTCAAAGCGATAAAAAAGTGAATTTCTCGAAAATGTCAGTTAGGAGGTATTGGCATTTCGCCGTCGATATGTAAGTATACTCCTCCGACCAGCATATGCATATGGTCCCTCCATTATGACGTCAAAATGGAGGGACCAAGGATTTTGTTAAATAACTACGTATTTATTGAGGTTAGCTGAAATTATTGCAAAGGTAGATAGTATTAAACATTTATGTAGGCTGATATGAAATCCAAGACTTGGTCCCTCCATCTTGACGGTCACTCTTTTACTTCCACAAGTGTACCTCCAGCAATCGACCGTTTGTCATAAGATACATATTACGTATAATACCTTGAAGGTAGTGAAACTGGCAACTTTCTGAACGTCAGGCGGGAAGCGGGTGACTTCCAGACTCCACGGCACGAAGCTGCCCAACGTCTGCAGGTACTCTCCCGAGAGACGCCACACGCGGACGCTGTAGTCTGCACTTCCACTGCGCATACGATGTTTATGTGCGTATTGCATTAACATTAGTATTGATTGTTACACAATTTACCAATTACTAATCAATTCATTGATTGTAATAGCTCGAAAAATAATTAAATTAAATGCAGTAACGCACCCTAACGGCAACCGCGCGTCACTACGAACTACGAAGTTACGAACCTACGAACAAATGTTGGGACACTACCCCTGCAACTTGATAGTCGCAATCAGGCGCGCGGGTCTTAGTAATCTATGGTTAAGCCTTAGAAGACTGATTTGTTTTCTGACTGACAATGTAGGCCGTAGCTTTTAGGCCAACCAACCTCAAAAAATGTTACCTCGTAATATCTATGTCGCCGCCAACTGCTTGAATCAGCCTTTCAGTTAGTTTGCCTAGCCTTTTAACTGCCAGTTGGCTGCGACATCTAGGTATATCACGATATCTGCGAGCCTCATGTCATGTGTTGTCTTGATGTCTTTCTTTATGGAAAAGCCTTAGAGTTTAACTCTTGTTGCTTTTCCACTATTCTAAAAGCGCCGCTCCTCTGTAGGTAAGTAACCCACGGCCACACTACGTACGAATGCGTGACTGGCAAACGAATAACCCCGCAGCTAATGTGTTCTCTCCATGCTTATCATTCAAAATCTTTTTCCTCATAGAGCTTACGTGAAGACAAGTTTGAGTTCGTCGATGTAGGCTATGGTTGTAATACAGCGCAGATGTGCGCGGTAGCTGTTGAGTAGCAGCGGCAGCGGCTGATCGCGCGTGCAGCGCTTGGCGCGTCCCTCGATACGGTCGCGCCACAGGAACGGGAACATCAGGCGCAGCCGCGGCATGTTTATATGAACCTTGAACATTGTTCATCATGTCGTTAACTTAGTAAGTCATCATCTTAAAAGTGTTCCAGTCAAATTGGAGCTGAAATTGCCTCATGAAGTTCTCTCATGACTTCATGAGACAATTTCAGTTCCATTTCCATTTTTATGATAAATAGGTACGAGAATATTATAATAATTATTTTGGGATGCATGAAGAAGCCTCCTTGTGTAGCGCAGTTTGTTCCACCAGTTACTCAACTGAACCGAGCGCTCGGCGCATTCAGGACAGTCACACCCAACACCTTATTTGACTGGCCAGTTCTTTCCTTGCGGTGGTAGGACTAACGCCCGCCTGGTTTGCGACCACCCTCCCACCGGAGTCCGGCGTCAAGCAGCCTGGTGTGTTTCGTCGATGAGTGGGAATTCCAGTGCCTTAGACATCTTCTGGGCACGCTAGTTCCATCATAGACCTCATCCATCGCTTTCCATCAGGCGTGATCGAGGTCAAGAGCGGGCCCATTCAGCAATAAAAAAAAACATATTATGCTAGACAAACCGTTGTATTTATGAGGTAGTTGCTGAGGAGCCACACTTTGATGTACCCCATAGTAGTGCCAGTGAAGAGGAACTCATTGTTGTTGTCGGTGTCGAAGGCTGACACGCAGTCACCCGCCGTGTGGATGGCCTGGAACGAGCCCTGGTAGCCGCCTGCCGAGTGGTCTGACCAGCACTGCACTTGACCGTTCTCGAGCGCGAGTAGAAACGAAGCTGGAAAGTTAAAAAAAAAATTGTTGTTTTTTCTAAATTCCATCCTCTTCTTTGTCTGCAGTGACCTTTTAATGTTATTAAAATGGTAACGGCAGGCAATAAATAGGATGGGGGGAGGCCTAGAATGGCTTCATCAAGAATTGGCGAGATATGGGCGAGCTGAAGTACAGACGTGGCAATTGAAATTATTGTTATTGCTTTATTACCATTACCCGATTGCGAAGAACGGTTTACTATTTTTTAATTACTGCCACCAGCACATCAACCTACCCGAAACTGTCAAATTTTCCCAATCAACTTTGAACCTTATGTTTCAGTGATAAAGTTGAAAATCTATTAAAGAAATTTGACAGATTGTAGTAGGTGGATGTACTGGCGTCTGTACATGAATCACAACATCGAGAGAAGTGGAAGGAACCCAGGAGAACAAATGGAACCTAGAAGAGAATATCAAAGAAAACGAAATACCTGCTGTAACGTTGCACCTTGCAAGTTACAATTTAAAAGACTTTAAGTAATCTTAATAATAACTAACCTATTTACACTTGAAACTATAACATTTACACAAAACTTAAAAAAAAATAACCTAGTATAATATTTATAAGTAAACCTAACACTTAAATACAAAATTAAAATTAAATACATACATACGGAACCTTCGATTGTTCATTAACTTAAAGGGTCCTTGTTATAAACGCCTGCGCATCTCTAAATCGATCATTACCGAGCGTCGCCGGGGAGTGGCGATTCGGCTGGTTTCGGTAAGTACCTATGTTATCATTTTAAATGCTTAATCCCGTTCGTCCCACGACGGGGACGAAGTCGGTGGGACGAACGGGAATACACCAATATTTGAATTGTTTTTTTCTCACCTTCTCATTATGGACGCTTTTAACGTTCTGCATCGTTCTCACATGTATAATTTTTAACATGAATGATGTAACCAAGACGGTGTATTCCCGTTCGTCCCACCGACTTCGTCCCCGTCGTGGGACGAACGGGATTAAGCATTTAAAATGATAACATACCATTACCAATTAAGCTACAAGACATATATAATAATATCTCTCTGTGTAGAAATGTTGTATTGTTTTAAATACAATAAATGCTTTCCGAATTTCGTGTTTGTTTTCTAAGGGCTCCTTAAGGGGACGAAGTCGATGGGACGAACGGGAATACACCACCAAGACTTTGTAACCATATTATTTATAGAGTGATCATTCGGATTACAAATCGTTAGGAAGAACAATTTCGGGTAAAGAACTTTAGTTGAGCCAATATGGACCCGTTTTAGGTATTATGATACATTTAAATAATGTTAAAAACTTACCTAGATTTTGAACTGCTCAATATGCTAACCTCCTCTGTCTACACATTGTTGCAATCGCCGACGGTTATTTTGGTGCACTCGTCGCATTGAAAGCGGGTCCAGCAGACCTTGCACTTTTTGAAGTGAGTACGGATGCTGCTTGTTTTTCTTTAAAATTTTAAAGACTGCGACGTGACTCATGTTTAACAGGCGGCCGGCTCTTCTAGTGCTTGAACCGGGCTCCTCCTCAAAATGCGTTAGCACGTTCTCTTCCTGCCGCACAGAGATCACGGGTCGGGGGCCACCAGAACGACGCGGCACTACCGGTTCATTGTTACGAATACGCACCATGGCACTCACAATAACACGAGAATTCCGCGGTTGATGTGCATTGGGGTACCTCTTAGCATACATCCTCAGAGCACGTGCACCATCATAATTACACTCAGCATAAATGAGCACGATGTTCACATACTCCTGAGCACTGAACTGATAACGTGGCATTTTCCACACAAGAATGACGCAAGTTGTTGCAAAGCGAAAATAATGCGCGTCCGGACAGCGCGTGAGATTAGTTCCGACTAAAATTAGGTGGACATTCGGGGGTACGTACGGGGCGGTTCTAGGCACATCACTTAGATCGCCGCACACGCAGCCCGTCATTCATAAATAAATTGCGACGTCGCCGTCCTTCAAGTATGCGTGTACAGAGTGTTTCTTTTACGTATCAATTTAACATTTTTAGTGAATATTTTAATATAAAAAAAAATAAAAACATTTTGTTTTCGAATGGTAATATATTTTTTAGCATGTATGGATGCTATACTATTGCGGGTTAACGGGAACGCCCTCTGTTAGTTAACATACTGTATACTAAAAAGAGGAAAGGACCTAATGTCGAGCCTTGTGGTACACCCATTTTTACTTTTAAACCGAGTGAATTGACACCATTTATTTGAACTTGCTGTTGTCTATCATATAAATAAGATTTTACTAAACTGAGCGCAAGTTTTCCAAGTCCGTAATGTTCAAGTTTTAAGAGTAAGGTTTCGTGGTCGACGCAATCAAAAGCCTTGGAGAGGTCACAAAAAATTCCTATGTCGTCTTGAGACTCTTCCCACGCTGTAAATATGTGTTTTAATAAGGTGACACCGGCATCAGTAGTACAACGTCCCTTAGTGAAACCATACTGTTGGTCGTGTAATATTTTATTTGTTAAAATGATTGAGCATTTGGTTCAGCATCACCTTTTCAAAGACCTTGCTGAAAACTGGTAACACGGATACTGGTCTATAATTATTGGTATCTTTACTGTCCCCCGATTTGAAAAGTGGTATTACCTTAATGTATTTCATTAGATCCGGGAAGACTCCTTGATCTACACACAAATTAAATATTAAGGCTAAGTACGGCGCTATAGTCTCAATAATGGAGGTACAAACTTTGATAGACATTCCCCATAGATCTTCGGTTAGTTTGATCTTGATTTGCTTGAAAGCTTTTATTACTGTTATGGGGTTTATATGCTTGAATTTAAATTCAATCTGGCAGGATGAAACGTTTGCTCTTAATAAATCAATAGAACGCAAGGGCGAGGAATTTAAGACTTCAGTAGTTTTATGTGGGATACTGGTAAAGAAATTTACAAATTCCTGAGCAACTTCTTTGTTAGTGCTTATGAGACCACGCGAAGTCTCTAGTGTGAAATCATTATTATGTCTTTTATTCCGGTTAGTCTCGTCATTAATAATTTTCCAAACCGTCTTTATTTTATTATCGGCTGATTTGATCTTGTTGCTAATATACAAGGCTTTAGCTATTTTGCAGGTATTTTTAAAAGTTTTAGAGTAGGTAGCAACATATTTATTAAAAGTTTCAGAGTTAATATAAGGCTTAAGGCCATACAGCTCAAACAATTTTTCCCTACTTTTTCTAATACCCTTAGTTGCCCAGTCACTGAACAGAAAATTTGTGCAAATAGTTTTAGTTTTCTTTTTAGGGTTCCGTAGTCAACTAGGAACCCTTATAGTTTCGCCATGTCTGTCTGTCCGTCCATCCGTCCGTCTGTCCGTCCTCGCTTAATCTCTGTGACCGTTAGCACTAGAAAGCTGAAATTTGGTACCAATATGTATATCAATCACGCCGACAAAGTGGTAAAATAAAAATTGGAAAAAAATGTTTTATTAGGGTAGCCCTCCTATATGTAAAGTGGGAAGTGATTTTTTTTTAATTTCAACCCTTACGTGTGATATATTGTTGGACAGGTATTTAAAAATGAATAGGGGTTTACTAAAATCATTTTTTGATAATGTCAATACATTCGGAAATAATCGCTCCAAAAGTAAAAAACAATGTGTGTCCCCCCCTCTAACTTTTGAACCATAAGTTTAGAAAATATGAAAAAAATCTGAAAAGTAGAACTTTATAAGGAATTTCTAGGTAAATTATTTTGAACTTGATAGAAACAACAGTTTTTGTACAAAAAAAAAACAAAAAGTTGTACAAAATCATTTCTGGACTAAGTTCGTAGTATAATCGTATATGCAAGCATTTTTTTTAACTTCGTTTACATATTTTATTATCCTGAACGTATGTTTTCTTCAAACAAAAAAAGAATTATTAAAATCGGTTCTCGCAATCCAAAATTACCACCGAAAACTTCTGGCACGTCTATGTATTAATTAGTAACCCAATTCCCCGAGAGATGGCGCTGTAGGTACTTATTACATTGGGTCGGGTATTATCGAATTGTACGTGGGAACACTTATTGTGACGGACGGGAAACTACGGAACCCTACACTGAGCGTGGCCCGACACGCTCTTGGCCGGTTTTTTTTATTTAAAGTGTTATTGAATTCGGTGCGCACTATAGAAAAGAACTCCTCATAAAATTCATTTACATTGGTTTTAATATGGCCTGGTACACTTAACTTACTAATTAAGTTATTATTAAATTTATTTAGATTGTTTGGTGTTATTTGTCTTGTTTGTATCTGAATTTTTTGTAATGGTGTATTGGACTTGAACGCAACGGTTTGACCGCTGTGGTCAGAAGGGAGATAGTTTACTATGGCTTTATCTAAGTAGTCGCAGCAACAAAAAACATTATCAATACATGTAGCAGAATTTATAGTTATGCGGGTTGGTTCTGAAAACACATTTGACAAATTGAATGATTTAAAGAGACTTAATAATCGACTGCTCAGAAACACTGTCTATGTAGGTCTAGGTACTAAACTCAATTTCACTCAAACTGTGGGTTGGTTCTTGTTTGCAAAAATGGGTCCGTTTGTAAACAGTCAAAAAAAGAACCTAATGCTACTGACCGACTTGCATATGCTGCGGCCGCGTTTGCAGGAAGATGCAGGCATGCACTGAGAGGTGGCGCATGTTCTGCGCGCGCACAGGCATGGACACAGCGGACACGCGTCGTGCCGTCGCCTTCTTGATGGCCGCTGACGGGTCCACGTTATCGCGAACAGTGCCTTTACTACAACACAAGATCGCAATGTTATTTAGGGCTGTATGTAAGCACAGTCAATTCTTTTATATTCTCGACAGTTTTAAAATGTTTTCCTCAATCAGGTGAGGACACATAATACCTCTTGAGGCTACGGCACTGAGCAGACTATTGCATGGATATGATGTAGGTATGTGTACCTACTATTTTTAAACTTGAAAATATCATACACCTTTGACCAATTTCGAGTTGACATCAATCTTAAGTCCTTTTAGGCTTTAGGGTGTAAGAGCGCATAACAACCAGACCCGCGCTCCCGCGCTGTGGCGGGTAAACCACCAACCAAAGCATTCCCAAGGTTAGTGTCAGGCTGGCGGCCGACTGTTAAACTCTGCGAAAACCTAAAGCAACATGACTGGGAGATAATATGATGCGCAATAGCCCAATAGGGCTAGGGCGTACCCCACAGGCGACGCGCAGGGCAGAACCCGGCTTCTGTGGGAAATGGACTTGAGTTAGATGGGAATGGATCGCACCAGAAGAGTGTGAGAGAAGTTAGTTTGAGGTGTGCGAGCTGGAATGTAGGTACGATGACTGGAAGATGAAGGGAACTAGCAGATGTTTTAAGAAGGCGACGATTGAACGTAGCGTGTCTGCAAGAGATGAAGGAAAGGTTAGAGAGATAGGAGAAGGAAGGATATAAGTTTTATTACCGTGGAAGCGATGGCAAGCGAAAAAATGGTGTTGGTTAGTTTTGGTTAGTCGGTTGAAAGAATGTGCGGTGGATATTAAAGGAGTTAGTGATAGAGGTATAGCTGTTGAAGTGACTGTGGAGAGTTTGGTGGTTAATACAGTTAGTGTTTATGCACCCCAGCCAGGGTGTGAGGATAGTTTAAAAGAGAAGTTTTGCAAAGATTTTGATCGTATGATGGATGATAGATATAGTGAAGAAGTGTATGTGGGGGGTGATTTTAAAGGGCATGTAGAATGGAAGAGAAAGGCAAAAAGGCGGTAACAGCGTCGAGGGCTAAGGCGCAGGAGAAGTTTTATGACTCACTATATTTACTCCTTTATAAATGGGGTTTAAATCAATTACATAGGTATGCCTAATTTGCAATATTAGAATAAATTTCTTAAAATAAGTATATCATTAAATATACCTAAATGTTCAGCTGTACCTACTAGTTGTTTGCGGCGATGATGTAAAGTCAGGGAAAGGTAGGTATTGCAGATTGTCAGTTTAACACCAGCTGTGACCAAGCTGTTGAAGCTGTGTTAAATTTATGACAACTGATAAAGAATAGCAATTGTGATTTAAATATGCGGTCAGTTTAAAGTCAGTCAAGATCGGCAATTTACCGAAAATACAGTCATTGATCTAATACGCACCCGGGCTTGCGGATGGGGACGGGAAGCCGTTTTTTTCCTTTTTGAACCGATTTGTCGGCAAGGGTCGACGGCTTTATAACCTCTCGCCTGCTGAAGTGCATCTTGAGGCGCAGTGTTGGCTGTGTGCACGAGAACCGCCTGGATGTAGCGTACATAGGTATTAACATTACAGCTTACAGCTAATTTTTTAGCACAATACGGCTTTCGCATAAGTATCTTGACTTGACCGTCTCTGTCTATTCGCTGGAATGGTAAAATGAGTTAGCTCAGGTGTTCTGTTGTCCACGTCCGTCACCCCCCATACACTAGGACCCGAGGTGGCGGCGCGTAGTGTTCCACGCGCGTTCCTCTCGCGGGGGAGTCAAACACCTCACTCCGCCCCTTGACCCGACGAGGCCCACAACCCCCGACTGGTGCCGACCAGTCGGGGGTTGTGGAAGGATCGTACGTTCCCGCGACCCCCGGCTTAGGTGTGAGATGGAACACCGGGGTGATTTTTAGTCAGTAAGAATCTGACAGACCCCGCCGCCCGCTCCAGGATGGCGGACATCCATGAGGATTTTCCACCTCGGGAAAAAAAGGTGTCATGTTACCGACTTTCTGTAAATAGTGTCTTGAGCAGCTGCTCACCTGTAAGGCTGACCGGTCTCCAGCTTCCACAGCACAAGTTCTGAGTTGTAGCTGGCAGTGGCCAGCGTGAGGGGGGGACGCACGGCGGCTGCCAGCACGTCGTCCGTGTGACGAGTCTCCCAGCTCTTTCCAGTCATTGCCATGCCGGTATCCTCAAACTCCACCACGTGACGGTTCCAACCTACCGCTAGAATTCTAAACCATTGTGGTTGAGTTTCAGGAATTAGAAATGACTAAACGAAAGTAAACAGTGCAGAAAAAATATGAACTATATAACGTACCTAATGATTGGCAACAAAGCAAAGCTTGCGATAAAAATTCCAAGTCCTAAAGTCGAATAATAAATTGATCAACGATTTACTGTTTTGTGAAACCCTTACACTTCGCCTTTCGAGTGTTTGTCGAGAAGCAGAACTCATCAGCTCACCTGCCCTCCACCCAGAAGCAGCCGGTGACTTCACACATGTGCTCGATGGACATCTGTCTTAAGCACACACCTGTATTAAAGTTCCACACCTAGACAATAGACAAAAAGTAACGCCAATCATTTAAAAAGATATTTTGTCGTTACTGCTGCTCACTAGCACAAAACAGAAAGGTACAGAAGTCAATCACGTGCATGTATCACATGTATGTACTTCAATTTTCATACCTACGCTCAGCGGTCGCGCTAGGCACACTTCGCTCGGCGGTCGCGCTAGGCAAACTTCGCTCGGCGGTCGCGCTAGGCACACTTCGCTCGGCAGTCGCGCTAGGGTTGTTAACTTTGGCTTATGCGCAAAAAACTATCATGGTAGTGGCACTCGTATCTAGTTGTTTGATTTATTGTAGAGAATGAAACAGGAAGAAAGGAAATATAAACCAATAATAACTAAAATATTTTAATTTTAATGTTATTGTTTTATTACAAAGTCACAGAACCATCGAAATACCTAGTCACTCAGTTATTAGTTTTAAACTAGGTGTTTGGGTTTCAGAGGCTTCATAGGTTTTTGTAACACTAATTTATTTCAATAAAGGTTCATTATTATTATTTATATAATAAATACAAGCAAATACCTACTTAACTCTCTGAAACAACTGGTAGCTTAAAAAACGACAATTCACCGTTTAATGTTGAATTTAAACAACCGTCCACTAAACAGTTATTATAACTTTTTTTTGTTGCTCCATTTTTGCACTTCACAGACGCGTGTCTCAAGCGGATGGCACTCGCGCTCGCACTGGTCCCAACCGTTCCGAGATATCGTGTTCGTGAGTGGTGTCTGTGTGCGTTGCTTGAGCGCACTTTGTATGTAGATTGACATCTGTAAAGTTCTGTACTCTCTGTATTTTGTGTCACTAGGTTATTTTTAGCTCCATCGAAATACGCACAATGGTATTAACCATTAGTACTACCTATTAGTTATTCTGTGGTAATACACAATTCATCCAATGCAAAGTCTCAGGAAGTTCAAACCTCAACAGTCATTCTTTGTCACAGTCATATGAAATGGTTTGAGGAGCCCGTGGCTAAGTAATAACAGCCGCAAAGGTCGATCGATCAGGTTAAGCTACGCTTGCCTTGGTTGGTCTGTGGATGGGTGACCATCTTTACATACCGAGACCCTTCCGTGTCTCGGTTGATCCCGGCTGTCATTCCTGGATCTTTGACAGTCGTTATGGATAGTCAGAAGGCCGAAAGTCTGACAAACAGTCTTACCAAGGGCACACAATACTAATAGTACTACGTACAGCACCCTAATTGCGTAACACACTATCAATCGGAATCAGAATCATTTTGAAGCAAATTGCTAATTCATTGCTTCATAAGTTCGAAAAAAAATCTTCTCAACACGCAAATAATGCGTTATGAATGTTGTTAAACTGTCAAAATGAAACCGATTCCGATTGATAATGTATTACATGATTGCCCCGCAGAACAGACACTCCCTTCCCCGCACTCATATCAGATACCGCATCTCACCTCGTACTTCGAGGTATTCGTCGCCGACTCTTTAGCAAGGGCGCTCGTAATCGTAAGAACCATAGCGCTGGCTGTATTGCTGACACGAACATACAATTTTACGATTTAAAAGTTTTATTTTCGATGATTGGATATTTTCCGTATTTGTATTGACATAAACTGTTTGTAGATTTCGCATTTTTAATACCATGCGATTGAATAAGCGACTATTTAGAGACAAGTCATTTATACGAAAATATGTTAGTGTTTTTATTTCATTACGAACCCGACTTATAAATAAACAATTGAACTAAGATCACTTCATAATAATGCACACGTTCGGGCAGCGCCGCCCTCGTCGTTCGGACGCAAATCGCTTTTCGCGCCATTTTTTACGCTACGCACGACAGCCAACCCTACTAGAGTTTACGCACACAATTGCATGTGTACAAACATCATTTGGTTATGTAGTAGTAATAGGTAATTATTTTGCGAGCGTTGTATGGAGTGTCCGAGGTGTGCCAAGGGGTATCGTATTATCCAGTAACTGGGTTGTGGAGGTCAGATAGGCAGTCGCTCCATGTAAAATAATGGTATTCAGCTGCATCCGGTTAGACTGGAAGTCGGCCCTAACGTATTTGGGAAAAAGGCTAGGTAGGTGATGAGTCGTATGAAATGGTTATGGTACGGCGAATTATTATAATAATATAATAATAATAATATAGTTTATTTTCTCCACAATATTACTCTTAAATGTTATCCTATTTCTACGGTGACATATAGGAGGGGCTTTATATTGTGGGAGACTGGTGCCTAAACTAGGCTCAAGGCCTGTATTTCAGGTCACCAGGACTCCTCCCATTTATATTTAACATATTATGTTATGTACTCGTACAAACAGTATACAGTTAGGACATGTTAAACAATTTTTTTTTTTTTTTTTTTTTTTTTTTCTAGTTAGTTTGGTTAGCAACAGGTTGGGAGTGAGGTTGAGTGTACTGCGTGTATGTGTAGTGTAGTTAAAAAGTGTGTGCAGTGGTTGTGTGTGTGTGTAGAGAGGTTGTGTGTGTGAGGGGTGGTGTGAGTGTGTGTGCGACAGTGAGTATTTTTGCTTTGGTCGTAGCATATTTGCATTGTGATGTTTATGTTAAGACTGTTAATAAATTTTCAGTGTCATCGTAATTGAGTTCTTGAAGCCAACTATATAGTTTCATTTTACACTTTATCTTGTTGAGTTCATAAATAGGTATGACCCTATTTACTTTATTGTAGAGATACCGACCGAGGTGATAAAAGAAACGTTTTGAAAAAGATGTTGAAGGCGAAGTATGGTATGACAACAGGATCAAACCTTCTCTTAGCTCGAGGCAGTGAAGGATTGTAGGTTAGTAGTCTATGTTGTTTCAGGATGGTTTGTTATTGACGTAGTTTAGTAAATGCTGAAGTGGAAGAAAATGAAAAAGAAGTTATGAACCACTGAACGAGAACTAAGAGGGTAGGTAACTGCAAGTGTATTCTTCTCGTACGATAAGCAGACGCATTTTGTGTAGCAGTTTATAATACCGTTAACTAGGAACCACTGATATCAAACCTTGAGCTCGCCGCTCCTGGCGCCGGTGAGCAGCAGCAGGTAACCGGGGTCGAAGCACGCGGCGGTGATCTCCACCGGAATCACCTCACCGTGCAGTACGCGCACATGTGCCTCCCGGATCAGAACATTGCGTTTACCTGTACAGGCACACTCATTTGATTTGAACACTACGATTTCCGCAAAATGGACTGCATTCCGTCCCCTTCTGCAGAATCGAAATAAAAATCTGAAATCCAATAGGTCCCTATTGATCAGATGAAGTTCCAAATTTCAAACTTGCCAGTAACAGGATCCCAGTTAATGATAAAGCTGTCCATGCCGCAAGTAACGACCACCTTAAACAGTGGATTGAAGAGGACCTTGCACACAGTTCGCGAGTGTGTGAAGCCGTCAGTGTGGAGCGGGTTCAGCTGCTCGTCCAGCACCACGATGGCTATTTTGACGCTTGCGAGGATAAACTGGCGCGTCGCTTGGTTGTAAACGGTAGAAATGAGTGATCGCTCGCTTTGCTCGCCCAGTTGCCCCGGGATATCGATGTAGGACTACCGAAGATCATGAAAGAGATTATATTAAGTTGGAGTTATACTTAAAAAAGTCAAAGGTCAGAAAAACGACTGCAAAAAATTGTTTTATCTAATGAATGATGAATTTTTAGTACAAAGAGAAGTTATCTACTTTCTTATTTAACATGTTGTACACGTTGGTCGTTTAGACAGACACAGCAAGTATCGCCTCGCTGGCTGCTAGGTTGTATAACATTGCCCGATTTACGTATTTTTTTTAATTGAAAGTAATGTAAAAGTCCCTCTTACCTGAATGCACACTTGACTTTGCACATCCCACACTTTGATAGTTCTATCTCTAGATAGAGAGTAGATGGTCTGTCCGTTATTCTGCAGCACGATGCAGATGATACAGGTGTGGTGCCCAATGAAGGTCACATTGGCCTTGGTTGGCACAAACGGGTTCCACACTCGGACCACGCAGTCGGGTCCCCCCGTCACCAGTATGTGCGACTCCTCATTGAACTCAAAGCATTGTATACCCTGAAAAATGTGTTGATAAGTAACAGCATAATCAGCCTATTTGTAATGTTCCCGCAGCTGAAAATGGGCTGTAATCTATCCCAGTTCAGCGATAAGTAACAACCTAGAGGTTAAAACACCTCTGACATAAGAATGGAATGTTGGAAGAATGAAAAAGGGCCACGAAGAAAGGCCAGTGAAGATAACAGTGTGCACAAAACCTCACTTTTTCAACTCGGAACATGTTGCGTGAATGTGTCTCGGAGCCGCGCACGTCGCAAATGAGCAGAGAGTCGGGGCAGGTGGCGCAGGACACCACGCAGTGCAACGACTCGTAGTACGACACCTGCCGCACCCACTCCCTGTGGATGCGAGGCAGCTCTACCAAGTGCATCTCTGGAAGCATGTGTGGCTGGAAACAGAATAAGTGTAAATATATCCGTTACAAGACTTGCGCCCTAATTGCGTAACACACTTTTGCGAGAGAAAGTCGCATGGCGGGAGCATAACGCTCTTTCTTCACGTGACGATTTCTACCAGTCAATTCCTACTGCAAGCCGCGTGAAGGCTTCACCATGATGAAGTGCAACCATTATTAGAATTTAATTAAAAACAGAAAATATTGTAATAATCATGATCACCCGTCTCTGCAAATCTACATGCCGTAGCGATCTCAAGCCACGACCAGGCTCGTTCTTGAAAGGCCCGCGCAGCACCGGAGAGAACAGCAGCACCCGGACGTTCCCTCCCACGTCACCACAGATCAGCTTGCACTTCTCCTCAATATCCGAGCTGAAGTGATAGTGCATCGTACAGATCTAGGAAATTATGGGTAGAATTGTACACAGGGCTAACAAAATAAATAACTTCATGGTCCCCGAAGAATTTCTCCAAAAATGAAAAAAAAATATTCATATCTCCTAAACTATCAAAAATCGCGGAACATACATCGGGTATTTTCGGATACCCCTAGTATGAGGAATCTAATTTTTTTTACTGACGCCACTATTTGGACCAGCCTGTAGGTATATTAGAGTTAAACAAAGTGCGCCCGAGCAACGCACACATAGACACCACTCACGAACACGATATCTCAGAACGGTTGGAACCAGTGCGAGCGCGAGTGCCATCCGCTTGAGACACGCGTCTGTGAAGTGCAAAAATGGAGCAACAAAAAAAAAGTTATTATAACTGGACAGTTGTTTAAATTCAACATTAAACGGTGAATTGCCGTTTTTAAACTAGGTACCAGTTGTTTCAGAGAGGCAAGTAACATGTTTTTGGGACCAACTAAAATCAATGTAATCTCTTGCCATGTACTCCCAGCTGGTGATGATGATCTTCAAGGTGAAGGTCTTGGCGGTGCAGTCGTAGAAGCGCAGGTCCCGCTCCGTGGAGCTGGTGACGATGATGTTCACGTCCGGCATGCACACCATGTCCGTCACCCACGTGGTGTGTACCTTCAGGTGGGCTATGGAAGGGAGTTATCAAGTCATAATATATCGCACCTTCGGTGCAACAAAGTCACAAATGCAAAATTGAGGTAAGTGAACCATGCCTATACTTGGGGCAACAAAACATCCGCGAAAGTATCTCAAAATTCTACTAGATGGCGCAGGTGCCTTTGTGGTTAAAATGCGAAAAAAAAAGTCCTCTCCTGTAAAATTAAAAACATACATACATACATACTCTCGAAAAACATAACCCTCCTTCTGGCGCAGTCGGGTAAAAAATGAGCTGTTGTGACTTTGTTGCAACGATGGTGGGATATGATAGAACGCGTATCGCCATTTGGACAATTTCTAAAAATCGCTACTAACGGCTGGAGGAGTTAGAGGTCCTCAACAGCTTCATGTCGAGCGACCACCAGTTGATCATGCCATCGCGGCTTGCTGTTATGTATGTGCCTTGCATTGGGTCCGTGCTACGATCCTGTGTCAGATAATTAGCAGGTATATTAAGTAGTGGTACGGAGCCCAGAGTGTTTTTGAGCAAGCACATTCAGGGCGAAAAGTTGATAGCTGAGTAGGTGTGGCATAAGGAGAGAACACCGATAATATATTTAAAAAGTTTCTAATAGAAGCTAGCCAGTTTTTTATAGAGTCCACTTTCAGATTTAAAAAAAACCGGTCAAGGGCGAGTCGGACTCACGCACCGAGGGTTCCGTACCATAATAATAATATGTTTTTAAATTTTCATCGGCGAGGCCTATATTCGTCAGAGAATTTTAACACTGCGCGCTGCGGTGTAGTAGATTGCAGTTTTAGGTCAGCGCCATCTCTTGACCGATAGTGGAACTATATGTCTATGGCATTAAGTCCGCCTCTGTACATTTATGTACTTGAAGTATTAAATAAATAAATAACTATGTAATTTTTGTTGAGGATTCCTAAAAAAGTGTGCTATTTAGAAACATCGTTTTATTTTTCCTGTAATCTTTACATAAACTTCTATCACATACAACTATTTCAGATTTTCCTCTTTGTAAACTTCGGAGATAAGGGGGGGAACGGTGTTTTTTTTTACGTTTTTCATCAAAAGTCGAAACGATGCGGCCTAAAAAAAAAGAAAAAGTTTAAGAATGTGCAAACTACACTCTTTCATATGATACCTCACATACCCTAGTAGCCCCACTTCGAATTTTTCAGACCCTGTTGCAAAAAAAATATAACTTTCTTTCTTATTTGCAAAATAGTTGTTTCTTATTTGCAAAACAGTTGGGCAAATGTCATCTAAAACTCTTCTAAATTTCAAGTTGATAGCACTAGTAGTTCTTGAGATATCCAGCTGTGACAGACAGACAGGCTGAGTCTCACAAAAGTCCTACACGATCAACAGTATGGTTTCACCAGAGGACGTTGTACAACCGACGCCAGTGTCACCTTATTAAAACACATCTTTAACGCATGAGAAGAGGCACAAGATGCAAAAGATGCAATAGGCATTTTTAGCGTTTTATCCAAGGCATTTGATTACGTGAATTACGATACACTGCTCTTGAAACTTGAGCATTATGGACTAGGTAAACTTGCTATTACCTTAATAAAATAAATTTAAATGATAGATTTCAGAAAGCTCAAATTAACGGTGTAAATTCAACGGGCTTAAAAGTCAAAATGGGTGTACAAGAGGGCTCAATATTGGGGCCTTTCCTATTTTTAGTATACATAAATGATTTGCCTTATTTACTGATAAACCGATCACAAAATTAAATGGTGTTATTTGCTGATGACACATCTCTGATTTTTAAAGTAAGCAGACGTGCACAGGAGCTTGACGACGTAAGTAACGATTGGTTTACTGTAAATAATTTGGTATTAAATAAGAAAAATGCTAAATGCATTAGATTCGCTTTACCGAATGTTAGAAGTAGTCAATGTCACGTTGTATTGAATAAGGAGATACTTGAATTCGTCGAAAATACGGTTTTCCTGGGGATCACGCTTGACTCACAGCTACAGTGTGGTCCGCACTTAACATCACTAGCAGGGCGGCTAAGTTCAGCCGCTTATGCTGTTTGGAAAATCCGCCAATTAACAGACGTGGATACCGCGAGCCTGGTCTATTTTAGTTACTTTCATATCATTATGTCTTACCGTATTTTGTTGTGGGGACGGGCTGCAAATTTTGATTCTATCTTCATTCTGCAAAAGAGGGCTGTCAGAGCCATCTACAAGCTCAGCAGACGCAAATCTCTAAGGGAACTGTTCAAAAAAATTAACATCATGACGAACATCATCACCAGGCTGTATAGCCTGGTGACAGACAGACAGACAGACACGGACAGAGGAGTCTTAGTAATAGGGTCCCGTTTTTACCCTTTGGGTACGGAACCCTAAAAAATACTCTGGTACCTAGCATTCGTGCGCGCAGTCTACACGTCCACTTTGCTCAAAGCGCGGACGCCGACTAGTCGCCTAAATCGTAGCGCCGTGATTACACTATCCTAGATCGTATACAATTTAGGAAGTAGAGCGATTGGACCTCCAATTTACACTAAATCGGATCCAATCTGTTCTAACTGCAATTACACCTGCCGATTTCCTAGTTACAGCAGACATTTTGAACATGAAAAGTAAATAATTTAAATTCAAATGTTGTTTTAATTAGTCTGCCTAACATTTAAAACTTCTCCCTCAAATTGGTTTGTAGCTCCTAATTTCAATAATTTGTAAAATATTCGCGTAAATGATACCTCAAAACTACTCAAAAGAAAGAGCGGTTATCAAGCATGTTTTCAAAAAAGTACAAAAAAGCACCTTCCGTTTTTTTTTTAAATAAGGTTTACAAAAAGTGTTTATGAATTTTTATTTAAATGTCTGTAAAAAAAATGTCTAACGACACAGAGACGTAAAACATGTTTTGCTAGATTGCTTACAAATTACTTTAATAAAATAAAATAGAAATGAATTCATTTATCATTTAATTTGGCCATAAATAAGCAGTTTAGTTAAAATTTTCGAAATTTTCGAAAAAAATTATAAAAATTGGGTTAAAAAATAATTTTAGACCAGAATTTAAGGCAACCATGGCTTATTAAATGTTTCTAAATTATCTGTACAGCTTTGCATCCATCTTCCAATCAGCCTGTATATTATTGGTGTTCTCTTCTCATGCCACACCTATTCAGCTATCAAGTTTTCGCCCTGAATATGCTTGCTCGTAAACCCTCTGGGCAAATTAACTTTCAGTCGGACCAACCATTCCATTATTATCACATCATGATCATTGTTTATTAAACATATTATTCTTTTGATGATTTATTTTAATTTATTAGGTATGTTTCCACTTAATTTGATTTGTTTTGTTTAGATTATTTAAGTTTTTAAATTACGACGAGATAAAACAAGCTTCTGTACACTCAGCCAGACTGTTTGAGTACCTACATGCAAATATGATTTGAAAAGTTAAGAACCTTTTCGACATCTGGACAAAAGCATATCCTAGATATACAATGCATATGTCCCGAATTCATCATGACGGGCAGGCCCAGAATAGGCGGCTGCAGTGACTCCCGCTGGTTTTCCGCGTCGTTGCTGAAGTAGCCCAGGATCAGGTGGGACACCACCTCCTCCCAGTCGATCTTTCCCGTGCGGCTTGTATTCATCTAATGATCATAACAGGTTCCTGTTTTAGTTACAAAGTTATTCTTTGTTTTGGCTCCCACAATTTTGGTTGGTGTTATTTGTGGCGAAATGTGGGTGTGTATACCACACTACACCAGTTTCTAAGCCTTCGGGGAAAACCGGCGTGACGTTATGTTAAGTAATTTTGTTTTCTCAAACATGCTTGGTTATAGATTGTTGAGAAGACTGAGTTACGGCATTTGATCCGTGTTAGGTGGTTATAGCCATTTCATACTCGACTGATATGAAAGAAAATATAAATAATGCAAGATGTGGCTTGACTTTAGTATTTCTAAGGTTGATAGTCAATTTGCTTATCAATCGAATTCTCTCAAGTTTACCCGAACGCCTACAAAATATTGCCTGAGATTAATTTTTTTCATCGATTTTGCGCGAGGGCGTTTTAAATTATTTTTACCTTTAAAAACATTATTTTAAATTCATCATCATCGTACTCCACATTCAACAAAGTCTTCAGTAAGTCCCTGAACTCGTTCGGCGACATTTCGTTATTGACTGCTTCCTGGAAGGCTTCCTTCATCTTCAGCATGTCCTCAGCGCTGCAGCGGTCGTGCAGGGCCACGTTGCGCCATCCTGCTCTCAAAGCTGTAGCGCTTCCTTCCGACTTCGAACATAAAGATAACAGAGACCTTATTTCTCTTTCGCTAGCCATGGCTTTTTTTTTAAATAAATAAATATTAAATGAGACAATAATATTATCAAAGTATAATTTATATTACTATAGACCTTGATTATGATTATTACAAGACAATAGCTGTGAAAGTTAATCTCGTTGGTATCGGTATGGTAGTGGTCTACTATTAGTAGGTACTACTACATTTCGAGTGTATGATTCTCTTTGCAGAGTGGGTGGGTAGGATTCGGCGTCGCAGTGAGTCAAATGTGACTAATCTGGGGGCTGATCCACTAATGAGGTGTTGGAATCAAGGCGTCAACTCAACCTAAATATACCTATATATTTTTAATATTGATGTAGGCTTAGGTATTCGTCAAAATTCAGCTCTTACGAAGATAAACTGTAGCGGGGACGACAGGACAATGCAAGCATAGAGCAATCAAAACTTTGGATTTCGTGTCCGATCGCAGTGGTGGGACATTGTTAATGTAGAGTAGGACAATTTTATTATTCGGGACGGTGTGGATAATACTGGATAATGCTGAACAGCCTAAATAAAAGACAAAAAATACAATAAATGCATTTTATTCCGTCGTTGCACATAAATGTACATGAGTCTACAAAAAACAAACCTTAATACTTGCTAAATAAATTAAGCTAATTTATATTGAAAAAAAAAAATATAGCACATATTTTTGATCAGTGAATAATGCCCGATCAGAATCAATACTAATTAAAAGTCGGACTATACACCACGAGGTACGAGGTCTACGTCTCATGACGAAGTGCCCGGCTCGTGCTGGTCCGGCGCGAAGTCGGGCTGCATGCCCTCGGGGGGCAGCGTCAACTGGCGCTCCGAATCCGGCCTCTTCTTCAGCAGGGTGCGCTTCAGCCGCGTCTGCTGCACCAGCTCGGGCGTGGGCGGCCGTCGCACCGGTACCGTCGACGCCATCCGGAGGTGGTTGTACAGCGGGATCTGTAACACACACGACAATTTTCGGTCGGCTTTCGTCAGGAGTAGAATATCGGTCATCATCATATTAAGTACTAGCTTCTGCCTGCAGCTTCGCCCGCGTGGATGTCAGAAATTATCCCAAGGGAACGTGTTACCGGGATAAAAAGTAGCCTATGTCCTTCCCCAGGATACTATCCATCTGATAATATCTTCATAAAGATAGAGGACATAGAGGGGCTTGTGGCTAAGTAATAACAGTCGCACAGGTTGATCGATCAGGTTAAGCTACGCTTGCCGCGGTTGGTCCTTGGATGGGTGACCATCTTCACAAACCAAGATCCCTCCGTGCCTTGGAATGCAGGTTAAGCCGTTGGTCCCGGCTGTCATTCGTGGATGTATAACAGTCGTTACGGGTCGTCAGTAGCCCGAAAGTCTAACAACCAATCTTACCAAGGGATATCGTATTACCCAGTAACTGGGTTCTGGAGATCAGATAGGCAGTTGCTCCATGTAAAATTCTGATAGTCAGCGGCATCCGGTTAGACTGGAAGCCGACCCCAACATAGTTGGGAAAAGGCTAGGCAGATGATGATATGAAACTCTCATAAAATCAAATTCTGCTATATTGGAATCGCTACTTAAAACGTTATTGAGCATAAGGGTAAGCGCGCACTATCCATCGGCTTCAGTGACCGGTGGCTGTAGCCACCTGCTGCGGTGGCGTGCATATAGCGGGTGGCCGCCACCGGCCAGACGTGTGCGACGAATACATACAAAACGTATGACAAAGCACGTGGAAGCACTGCTTGTTGCTGGGCCACCGATGGCTGTATCCAGTGATTTGTTTGCGCCTAGCCTAAGGGCTGACTCACCGTAGCCAAAGAGTCGTCGAGCACGATGGGCTCCAGCCGCTCGGGCCGCGCCGGCAGAGCGAAGTACCGTCCGAGCAGCGGCTCCTTGGGCGGGGCGCCGAAAGTCTTTTCCTGGAGTTCCTTCTCCGTGATGTCGCGCAGCTTGTCCACGACCATCTGCCCCGGCACGTAGCGCGACACTTCTCCACCGCGCCACACCTGCACACATTCTACAGTCAGCTAACAATCGTCTGCTTGTCAACTAAGTATGATTATGAGCGGTCCGTACAAAACAAATTCATTCTAATTTAAGTATAATAAACTTTTTTGTTTTATCTGAGCGTGCGCAATGCATTCACCTTAAACGTAGTAAAGCTGGCGACTTTCTTGACGTCAGGCGGGAAGCGAGTGACCTCTAGTGTCCAGGGCAGGAAACTGCCTAGAGTCTGCAGGTACTCGCCTGAGAGACGCCACACGCGGACGCTGTAGTCTGAACTGCCACTAAACGTATGCAATACCAAATAAATATGTAGGTATATTGTTTGTACGAACTTCGTTCTAGCAATATCAATGTGTGTCTTGCTATGCTTCATTGTAAAGTTAAAGGGATTCAAAATAAAAAACCTTTCTGTTTTAGATTTCTTACTCCTGGTAAGGCTTACGTGAAGACGAGTCTGTGTTCGTCGATGTAGGATATGGTGCTGATGCAGCGCATATGCGCGCGGTAGCTGTTGAGTAGGAGCGGCAGCGGCTGATCGCGCGTGCAGCGTTTGGCGCGTCCTTCGATACGGTCGCGCCACAGGAACGGGAACATCAGGCGCAGCCGCGGCATGTTTATATGAACCTTCACCAAAACCATCATGTTATTAGCGTCAGAAGCCCTCCCAAAATATGTTGGGGTGGACTGGTCTGATTCGATACGATGGAATATTTAGTAACTGTGAAACGATTGGTATGTATTTTGGTAAGTACAGGAAATAAGTTCATGCAGAGACTGACCGTCTTGTCGCTGAGGTAATTACTCAGGAGCCAAACTTTGATGTATCCTAAGGTGGTACCGGTGAAGACGAACTCGTTTTTGAGATCTGTGGCGAAAGCTGACACATAGTCGCCTGCCATGTGGATGGCCTGGAACGAGCCCTGGTAGCCACCCGCCGAGTGGTCCGACCAGCACTGCACTTGACCGTTCTCAAGCGCGAGTAGAAGGGAAGCTAGAGCAAACAACAAGAAACTCTACTGCGTATTTCGGAAGAAAAATCTAACTGAAAAAAACCGGCCAAGAGCGAGTCGGACTCGCGCACCGAGGGTTCCGTAGCATCATGTTTTTAAATTATCACAGCCGAGGCCTATTGTTATGTATGTACATAGCTATAAGTAGATGTGGCTGCGACACATACTAAGCGCAAGCGTCGATTACAACAGTGCGAATCATTCCGTCTTTGTATTAACACCTCTGTAGGTTTCCTTTCCTATATAACATTGGCGACGAGGATGGGATGATTCGCACTGTTGTAATCGACGCTTGCGCTTAGTATGTGTCGCAGCCACATCTACTTATAGCTATGTACATACATAACACCTATATTCATCAGAATTCTCTGATGAATATAGGCCTCGCCGGTCTACACCGCAGTGTATTCACACTGCGGTGTAGAATATAGCAGTTTTAGGTCAGCGCCATCTCTTGACCGATAGTAGAACTAATGTAACTTTTGTTGATGATTTCTGAAAAAGTGTGCTATCTAGACACATCTTTTTATTTTCCCTGTAATCTTTACATAAACTTCTGCCACATAGAATAATTTCAGATTTTTCACTATGCAAACTTCGGAGATAAGGCCCCCTTATCTCCGAAGTTTGCATAGAGAAAAATCTGACGGTATTTTCAACGGTATTTTTTTTTACATTTTTCATCAAAAGTCGAAAACTATGCGGCCTAAAAAAAATGATAAAATGGTTTGAGAATGTGCAAACTGCGCTCTTTCATATATGATAGCCTAGTAGCCCCGCTTCGAATTTTTAAGACCCTTTTGCCTGTTGCAAAAAAAAAAATTATTTCTTTCTTATTTGCAAAATAATTGGGCAAACGTCATCTAAAGCTATTTCAAGTTGATAGAATTAGTAGTTCTTGAGATATCCAGCTGTGGCAGACGGACAGACAGACTGAGTCGCACCATAAGGGTTCCTTTTTACCATTTTGGTACAGAACCCTAAAAATGGATGGAAACAAAATGAAGGGCTAGTTAACATTTTTTACTGAGTTAATGATAACTGTTCTGACCGACATGCATATGCTGAGGCCGCGTATTCAGGAAAATCAAAGCGTGCACGGCGAGGTGGCGCATCTTCTGCGCGCGCGGCGGAACCATCACCGTGGACACGCGCCGTGCCGTCGCCTTCTTGATGGCCGCGTCCGAGTCCACGAAGTCGCGATCTCCCGCGCCTCTGTGGACATTACAGACAGGCGTGTGGGACCGCACCACGTTGGTTAGGCTCCATTTTCGTACGCGTGATGCTGAGTGTTATGTATTTACATTATTGTCTATTAACATGCATGAGTTTTATACACCTTAGTGACAACGGACATGGATATAGTCTTGCCTACTTACTACAGACAAAAAGTTAATAATATTTAAAAAAAATAACTGATAACTTGTGAATCTGTAAAGAGCTACCCTTCCGTGCTCACCCGTGTTTCCGGAAGCCGGACCCTTTCTTTGACTTCTCACTGGAGCTAGCTTGGCTTGATTTCTGCTCGCGCTTGTTGTACACCATCTTAATTCGGAGCATCGGCTCCGTGCACGAGAACTGCCTGCAATACACAACGTTCAGAAAACGAGGTTCCAACGTTTAATATTGTTGTTATATTACTACGATAACAATATAAACGATGGAACAGCTCGTTGTCACCGTTTTACAAAACACCCTTAGTAATTAACATATAACTAATTTGAATTTCAGCAAAGGAACAGGACATTACACAATAACTACCTATCACCATTTTAAAGTTATAAGACTGTAAAAGGAGGACTTTATTAATATTTGTGGCGACGACGTGTCCAAACCAACGCGTCGTGCATCAACGCGCAGCTTCTGCGTCAAGATAATTCCATTGATAGCTGACAATGGGGTACAGCACGCTGCACGCACCACACGCCAAACCGCCTACTAGTGAGTTAGCTTAAAGTACGTTCGTGAAAAGGCAAAATCATTAGGAAAACGGTTCTTAACTTCGTTGAATTGCTTCAATTGTCATTTCATCTGCAGCCTGCAGCCAACCTGCGCGTAAAAGATATTTACATCCTAGTGAAACTGCTCACCTGTAGGGCTGGCCGGTCTCCAGCTTCCACAGCACCATCTCGGAGTTGTAACTGGTAGAGGCCAGTGTGAGGGGGTGCCGCACGCCGGCTGCCAGCACGTCATCCGTGTGTCGAGTCTCCCAGCTCTTGCCGGTCGTCGACATGCCGGTGTCTTCAAACTCCACGACGTGCCGGTTCCAACCAATCGCCAGAATCCTGGTAATGACAATGAACTCAAAAGACATTACATGTGTTTGAGTTTTATTTGCATTCACTCCTGTTCCTGTAGCCATTGGCGTATCTAGGGATTTTTTCTAGGGGGGGCCTGGCCCCTACCTAACCTTTTTTTTTTTGTGGGGACATCCTCATGGATACCCTCCGTCTGGGAAGAACGGAGGGTTATATCGGACTCCTACCAACTAAAACCCCACTGTTCCTTTTACTACCATAAGTCGGTGGCCCGGGAGTACTTGTACATTCGCCGCACCCCCGACTGGTATCAGCCCGCCATGCCTAGCGGGCCCCATCCCCAAGTGCAGGCGATCCCACGACCACACGTCCTTCCATTACATAAGGCGCGCATATTGCGTGCCACTTCTTTGAGCCCGACTGCTCGAGCGACGACACGGCCCCAATTTCGCCGCCTGCAGGTTCTTATGGTGGCCGGAAATCGTTAAGCGCCCTTCGACGCCCGGCTGCTCTTCTGGTGCGAGTGGAATGAGAGGTATGCTCTCTCTACCGCTCCGCCGCTTCCTTTGCATGCATCACCTCCTCGCAAAAAGAAACCACAGCATCCCACGCGTTTTAGCTTCCGACCATGGACTGAACCACCGCCGAAAATGGCAGATCACCCACACCAAGTGTCGTGACAAGGGCACAGCGCTGTTGGGCCCAAGCTGTACTCCTCCAACGTATGTTGCGCCGTGTCCTCGTGGCAGTCCACATAGTGATGACAAGCAGGTGTCCGCTCCCGTCCTATGCGACGCAGTAAGCACCTACGTCAGCCGGAAACTCAGGGCGCCATGCTACCTCTCCAGCCATTCTTCCATAATAGGCCTTACCGCCACTATTGTGGCGAACCCCCACCTGGGTTGCGCAAGTCGCTCCCTTCCATTCAGCTACTAGAATCTGACGGAGCTCATTCCTTCGTGGCTCGAATTCCCGAGGAACCGGAGGCTGACCACGCACAAAGCTCCTTCCGCAGCAAGCAAGGATTTTTGCGTCCAGATCCCAGGGCGTTGATCCAGCCAGGAAAGGAGAGTTGCTGCCTCGTAGGAGATCGTACGGTATCCTCTTATCACCCTAACAGCCACCGCTCTTTGCGGCCTTCGCAATATTGCAACGTTGCGGGCCGTCAGTGTCCGCCCATACGGGCGACCCATACAGAGCCATGAACCGCAGTCGCGCAAGAGCAGCTGCGACGCTTATCAACCTGGGGACCAGCCGCTGAATGTGCGGCATGAAGTCCCACCGGCTGTCGAGGACAAGTCCGATGCGGACGCCTCCTACCACTATGTGTAAATCGCGTGGTGGCTTGTTCCGAGGCCCATGCATCAGAGGGCCTCAGATTTGTGCAAAGGCACCTCGAGACCTGCGCAACCCCTGCCGTGGCCTGTATGGCCGATTGCCAATGCGTTTGCCCCCGGGCCGTCTAATCATAATAATACTGCAGCTTATTTCGTTGCTTATTATCTAGAAGATTTAATTATTTTCATGATAACAAAAGTAACTAAATGTAATGTATTATATAGGTTCTAATAAGATTGTGTAAGTCTTGGTGGTAGATTATTTATTTGATTGCTTTTGTGTGAAGTTATATTATGTAAGTATCCAGCTTAAAATTTCGAATAGGTCCCCAAACATCCTAGGGTGGGCCTGAGACCAGTCTAGGGTGGGCCGTGCCCACCCGGCCCCCCCCCCCCTATATACGCCAATGCCTGTAGCACATCTTGAATTTACCACAACTTCATGTTGACAGGATTTTTGTCATCATATTTCCGAAATTGGCTATTCACAAAATATTCTGTCTTCTATTATCAAGAATATTCTACAAGATCTTTCTATATTATCTACGCTTTTAGACGTTTATTTTTCTCAAAAGATTTACGCAATTACTCACAGAGAAAAGACAATATTTCTATCTATATACATAAATAGAAACAAAAGTTGTACTATTTATCCTGTGACAAAAGGCCTGACTGACTGACTCATCAACGCCCAGCCTAAACCCTTGGACCTAGAAAGCTGAAATTTTACACAATGGTTCCTCTTATAATGTAGACAAGGAATAAGGAAGGATTTTTCGAAATTCAACCCCTAAGGGAGTTAAATAGGGGATGAAAGTTCGTACGAAAGTCCGTCAGTTTTAAAGTTAGGATCTTATGGTGTCGAACGCTTTTTTGAGGTCAATAAATACACCAAGGACTATGTTTTTCCATCTATATTTCGCTTACTTTTAGTAACAAGGTCGACTGTAGCTGTTAGTGTGCTACTTTATGATCTAAACCCATATTGCCTGTCTGAAAGAAAGTAAATAGAAGTTAAATGTTTATCTAATCGGTTGTGTAGGATTCTTTCTAATATTTTTGACCATAGGTATAGGCAACACTGAAATAGGTCGGTAGTTATCTGGGTCCATTTTTGAACCCCCTTTGGGAATGGGAGTTACCTTCGCCACTTTCAGGGTATCGGGAAAATACCTTCAGCTAGCAGTTTGTTGAAACATTTGCCCGGTCGTTCGCTATTTAAATACTTTTTGCGCATTTTATTGGCTTTGGTAGTGATTCCATCTAATCCAGTACTACAGTTAGGGTCGAGATGTGATATGATTTTTGTAATTTCAGTTGCAGATCATGAATCAAAAGTTGATAACACTGGAGTGCTTTCGGGAGGAGTTTTTGGTAAAGCATGTTTACGATCATCATGAAATGATCTAGATATTTAACTCGCTAAAAAGGGGCCTAAAAAAAAACAATAAAACCGATTGGCGTAGTGGGTTAGTAGTATTACAATGACCAAATTACATTAGGATTTCGTAACAGTTTTAGTAAAAGTGTAGTTGTAGAAACTAAGTGCACGTCGGACGTCGTATGCGTATCGCCACTGCGGGTAGGTGTGCATGAGTTGAGGGATACAAACAACACATGTTTATTAATATTCACCGAAAAGTCTGCTCACCTGCCCTCCACCCAGAAGCAGCCGGTGACTTCGCACATGTGCTCGATGGACATCTGTCTTAAGCACATTCCTGTATTGAAGTTCCAAACCTAAACAAAAATTAAAAAAAAAATTAACTCTCCGTAACGATTATCGTTCAACCCCGATAGTAATTTAGAATTAGATGTGAATATTTTCGGAAACCTGGATAAAATGAATTCGAAAGTTATGTAAAAAATAATAATAATACTTCATTTATATTTGTAAAAAAATCACCATTATGTAAGTAGTAGTTTGTCATTAAGTGGTATTACGTAGTAATAGCAAGTACTTGGCGTTCAAAGGTTCACACTATAAACCGACCGCTTTAATGAGTCGCCCACGGGGTACAGGGGCGCGGGGGTACTACGACAAAGGGGACCGAGAGAAATGCGAATATACTTCGACAACGTGAACACTTATAATCTCTCAAGCTGACTAAGAATAAGATACAATCAAATATCAGCCGAGGGTGAAGTGCATAATATGCAGGTAAGTACTGTAGAGACTTCTTTGAGGGTTACTGACCTCCTTGCGGGTTAGGCCGCTGCTTATATTTGTAACAAGTTCCTTTCGAACATTCAAACAGATGTCATATGAGAGTCGTAGGTTTGACGTCTTACAAATAAGTCGAGAATTATTATAATTATATGATAATTGGATAAAAGACTCCTAAAATACATCCTAAACAAATATAAAAGGATTTTGATTTAATCCCCCCGTGGCCTAGGTGCGACAGTACTTACACACAAATCGCAGTGGAGTTTGCCAAGCTGAACTGTGTTTGGACTTAATAAAGGGCTATAAAATATTGTACTCGTGTTTTTTAGGAATTAACACTATCGAACCTTGAGCTCGCCGTTTCTGGCCCCTGTCAGCAGCAGCAGGTAGCCAGGGTCCATGCATGAAGCGGTGATCTCCACGGGAATCTCCTCCCCGTGCAGCATCCGCACGTGCGCATCGCGAATCAGTACGTTGCGTTTCCCTGAACACACCCCAAAAAGCGATATAACCACTTCGTCCGGTATGCCGTCGCGTGGGTAGCCAAGTCCCGCTGTCAATCCTGCGGACTAGCTAATCTTTTTAACCTTGCCAAAGCGCAAATTCCTACTTGACGTATTGTTAGTTGTTCACTCATGTCTATTGAATTGAACCTATTGCTTATGTTTAAATTAAGGCAACTCTTAAGCTTTCAATGTAAACAAAAACGTGAATCACTTAGGTACTTGCCAGTAATAGGATTCCAGTTGATGATAATGCTATCCATGCCGCAAGTGATTATGATTTTGAAGAGTGGGTTGTAGAGAATCTGGGATACAGCTCGAGAGTGTGTAAAGCCGTCAGTGTGGAGCGGGTTCAGCTGCTCGTCCAGCACCACGGTGGCTATCTTCATGCACGCGAGGATGAACTCGCGGGTGGCTGAGTTGTACACGGCTGAGATGGGCGAGCGCTCGCCCACTATTGCCGGGATATCGATATACGTCTACCGAAGGGCATGGATGGGAAAGCAGTTCAGATTAGTAAGGAATGAGTGAGAAAGTATAGAACACTTACTTAGTTGTTAAACATATAAATTAATGCGATAGCATGCGATAGGTCAAAGTAGAAATTACATTTCCCAACTAATAAAAAATAGTACATTACTGCAGCGGCCAGCAAAAGAGGCATTGATGGACGAACGTGTAAATGTGGGCCAAGGCGAATCCGAGGCGCACATACGTAAGTCCATCAATGCCTAGTTGTGGCCAAGGCTTGTATAGTACTTTTCTCAAATAATGCGCGGAAATTACTCAAATACAATTACTTTTCAAAATCAATGACGAACAACAATAATTTATCCCGCGTTAAAGTGTTCATTTGTTTTTTTTTTTTTTCAATAAACAGCTTTCTATTTGCAAGCCAGTTCGAAATTTAAATAAAACCTTTGATAAGTTTCCTCCTTGGTTTCGGAGTAAAAAATCGTTCCATTTTTAAATTACACGACAGATATGAGTTAACTATGTAATTTATTTGGCCGTTAAACACGACAGATATGGATTTTCATACAACTTTTGCCCGCCGTTGCTCGCATGTATTTGGCCAGTACAGCAATTTCGATTATCTCGAAGAAGGTTGTCAAAATAATGCTCAAATTTCCAAGCATGTTTTAGAAATAACCATTGAATCCATAATATCTACTAATATTATAAATGCGAAAGTGTGTCTGTCTGTCTGTTACCTCTTCACGCTTAAACCGCTGAACCAATTTAGATGAAATTTTGTAGAGATAGTTTGAGACCCGGGAAAGGACATAGGATTGTTTTTATCCCGATATTCTCACGGGATCGAAATTTACGCGGATGAAACCGCGGGCGCTGCTAGTAGAAAATAAATACAGATATAGAATGCCAATACCATACTTAGTTACTTTTTATCTAGGCAGATGGTGAAATAGGAAACGAATAAATGAACTCAGTTTACACCCTTACTTGAATGCACGTTTGACTTTGCACATCCCACACTTTGATAGTTCTATCTCTAGATAACGAGTAGATGGTCTGTCCGTTATTCTGCAGCACAATGCAGGTGATACCGGCGTGGTGCCCTATGAATACCGCACTGGCCTTAGCTGGCACAAACGCATTCCACACTCGCACCAGGCAGTCGGGACCTCCCGTCACCAACACATGAGTCTCCTCGTCAAAAGCAAAGCATTGGATCCCCTGAAAAATTAATGGCTTCCATGATAACGACGATCCTTGGCCACGAACAGTGAAAGATAAATAGTTATGGAAGATGTAGCACTACTGCCACTATTCCTAGTTATGGAAGATGTAGCACTATTCCTAGTTATGGAAGATGTAGCACTACTGCCACTATTCCTAGTTATGGAAGATGTAGCACTACTGCCACTATTCTTAGTTATGGAAGATGTAGCACTACTGCCACTATTCCTAGTTATGGAAGATGTAGCACTACTGCCACTATTCCTAGTTATGGAAGATGTAGCACTACTGCCACTATTCCTAGTTATGGAAGATGTAGCACTACTGCCACTATTCCTAGTTATGGAAGATGTAGCACTACTATTTATTTATTTATTTAATATTTCAAGCACATAAATGTACAGAGGCGGACTTAATGCCATAGGCATTACTACCACTATTCCTAGTTATGGAAGATGTAGCAGTACGGTATATACTACCACTATTTCTATTTTGCGGCCAAGCACCATTGCTACTGTGTGCCGGTTTGAAGGGTATGAGTTGTAAGTGTGTAACCACATAGTCCAGAGAATGCGAAAGAATAGTTTACTGGCAAAAGAAAGAGAAAACAAAAATAATATGCACACAAAAACTCGCCTTTTCTACTCTGAACATGTTACGTGTCTTCGAGCCATACATGTCACATATGAGCAGTGAGTCATAGCAGGTGGCGCAGGAGACCACGCAACTCAAAGACTTGTAGTATGACACCTGCCGCACCCACTCCGCGTGGATGCGGGACAGCTCCACTAGATGCAACTTTGGTAGCAGCTGAGGCTGTAATCACAAACGAATTGCTCAAAGTGAACGCATGAAGGAGGAAAGGAGAGATAACCTTTGACAAATAACTTCACATGTTGTGCCGCTCTCCTCTCTTAGGGCCGTTCACATAAATAAAATCAAATGGTCGATGCGACGATATCTTGCGATGTGGCCGGCTAGGCTGCTAGTGCGCGGTCTCGCTGGTGGTCGTTGTGGCCGCGAGGTGGTCGCCGACATGGTTGATTTTGATGGCAAAATGTGGACGTTGTGAATAAACAATTTATTTTCATACAAATTAGTGTCCGACCACGTTCATGGTGTGGCTGTGGTACGTGTGATCGGGCCCTTAACGTCTCAGTATTAATCTGTATACAGGTGTCTACCAGAAGATTAAAATCATGCGCAATAATAATAAGATGAACACCCGTTTCTGCAGATCTATATGTCGTAGCGTTTGCGTGGGACGTCCGGACTCGTTCTGGAAAGGCCCGCGCAGCACTGGAGAGAACAGCAGCACCCGGATATTGCCGCCCACGTCACCACAGATCAGCATGCACTGCTCCTTCAAGTCTTTTCCGAAGTGATAGTACATCGTGCAAATCTGTGAAATTGACTACCTAATAACTATACATAGAGTAGTTGTCAATACAAAATAAATACAAGTCCTCAAACAAGGAATGTTCTATGGTAAACAAAGGTATAACCTACTCGTAGGTTTCTTCCTATGCACACAGCCAAACCCGAAATCTATTAAAATAATGTTTTCTTGCCATGTACTCCCAGCTGGTAATGACGATCTTCAAGGTGAAGGTCTTGGCGGTGCAGTCGTAGAAGCGCAGGTCCCGCTCCGTGGAGCTGGTGACGATGATGTTCACGTCCGGCATGCACACCATGTCCGTCACCCACGTGGTGCGTACCTTCAGGTGGGCTGTGGAGGTCATAAGTACCTATCAACTTACAATATCAAGACTAATTCATAAATATGCACTCCAGATCATGATGCAGGCTGACTTTATTATAAAAGAACTTAGCCTCATCTAGGAAGTTCTTTAATGTATGTGCGCATGCGCAGCAATAGTTTGCCTGCTTGACACCCGTGTGTTTCGTAGAAGGCTATGGAAAGGATACTCATTAGTGACAACCTACAGTGTAATTGCGTCCGTAACACACTAACAGTAGCGATGACTTTCATTTTGGCGGTTCAACAACATTTACTACGTTATTTACGTTGTTGAACAGACAAATTTTTCGAATATATGAAGCAATGGATTAGCAATATCCTTCAAAACGATTGTAATTGATAGTGTTTTACGCAATTAGGGTGCTGTACTCTAAGATCAGCAGAACAGGTGACAAATATATAATAGCAATATATTTTGTGACCGTTCACTGAATGCGAACGTTTAGCAGTTTAAGTAGACTTTGATCTGCCGTCAGGCAAATTGTAACCTCCCACCCAGACTAAGAAAAGACAGTACTACTGGTAAGCGAAGTTGATTGAAATGCTACTAACGGCTAGAGGAGAAGGCAGTCCTCAACAGCTTCAAGTCGAGCGACCACCAGTTGATCATGCCGTCGCGGCTCGCTGTTATGTATGTGCCTTGCATCGGGTCCGTATTGCGATTCTGTATCACACAGTAATTATATACCTAACGGTCACAATTCAATGCTCATAATTCATTACTTACCTATTTAAATGCAGTTACTACTAAGTTACTGCCTTATTCGTATCCATTCCGTATTCCATCGACTAAAATGTTAACTATCTAGTTCGGTATCTATTATTTATTTAAATTTTTTAGTTAGTACCTCCAAAAAAACAAGGGTTTGTAGCGGTATCTACAACGCCACATGCGAACAACGCGTCATACTGACGTCACGCAAATCCAGCATCGCGCAAGCAGAGTTTACCGCGCAACTAGCATAGATACAACAGCCCGACATGAATCATCGGGCAGTTGCCCGCCAGACACAACACCCGTCTGGTTGTAGGATCCTCCCTTTTCTATGGAGGTTGAGTGAACTTTACACCCTGTTCCTCATACCTCTATAGGTTTAATCAAATCCTTCGCTGATTAAAAATAAGTTAACATAGAAAGTGCCTGGGGTGACCGAGATATTTGAAAAGTACTAGAAAATGAATAGAATTAAGAACCTTGTCGACATCCGGACTGAAGGTTATTCGTGATATTGGGTGCCTGTGCTGTGAGCGTATAATAGAGGGCAGGCCCATGATGGGCGGCTGCAGCGACTCCCGCTGGTTCTCTGCGTCGTTGCCGAAGTAGCCCAGGATCAAGTGGGACACCACCTCCTCCCAGTCGACCGCGCCCGTGCGGCTTGTGTTTACCTGGTCGAGTAATCGACTGCTATAATACAGTATGTTAACTAACAGAGGGCGTTCCCGTTAACCCGCAATAGTATAGCATCCATACATGCTAAAAAAAATATTACCATTCGAAAACAAAATGTTTTTATTTTTTTTAATATTAAAATATTCACTAAAAATGTAAAATTGATACGTAAAAGAAACACACTGTACACAATACTGTACACGCGTACTTGAAGGACGGCAACGTCGCAATTTCTTTATGAATGACGGGCTGCGTGTGCGGCGTGATGTACCTGGAACCGCCCGCTACCCCCGAATGTCCTGTCCACCTAATTTTAGTCGGAATTTATCTCACGCGCTAACCGGACGCGCATTATTTTCGCATTGCAACAACTTGCGTCATTCTTGTGTGGAAAATGCCACGTTATCAGTTCAGCTCAGGTGTATGTGAACATGGTGCTCATTTATGCTGAGTGTAATTATGATGGTGCACGTGCTCTGAGGATGTATGTTGAGAGGTACCCCAATGCACATCAACCGCGGAATTCTCGTGTTATTGTGAGTGCCCTGGTGCGTATTCGTAACAATGAACCGGTAGTGCCGCGTCGTTCTGGTGGCCCCCGACCCGTGATCTCTGTGCGGCAGGAAGAGTACGTGCTAAGGTATTTTGAGGAAGAGCCCGGTTCAAGCATTAGAAGAGCCTGCCGCCTGTTAAACATGAGTCACGTCGCAGTCTTTAAAATTTTAAACAATGCAACAATGTGTAGACAGAGGAGGTCAGCATATTGAGCAGTTCAAAATCTAGGTAAGTTTTTAACGTTATTTACGAGTAAATGTATCATAATACCTAAAACATTGAAATAAAAAATAACACTAAACGACTGTGCCACAAAATTAATAAGTTTAGAAGGCCCACTCTTTCCTAAAACTGCTTTTAAGGTCACAGCTCATTACAGCCACCCGGCACCCACTCCGCACCGCCTCGCCTCCTGCGGCTAGTATTCTTTATATGGACTTGTATGGGTATGCGCTCACTATATCAACTCCGTAGCGTCAAAGGATCGCCTCCGTCATAAGCCCTCCACGCGCAGACGGCGGGTGGACCACTCGGTGACAACTCGCTGCTCGCATGCTTGCCTTGCGTTGACTGCGCGTTGCCAACGCGCGGGTCCCGAGTGCACCGCGCGCTGCCCGCGAATGATTCACGCGAGGACGATACTTGGCGATGCGCCGCTCCCCACCCTCCCTTCATTCCCAGCCTTTCCTTCGAACGAGTCGGACGTATCGTTTTTGCTTTTTTTTGTTGCGTCTTTAATTTTCTTCTTCATCAAGCGCGACAGCTATGAGTGCCAATTCACGGTTTGTAAAATTTGACATTACGAAACACACGTGTAGAGCTAGTGCCAATTGTTAACAGACCTTCGAAAATTCGTGGACCAAGCGACGTCCACTCGTTGACCACTCGGCGTTCACTCGTTGACCGCGCGGGGTCCACTGGTTGACCGCGCGACGTTTATTGATGATAACGCGGCGTCCACCCGTGGACCACCTGTCGACAACGAGTGGACGCCGTGCGACGAGGCGGTGCGGAGTGGGTGCCGGGTGGCTCTAATGAGCTGTTACCTTTATACTCAGGGATGGAACGGGGTACCCGTTCAACGAACGTGTTACTACTGTGACGTTACCCGATTGCTATGAATAAACACAAGTACTTAGGTATTACGAAGGCAACTGCAAAAAGTAAAAATTTTTAAATTTCTGTTATTGAAGAAAACATTCACTTGCTAACGTGTAATACCGTCATTTATCATTTAAACCCTAGCCTAAACTGTGGTTTAAATAAATGAAACTTTCCCCAAACTTAACCGCACACTATTTATTAGCGGTACATTATTTTTTAGGTAAAATTAATTTTTCATAATTAACACTGTAAGCCTGTCGTACCACCGGTCTGAGTGGCTAGGTAAAACAAATTCGCGTACTTGTTCCGTGAGTGGACCTTCTGTACTCTTGTTATTCGTGAGTATCTGTGAGACGCTCGGCATCGTGTGCGCATTGCGACGTTGCCGGTTTGGGCAATGCACTATCCGCTAGGTACTATTCCGCGCTACTGTTTTGATTTTAAACAGGAGGTTTCGAATTTATTGTCAATTAATAATTTTTTTGAATTCGGATTATTTTATGCTTATTTTTCTATGCTGATATTTTTATTTTAATCTATTAATGATATAGATTAACGAGTTTAAGGGAACGCCCTCTGTTATTTAACATACTGTATAATAATATACAGGGTGTTTGGTGCATCGTTTGCCAAATGGAATCGGCCAAAAGGAGAGGTCATTTGCTATCTCTTAAGGCCCAATAACTCATTCCTTGTTATACCGGTTTTTTTTTATTATTACTTTTAATATTTATTTAGAAAAATACCATGTGCAATATACCAAAAAAAAAAAACACTTTAAATAACTTCACTAATTCGCTAAATGTGTAATCGAGACACATCAGGCCGATATTCGATATTACGGTAAGAACACTAGTTTTCACATAAATAACGTGCTTTTAAGTAGGTAGATAGTGTTATCTCACTCTAACGCAGTCTCTTATCTTTTCTAGGGTAACTTTCCTCGAATTTGAATTCCATTTAGCAAAGGATGCACCAAACATCCTGTATAATCATTAATCACAGTGCGTAATGACGGGCTAGGGGCCGACTATGAAGTAAGTAAACACCAATGCAGCGCGAGCTTCTGAGACTACACGAGAGAAAGAGAGGCTCGAATCTGACTAGTTTGCTCTTGTAACTGATACTTTTGAAGATCGTCCTGAAGTCCCATCTCAGTTACCTACCCGTACCTATATTATAACGTCACATTCTGGGATTTGAGTTCATTGCAACCTGTTTTTTCTGCGCATCTATGACTTATGTTATGAGCTGCTAACTTTCAATGCATATATTATATTATATGAGTTATATTAGACACCTACTTTCATAAAGAGTATTTTAAAATCTTCATCGTCGTAGTCCACATCCAACAAGGACTTCAGAGTAGCTCTAAACTCCAAAGTTGTCATTTTTTTACCGAATGCCTCTCGGAATGCATCTCTGATCCTCTCCATGTCCTTTATGCTGCACCTCTCGTGCAGCGCCGCGTTGCGCCAGCGAGCCCGGGCGGCGGCGATCGCGCTGTCTTCAGTCTTGATAGACATGCAGCTCAACACATCACTAATTTCTTGTGCCATTATTACTTATTTAATAATACTAAAATTACAATTCTAAAACGACGGATGGTAAAACTTTGATTATAATAAAATAAGTATTATAAAATTATGATTTGTTCTACGAAACAGAATTATGACAACTTGCAATGGCTTGTAGTGTCAGTCAAAATCACAGAGTACTTTTTGATAGACTGAAAGTAGCTAGCGCACTCTCAGTCTATCAAAAAGTACTCTGTGTAGCGCACTGACCTCTATCATGCGTACTTGTATAATAGAGGTCAGTGAGCTAGCCAGAATTTAGTCGTCAAGAAGAATAATATGGCCAGGTTGTGAACAGTTGATGACTATCTTTTGAATAGATTTTTAATGGTATTCAATCTCTTCAAACATTCAACTCATTTTCGTAGACCAATTAATTTTATACCTACCTAGATGGAATGTAAAGATGGTGTCGCCTTTCCATCTGTCTACGTATAAAATTAATTCTTCCTTCGGTTTTCCCGAATACATCACAGAATCGTAGCTCCATAATAAAAATACTGACGCTGAACTACGAGTACATAGAGAAACCAAACCGAAGAGCAAGTTCACAGCACTCAGCTGGCCGGGCTGGCCCTAACGGGATGCAAGTTCAGCATTCAGCTGGACCTGACGAGATGCGTGCACATACCTACACGAAGTGCAAGTTCAGCAATCAGCTGGCCGGTCTGGCCCTGACGGGATGCAAGTTCAGCATTCAGCTGGACCTGACGGGATGCGTGCACATACCTACACGAAGTGCAAGTTCAGCAATCAGCTGGCCGGGCTGGCCCTGACGGGATGCAAGTTCAGCATTCAGCTGGACCTGACGGGATGCGTGCACATACCTACACGAAGTGCAAGTTCAGCACTCAGCTGGCCGGGCTGGCCCTGACGGGATGCAAGTTCAGCATTCAGCTGGACCTGACGGGATGCGTGCACATACCTACACGAAGTGCAAGTTCAGCACTCAGCTGGCCGGGCTGGCCCTGACGGGATGCAAGTTCAGCATTCAGCTGGACCTGACGGGATGCATGAAAATACCTACACGAAATGATGAGACAGTTTATCAAAATGGTAATTAACGAGATGCTTCAGGTAATGGTCGCTCCGGCCACTATAAACGTATAGACTTTGAGGATGATCCATCCCGCATGGTACGAATTTTTAAGAGATGAGGCGACACTGATTGTCATTCTAAATGTACATACACCAGAACCGTGAAGGGCCCGCCCAGTTGCTACAGGTACCTCCTTCTGCGGTCATTGCTATTGATCACTGCAGAGTTCTCTTCAGTTAAGGAGCGTAGGCTTAGTCCCATATGTTCACTGCGATCACACTTTGGTGAATAGTTGAACATCTAATTTGCGTTTTAGAAAATATAAATGACTTTTCTCTCCTCGCAAAGTTGACGTAATAGTCGTGGTCCCTAAGATGTCATTCGGTAGGTCTCTAGTTAAAAAAAAAAAATCAAAAAAAAAAATCAAAAGTCATTTATTCAAACTAGGCTGAGAATCAGCACTTTTCGAACGTCAAAATTACAAAAGACAGTCCCCCAAAACGCCCGCCCTTCGCCACTTCCTAGTGCTTTCGCTGGGGAGAAGAAGTGGCGGAACAAACTCCCCAGCAGCACAGCTGTCTGTTCAGTTAGAAAATAATTAATTTTATACAATACTATGTATGCAAAGTAATTAACATTACAGGACACAGAACCTTAAATTAAATTATTTGCCATAGGTTAACTAGCCACGCCAATATACCAACAAATACAATAAACACTATACGTACTCAAGCAAAAAAAAATTAAAAATATAACCAAAAAAAAAAAAGTTACTGACCAATTAAAAGCCTCCAGGTATAAAGGGCGTGACAGCTTACATTATATGCAATGCTGGGTTCTGTTTACATAGCTGTCACTTGAAGTCACAAATGATAAACTAGGACCATCGAAGTAATAATATGATCATTCGTAGAGGTCGCTAGCTAACCACATATTGCAATCAACTCATTAAAAGACATTGAAATGAGTAGATTATGTCAATAATAAATTACAATAAAATTATACCGAATTGACTAAAACTCTCAACTAAAAAAAACAAAAAAATAAAAATAAAATAAAAACAATTATATAAACTCATATAACCTGTCAGTAAGCTAATTCTGGAGAAAGAACATAATAATTGTCTTGAGTTAATCAGGGCGACCAACTATTCTTATCGTTTAAGTAGTCGTTGATGGAATAGTATGCTTTTGAACAAAGGTTGGATTTTACTTGAGCTTTAAATCTATTAAAAGGCAAATCTAGCAAGGAAGAAGGTAGCTTGTTATAAAAGGTTATACCAAGCCCAACAAATGAGTTATGAACCTTATGAAGCCGGTGAAAGGGAGCACGTAGTTTGTCCTTATTTCTAGTGTTAACATTGTGAGTATCACTGTTTTTAGTGTAGAAGTGTATATTTTGCCTAACATATAAGATGTTGGCAAAGATGAACTGTGATGCAACCGTGAGAATACCAATATCTTTAAAAAAATCTCTTAGAGAAAATCTGGCGCCTAGCTGGTAAATCGCTCGAACAGCTCGTTTTTGCAGGACAAATATATTTTGTATATCAGCGGCTTTGCCCCACAGCAGAATACCGTAGGACATAACGCTGTGAAAATAACTAAAATAGACTAAACGAGCTGTATCAACGTCAGTGTATTGTCTTACTTTCCTGACGGCATAGGCAGCCGAACTGAGCCTTCCTGCTAGGCTTGATATATGTGGTCCCCACTGAAGTTTGGCATCTACTGTTATTCCCAGAAAAACTGCCGAGCCCACTGTTTCAAGCACCACTTTATCTAAGACGATGTTGGGTCCTAGATTTCTAACATTTGGTAAGGCAAACTTTACACATTTCGTTTTCTTGGCATTGAGAACTAGGTTATTTGACGTAAACCAATCCGTAACTATTGATAGTGCACTGTTTACGTCGTCAAAATCTTGTCTATTCCTGTCAACTTTAAAAATAAGAGATGTATCGTCTGCAAACAGTACAACGTCACAGATGCCCTTTAAATGGAATGGTAAATCATTAATATATACTAAGAACAAGAATGGACCCAGTATTGAGCCTTGTGGTACACCTAACTGAACTGGTAGCCCGGAAGATTTTACACCATTAACATCTACACATTGGAACCTATTATGTAAATAAGAATTTATTACGTTGAGAGCTTCGTTTTGGACACCGTAATGACGTAGTTTACGTAAAAGCGTGTCATGGTGCACGCAATCAAAGGCTTTGGAGAGATCACAGAAAACTCCAATAGCATTTTGAGATTTCTCCCATGCATTAAATATGTGTTTCAGCAAAGCAACACCCGCATCTGTGGTTGAACGACCTTTTGTAAAGCCGTATTGTTCATTATGAAGGAGGCTATTTAAATTAAAATGTCTTAGCAACTGCTTGAGTATTAATTTTTCAAATATTTTGCTAAATGCAGGTAAGATAGAAATAGGCCTAAAATTGCCAACGTCATTTTTATTACCTGATTTAAATAACGGTATGACTTTACTACTCTTCATGAGGTCAGGAAAAGTTCCTAAATCAACACATTTATTAAAAGTAACAGCTAAATAGGGGGCTACGATGTCTATTATATTACTTAAAAGTTTAACGGAGATGCCCCAATAATCACCGGTGTTTTTAGACTTAAGTGTGTTAAAAACATTAACTACATCACGCGGGGTTACATGTTCAAAGCTAAATAAGCGACTACATTTAGGTACACTACTATGCAAAAGGTTTTCAGCTTTAGACGGGGACGAATTTAAGGAGCGAGTCGTAGTTATAGGTATGTTGGCAAAAAACTCATTAAATGCCTCAGCTACGTCAGCTGCTTTACTAACTAATTTGTTGTCGACCATAATCTCAAGTTGTTTTTCTTGTTTAACCGATTTACCAGTTTCATTTTTAATAATTTTCCAAGTGGTTTTTACTTTATTATTAGAATTTTTAATTGTTTCGCTTAAAAATTTTGATTTAGCAAAAGCACTAATCTTTTTGAATAATTTTGAATAATTTTTTACGTACTCTAGGAAAGCAGTATCAAACCTGTATTTTTTCAAACCATATAACTCGTAAAGTTTCGCTCTACTTTTATAAATACCTGGAGTAGCCCATTGGTTAAAGCCAACGGAGGATCCATTGATGTTAATGGTTTTGGTCTTAAAAGTAGATTGGTACTCTTTTTGCACAACATCAAAAAGGGCACCATAAATTTCATTAGGATTCTCATGTTCTACTATAGATGGTGTAATTTTATGAGATATATTATTTTTAAACATTTTGCAACGACTAGCTGTATAAGGCCTGCATTCAAGTTTATGCGGTTTTTTATTCAATGGCATGGGGAAGCTAGCTATAAACCACAGTGGTCGGACGTTAAGTCGGTTAACACTAATTTATTTTGGGCATCACAATCACTAAATATATTATCAAGACAAGTTGACGAAGATGCCGTGATCCTAGTAGGTTCAAAAAACAAATTAATTAAATTATAAGACCTAAACAAATTGAGAAAACTAATACTTAATGGAGTAACATCTAAAATATTTATATTGAAATCTCCACATAAAATAATAATTTTGTTACTTGATTTCAACCTATTGAGAGAATCCTCCATGACTGATTCAAAACTAATAAAATCCCCAGAGGGGGGTCGATAAACGCAAATTATAACATATCGCTCAAGTTCAACACAAGACAACTCTATAGTGCGCTCGATTGAAAGATTAACTAAATCTAAACGTTGTTTACATTTCAACTTGTTTGAAACAAGAACTAAAGAGCCACCGCGAATAGCACTTTTTCTCACAAATGCACTCTGTACGGTAAAGTTATCATCATTGATAAACACTACTTCATGTTCTTTCAACCAGTGTTCAGTCAAACATAACACCTGAACATCATAGTTCTCCATAAATAAACTTAATTCTAGTTCTTTGCCGGACAGACCCAGTGAGTAAAGATGCTACTCACGGTTTCGCCCAACTGATCCATTGCCATTTTGCCGTGAACACGTCTTTAAAATTGCTTCCATAGTGGGAGGCAACTCAAAAAACCAATGATAACAAAATCTGGGGATACCATTTGGTGTTGCAGCTTCATATCTATCATCTCCATCCTAAATTCAATAGGCTAGTTTCCTAAAAAATTCTAATTAGTCCGTCAGTTAGACTATCAAAAAATATTGGACCCTTATTTTTTCTTTTGTCAATTATATAAAAAATGATGAAGATATCGCCCGTTAAGGTTCCGCGTAACGTCACGCCGTGCGACACTTTTTAGCACGGCGTGACGTCACGACCCCCCACTTCCAAATTTTGACGCGCTTTATCTTTGTCATTTTTTGTTTGATTGACAAAAGAAAAAATAAGAGTCCATTATTTTTCGATAATCTAACTGACGGACTAAATCTAATTATTATTTTTTTACCCAGGAAAATACCCTTAGTTAAAGGATCAAAGAATTCATTACTCTAAGTGAGGACTGTGACCCATGCGCACGGTGGAGAGAGAAGCGCCGCCAATTTCGAACAAGGTATGAAAAAAGAAGCAGTTTACTAATTCCAACATTTTCCTTAAGTTTGCCGTAGGTATGTCATTACTTCCCAGAATTCGATCCTCATTAGCGACACTATCGAATGGTGTAATAACACAGTGTGTGTTTTTTTTTAAATCAACGGGTTCGATTCCTGGTTAGAAATATTGATTTTTCAAAAATCCAATGATGCAGTTTTTGTTTTCATCAAAATCGAGTCCGTGACTCCTTTGAGTACTTTTCGCTATTCCTCATAGTTTCGGATTTGGCCATCCACGCCCAATTGAAAAATTCAGCCTGTTATAAACATTCGGCCAAACAATAGTTATATTAAATAATTTTTATGCCTTAAAATATTCGTTTAAAGAAGATCATGCCAAGTGTGTTATGCGAAATAAAAGAGAACGGGCATTCTAGCCTACGAACCAATAACAACATGCAATATATCATTGGAAAGGTTTTTTCACGTACTTTAACTATTGTTCTGGTGGAAAGTCCCAAATCGCTGTGTGGAAAAAGTTATTGCACAATAAAGCCAGACTTGACCAAACGTTTGTTTTTCAGCCTTTTATCATAAAAAGGTATAACAACAAGCAATACCTCATTTTATTTAGGTACAGGCAGGTAGCCAGTGCCGACAAAAATATCAAACAGTGTCATTAAGTCAAAATCTACAACTGTCTGTGTCAAAATGTATTCTGACCGTAACTTGTCACTACCACTGGTTTCTTGTGTTTCCATATCGCGTCGATTTTCACCACATCTCCCGACTGTCCTTCTGCCAATCATACAAGTAGGTACAATAGTACTGAATTATTGCGTTTCTGCCGATTTGGTCCCTGTCAATTAAAATATAGGAATAATATGTGCGTGTCCTCACGTGCCGCGACTGTATCCGCACTCGGAGTAACCACACATTGTTTTGCAAAGTATCACATTTATTTAAATCATATAATGTATCATCCTTACACATTTCAATCAAATATATGCCATCTCGAAAATGTTCTGCTACATATGCTTTTGCTAGCTTCATAAGGTATGTCCCTAAAGCATGCAATATTATACAGTCTTCAGTCAGATGAGGAAAATCACTCAACAATGGGAGGTTTGCTTCCATTCTTGTAAAACTTCGACGTTGTCTGTTAAGGTTTTTCATTTCAACGTAATCATATAAACGATTGGGAGTATTCATATATTCATTAAATAATGACGCTAAGCGTTCATTACTTTCACCGGTACGAAGTTTAGCTAAATATACACCAAGGACCGTCTTCGGGCGATTATTTTGTTCTGACATAAGTAGTTGGTGTCTGATTTAATATAATATTAAACTGCTCATAATTAAGACAGAATCATCTAAATTCGCATAGAAATGCCGGAGATGCAGTACATTTATGCATATAACTTCGTACATAAGAATAATTACCTGATGTATCATATACTAAAACCTTCCTGAAAGTATTTAGATTACATTAGTGAAAGAATTATCAAAATTGGTTTATCAGTTTTTGAGAAAATCGCGGACATACAAACATACATACATACAGAACCTCCTTTTTTGAAGTCGGTTAAAAATAATATGCATTTGATTTAATATTGTATTTTTATAAGTGTGGGGCGCGATGGAGTATTAATACTTTTGTTTTCGTTTTAAATCTTTTAACTTGTATCTATTGTCACTAATGACCGTCTCAAATGATTATTTAGCCAAGTATAATAGGTATTGTACATAACGTTTAAATTCATTGTTATTGATAATAAATCTCATAATTTTTTTTTTTCCACGTGTTTGTTTTATTTTGTAGAGCTTGAGGTCCCCCAAACCTTTTTTTTTTTTTTTAAGAAATAAAATGTCTGGGATAAAGTAGTTTTAGCATGTAGGTATTTCGAGTTTAAGCATACCAGCGCCTGATGAGAAGAGTGAGACCGAGATACAGCCTTGGCCAAAAGTATTAGGCATCTCTATAAAACACGTGCAACTAACAAAGTATAACAATAACAGAGCTATCTGTTAAACAATACTCCACGCGGTGTATTCAAACATAGATATGGTATTTTGAGGTGCGATGGAACACCTGGTCCACAATTAGTGGGAAATGGCATTTTTGTGAATTAAGTCGAGCTTTGTTGTGCCATAACTTTTTCCACACAGCGATTTGGGACTTCCCGCCATAACATTAATTGAAGTACATAAAAAAACCTTTCCAATGATATATCGCATGTTGTTATTGGTTCGTAGGCTGGCTTCCATACATTCTTGCCCATCAAGATTCTGGTGAGCATCAAGATGGAGGGACCAAACCTCCAATGTCTGTCCTACATATCTGAAAAATTAATACCAATAATCTACTATTTGCTACCTTTGCTATAATTTTAGCTACCTCATCATATACATAATATTTTAACAAAATGCTTGGTCCCTCCATCATGATATCAAGATGGAGGGACCAAACTGATAGACTACTCCCTGGAATATTCTACCTGCTTAGTGTTATAGTACCTTAATTCTACCTTAATATTATTGATTTTGGCTGCCCGAAATATATATCGTTTTAAAGATATCGATTATATAAGTTGGTCCCTCCAAATTGACGATTCAATTGTTTAGTGCAACTGGTAAATGGTCGGTTTATTTTCGATCTTCGAAGGATACATATTTAATACCTATTTACTACCTTCTAATCGTGCAAAATTTCTTACGATAAAGTTTATTTTAAACTAGCCAAACAAAAATAAAGAAATAAGTAGGTACAACGTACAAATTTTGACAAAATTTTGACATATGACCATTGATATATATGCATGGAATTATTATGTACTACGGTTGTACGTAGTACATAATAATTCCATGTATATATGTCAATGCATATGACACACCAGCTGACTCGACGGGGTGTTGTGAATTACGTCATGATAATCAGGAATAGCTAATATAAAATGTATCTTTAGTTTTTAATTATTACTATTTATTGGTTTATTTTATTTTATTCTCGTAATACTGGTAAACAAAGAAAAATATTGAAAGCGGTCTACACACCAAAGCCGCTGACCCGGCGGCACGGATCGCCGGCCCAACCCGCCGGCCTTATTTTGTACAATCATGCCGCCGGCTTGCGCCCGCGTGGGCAAGCCGGCGGGGCAGCATGCCGATGCCGACGGCATCCCTCTCCACTCACTCAGTCAGTTGCCCGCAGGCTTTCATAGAGTAGTGACAATTACTAGAACACCACATGCCGCGGCTGTCGTGCCGCCGGCAAAGTCGTTCGGCTTGGACATTCTGAAGCCGCCGGGTTAACCCGCCGGCACTAAGCCAAAAACAAACTTTAGCCACATTTAAAATAATTATATTCCATAAGCGGTCTACACACCAAAGCCGCTGACCCGGCGGCACAGCGGCTTGGTGCCGGCGGGTTAACCCGGCGGCTTCAGAATGTCCAAGCCGAACGACTTTGCCGGCGGCACGACAGCCGCGGCATGTGGTGTTCTAGTAATTGTCACTACTCTATGAAAGCCGGCGGGCAACTGACTGAGTGAGTGGAGAGGGATGCCGTCGGCATCGGCATGCTGCCCCGCCGGCTTGCCCGCGCGGGCGCAAGCCGGCGGCATGATTGTACAAAATAAGGCCGGCGGGTTGGGCCGGCGATCCTTGCCGCCGGGTCAGCGGCTTTGGTGTGTAGACCGCTTTCAATATTTTTCTTTGTTTACCAGTATTACGAGAATAAAATAAAATAAACCAATAAATAGTAATAATTAAAAACTAAAGATACATTTTATATTAGCTATTCCTGATTATCATGACGTAATTCACAACACCCCGTCGAGTCAGCTGGTGTGTCATATGCATTGACATATATACATGGAATTATTATGTACTACGTACAACCGTAGTACATAATAATTCCATGCATATATATCAATGGTCATATGTCAAAATTTTGTCAAAATTTGTACGTTGTACCTACTTATTTCTTTATTTTTGTTTGGCTAGTTTAAAATAAACTTTATCGTAAGAAATTTTACACGATTAGAAGGTAGTAAATAGGTATTAAATATGTATCCTTCGAAGATCGAAAATAAACCGACCATTTACCAGTTGCACTAAACAATTGAATCGTCAATTTGGAGGGACCAACTTATATAATCGATATCTTTAAAACGATATATATTTCGGGCAGCCAAAATCAATAATATTAAGGTAGAATTAAGGTACTATAACACTAGGTAGGTAGAATATTCCAGGGAGTAGTCTATCAGTTTGGTCCCTCCATCTTGATATCATGATGGAGGGACCAAGCATTTTGTTAAAATATTATGTATACGATGAGGTAGCTAAAATTATAGCAAAGGTAGCAAATAGTAGATTATTGGTATTAATTTTTCAGATATGTAGGACAGACATTGGAGGTTTGGTCCCTCCATCTTGATGCTCACAGATTCTGCCAGAAAGAGGAAACCCCAATAAAACACCGTATTATTATGACCGACTCAAGCAGTGCCTGGAGCGTAAAAGAATGAATGCGGCCGAGCGGATCAACTCCGTTACGTAAACGTATTCAAGTACATAACACGGCCGTGTCCGTGACACAGCTACACCCACCCCATTTTTTTTTCTAAATAAACATGCTCCTTCGCTGTTGATACTTAATAATATATTGTATAATATATATCAAAGACATTGTAAAATTGTATAAAACTATCAAACATGATATAAAGTTATCAAACTTAATACTTATGATAAATAATATCATAATATAAAATTCAAAAACACACTTTTTTTCTACAAAAAGTACAAAATAGATACGAACAATCGGTTACGAGTTCTAATATAGTTCTCAAACGCACTGTTTGAAAGTTGTCTGAAAATGGCAACACAATTTATAACGTGAGTGTTTTGCGCTACGTTCGATTACCGGGACCAGCCGTCCAGCCGATCTAAAAACGACAGGCCAGTGCAGACACCTGCGTTATCCAAGTCAACATCCATTTGAGCTTGACGCACTCTACAACCTGCAGCATTACATGTTGGTGTTGTCTTCCTGGCCCAGCGCAGACCGCTGCGTGGAGTACGTGGAGAACGTGGAATATCTGGAGTGTGTAGAAAACGTGGAGTGCTTGGAGTGCGCAGAGAGCGTGGACTGTCTGGAGAACGTGGACTGTCTGGAGAACGTGGACTGTCTGGAGAATGTGGAGTGCCTGGAGAACGTGGAGTGCCTGGAGAACGTGGAGCGCCTGGAGTGCATGGAGTGCACTCGGTGCGGCGGGTGCAGTGCGTCGGCAACAAAGTGCATCTTCTTTGGCTTTTCGCGCAGCCGCGTCTGACGCACCAGCTCGGGCGTGGGCGGCCGCCGCACTGGTTGGATCGACGCCAACCGAAGGTGCTTATACAACGGGATCTGCAACGCATTAATAAATATACACTGCCATTATTTGAGCTGGATATAAGTCCACAACGATATACTTATTATTATTTATTATTATTTCACTACTTTATCTCCATATCCCCATTTAGCGGTCTGTTCCGAGCTTAAGTCGGTAAAATATGTCGTGGATAGATGGCGCCACAGTACAGTGAACAGCGCCATCTAACTTGATTGGTAAACGAGGAATCATGTGATCGGAAACGCAAGCGAGCCCTACCGCTTGGACACGATCGTCGGTAGAGGGGATGCAGCGCGGTCTTGCTTGGCAAACGCTCAATACCAACGCACGTGTTTGTTTCGGTTGTAAATTGCTAGTTTATTAAAGTTATTTTGAATTCAAATTATCTTTTCGTTCGAGTACTCACTGCAGTGCCCACAACTATCAAAACTATGTTGGATCGTGAAGAAGATCCTACTACTAGCAGTATTTTTATAGCGTTCGCAATGTGCGCTTCTCGCAAGGACACACATGTAGTATGTACTAACCGTAGGTAATGAGATGTTGAGCTGGATCCTATCCTGCTGATCAGGCCAACGCGGCAGCGAGGAATACAGTCCCAGCAGTGGCTTGATGGGCGGCTCGCCGAAGGTCTTGTTCCGGAGCTCGTCCTCCGTGATGTCGCACAGCTTTTCCACGACCTTCTGCTCCAGCACGTGGCGCGACACGACGCCCCCGCGCCACACCTGCACACATTATAGCAGATTAGCAGATATTATAGCACATTACAGATATCAGATTGCACTAAAATAATATCTCATCTGTAAACTGGCTGTTTACCTTGAATGTAGTGAAGCTGGCGACTTTCTGTACGTCTGGTGGGAAGCGGGTGACCTCCAGACTCCACGGCACGAAGCTGCCCAACGTCTGCAGGTACTCGCCCGAGAGACGCCACACGCGGACGCTGTAGTCTGCACTTCCACTACCAAAAAAAAGGGTAATCTGTGTGTGTGAAGGGAGAGGCCCGTCTTTGCAACCTACATACATACATACATAATCAGCCTATAAATGTTCCCACTGCTGGGACACAGGCCTCCTCTCTGTGAGAGGGAGCTTTGCAACCTGTTTTCATTGAAATGAAGTTCCAATTGTTCAACTTCTGATATATAGGACTTACGTCAATAAGAGTTTGAGTTCGTCGATATAGGCTATGGTTGTAACAGAGCGCAGATGTGCGTGATAGCTGTTGAGTAGTAGCGGCAGCGGCTGGTCGCGCGTGCGGCGCTTGGCGCGTCCCTCGATACGGTCGCGCCACAGGAACGGGAACATCAGGCGCAGCCGCGGCATGTTAACATGAACCTACACCATATTTAATATATAACCTAACTTTGGCTTCGCCCGCATAGTGGTCAAAAATAACCTCGGGGACGTACCTACCTACTACCGGGATTAAAAGTCCTATTGTTAATCCAACTATTAGTTCAGCCGTTTTTAACAAACATACAAAATTTCACATTACGTTTATTAGTAAGGGGGCTATATATTTATTAATAGCGATTTAAAATTCTACATTTATCTTCTTGCAGGAATTGCTTCCTACTTTAAATTTTTTTTTAAATTTATTTTATCTATAAATTGTAGGATTCATTAGAATGTTACATTAACACTCTCACCGCCATGTGGTCCGCCTGCCGCCCACATAAATTTCAGTGCTGCAAGCCACTATAGATTTTTTCATTTTTACTGGCAGGCCATGTGGGCTGCCTGCGTACCACAACTAGCGCGCCAAATTCTATGACAATAGTACTTGTTGTAACTTGTAAATATTTGTAAGGGCAGGCCATACGTGTAATTAGGTCAGTTGCTCGCGCGCCGCCCACATGGCCTGCTGTAAAAGTTTTTCGCGCCAATTTCTCACAGACTTCGCTGCGCGTGTTTAGATAATGTCCAATTCTTCCTACAGATGTTAGAAATCACGTCTAATTCTAATTCAGCAGCTCGTGTACAAAGTCAAAGAGATCATAAATTCAGCAAATCATTGATGGCTGATCACAGAGGACGGCTTATTCAGCGAAAGGTGCATAAATTGTTATGAGAGGAACCGAACTGCTGGACTATCTACAAAGGATGCCGGAGACCGAACAAAAAAAGTGAATACCGTGTGTTTAAAATGCCCGACTCAACCTAGTATTTGTGGTCAATTTTACGGAGAAATTCACATTTTCGTAAATGGAAATTAAAGCTTAATTTCCTATGATAATATTTTCATATAATTTCTCTCGGTTTATTTTGTGTCAAAACAATTTCTTTTGTTTGATTTCATTTTTCTATGTGACAAGATACTCAATAAAAAATACTAGTTTTACTTGCTCGACTTTGAATCTATAAATATAGTCTGATTTTCATCGTTTTTTTTTTCATTAGTAGCTCTTTCACTCAACAATTTAAAGCAGACGACTTCGAATCCCTATCTAGCAAGCCAAGCTCTATAAAAATAAGTGAATTAGTGGGATCACAGCGGACCACACGGCCTGCTGGTAAACTTAACGACGTGTCCCGCCGGCCGCCTACATGGCGTGCTGCAAAAGATACACAAAATCTAGCGTGGCGTGGTGTAAAAGACATTGCATAGCCCGCGCGCCGCCCACACGGCCTGTTGTTCTAGAAAAACCTTAAATGTGTATGGCGGTGAGAGTGTTAAATATATAAACAAAGTAAAGAAACTGGATCACCTGATCGTTTATGAGGTAGTTGCTCATGAGCCACACTTTGACGTATCCCATGATAGTGCCGGTGAAGAGAAACTCGTTGTCAATGTCGGTGGCGAAGGAAGATACGTAGTCGCCTGCCGTGTGGATAGCCTGGAAGGAGCTCAGGTAGCCACCCGCCGAGTGGTCCGACCAGCAATGCACAAGACCATTCTCCAAAGCCAGGAAGAGGGAAGCTAGAATATGGTTATATTTCATTCTACCGGCAACACCCAGGTGCCGCCGCAACGCAGACACAATACAAATGTCTGTTACTTCTACTATAAAACTACATAGTACAACGCTCGATAGGCTTGGGTTGTAGAAGTCTTCCACTGGAAGACTTCGAAGCGATATTTTGTAATTGACTGGAAGCGTTGTGTTGACCTGCGGTGCAGGAAATCTGCAAGATAACCTACACTATTAAGTATGAAAATACTGTTTGCGGCAGAATACCGTATCGTACTGACCGACGCTCATATGTAGTGGTCGCGTGTGCAAGAAGATCATGGCTTGCGCGGCGAGCTGGCGCACGCGCCGCGCGCGCGGCGACGCGCTGAGGGCCGTGGAGGACAAGCAGCGCACCGCCGCCTTCTTGATGGCCGCCTCTGGGTCCAGTACTTTCTCAGCAGCTGCCGTACTGTGGACAACAAGAGCAAGCAATATTTCTTGAAGATAACGATTTAGTTACAGTATTTTTAGTTTTCTTTGCTACTTGCAGAAAAAACCTGCAAACATGATCCTCATATGTAAAAATTAAGTATAGGCAGAAAGCTATTTACCCCCTTACTAATAAACGTTGTACAGCGTCTGTATAGTACACAACGCTTTGTCTTCTTCTTTCAAAAGTCAAATTACTGGCGACTGAAAGAGAGAAATCGGTGTGTAACAATTCATCTGATATAATACGTTTATTACTAAGGGGGTAAATGTATTGTTAAATGTTACCCACGTGGGCTTCCGGATGGTAGACGAGAAGTAACAAGCTCTTGCACTACTTCCTTTGGAGCTGAGCACGGGGAAAGGCTTGGGCCCTTCACGCCTGTACTTCAAATTGATGCGCTGAGTCGGCTCCGTGTACGAGAACCACCTGGATGTCACACAAATTATAATTATGATTCTGACGAGTTCCATTGATCATTTTCAGCTTACCAGGACTGTTTCATGTGTTGAACTGCTGTAACCTGTAAGGCTGGCCGGTTTCCAGCCTCCACATCACAAGTTCCGAGTTGTAGCTGGCTGTGGCCAGTGTGAGGGGGTGCCGCACGGCAGCTGCCAGCACGTCATCCGTGTGTCGAGTCTCCCAGCTCTTGCCGGTCGTCGACATGCCGGTGTCTTCGAACTCCACCACGTGGTGGTTCCAGCCTACTGCGAGGATCCTAATTGAAAGTGGCCAAGCCTTAGTATTAAACATGACTTATCATTATCACAATAGTCCTACAGCACCACCTAGCCCAAATCCCAACAAAAATGAAATCATAGCAAATCGTAGTGATGCCACTAATGAGTTCGTGAAGGTGTGTAGATGCTACGCGGGAAGCTGTTATTCATTTTAAATGGAATCACTTGAACTACTGGTGTGAATGAAATTTCAAGACCTGCCCTCCACCCAGAAGCAGCTGGTGACTTCGCACATGTGCTCGATGGACATCACTCTCAGACACACGCCCGTAGTGAAGTTCCACACCTAGACCACTTGATCACGTGAAGGAAGGCAATTATAGGAGGTATTATTTTATTTATTAATTATTTAAAAAAAAAACCGGCCAAGTGCGAGTCGGACTCGCGCACCTAGGGTTCCGTACAAACCTGCAAGGTTTACAAAGTTCGTTCATTACGACAATCGAGTCATAACTATGGTATTTTTATTGCAAAATGAAATTCATAACATTACAATGGGGAAAGATGGAGGAGCATAAATTTACGACAAAGATCTCTTTATCGTTTAAGTAATCCTTTATTTTATATTAACACATATCATTTATCTATAATATAACTGAAACACTTATACTAGCCTTGCAGCAGACTTGCGAAAGTTCTTTTATTAAAGTTATTTATTTACTAAGTTTTTAGTCACTATTTAGAAATCTGGTTCAAAAATATTAATTAAGTATTAAATTTGAACCAGACCTGTAAATGGTGACTGAAAAAGTTATGAATAGTACCATCCCTTGCGTGTAGTTGCGAGTTTCAAAATATGCGGTATCAATGGTTGTACTTTTGCGTTTTGCGTTTTTGCGTTGACTTAGAATTTTTTTTTTTTCACGGGTTAAAGGCAATTAGATCTAAGTATTTGATATGAATTTCAACTTGATAGCTCTACGCGTTCATGAGGAAAAAAGTAATAAGTTTATATTTATTAAAAAACATATATTTTGTAATGTAACTAAAAATTTAAGGTTTTCGGAATTTTTCCTTTATGTATGCTATAAAACGTTGCTTCATGCCAAATTTCAAGATTCTAGGTCGACTGGAAGTACCCTTTAGGTTTTGATTCCCTTGCGAGTACTTGCGAGTTTCAAAATATGCAGCTTAAATTGCTGTTTCTTTTAATTGCGTTGACATAGAAGTTTGATTTTGTTACAGCTTAAAGGTATTATAGACCTGAGTATTTGGTATGAATTTCAATTTAATACCTCTACGCGTTTATGAGGAAATGGGTAGTAAGTTTAAAATTATTAAAAAAAATATATATTATGTGATGTAACTAAAAATTTATGGTTTTCGTAATTTTTCCTTTATCTATGCTATAAGACGTTGCTTTGTACCAAATTTCAAGATTCTGAGTTCACGGGAAGCACCCTGTAGGTTTTGATTCCCTTGCAAGTGTCGAAAATTTGCGGCATAAACGGCTGTATCTTTTGATTGCGTTGGCTTAGAAGTTTGATTTTTTCACAGCTTCAAGGGACAGTAGACCTGAGTAATTGATATAAATTTCAGCTTCATACCTCCACGCGTTCCTGAGAAAAAGGGTCTTGACAGACGGACGGACGGACAGACGGACAACAAAGTGATCCTATAAGGGTTCCGTTTTTTCCTTTTGAGGTACGGAACCCTAAAAACAGAGTGAGTGGGTAGATACGATGCATAGCAATGATGATATTCATTAATGAGTGAAGATGATTTTAAATGTATAGGTAAGTACTGTATTACGACCTTGAGCTCGCCGCTCCTGGCGCCGGTAAGCAGCAGTAGGAAGCCAGGGTCGAAGCAGGCGGCGGTGATCTCCACCGGAATCACTGCGCTGTGCAGCATTTCTACGTGAGCGTCACGAATCATCACGTTGCGTTTACCTGTACCCCGAACAGTGGTGATGATGAGCCACGGGTTCCTCATTTTATTTTAGACATTAAATCCGCCGCACTTCAAGAGTGACTGGACAGTCCAGTCACTTGTCACTTTTCCTAAAGCTTTAGAAATCATTGCTTAATACAGAGTGGAACTTAACCACCTAAAATATTAGCAAGTGGAATTAATTGAATTCAGAAATAAAATACGGAGAGTCATCGCAGACTTTTATGGCCGCAAACATCAGTCAGCTACAACTATAGCAAATTTCGCTGCTTAAAATATTTTGCCTATTTTGGGTATCTATGTTCGATCGAATTTAATTCTATAATTAGTTTTATAATTTTACCTGATACTGGATTCCAGTTGATAATGATGCTATCCGTGCCACAAGTTATGATGACTTTAAACAGCGGGTTATAGAGGACCTTGGATACAGCTCGGGAGTGTGTGAAGCCGTCAGTGTGGAGCGGGTTCAGCTGCTCGTCCAGCACCACGATAGCTATTTTAACGGCTGCCAGGATAAACTGACGGGTGGCGGGGTTGTACAGGGCAGAAATAGGCATTTTCTCTCCCGATATAGCCGGGATATCGTTGTAGGTCTGACGGCACGCTTGGCTCTGCACATCCCACACTCTGATAGTTCTATCTCTAGATAAAGAGTAAATGGTCTGCCCCCTGTCCTGCAGCACGATGCAAGTGATACCGGCGTGATGTCCATGAAAGGTCACATTGGCCTTGGTTGGCACAAACGGGTTCCACACTCGGACCACGCAGTCGGGTCCCCCCGTCACCAGCACGTGAGCCTCCTCATCAAACACGAAGCATTCTATACCCTAAGGAGTGATAAAATTTATTGAAAAAGATACTTTAAAATATAGTTTTGAACTTGAAAGAAGAAAGTTCTGAAATCAGATTAGAGTTTTGTTAAAATCAAATTATCAAACCTCGACAGAGTTCGGATATATCAAGAAAGTAGGTACCTACTTAAATTATTTCAGTACTCTATGACTTCGAGTGGACACTCGCGCTGGGAATTGCCAAAGAATGTGCCGATCGGTAGTATTCGGAAGGTAAGTAGTGAAGATTCATGTTGGGTACAAACGTACAGAACTAAAACCGACTTCCAAAAAAACACTACAAAGTGAAAAATAACTTTATTTCGGAAGTCGGTGCAATGTCTTTGGATCTGTATTTTAGTTTTTTGCCACCGACTTCCGAAATAAAGTTATTTTTCACTTTGTAGTGTTTTTTTGGAAGTCGGTTTTTTTTTCTTAAAAAGTTTTTATTTCACGCTTTTTAGTGGGTCTGCTTATAATTTATCTAAGTTACAATAGCCTAGTGATCATCGCCTTTTACAAACAAAATATTGCTTTTCCCGATGCAGGGAAGTTAATTGTTGAGGAGTTCTCCAGGTCTACCATCAGCTCCATATCACCATTCACATTGTGACGAGCATAAATTGCTTAGCAACCATATTAAAGTAATCGAATCGCAACCCGTGAAATACTTAGATATTATTGAGTACTTCCGATGGCCATCTGTGGTCCACTTCACCAAATAGTGCTTTCCGAGAGCAAATGCACGAGTTACTATAAAAAATACCCAAATCGCTATAGGTGTGCCTATAATATTTGAAGAGTTCCTTCGATTTCTCCAGGATCCCATCATCAAATCTTGACCTGATGCTTTTAGACTAGATGCTGATAATCCTGGCTGCAGCATCAGGCCAGACTTATGTCAACATTACATTGAACTTAAAATTTAGTCCTGTTTAAAATGAGCCCAAACACGACTACGGTGCTGTAATTTCAAGGTTGGTACTTTTTCTGATGCTCCTGGCTTCAGCATCAGGTCTTCATGTACTTCGGTGTTCCTCATTAACAGTACGTTTATCCACACATCGAGCCCTTTTCAATGAGCCTAAACACGATATATCTGCTGTTAGTTGTCGAGGAGTTAGGTACTCTGCAGACTATCCTGACTGCAGCATCAGATCATGACTTGATGATCATGAGACCAAATGTGGCAAATGCCCTATCAAACATCAAAACAATTTACTAAAACAGTCCTTTCCTGTTCGAGTAACTTCTTACTGTTAAGGAGTTGTACCTTCCATCATCAGCCCAGCTACCTGAGATGGTGACAACCATACGCAAATACACAAGATACTTCATAAAATAGGCGGAAAACAATAAGTGTGCCTATAAAGTTTGAGGGTTGCCCTCGATTTCTCTAAGATCCCATCATCAGATATTGAAATGGTGACAATGGGACCACACGGAAAGCACCAGCTTTCAAATAAAAAAAGAATCATGAAAATCGGTTCACCCAGTCGCAAGTTATGAGGTAACAAACATAAAAAAAAAAAAAAAATACCGTCGAATTGATAACCTCCTCCTTTTTTTGAAGTCGGTTCCATTGGATAATCTCCGAGCACCACACAGTCGAAGCCGCAGACTAATAAATACTGCCTCGCCTTTTCAACTCTGAACATATTATGAGTCTTGGAGCCCCGAAGGTCACACATGAGCAGTGAGTCGGGGCAGGTGGCGCAGGACACCACGCAGTGCAGCGAGTCGTAGTATGACACCTGCCGCACCCACTCCGGATGCACGTGCACGAGCTCTTTCAGACGCAGCTCTGGCAGCACGCGCGGCTGCAAAAAACCCGGGAGTTAAGGACGCTATCACATTTTTCCACGAATAACAGTGCTTTTCAGGTACCATTTTAATGAACTTGGAGTCACAACTGCAAGGATATCTTGGTTTCAAATTAAAGATAATATATTCATCTCCAGAATGGCTCCATAACAATTGACTAGCCCCATACAAAATTAGGCTAAAGGCTTCCCACTGTAAAATCATACGAAATAACCACATTGCCCACTTTCATTTTAGGATCCGGTAGTGGCAGCTGTAGTTATTAGGTAGGTACCTACCGTCTTTTGCAAGTCGACATGTCGTAGCCTTTTCGAAGCCCCAGCATAGCTCCGGAAGGGGCCGCGCAGCTTCGCCGAGAACAGCAACACCCGCACGTTGCCTCCGACATCTCCGCAGATCAGCTTGCATTGATCCACATCTTCCTTATGGAAGTAATAGGACATGGTGCAGATCTAAGAAATATTCATGTTTATTGCGCATTATACTAATACACACAAGAAAAAAGGATGAAACCCTAATTGTTAGGTTATAGTTACCTAGTTTTAGTTTAGTCTACCTACCTAATGGAAAGTATAGCACGTCACACGTGTGGCGGCGATCGTGGCACATCTTTTCCTCTGTATGTCTTATGCTACGAAAGCCCCGTAACCAGCTTTAGGAAATGCAAAAAATATGGTAAATCAATAAATATTCCTGCCATGTACTCCCAGCTGGATATTATCATCTTTAGACTGAAGGTCTTGGCGGTGCAGTCGTAGAAGCGCAGGTCCCGCTCCGTGGAGCTGGTGACGATGATGTTCACGTCCGGCATGCACACCATGTCCGTCACCCATGTGGTGCAGATCTTCAGGTGGGCTGTGGAATGAAGTCTTCAGAATCACAATGTGCGCTTTTACTTTAATTTCTAACGTGGCGACATTATCATAGACGTTCAAGTCCATAACATGAATGGAAATAAGTGCACGTTATCGTGGACGGGCGCCTTCATAATATTTCCAAACAGTTTACTTTCCGATGTTGTCGTGATGCAGTGACGTGGACGTGGACGTGGACGTCCACGATAGAAATTATAAAAGCGCACAATAGTACCCACCATAGAAATGTTATCTATGGTACCCACTTATCGATAGCAAACTGAATCGATTACTATTTTATTAAATCTCTCCCCACAGGCGCGTCAATATCGACCGATAAAACGCGCCTGAGGAGAAGAGCTTTTACTTTATTTGCCAAATACTGGCTACTGTGTAACATCTATGTTACGGTATAGGTATATCTATACAAATTAATAAAATTGAAACTATTAAACAAAATACATAATTTTTAATTTTTTTGTCTGTCTGTTTGTTTGTTCCGGCTAATCTCTGAAACGGCTGGACTAAGCCGCGGCAAGCACGCGGGCAAAGCCGTGAGCAGATGCCAGTAATATTTTAATTTAGACTTCACTTTTTAAACCATCTGATCTTCGGCATATAACTACTTCGGCTAAATGGGCGAACTAAATACACTCGCCGGTGGTACAGTCAACAGCAAAAGTAGGTGTTGAAAATCAGAAATTCAATACTAATGAACGGAGTTCGCGTCAGAACTGTGTGGCGTCGAAGTGATTCAAAAGTATGTGATTGTAAATTATACCAAACATTTACTACTAGTATAACAGCTGCCATATATTCGTGATTAGTTTTGACTCCAAAAGTTATAAATTCAATTCATCATCTACTTTTGCTGTTGACTGTACGCCGCGCGCCGCTTAAAACAATCGATATTATTAAGCAAAATAAGCAATAAAAAACTTTTTTACAAAAAAAAAACAACTGACTTCAAAAAAAACACTACAAAGTGATAACCAACTTTAATTTCGGAAGTCGGTGTCGTAGGTTATTCCGCATTTTCGTTTTACTTTGTGTTTTTTGTAGTTTTTTTTTAAGTCGGTTGTTTTTATGTAAAAATGTTTTTATTTTTACCCGACTACGGCGAAGCAAAAAGGAGGGTTATGATTTTGTGACCGGTATGTATGTATGTATGTTCATCTGTTCCCTCATAACTTTTAAGCTTCTTGTCATAATTGGACAAATGAGGTATCATTGGAAGCGTCTAGATTGTCCGCTGGTTATAATTATAAGCTATGTGACGTCACAATAAATTGAATATGGCGCTCTCTAGTGGGCATAAAGTCTTTTTTTTTTAATCATTCCGTTTTGGGTATCAAATGAAAGGGCTTATTTAGCACATTTCAAAAATATAAATATTATTGAAATAAGCCCCAAAATATTCAAATAAAAAATAATTTTAAAAACTAAAACCCGACTACTGAAAAGGATGAAACAATAAAGTTATACCTTCCCGTGGTCGCATGCCGCTGTACTAACATACAAAGCTATGGTAGCATGCGACCACGGGAAGGTACTTTCTTGTTTCATCCTTTTCAGTAGCCGGGTTTTAGTTTTTAAACTTTTTTTTTTTCACTTTTTAGTTGTAGGTATGTATGTATGTACCTACCCCACACAAATTCAATTAACACTAGTGAAGTTGAAGAATTGAAGACACCGACTAGAAGAATCATCAAAGTTAACATAGAAATGCCGGAGATGCAGTATGCATATAACTTCGTACATGAGAATAACTACCTAATGTATTATATACTAAAATCTTCCTGAATTAAATAAAATAATTATTAAAATTGCTTCATTAGTTTTTGAGAAAATCTCGGACATACAAACATACTTACATATATATACGGGTCGAATACAGAACCTCCTTTTTTGAAGTCGGTTAAAAACGTAAGTACATTTGAATTTTGTCAACAGATTGTATACCTATTAAGATAATACTACTAACGGCTCGAGGAGTTAGAGGTCCTCAACAGCTTCATGTCGAGCGACCACCAATTGATCATGCCGTCGCGGCTCGCCGTTACGTATGAGCCTTGCATCGGGTCTGTACTGCGATCCTGTGTAGGTACGATGATAATTATCTGCATACTGTATCATTCATATCAAGCAATAATGCTGGGGAAACGTGTTATACATGATGGAATGATCATTAGGTAAGTATTGTTGTAACCATGGAGCACAACAACCAGTGCGCTCCATGGTTGTAACTTACAGGATGGTAAGTTATATCTGGATGACTATTAGGGGCATGGTTTGATAAAGATAAAAACCTTGGCGACATTAGGGCAGAAGCATATCCTGGATATAGGAAGCCTGTGTTTCGAGTGCAGTACGTCTGGCCGGCCCAGGATAGGCGGCTGCAGCGAGCCCCGCTGGTTCTCCTCGTCGTTGCCGAAGTAGCCCAGGATCAGGTGGGAAACCAGCTCGTCCCAGTCTATCTTTCCCGTGCGGCTTGTGTTTATCTAATATTACGTGATAACAAAGTTCATCTTTTACAACCTATGATTGCCTAAAATACGTAAGGTCCGATTTTTCTAAATTTTCCAAAGATATGTAAACAACAATGACCGCTCAAATTGAATAAAATCGATATACCAGAACATTAATTTTAAGTAATGTTTGTTTTCGTCTAGTTAGCTCGGAGATTTAGACGAAAACAAACAAAAATGTTTGTTTGTTTTAAAATAAATGTTCTGATATATCGATTTTATTCAATTTGAGCGGCCATTGTTGTTTGCATCTTTGGCAAATTTAGAAAAATCGGGCTATAGGTATGAGAATGTCCCCGCAGCCAAACCGACTAGACATAATTAAATTATTTGAAAGCACTTTTCATGACTGAGAATAATTTGATTCATAAGTGGGTCGTCAGGTCCGCTGTATAAATAGCCCTTCTTAGCAGTCGGGTGAAAAAGTTATAGCTAGTTTAAACGAAAACGTTGTAGGGGAACAAACAGGTCCCCTGTATTTTGGTCCATCCTCCATTAAAAGAGCGGCCTATACGGCTACACCCTTGAAATGATGTGTCCAAGTGTGACGAGTGGCGTAATCTGTATTAATTTATAAATTGAGCTTGATTAGTGTCTTATTAGAAATCTAGAAACCTTTAAAAATAATATTTTGAATTCATCATCATCATACTCTATTTTAAACATCGTTCTGAGAAGGTTTCTGAATTCGGTTGCCGTCATTTTGTTATTGTATGCCGCGTCAAACACATCCTTGATGCGTTTCATATCAGTCATAGTGCAACGGTCGTGTAGGGCTACATTGTGGCAGCGGTCTGATGTGTAATCTGCTGCTGAACTATCGTCAGAATCTCTGTCGTTTGCCATAGTGATTCATAAAAATAAAGCACCAAAACTCTTCCAAAATCCTAAAATAATATACTACAATACTAAAGGTGTATGAAAAATAAATAAAACTGTGGCCTGTAAAATGGGCCTTTGATATTTGCACTAGATTTTTGCTGAATGTCATACAGTTTAGGTACAAATCAATTTTGCCGCCCATTTGACAACATTAATCGGGTAGGTCCGGGTAGGGTTATGACTTATGAGGTAGGTAGTGGCAGTTTCTTTTGGAAATCACTTGGGGCGATGGCAGTCAGAGTGACCGACAAAATTCTTAAATGCGGCTTGCGGTAGGAGTAAAAATCGCAGAACTCGTCACGTAACGAAAAAAGCGTTATGCCCCCTCCATACGACTTTCAGAGATAGTTTTCATGGTTTTCGAAGTACATACATGCCGATAGTGAGGTCAAAATGAAAATCCAATATGGCGACAACCCTATGAGAGTTTCTAAAAATGCGTACCTAATAAATTCACACTTTCTCTCCCTGTCTATCTCATTCTACTAAATACGAGTGTTTTGTTTGCGTGCGAGTATCGTGTTCTCCGACCGCACACATTTCGTCGGTCGAATCACGAAAAGGCGTATCTGTGTTTTGGTAAATTTTACAGCAGAGTAATTTTTATGAAATCGTCACGTCATGTACTGTCATAACTTTATGTCTTATGATTTAATGTGCTTGGTATGATATTTATGTAAATATGTAGCTAAGACTGATTATATATTTAACCATAGTTTCAGTGTACTGTAGTTAATTATAAGGATATTTATATTTTTTTGAAAAAAGTTTCACTTACGCCTTTTCGTGATGTACCCCTAATATCAGTAATTTTACTTACGCCCAGGTAGGTATTCGTTTAAGTGAAATTAAAAACATCGGTATGCATAAAAAAAATAACTTTATTTAAAGATAACTGAAAAGAATCACCAAATAATATTAATAGGTAGAAGAACTTAAATAATATTCTGTTTTAATTAATATTGCTGTTCATTTTCTTTTTATTTTAATCGTGAGGAAGATTTTCATAATAAATAACATGTTCTCTATTTTTTATTATTGGTGTATCTCCACTGCACATTTTCATGAGGTCTTCATATTTGTCTTTTGAAATTTTATTTAAACATTGGTTTAATTGTTCGACGTTTGTCTTCAGCCATTGTGTGTTTCCTCGCCTAAGTGATATATGTAGATCTGTATTGTGTTTCCATGTGACTTGTTTTAAAAAACAATATAGTTGGATTGTTTCGCACTACTCGGAATTCCATTACATCTGTCCACTTAGGTAAATGGCTCACCACTCTGGTCATCCATTTTTAGCATTAGCAACTTTAATTTTGATGCAAGTTCTTTGAAATGTTTAAAATCATCATATTCAAGGAATTTAACCTCATATGGCTTTTTGCGTGCCAATCGAATGATGGGTTCCAATTGGCAGGGAACAAAGACTTGTCCTGCTTGTTCCATTGCAAATGCTACCGCGCTATGGACAGAATCGCCTTCGCTTTGGCCATGAAAGGAACAAAAATAACGCAAACTGATTTCTTCTACAGGGTGTTACAGAAAGGGTATATCAATACAAACGGGTTGAAGAGTGTATCTGGTCTAGAATCTCTGTACAAAATTTCAGCTCAAAAGCAGTCACTTTGAAAATGCTTAATATTTTTTTATTTCGATACTTTATTAAATTGAAATCATAATAAACGTGTCACCGCACTACGAATATCCATTATCTGTAGTGTGTCTGTGCGCCTAGTACACGCACATCACGCCGCCGCGCGCCAGTGCAGCGCCGTGATGTCGAAATAAAAAAATATTAAGCATTTTCAAAGTTAATGCTTTTGAGCTGAAATTTTTTACAGAGATTCTAGACCTGAGCCCTGATTCACAATCATACGACAGGCTATCGTATCGAAAACCTGACATTTCGATAACCTGATTTGACTTGCCCTCAACAGCAAACAACTGTTGGAAGAATAGCGGGCGTCTATTTAATTTAAACTGACAAAATTTTCGGGTTTTGGACTTGTGAACAGCGTTTAGAAGACTCCTACGATAACAATGATTAATGTTCGATACGACACGGCAGCTTATCGAGTGTTTGTGAATAGCTATGCAGATACACTCTTCAACCCGTTTGTATTGATATACCCTTTCCGTAACACCCTGTATAGATCCACAGTTATTTATTAGATATAAAAGCATTACTGCATTATGTAAATGCAGCATAATATATCAAACAACTTACTTTACCTTGTGACTTGTACAAAAAACACTGGCTATTAACTTTTTAACTGCGCACAAATTCACTTTTAACACGATAAATTAATTATTTTAAGCTCCCGTAAACAAACACTGCAGCTTAGTATTTACACGGCGACGAATGACAGAAACGAGTTTCGACAGGTCTTGATTTCACTCGCGCCAAATTTTGTTACGCCTTTTCGTGAAAAAACATAATATGTATGAACAGGCGTAACTAGCGATATGTCCCTTCGTGATTTTTTGAATTAGAAAGAAAAGTAGATAGGGCTCTTCGCAACGGTTTATAAGTGCAATTCCATTGCAGTTTTGGTTACGCCTTTTCGTGACATACTGAAACTTGACCTATAAATGTCAATGGTGCTAATATCTCAAAATCTAAAATTTTGTTGGATACGCCCTTTCGTTATTCGACCGACGATTTTTTTGCGTACATCACAAGTTCAATCTTATTCGTACGTCAATTTTTCTGTGACTGAGTGACTGACTCCGTAAACTCATTTTTATTTTACTGTCAATTGTCATTGCATTGAAGTTGACAATTTGAAATTGACGTTCTCCTAACCTCAATATTAGTTCTAGAATTTGTATTATTGCAATTTTCTGAAACAAAATGCTTCTAACACTGAGGCTGCTGTCGAACCGCCACCCTTCGTTCGTCGCGCGCACAGTGTTCGTGAAGAACAACAATGTGGATGACGCGTGCCGGCTGGTAAACAGAATCCTAGGCAAGGAAGGGATCCTGGAGCAATACAGGCTTACCAGATACTATGAGAAACCTTACCAGGTACTTAAAATGTGTGCCTTCGTTACTTATCTACTTTAGGGCAAAGCAATCGGTAGGAATTTTGATGTTTTTCGGACACTAAAATAGGTTCCAGTTTCTTTCAAATTATCGTAAATGCTCTTCACAAACACATAAAACCCTTTTCCCATGGGCACGCAGAAACTACATCACACTATACATGTAATCGAAAATAATCCTGTTAACTCATTGGTCTGAGTCTGTTAAGTAATTATTATTATTTGGTTAGACACACAGCTAATTAGCTGAAAATTAATGTAACTGAAAACTGGTTTTAGTTTCATTCCGCTTACATCAACATTTACTGTTAGATGCTTAACTGCCCCTATCAATCTAATACTTTATTATAGACAAGCAGCGCCCTGCGGTTTCACCTGCATAAGTGTCCATCCCGTGGGAATATCAGAATAAACACTATCCTATGTCCATTCCCGGGACTCAAACTATCTCTATACGAAATTTAATCTAAATTGGTTCATCGGTTTAAGCATAAAGAGGTAACAGACAAACAGACAGACACTCGCATTTATAATATTATACTAGCTGCGCCCCGCGGTGTCACCCGCATAAGTTTCGATCCCGTGGGAATATCGGGATAAAAACTATCCTATGTCCTTTTCCGAGACTCAAACTATCTCTATACCAAATTTCATCTAAATCGGTTCAGTGGTTTAGGCGTGAAGAAGTAACAAACATATAAACACACACACACACATACACACACACACACATACACACTCACAAACTTTCGCCTTTATAATATTAGTGTGATTATGGATTGATTTGAGGTTCTTTGATGCATTTAGTTTATCAGTTAGTAGGAGTTCTTTTGAATTGTTGACCATAACATAAGTAACCCATACAAATTGATTTCAGACAAGAAGACGTGTGAACCATGAGCGTTGCAAGGCCATCTACAATGAAGACATGGAGCGCAAGATACAGTTCGTACTCAGAAAGAACAGGCATGAACCATTCCCCGGGTGCTTTTAATCAGTGTTAATTAATATAGAAGGAATGTGTCTTCCAACAGTTACAGCTACTATACAATCAAAATAGGAAAAGCGTGGCCTTGATTATGAACATTACATGATGCTGTCAGAGGTTTCTATGCCACCTTCTGAATGTCACATTTTGCTAAATAAGCAATCCTATGCTTAATTTGATTGCATTTCAAAATCACAATGACACAAAACTTTATTACACCATTGTGTAGACAGCACTTGTACCACAAATAACACAGTTTTTGGGAGATGTATTAAGTGCTAGTAACAAGTGAATATAACTTAGTTGTACTTATAGAAATAAAACATGTAAATAAATAGTATTCAAAAGTTTATTCTTATAAATTATTTAAGTATACTTACGTAGCTTTGTAACAAAATATTTACAAGAATGGATGCATAGTATTGTCGCTGGTCACTGAACAGTCTTTATAAAAATACAATATGAAAGCTATGAATATGAGGACTAGATGGTAAGTTTGGCAGTGTGCGCGGCGGCGCGGCGGCCGGCGGTCGCGCCGTCACGTGTAGCTGGGGCAGGCGTCGCGCCGCCGCACGTACAGGTGGTAGCGGTAGCAGCGGTGGCACGTCTTGATGCCGCACCGGTAGCTCAGCCCTCCTTGTGGCTTACCCTTGCAGTATTTCAATCCACAAGGATACCAGTTGACGCAAACCTGTTGTAAATTTAAAATATAATAAGTGATAATATTGATCATGGTATACAATAACAGGAAAGTAAAATGTATGGAAATATATGAAGGTGCTTTTAAATTTCCATCCACAATAACGTTATAATGTACAGTCATGTATTACCATTCATTTTATGGATGTGGACGTTATATTAGGTAACAATATTGGAAGACTGAAAGTCAACATCTGAAACTAAGCTGCAATGCTACTTTAAATAGGGCAGTATCTACCTGTCAAATCTTAATAACCTTTCTTACATCATTCATCTACAGAGGGGTTTATAATGTACCTCATAAATATAACTATATTATGAAATTATACATATAAAACTACCCTCTCACCTCCAAATGACAAATACATTCTTTGGTATGGTCGGTTTCGGAGACGCACGCGCCGACTACCGGCTTCCCGTCCGTCGCATCCGAGGACAGCGCATGCGCGGGGAACGGCGTCACTGCCGTCGCATACGATGACTGGTCCATGCCTGAACACAACAATGATGTACTGGTTACTGTTACCCACTAACACATTTAGTGCGAAATCCACCATCTCCAAAGACTAGCTAGCTAGGTGCATCAAGGAGTTCAGAGAAAAAGTTACTTTTCAGTATACAACCGAATAGTATGACGATTCAAAAGTGCCTGTGATTGGTTTATTTGAAATAAATGCTTTCAGTTTGATACATACAGAGTGTAAAAATACCTATCACATAGCCATCTACGCATTCTGGACATCAAATGAAGTAACTCTGAGCAAAAATTATTTCTGGGAAATGACCATTTTTGGTGTGAAAATCGCTGTTTATGGTACAATGTAACAAACGCTAAACATTGTGCTTTTGGGTGCATGCAACAGTATAAGAGTTGTATTTAATATTCGTTTTCAAGAAAATAGTTGGGGTTTCACCCCCTAGGTTCTCAGGTATGGTCCAGAAAAAAAAATATCACAATGGTGACTGACTTTTTTTCAGAAAAGATGAATCTAGGAGGTATGTTTTCGCATAGTTCAAAAGCATTGTTGCTCTGTTCTGTATAGGAGTTTGACAGGAACTAACCTGGACGGGGTGCCCAGCGCGCCAGGTCAGCTGCACGCAGGTACACGCGGTCGCGCGCGGCGGCGCAGTGTCGCGCGGCAGGCGCGGACAACAGGCGCGTGGAGCGACCCGCCCACGCGCTCGCAGTCGTCTGCCGCCAGCCCTTGTCTTCCTCCGCCACACGGATTGTGCCAGGGTTTTTCTGAAAATAAAAATATTCACTACCAGATACAAGAAGCTATGTTTATTCTTAAAAAGATTCAAAATAGTGGAAATTATTATCCCAGCAAATGTTGGTTTACAACGGCAACAAGTTAATTAATTGTACATTGACATACATGTTTCACAAATTAGTTACAAGACATGTACCTAATGTTTACAAGCCAGTCACTACTCACCATGAATACGTACCTGTCTTAACTTGGCCATAGCGTCAGGTGCTATGAAGTCAGCCTGCGCCGCATGGGTGAGGAAGCAGAGTGTTTGGTGTCCACTCTGACCCAGCTCCTCCTCACCGGGAATTATCACCTTCATAGCCTCCACTTCCTGAAAGTACCACTTTTATCAGAAACCTCTTAAGATTCCTGATGCTGTGCACCGTTGGACATAAACTGCAATTAATTGGTTGCTTCAGATAAGAGTATTAAGAGAAAATTCAGTTTTCCATATTTTTATAGTCATAAATTGATTTTACTAATTAATTGGAACCAAACTTGCTTGATAATTAATACTGATAGTGAACTTGATTGTGCTAGAGAATATTGTAGCAAGTCATTATTAAAAATAATGAATGGGACTAAAAATAAACTAACTGGTTGCTGCTGTAATTAATGCTCCAAACAGAACACTACCTTGATATTACAACTACATCCACTACATTTGTTGAGTATCATTGTAAGGTTAACTCACATTGGTGAAGTCGACGAGCTGCGATACAAACACGCCGTCCAACCGCATGAACTCCAGGGTGATGGTGTCCTCCGACACGTTCGCAGTTATGTTCTCCTGCATAACATCGCCACCCTGAACAGTGGATGGCAAACACCGATTATGTTAGACAATGATTTCAAAAGTAATATATAAGTCAATGATGTTAGGTTTATAAGTCGAATCCTTCATATTGGATTCCACTTAAAGAGTGCGTGCAGTTAAAGAGCTGTTCATAATTTAAACAATACGAACAAATTATTTATCACTAAATCAAAAAGAAAACAATTTGTAAAAATGTTCAGCAATAAAACACACCTGATTTCTAACATTGATAAGAAGCTGTAGATTTGACGGCTTCACTAACAAATATAGTAAAATTACTTTTAAAATGATTAATTTCATTATTTTAAAGTTTTGTGATCAATTCCTTTGAATCCTTTGGTTTTTAAATGGTTTGATGACATTTTTTGTTGACACTTGGGTATTGGGTGCTTGACATTAAAAAATACGTTTTAAAACATACATTTATTCAATGCTAACGGGTGTACAAAAACACATTGTGAAAAAACTTTTTATAAAGTAAATAACTAATAATTGAGGTATGATTCACGAGATAAAAGTGGATAAAAGCAAAGTTTGAAGTTTATGGTATGAAAAAGAATACTATTGATTGTTATAATTCCATTTTCCAAACTAGTAATACTTTTCTGTAAATAAATACCAAACAAGTTTTGTAAACATACCATACCAAACGTTCCATTTCACGCGTGGTTCTGGCTGGATCATAAATAAGTTTTTGCAATCTAACAAATTTTGATGGCAAAGTACTATATTTTAAACATTTAATATAATATTTATAAAATAAAAGATATACAGTTTGATGTCTTGATAGTAATTTTAATCATTATTTTCTAATTTGTGTAACTTTGATACAGCAGGAATATTATGATTTGGACTTTTGTGAAACCTTTTGAGCATGATTCTTTTAATTTTATCTGAAATACAGTTAGCTTGGCCTAGCAATATAGTTCTAGGTATTACACTGGCCTGCTTGCACCATTTTTGATGCACGGATAATTTTATTTTTGAGGTCATTACATTACAACACGATTTCGCCCGATGCGCAACCGAACAAGACACGAACGTCATCCGAAACGGAAAGAAGGGCGATGTTGCATTAGCGAAGAAAGACAGCTGTCGTATCATTTTCAGCTGATTTTTGTGTACGCATCTCGAACGCTACAAACTCTAACAACGATCCAAACGTTTCGTAACGGTACAAGTTTCTTAGTTGCAGTCACGTAGAAATTATTTTGGTCGATAGAGTGTCGCGACGCAGCAGGCCAGGAGCGAGAGTTTCGCAGCGACGAACAAAGGGAGATGGTCTATTGAGCGCGGGTGGTGCGTATCGGGGGCCGTGACGTCACTCAGCCGAGGCGTCGAGGCCGATGCGGCGGGCGCGCTCGTGATATCGGCGCTCCGACGAGCGCGGCGAGCGGGCGCAGCGGAGCGGGCCAGCCTGGCCTCCACTGACTCGGGCGACGAGGGCGCTGGGCATCGGCCGCCGCGCAAGCGGACCCGCAGGCTGTCGCCGCCCGCCCGGCCCGCAGACATGCACCAGCCGCCCGCAGCCAACGGCGCGCCGCCGCCGCACCATGTCAACGGCGACACCGCCACTCGCAACGGCGAGCTGCAGCCGCTCGGCCTGAGCATGTCGCAAACTGACCAGGAGATCGTGCGCCTCATCGGCCAGCACCTTCTCTCCGTGGGACTGGAGTGAGTACCGCTGAGCGTTCACTCTTTAGCTCTATACCAGTGTTCGGAATGGGAAACAGTGATTCTACAGCTGTGTTTGTTATTGAAAACAATCTGGTACACATCAGTCTTTTTCCTATTTTATCTTACACACCATTACAGGCATAATAATAAAGATATAGAGTTTAATGACCTTTGCTTCTTTTAATATCTTAAGATAAAAAAACAACAATTAAACCAGTTTTGTGTAATCATTTGATTATTTGTCATGGCAGGCATGTACTTAAATATTATTAGAAATAGGGTAAACAACAATGAAAATGCATAAAATTTTGTATGTGGGAAGCACTGAGTTTTCCATTACACATACAATAATTGGATGACAAATTGTTTGTTAGCTGCATTAAAATAAAAGGCAAAAATAAAATTGAATAAATAACCAATTAAGAGCTATATAGGCTCTATAGGTGCTCCCACACTGCTGTTATAAAATGTTTACTAACATTACCTAACATAAAAACCTTTCTGATTTCTGAAAAACTTTTTGATTAAATGTATTAGATCACAATGTTAGAAAATGTTTGTAAACATTTTATAACAGCAGTGTGGGAGCACCATAAGAATAATTATTGCCTTTGTTCTAATAGTTAAACTACAAAACAAAGAATCTAAAACATGTTTGAGTCAATTGATACTTTTCTATACCACCCTGAATCAATTTCCTCCATAGATAGACAAACACTTGTGATTATTGTGTGGCTGAGCAAGGTAAACAAAGACCTGTTATTTTCTGTTAGCCAATCATAGAATCATGTTGATGCTGACACTGAACCGTTTTCCTTGTGTTATTTGTATTGATTAAAGCATTGCTCTGAAATCATGTGGTTTTTAGAAAACACACATGGCCTACTATGTAATCATTATAGGAAAATAAAGTGGTTTATTCAGTAAAATGATGAGATGACAAACAAAGACTATTTACATCCATAAAATCAGTTAATCTATAGTCAGTGCTACTGATGATGCCAACCAATATAGGACTCAATACTGTAATCGACAAAAGTGCTGAGTCATTGTCATACTGTCTTGTTGATTTGTTATCCTAAGCTAAATTATATATAATAATATTATATATTATAGATTAAAAAAGAGAGAAGAAGCAGATAACAACCAGCAAATATTTATTGCAAAAATATTAAGAATTATAGCAAAGTTGTCTGTTATTTATTTAGATTTAGACGGTCATTGTGGACAATGTTCGGTTAAACTGAGTGCAAATTTTGTACAAGAAATTAAGCAAACAGATCTCTCCTTTATGATATAATATTTGTGTATAAAAAACGTGCCCCTGTAAAACCAACAAGTGTCTATTTATTTCCATTCAAACATGCTAGGTGTGTCATTTGTGGTCAAAACCCCTCGCTCCCCACAAACCACTTATCATGTTATCAGTTACCTTATGTTACGTTCATAGCTGTAGGTGTGTTTTACTGCATTTTGATAAAGCATGCATCTTTTAATGGATTCTCATGAAATTAGTTGCCTTTGGCATTTGGGTCGCTCTGTTATCTTACTAAAGTTTATCTTTTAGCAAAACAAGTGGTTGCACTTTATTGTATCGTTTTAAAATTAAACATAACAATATGTGTAAGTATTAATGTGGGTGAACCATTTTCTTGAAGTTTCAACTTTGGCTCAACTTGATAAATAAGATAATAAAAGCAAGGTATATTGTGTTGAATTCCTGCTGCTCGGACACAGTTCATATCCACAAGGGCCCTACTTCACTGTGACCACTTAACGATTCCTTACTTCGAAACCACATCAATTCCTTAGCTAATCCCGCCAACCTGGCGTTGACTTCGCGTGGTTTCGTTCATTGTGTCATAAAGAATTACAGCCCTGTTGTGCTAAAATAGTTTAATATAGGGTTTAAATGGTCAAATGGAATAAGTTCACAGTTCCAATGGTTATATTCTTAACTAGCTGTTGCCCGCAACTTATGTTCTTCTCCAGGTCATGTCTACCTATGTGCCAAACAAATCTGTTCAACCATTTTAGTGTGAAAGCGTAACAAACAAACAAGCTCACTTTCGCATTTATAGTTTTAGTTAGGATTAGGATGACAATGTAAATGCAGGGCGCATTGTATAGCGAGCGACCTTGTGGCAAGGCCGACGACCCTGATCGCAAGGACACTCACAGTATGCAACTATGCACTTAGAAAATACTAGCTTCAGCCCGCGACTTCGTTCGCGTGAAACTTCTTGTTTCCCCCCGAGCCACTCCGTCGTATCGCATCACCCGCCCGCGCTATCACTGAACGTTCTTTTTGACTTTTTTTCTCTTTGCTCGGCTCCTAAGGGTCATAGCGTGATGGTATATAGCCTATAGCCTTCCTCATGAATTGGGCTATCAAATGCAAGAAGAATTTTTCAAATCCGACTGGTAGTTCCAGAGATTACCCCCTACATACAAACTTACAAACAAACAAATTTTACCTCTTTATAATATTAGTATCAACGACCAGTTCGATCATAATTATACGAAGTGCTTCGTTCGAAGAGATTAGTAACCTGAAATAATAAACCTATTACTTATTTACACATGTAGTATCACCCAGGATTCACCACATAGCACTATTAGTATAGATCTAGCAGTTGCTGAACACCAATAAATTAATATTATTTATTTGGGTATTTAAGTAATCAATAGTAGGCATCGTATTAGTTGTAGAATCGTAATGTATAATCTTTTTTTACTAAACAAAAATACAATAAATACCTAAGTACATTATACATGTACTTACTTATTATAACAAAAAAGCCTTTTTATTATTTATTCAGTTAAAAGACTGCTTGTAAATACTAATTACTACATTGTATAAGTACATAAACTCACGCCTTCCTCCATGGTGGTAGGCAGAGACTACTACACGAAAGTAACTTACCTAAAGTCCGGCCGCGCTAAATATGTCAAAGATATAAACAACAATGGCCGCTCGTAATTGAATCAAATCGATATACAAGAACATTTTTTTTTTGTACTGTTTGTTTTCATCTAGTTAGCTCGGAGATTTAGACGAAAACAACAACGGTCGAGACGATAAGCGAAGCCCTTCCAATTACATATTATAATACGCGGTTACTAAGTAATGTTTCCACACGTAATCTGAAGTTAATGTTATGTTATTTAAATTACTTAACTAACTCACTATGCCTACATTGCGTAGGCGTCAGGAATCGGAAGTTTTGTAGCAATCGTGTAATTATAGACATACTCGTATTTTGTTTGTGAAATGTAACAATTACCTAGAAGTGTTAATAGCTCTTTGGTATGCAGGCTAGAACCACACACAAAAAAATGAAATCTTGTAATGTCCCTCCAACCCCCTTAAAGCGAGGTTGGTTTGGCCGCTCCATTGAAATATTGCATGGCACAATATTAAAGACCAGTGACGTTATTTGTTACCATACGCCCATAGGAGTGTCTGTGCGACAGTTGCGAAATGGCCAAGCTGTACATATTGGCCAAGATGTAAGGTTTGTAGAGTTAGGAGCTTGACTCTACATCAGATCTGATAAATTTTTAACAGTGCAAGCGTTATGTTAGTCTTGGGAACCTACTTTACATGAAATGTTTTTGTGGGTAGTATGTTCCAAAAATATCTGATAAAAATGTAAACAAATGAATCAGAAAACAGTCAGTTAATTTTTTTTTAGAATTTTATAATTCTTTTATATTTTAGTTACTTTGCTCAAATAAATAAAATAGAAAAGAATTATAAAATTCTATTAAATCGTATTCTAAAAAAAAAATCGCAACCATTTATGTAAAGGTGGGTCAGCTAATTATTGGTATAACTGACTGGTACTTGTGAGTTGTGGATGCCAATGTGTAGCGCCACTTACAAGACATAATGAGATGTAAAGTAGAATATTAATGTCTTACTAATAAAATTGTCTTCAGTGTTATTGCGTAAGAATGTAACTTGAACAGGGTTTGTTTACACTTTCATCAGATCATTTGAAACAGACTATACCCATTGTATTGTGCTGACCGTGTCGTGTTCCCTCAGCCGCAGCGCCGCCCTGCTCATGGAGGAGTCGGGGCTGCACCTGGAGCACCCGGCCGCCGCCACGTTCCGCACGCACGTGCTGGCCGGCGACTGGGTGAAGGCCGACCACGACTTGCGCGCGCTGCACGACCTGCTGCGCGAGTCGCCGCACGTCGATGCGCACACTCTCGCTGTTAGTATACTTACCACCACCACTACCGACCCACCTGCATTCTGCTAGGAGCCAGTTCATTGCGACGAGAAGCGAAGCAATTTAGTTAAATTTACATTTTATTATTTACAAGCCGATGGGATTTCATTTCATCCCTATTTAACCATATTTTTTTTCAAAAATCCTGATGCTTCCTTTTGTTATATTATACCATAAGGAACTCTTGTATAAAATGTCATGCTTCTAGACCCAGCCAGCGCTTTAGGCTGCGCGTTTTCTGTCAGTGAATGAAATTAAAGAATTTTGTTATGTAGAAGAACCACTTGTGTGTATTAAATTGGCGCTTCCCTTCCATCTTCTACTAACATCCTCGTGTTCGTTCAGGAGATGAAGTTCGTGGTACTAGAGCAGAAGTACCTGGAGCACCTGGAGGCGGGACGCGCGCTGGACGCGCTGCACGTGCTGCGCAACGAGCTGACGCCGCTGCAGTACGACACGCCGCGCGTGCACCGCCTGTCCGCGCTCATGATGTGCGGCGACGCGCGCGAGCTGCAGGCGCGCGCGCACTGGCCCGGCTCCGGCGCGCACTCGCGCGGCAACGTGCTGGCGCGCGTACAGGTACGCGCAGCCCGAACTGAACGCGATCAGCACATATAAACCGCGTTCAAGAGTTATAAACGTCAATATTCAATTGAGATCTGCTGTAGTTGTGTACTATTACATGAAGTTTACAAGAACAGGGAAAAATACAAGTGTGAGATTCCAATTATAGGAAACTACGTCGTCACTTATAATCTAGGTATAATAAGTTTGACAAGGACGAAAATATTAAAATAAATCAAAATACATTACACGAAAATCATACAAAGGAAACAAAATTATGGTTCCGATACTATATGACTTTTATGTCTTTTTTATTTAAAATTTGATATTCTGCATGTATGTAAATGTCCCATTCATTACGCTTCGATACTTCGATATACTGCCTGCAGTAATACCAACGTGGTCGGTTCCCTTGCAGTCCGTGCTGCCGCCGACGCTGATGATGGCCCCGGGCCGCCTGCGCTCGCTGCTGGCGCAGGCTGCGCGTGCGCAGACCACGCAGTGCCGCTTCCACGCCACGCAGCGCCCCAACCTCGGCTCCGAAAGCATCCCCTTCTCGCTGCTGGCCGACCATCAGTGCTCGGCCGACCACTTCCCCATACACTCGCTGCAGGTACGTCACCGCGGCCCAACCTGGGCTGCCATTTAGGTATCGAGTTCTAGGTACTGGTAGTTCACGTTTATATCTCTGCTAGAGTATAGTTTTCATGGTTTTTGTTGGTATATTGGCGCGTGCTAGCTGACATAATTTTGGCAAATAATTTAAAGTCATTCATTTGTATTTCTTTTGTTTTGTAATGTTGATTACTTTGCATACTATTGTATAGAATAAAGTTCTTCTAACTTAACAGACAGCTGTACTGCTGGGGAGTTTGTTGCGCAACATCTCCTTCCCAGCTAAAGCACTAGGAAGTGGTGATGGGCGCGCGTTTTGGGGGACTGTCTTATGTAATTTTGACCCTCGTTGGCTCACATATTACATCCATCAAAACCGGAATCTGCGCTAAATTTGACTTTCAAGGGAGTTTTTGTTATAAATCTAGAAAAAAGGCTTTAGCTGTATAAAAGCCAAACATTGTAAAACAAAATATTTACGTTAAAGCCAAATATATTTTCTCATACTGTGTTTAGTGATGTTTGATCAGAGCCGTAATCACAAATTTGACTAAATATGGTATTTATTTATTTAAAACATACCTGCTTAACATTACAGATTTAAATACATCTAAGGCGTTGTAGAGTAAAACATTAACAATAAAAAAAGAACAAGAAATTAATAAATTGACAAAACAGAGTAAAGACAAAAATGCAATCAAGAAAAAAGTACAATTACTTAGGTACCTATCTTTGTTTCATCCATAACCTGAGAGAATGTTAATGAGGGTGTCCTGTGTGTGTCAGGTGCTGAACGAGCACTGCGACGAGGTGTGGTACTGCAAGTGGTCGCCGGACGGCGCGCGGCTGGCCTCGGGCTCCAAGGACAACACCGTCATGATCTGGGACTTCGACCCCGTGGCCAAGCGCCTCACCTTTAGGTATGTTACATGTAGGGAATGCAATCCCGAGTCGAGATTGGCAACTCGAGATCTCGCGTGCGAAGTTTCGTGTCGAGATTGGCCATTCGAGATCTCGTACGGCAACCAGGCGAGGCCGTGTTCATCGAGATTTCGCCTACTTATTGCATTAATGCATTTTTAACCGACTTCAAAAAAGGAGGATCTGTATTCGACTCGTATGTATGTAAGTATGTATGTTTGTATGTATGTCCGCGATTTTCTCAAAAACTAATGAACCAATTTTGAGAATTCGTTCACTAATGTGATCTACATACTTTCAGTAAGGTTTTAGTATATAATACATTAGGTAATTATTCTTATACTTATACGAAGATATACGCATAAATGTACTGCATCTCCGGCATTTCTATGCGAATTTTGATGATTCTTATAGTCGGTGTCTTCAATTCTTCAATGCACTAGTGTTAATTGAATTTGTGTGGGGTAGGTACAACGACTATACAACCTCTTGACAGCTCATACGTCATACGGGCGACTCGGGCTCACGACACATTAATGAAATTGCACTGATGTTAGATAAAACTATGAGTGGCCATTTTAGTTTTGACCAGCTATTGGATCTCTGCATACGCGGTTATTTTGATACTTTTTAAAACATTTTCTGCATAAATTAAAACAATTACGAGTTCCTGTTCTATTAAATGGTGTGGGAAATCGTCTAGAACATCCAGCTCTAAAAAAGATGGCGTAACTTTTCATCGGTAAGTAAAATACGAATAATCGCAGGGCTCAAGCTAAACTGGTTGCTTACGTAAAATGGCACAAACATGTATACCCGCGTTGATATCTTTTTGAAAAGTCTCTTTCTCTCACAAGAGTATTGTCAATACGTCTGTCCCTTTCTATCTGTAGTAATGCTGTAGTGTTGTGACAATTTCAAGACCACCAAAACAAAGTCTATAATATATAAGACTATAAAAATTACTATGATAATGGTAAAAAATGTAACATTACTTAATGTTTACATTTTAGATTTCCAAATATTCCGGAACTGAAAGAAAAGTGGATTAATGCAGTTCACAGGGAAAATTGATTTCCAAAAACCAGTTAACACCCTATCAGTATAATATAAGACTGACTGATAAACAAATGTCTGTGTGCTACCGCAGGAAATCGCTGGAGGGCCACACGTACGGCGTGTCGTTCCTGGCGTGGAGCCCCGACGGCCGCTACCTCATCGCCGCGGGCCCGGAGGACTGCCCCGACCTGTGGATCTGGAACATGGAGGTACGCACGGTGCACTACGCACACTCTAAGGATATATTCTGTTATGTGTGTTCTTCACTTCTGGCTATTCCGAGCATAGAATAGGTAATAGTACTGACGCACAAAAGTTGCACTCCTTTGATCTTGAGGAATGCCGCCGTTTATTCTAAATCGTACCTTACCGCCACTCACACTGGAGCGGAATTCCTTTGGGTTCAGAATTTACCTACGCGGCCGTTCGAGGGTTTTCAAGCAAACTAAAATAAAATACAAACAAAATTATTAACACCCGCACAGGTCGATCGATCAGGTTAAGCATCTTTTCCGAGACTCCTCCGTACCTCGAAAAGCACGTTAAGCCGCCGTTGGTTTCGGCTGTCAGTCGTGGATCTTTAACAGTTGCTACGGGTAGTCAGAAGCCCAAAAGTTTGACAACTAATCTTACCAAGGGGTACCCAACGTAATTGGGCCGGGTAACATCGTAACTGGGCTGTGGAGGTCAGATAGGTAATCGTTCCATGTAAAATATTAGTATTCAGCTGCATCCGGTTAGACTAGAAGCCGACCAATATAGTTGGGAAGAGGCTAGGCAGATGATGATTTATTGTATTTAAAATTGTTACGCTTTGATATAGTGTTGTATTTTTTTGACATATCTGAAGTACCTATTAGTTGAACTTTAGTGTGACGATAATTTGAAACCGCACAGTGGTGCAGTACAGTCAATGTTGGTGCACACGGCGGGCATTAATCGCGTTGTGTTCTATTCTTTCCTTGCATTTTTCATATTTTCCAAGCGTCGCAGTCCTGTAACCGCGGTTTGAAAAACGCTTCGAGTGTTTTTAGCTGTAATAGTCCAACTGAAACAAATGTTTCGCCTTCCGCAGACGGAGCAGCTTCACCTGAAGATGACCCACTCGCAGGAGGACTCGCTCACGGCGGTGGCGTGGCACTCCTCCAGCGACAAGTTCGTGTGCGGCGGCGCGCGCGGACAGTTCTACCACTGCGGCCTCGACGTGAGTGTCCTCGCGTGGCGGCCCGGCCGGGGCCCGGGGCCCGGGGCCGGGGCCGGGGCCCCGCGCAGGGCCCGCACTGACCTGTCCCCCCACAGGGCTCGCTGCTGAACAGTTGGGACGGCGTGCGCGTGAACGCACTCGCGTGCCGCGGCGACGCGCGCGGCGTGCTGGCTGCCGACACACACCACCGCGTGCGCAGCTACGACTTCGGCGACCTCACCGACCGCAACCTGTGAGTAGCGCGCCACGCCAAGGGGAGAGCCTCTCGACTGACGAGAGGCGAGAATCACCTGGCTGTCGCACTCATTACACTCACCTGAATAACAAAAACTCTAATCCAGCAAAATAATGCGCTTCGGCAGTCATCTGTCTGCGAAAAAACGAACGTGCGATGATGAGATCTGAGGGGCAATTCTCGTAATTTTAAGAACGTTCACAGTCTGACTCAGTGACACTGACATCTGTCAAAAATACGTCTAATTTCCCTACATTTTGACATGTTTTTGACATTTGTTGGTCGCCGAGATGAGACTGCGACTAGTTTGAATGTTTTAAATTACGAGAATTGGCCTTCTGATATAGTACTGTGACATCCATGGAAGCACTTCCTGTTTTGTATTACCATGGGTACAAAATTAGAGATCACCTATATTCTCTGTGGCGCGTCGTTCGTACTAATTTAGAAACGCGAAGATTACCGAAGCGCATAAGTTTTCTGGTTCCGCTGTAAGATCATGTCAACAGACACTCCCCACGCGATATTTTCGAACTGTGATTTAACAATTTTAAAAGGTTACGCATCTTATGAAATGCAAATATCACACATACTGTTTACACGAGTCAATTTGTTTATCTCGTGCGATAATCGCCTATTCGAGTCGAGAGACTCTCATCGTGTACATAATGCATAAATCCCCTGTAACCATCATTTCGTTTTCCGCAGTGCTCCACAAAGGCCTAACGTTACCAATAAGAAAAGGTAATGCCCCTAATGGTAACGCCCGCTATGCGCGGCAGGACTAGGTACCAGAAAGTTCATGTGCAGTCCGTGTTCCCTTAGCTGTCTTATAATGTAGACTTCTGGAGTACTGACAGTCTATTCTATAAAAACTTCTGTGAAGTGATCTTGAAGTAAGCTGTCAATAATGTCAAACTGGTGCATCACTGCTCACTTCGCCGATGTTTACACAATTACGTTTTTACAGAATAGACTGGCTGCACTCGAAGTGTCTCGAAGTGTCGTGTGTGTGTGTCTATGGTATAACTATACTATGGTATGCTCGGTCTATATGCCTGTTAAAGGCTTAAATATCCTCAAAACTAAATAATAAATATGAATATATGTATACCTAAATAGAAATGAGAAAATAAAATTATTATTATCTATTTAACCAGGTTCCACCACTTCCAAATGTCTTTAACCAAAGTTGATTACGAATTCAAAGTGTTCTCAACTTAGTAGCAAAGGCATGCACATAGTTACAGTACACCCTGCACATAAAAGTATCTACAGAGTGTCGTTCGAATTTAGACTTAAAGAGACTGTGACCTCTGAGTTTGTATCGGCCTTTCTTCTCAGAGTAGTAAAAAAATGATTGACGTGTAAAAGTGTTTGTGCAAACCTACTTACAGAAATAAATCATTTAAGTATAAATTAAAATGCAGTTTGATGCAGTCGTGCTAGTCGGTGGCATCACGTGTGAGATTGAACTAGAATAACTGCTACCAACTCAAACTCAAAGCATATTTCAATTAAACCATTTACAGGCACTTTTGAATTGTCAAAAAGTCAGTCAGTCAGAAAATATGAAGCTAGTTGCCCATTCCAAAGCGTAGGTACCTATGGAGAAGAACGGGCAAGAAACTCCATGGACACTCTTTTAAATTGTATTTTTACAAAAATATTAGTTACATCATTAATGTTGAATTTATAATTATATGTGAGAACGATGTAAAAATAAAAAGACGTATGCATTAAAAGCGTCCAGAGTAGAGTAAATAGTAACAAAACAACAATGGACGGCGCCGTCAGTATTTTTATTTTATTTTTGGACGGGCGCCGTCCACGCCCGCCCCGTCCCCGCCGTCGTCGCCCGTTCACGAACATGACGCATAGATCAGCACCATTCAGCTCAACCATTTTGAAGGGAGCTAAATGATCCAACACACACGCCACCGTCAGCGAGACATTTGTGTGAGAATGACATACTATCAGCCGCCAGGGCACATTCAAGTCAATGAAAGACATATTACCCGGTAAATGGTAGCACTATAGTACATAGAACTCACATCTGTGCTATGCAATTATACAATATCTACTAAGGAAATTGAGTTTATACAATGCAAAGATAGACTTACAATCTTCAGCGGCTCCAACAGTATTTTCAAGTGTTAATCAATTAGTTGTGGTTGTGGAGCAGGACCAGCATTGAGCCAGGCATTTTTATCAGCGATGTAATCCCCTAACTTATAATATGCCTGCCTGCCTGCATAGTGTGCGTTTAATACAAGACTTGAATTTTGTCTCATTCAGTTGAAGAATGTGGGGAGGTATTTTATTATAACATTTTAAACAGTACCCCATAAAAGATGAGTCTACTCTAGCTAGTCTGAAACCTGGTTGAACTAATAGGTTCCTATTTCTAGTAATATAATTATGTCTTTCACCTCTTTTACGAAAAGATGTAAAATTTTACTTACATACATGACGTTTTCGTAGATTGATTGACAAGGTACAGTACCCGGCGATAAATATTGCACATCGACCTTTGGAAAGAAACAATCGGCTAATTTCGGCTTCGTAGTGCGTTATCTCTGTCGCACACTACCTATGTGACGTTAACTGACGTTTTGTCAGTCGTTGTTCAAGTGCGATAGAGTGCAGTCGCGTCCATTTCAAAATATATATCTAGAGTTGTTAACACCCCCAAATTTAAATAATTTAAAGTTGTACTATGGCATCTTTAGGAAATATAGGGGAACCTTTTTATTTTAACCCAACCTAAAGCAATCATTTATAGAAAAATTGGTGTATTTTATACAAAGAATAAAAAGAATTATCAAAAGAAGCAAATCATAATTGTTTTAACAGCTCCTAATAGATACCGGGCTGTTTGTATTTCGTGCGACAGAGATAACGCTCTACGAAGCCGAAATTAGCCGATTGTCTCTTTCCAAAGATCGATGTGCAATATTTATCGCCGGGTACTGTACCGTCATGATGTCAATTTCCTTAAACCGTTCCCTTAGAGAATCGCGCCTGCGGAGATTATATATGGCTCTGATGGCTCTTTTCTGTAGAATAAAAATAGAATCGATGTCTGCAGCCCGTCCCCAAAGTAACATACTGTAAGACATGGCACTATGAAAGTAACTACAATAGACCAGTCTCGCGGTATCTACATCAGTAAATTGACGGATTTTTCCGACAGCATAAGCTGCTGAACTTAGCCGTCCTGCAAGAGATGTTAAATGCGGACCCCATTGTAGCCTTGAGTCGAGCGTGATCCCTAGGAAAACAGTTCTATCGACGAATTCTAGTTTCTCTTGACTCAATATTATCTCACAATCACTACCTTTGACATTTGGTAAAGAACATCTTATGCACTTACCCCCTTATTCATAATCCTATTTTATCTCTATTTTAGCTAAAATAGGTTTATAGAACGTTTGTCTTTATCTGTCACGTTGTCATTTCTGTGTGTAAGAAAGAGACAAACCCCATTTTAACTAAAATAGGTTTGATAAGTTATATGAATAAGGGGGTTAGTTTTTTTTCCCATTTAATACTAAATTATTAGCAGTGAACCAATTTTGGACCTGCAGTAGGGCGTTATTTACGTCGCGTCGTCAACATTTATAGCACGTCTATTTACCGACATCATCAACCGCATCTGACTGCTTGAAAAGTGAGCTTGTTTTGAACTTTTTACCTGCAGTCTGGTTTTTCATTTTATTTAGTTGTGTAATGTCATGTATCACTTATGATGTCACAACATATAGAAAACTACATTTAATGTAGCTTTCACTTTTATGTAGCGCCACTAGTTTTTTTAGCAACATACTAATCTGCCCAGCAGTGGGACTTTAAAGGCTAATAAAATAAAGAAACACCGGGGGGCACAGTAGTGCCCCCGCCAAGACGAGCCATAAACAAAAAGCAGGGGCACTAACTACCCTTTCTCGAAGCGTTTCGTCGTATTCTCAAACTCATAGCTTCGGCGTAGATAATGTTATAGAGCTCAAATTCGCAGACCTATAAAACACACAAAGTTCCATTTGCCTAGCTTTTATACTTTGGATGGATTTTATTAAAACCTAAAATACGTCGATGTCATCACTCACTCATCAAAACCTCTAGGAGAAAGCTTACATTTGGTATGCAGGCTAGGATTTGCACAAAAAAATAATACTTTCATTCTTCAACCCCCTTAAAGTCCTTTGCAAGTCTGTATTTGTTACGTATAATTTAACCGATTCCGTGCGGATGGCGCCGTAGAGGCGCCATGGGTATCTTCTGTGAATGGCGTGTGGCGCCCGAGAGGAGCCAAAATCTCGGATAAAACACCATTTTTCAGTGGTTATCCGTAAATGAAAGTACCCTTATTTGTCACGCAGATTACGATTCCAGTGTTAGCTTCGGGATATTGCATGAAAACGCATACTTCAGGAGTTGTAAAAAATTTTTTCTTCACGAAAACATTTTTTCGCCGCCAGGCGCTATAGTTTGAAAAAACTACCATCGCACTGAATCGGTTAATAGGCACCCGAAAAAATAAAAATAAATAGATCACTACAAAAAGAAATTAAACACCACCAAAAACATTTCATGTAAAGTAGATTCGTAGGTTGCCAAGACTTACACTTCGCTTGCACTGTTGAAAAGTTATCTGAACTCATGTAGATCCAAGCCCCTAACTCTACAAACCTTACATCTTGTTCAAAATGTATGGCTTGGTCGTTCCATTGAACCACTGCATGGCACAATATTAAAGACCAGTGACTATTTGTTACCATACGCCCATAGGAGTGTCTGTGCGATAGCCGCGAAATGGCCAAGCCGTACATATTGACCAAGATGTAAGGTTCATGGAGTGAGTAGTTTGGCTCTACATTAGATCAGATAACTATAACAGTGCAAGCGTTATGTTAGTCTTGGGAACCTACTTTACATGAAATGTTTTGGTGGGGTTAACTTTACTGTTAACCCGGATGTAAAAAAACAGAAATATTATCATTATCAATAGCAACTAAATCAATACTACTATTAATATTAAAAATTCGAAAGTACAGAGTTACTTTCGAATTTTTCTTCTTTCTGTCTGTCTGTATGTTACCTTTTCACGCCTAAAACGCCTAAACCACTGAACCGATTTAGATGAAATTGGGTATAGAGATAGTTTCTAGTCCCGGGGAAGGACATAGGATAGTTTTTATCCCGATATTCCGACGGGATCGAAACTTATGCGGGTGAAACCGCGAGGCGCAGCTAGTATTTTATAAAGTTCAAAATATTCACATAAAAAAAAAATACTGAATCTGACATTGGTGAAGGAAAACCTAGACGTATAGTTAGTTTAAGTCTAAAATCAGTAACCCGTCTCGAGCAAGCGTAGTGATCACTGCTCGTGCCTTCTCCACGCGAGAAGAGGCGCTTGCCCTGCAGTGGGCAGTGATGAGCTGGTGTTATTGTTATGGGACAGCTAGGGGCAGCGGGCGCGGGCGTGTGAGCTACACTGTGAACAGAGCGCTTGTGTTGCAGCATCCAGGAGGAGCACGCGGTGATGGCGATGACGGTGAACAAGTCGGACTCGCTGCTGCTGCTGAACGTGGCCAACCAGGGCGTGCACCTGTGGGACATACGTGCGTAGCTCTTCCTGCCCGCTCCGCCGGCTAGCGGACACAGCTTGAGCCGCGAGCAGCTTGCTTGTGATCGCTTGCTACTCTTCTTTTTTTTAAATGTTGACCTTTTTTCTCCTGTTCAATCGTGGGTGTAAAGACCGCGAACTAAAAGCCTATTTTTATTTCGGTATGTAATTAAATCTCATGTGATAATTGCAACACAGGTCACATGAGACTTAACAGTCTACAGGGGTGACAATTATCCGAACTAGGAACATATTACTCGCATACAGTAGCACGGAGGCGAATCGCTTAGCCCCTGCGCCAAACACGCCATCAACATATCACAAAAGCCCTGCTGGCTACTCTAACAATAAGTATTAAGATGTCTGCACCTTTTTATATCAATCCCAATCCACCAAACAGCTAGTACCTATAAAAACTAAAAGCCTTATAACTTTCAGAACTCGTTATCTTGTAATATCTTTGCGAAGGTTGTTTTCTATAGTTGTTTGGTGTCAGGTGTAGTTCGAAAAAAAGCAAGGAGTTGTATTTCTGCAGTATGTTGGTACGACCTTGGACCCTCACTACAAAACATTTTCAGAAATAAAATTTGGTCACAAATATTCGTCTCGTATTTATCTCCTAGCTCGCTAAGGGTTTAGTAATACCCCTAAATAAAAAAAATAAAAAAGAGGGTCCATAGGGGTGGAAGTTAGTGCAAGAGCAAAGTGGATACATCTAGTACGTTGTATGGTCGCGTTGCAGGTGCGCGTGCGCTGGTGCGGCGGTTCCGCGGCCTCAGTCAGGGCCACTTCACCATTCACGCCTGCTTCGGAGGAGCTCACCAGGACTTTATTGCCTCAGGCAGCGAGGACAATAAGGTATGGAAATATTCAATCGATGATAAGTGCTGAGCGCGTGAAAATTTTATCAGCCATTGCAGGTCTATACAATATGAAATATTGTGGATAATTTATTTATTTATATTATTGAAACGGTTTAAAACCAATTACAGTCATTAAATACAAAAAAGACACACACAAAGGAAACACATAAAAGATTAAATATAAAATCATCAAGTAGAAAAAAAGTTAACAACACTTACATACATCCCTCTCACAGTACTTCTGACATGCCGACAAAATCTTTGTCCATTCGTCCACAAACAGATCGTTTGTTGGATTAGAGTCCAAGAAATCATTATGTGTGGCCAGAGTACGTGGTACTGGGGACTTAGCACGCCCAACTGTGCGACATGAAGGCTCAGCAAACAGCAACAGCCTGTGCATTCTGCCGCGGCAGTAGTTGTCTGGCACAAAGAAGCGGGCCAACACAGCATTTAGGTCAGGATAGAATGGACAATATAATAATATCATATATTTTTAATTACGCGCCGCAAAAGGCGCACGCACAATGTTACCGACAAACAGACAGACATAAATTCTATCCGTCTCTTTGTTTGTAACATTGAAACACCCATACTGATCACCCGATTTCATTGTTTTTTTTTTGTAGTTTGAAACAGCGATATTTCATCATTAAATTTAGTAATACTGACGAATTAAAAGTGAATCTGGGAAATATTTGTCAGCTATTTGCGACGTTGGCAAGTTTGGGAATGTAGCTCCGTAACCCCGCAGGTGTACATCTGGCACATCGCGGGCGAGGAGCCCGTGGCCGTGGTGTCGGGCCACACGCGCTGCGTGAACTGCGTGTCGTGGAACCCGGCGCATCCCGACGTGCTGGTGTCGGCCTCCGACGACTACTCGCTGCGCCTCTGGGGCCCGCGCACACACACCTCCTAGTACATGGGTCAGTACTTTTTATTAAAAAAAAAAGTAATTAAAAAACCCGACTGCAACCTTATAGTAAAACTAACTGAAAAGCTAAATACAAGCCCATTTTAAATTGTATAATAGTTGGAAGCAGGCGGGACCCATACCATTATTATAGTTTCAAACTCAAATGGGTCCCCCGATATTGAGGTCAAAATTGAAATCCAAGATAACGGATGTCAGGATTTCTAATTTCTCGTCCTGGGTATCGTTTTCATGATTTTCGAGGATGCTAAAGGATGAATTCCATTAAACGGCTCGTATCGCATCGGATCGGAAAGGATACGAACGGATGCGGCGACAGCCGGTCGTGTCCGGCAGGATGTCGACGCATACGATCGGCTCCGTAGGTCGCTTGCGAACGTATCCGTTTCTGCGCCTAGTTTCATTCCTACCGTGTTGACGTCTTCTAATTTTTGGAAATGGTTGAAGTTGACGTAGTATTGTTGGCATTAGAAACAGAATAAAATAATCATAAAACACAGAAGAGGAAAAGAAAAATTTGGACGACAGCCGAAAGGATTCGATCGGATACCACGACAGGCGTACGGAGCCGTACGCGAGTCGCAGCATACTTTCGGCTACGATCGCGTGTCGCGGAAGACGCCCGCGGTCAAGCTGCTGTGCGCGGCTTGGTAATATAGACTTTAAATACTGTTGTACACGATTAAATATCGTTTAAAAATTATAAAATCCGTTCCGATCCGATGCGATGCGAGCCGTTTGGTGGAAATCATCCTTTAAGCCGATAGTGAGGTCAAAATTGAAATTCAAGATGGCGGATGACATCATTTTCGTCATAGGTGTCTTTTTCATCGTTTTCGAGTGTCCTAAATCCGATATTGAGGTCTGTTTTCGTCATTATTATTAGTGACCACGAAAACCATGAAAATAAAACCCATGAAGAAAAATTTTAAATTTTTTGCAGCCGCCATCTTAAATTTTCATTTTGACCTCACTGCAGGCTTTAGCACCCTCGAAAACCATGAAAAAACACCCATGTTGAAAGTTTTGAAAATGTTGACATCGGCCAACATGGATTTAAATTTTGACCATACTATTGGCTTTATTTAGCATCCTCGAAAACCATGAAAACGACACCCATGAAGAATTTTTTTTGCAATCAACTACTATACCCGAATCGCTTTAGGGGGGCAGAGCCGTCATTGACCTACCTACATTATTTAGTATTCTCTATTTCAAAAAACTGAAATGTAATCCGTTAACGTCCTGAATCAATATCTAATATCTATCGTGATCTTCAACATAGTTTATTTGGATTCCTACGGAGATATATTAGGGAAAGGGCAATGACCGTTTTTACCACGCTAAAGCGATTCGGGTATAGTATGTTCCTGCTGGATATTGTGTAATTTTTTGTGAATTTGTTTTTGCAAGGTTTGTGAAGACTATTATTAATAGTGAGTTGTTTCATTTACAGGGACGCGGTGTCCGCCGGGTGTGATCTGCCAGGGGAATTGCAAATCGCTGCACTGCAAGCTCTCTCTGGACATACCCACCGCGACCATCGCGCCCTCCCCGCCCGCGCATGCGCAGCAGCAGCAAGAGGCGAATGCGCAGCAGCAGTAGGCTGCGCATGCGCAGCAGCAGTAGGCGGCGCATGCGCAGCAGCAGCAGGCGGCGCACGCGCAGCAGTAGTAGCGCGCCGAGCTGCCACGCCACGCCATCGATGAACTCGTGCTGTACAACGGAACACTCTCATAAATGTATACACTGCAGATTTTACCGGCCAGTAGCTTAGTGTAATCCTATGAGAATACACCGAAGAAAATAATTTATACTCTTTATTCCCATATGATTTAGGCCCGCTATGCGACGACCGGTTCCCATGTCAGATTTTCGAGTAGTGTGTAGTAATAATTTCGGCTCGGAAATGTACGAAACCGCAGCCGAACCAGCGTCGCATAGTTCCGTGAGTGTACGTGAATGAAGTCGTACGTACTCATGTATCGGCCGATAGCCCAGTCTGCAGTGTACACAGCCCCCGACTACGTCACCGGCGTCATGATATGTATGATAATCTTTGAAGCCACGCTGCGTGACGAGTCCTACCTTAGCGACTTATGAATCGCATTTCTATTGTACGGTATCGACTACTGACATTGTGTAACTTTTATAGATTTTACTATGATATGTGACTGTAAATTATATGTAGCGATGGTGTGTGGTACTGACGTGGGATCGTCGTCCACGGTACACTCGAATCCATCACATCGGGAGTCCTACGACAGCGTGCAATAAGCAGTTGAAAGCAGATTGGAATGTATCGTGTGTAGAGACGGCGTGTGTCTCCGCATACTCAGGGCGCGGGTGGCATCGCAGCGGCGCGGGAGGGAGTTGTGACGTGACACGCGTGACGTCATGTAGCGTACGCGTCTAGTGGCGTAGCGTAGCGTAAGGATGAAGGCGACGAGTTTGTAAGCTAGGTTTAGGACTTGGAACAGATTTCATACAAAATTATTAGCCACACCGTGGCAGCCATACAGAGTTTTATTAATGGATATTATTTTAGGTTGAGAACCAAATAGCTATATTACGTTTGATAAAAATTAAAAATATTTCTATTAAAACTTATGGTCGCACATTTCCATGATTGATTGGTTTGGAGCGATAAGATTATATTTTGGTTAGAGTATAAATAACGTACAATATTTATCACTAAATTAAGGTTGGACTAATGTAAAGTATAACCCACACCCCCTGCGCCCGCGCCGCTCGCCCACACTACTAGGATAATTTATTTAGGTCTCTTCGGATTAATTAATTAAGACTTTGTTCTGCTCTCATCGCACCATGCACGTTTTCAGTACCAACATGAACTCGTCAGCGTGCGGAGGTCTGATAATACTTGGTTGCAAGTGTTCAGAAGTTAAAATTGTGACTACATTGAGAGTTTTGGTCCTGAGTAAATGGGCTTGTCAATGGACCTCTATGTGATACGTGGTGTTATCTTGCGACGTACTCAGATCTTGTCAGTTGCATGAAGCGACCTCGGCGTTCGCCGCAGATTGTTCGTCAAGTGCTGACAACGTGCAGTACGTGTGTTGAGCAGACACATAGTAATAGCAAGCAGAGGGTATATTTTGTAGCGGTGACCGCTCACGGCTCTATTTTTATACCGATCACTGAATCTCTCACGAGGTTGTATTCTTTGACAAAGCCGTTATACTTGACATGTTCTGTCCAGCACCGCAGCTAAACAATAAGACATAATTGACCAATCAGGAGTCCATATAATCAAACGAGCTGTCCCTGATTGGTCCACAATGAGTAAGCTGGATTGTGCGAAGTAATGTACATCTCTTTATACATTTGTAAAATAATGTGAGTTTCCTTTTTAGTGTGTATTCGATATAATATTGCTTATTCGAAATATAATGTGTATGCAGTGCACTAATGTAAGACTTGTTTAGGCGAGGCAACATTGCGTCGAGATGCATAGTTTAGTTTGCCAACTTCACAGTGAGTTGGCAACTGCTGAATTATGCTCATTAAGCTGCGAAGTACACCAGTAGTCAGGCGGCACGGGACGTGACGTCTGGGTGGTGCATCACGACGAGCTCGCCCCTCGCCGCGAGCCGTCCCTCTGTATATAGTACACGCGAGCTGCCGAGTATAACGCGCTTGGTGTAACGAACGGCCGCGCAGACGCCACGCTTGCGGGGAAATTATGATCAGCCCTTTATAACACTATTTCTTTTTGATTGATTTTACTGTATTTTTAGAGATACTAATATTATAGCTTTTGTAGTTCGCACAATGCCTTACCCGCACATCGTAGCACGCGACGCTGACGTACGCTATCGACGACTATGAGCTTTTCGCATCGATTCGGAAGTCAAGGTATTTTACGTAGATGTACTAAGAGTGACCAGGAGCTGGCCGAGTGTCCTCGTGCGTGCCGAGTGCGCGTGGCGTGCTGCGCGGGTGAGGCGGCAGCTCTGCGCGGAGTTCCTTCTGAACCAAATATCAGGCAATAATGTGCGTGTGTGAGTGTGAACGTAGCAAGTACAAAGGTTGGAGTGTTCGGTTATTAACGATATGATATCAGACTTGCGTGGCCGGGGCCCAGGCCCTCATTTGAATTGTTAAAAATAAATAATTATTATATCAATAAATTTTTTATTGTAAAGTAATAATGTCTTTTCATTTCTCCATCTTTGTAAAAATATAACCAGTATTCTTTAGTTCTTTTATTTTGAAAGATATAATTGCATTTCATATTGGTATGATAATATTGCTGATTGATCAGTAATTAGCACTACACAAGACTATACTTATATACACACAAAAGCTAACAAATAAGTTATCTACCGCAGGTGTCAAGCACCAAACATTCTAGACGAAAATAATATTAAATTAAAATTAAGTTTTTAATATCAATATTTTACATTAAACTTTGCTACACTAACTAAGGCCGTGACTATAAGTTGGCGGTGCCAGACTTCTCGACCAGCTCTAGCAGCGTATGCAGCGACGTGTCGAACAGCTCGCACCGGATGGGCATCTCCAGTGAGTAGAAAGGGTTTTTGAGCGCATAGTCTGAATATAACTCGTAGATCCTCTTGAGGACAACCTCTGCGCCTTGCATATTGGGGTCTGTCACTATTATGAACTTTACACCTGAAAGAAAGGGAGGTTTATATGAAAGTTCTCAATCGATAATGATTACTTCGTATATGTAAGTATCAACTATATGATATTCTGTCACACACAACATCTTTATACATTTTTAGGGCAATTTATCACTCCAATGCTTAATCTGTCAAGCTCTGCTAATGAGACACAATTGATTTTCTATTGTTTCGTCACCAATCGGTAACGCACGGGGCTTGACCGTTAAAATAGGTATTGGCTATAAAACTTAAAAAAAACATAACCTTATTTAGAACCATGTCATAAAACTTTCATAGATTGATTGTATTGTGTTTCTATTGTACACCAAGCAAAAGAGTTTTCTTTTGCTTGGTGTACAATAGAATACTACAAAATATGTTTTTAAATTTATTAATGGTATTTTTTCTATTCTCCCATAGGGATACCTGTGGGAGAACCAGCCTATAACTGTCTCACTGCAGGGCAGAGACCTCTCCACAGAGAAGGCACAAGCATTGATTACATCGCATGGCAAAATGGTGTGATATAATTTATACAATGTTGAAATATGAAATATTCTATCAACACTGGTATAAAACTATTAATCTACTCCATGCGATAAGTATAAAGGTCTTTCCTCAGATATTTAACATCAATCAACAATTACCTGTTAATGTCTGAAAGCATGATAGTTTGAAGGTGTCTGCAGTCAGTGACTCGATGCCGGAACACTTGGGGATGGGACTCAGCTGGCTGGCGAGAGCAAACAGTGGGTAGAACATACTAGCTAACACTATCTTCTCATTGGTGGTGGCTCGAGCACGCCCAAACTTCAGACTTAGAGGGTAGTTTTCCTGAAAATATAAAAATAATTCTTAATCATGATGAAATAGCTTTGTCATTACTAGCTTGCTGTCTTAGCATATTGTTGGTTTTAGCATTTCATTCTATGGATACTATGGCTTACAAAGTATATAAAATATATCGGATAAAGGAGCACAAATAGAGTCGCAGCCCCTATGACAATGACAACCCGCTGACCCAGTCATGCTTATAAAATTAGTCTACAAATTACCTTAGTTTCTATAACTTCAAACACATCTCTGCCATCTTCGGTGGTGCGCCCCGTCACTGGCGTGCCGTTCACAGACAGTAGGACGTGCCCAACTGGAATATTATGAAGTAGATTTGTGAAGACTAGAAGTAATGGAGATATTATAAGAAGTCCAGTATGAAGTTACAATTTTGATAGAAAAATTAGAACTTACTTAAAGAATTAGGTACATTATCCGAAAGATAAATTGACTTGCGTTTAAAATACATAACTACGCACCATTTATTCCGTCTCGTTGTCCGAAAGCAACGATAACTTTCTTATTTTCATACTGCAACTTGATGTCGAGTGGGAACCCGAAGGTTTTCTCTGCCTCCACACGGGGAATATTATGGTCATAGTTAAATATGAGACCGCCAGACTTGCTAACGATGTAAACACCGTATATAACCATTGTTAAGTTATTTAATTTCCAATTGAATTTTATTTTAAATGATCAATATCATCAATAACAAATCAACATTCCTTCAACAGCATTTCATTTCAACACCCACTGCGACTGTTCGAAAGCCAAGTCAAACTTACATCAAATCTATTCTTGTAGTGTGTATTTTATCTGAAAAGATTAATGCTGCATGAAAAATATTGGCAAAATCATGGTTTTATCAGTATTTTTTATGTTTTATTTGCAAAAAGTTTTGTTTTGGGGGAATTTTATATCTTGTTTTGTAATATCGAAAATAAGATAACACTGAAATTGTTACAAAAAAGTTTTCGAACATAACTCTAGTGTGACACTTAACAATAATTATTAATCTGTGGTTTCATTTTGACGTGTTATTTATTTGGTGTTGCATGCTGAAAAATTTTAAAACAATTTATTTATGTAGTAATCATTTTCAAAACGTCCGTGACTAGCTAGAACCACAGCTAGAACGTTGGATGGAACGCAGGTTCGATTCCCGAACTGATGAATTTCATTCATTCCTTTTACACGCTGGTGTCCGCCAGAAGAGTAAGTAACGCTATTCTCTAACGTGTTCCACTGTATCTGGTTGATTAAGAGTTAAAATTAGTAGGTAAGGAGCAGGGAGGGATCTAGAATTTATTTCTGGGAGGGCACATGGGCCAGACAGCCCAGACAGTTACTGCGTCTAATTAATGACATTTAAGAATAATAACAAAAAAAAAGTGTGTGGTCAGGGGACCCCGGCGCCGGCAGGAACGAAGTTACGCGATACTCGCTCGCACACACACACTCGTATAATATACGTGTTTTTTATTCAGAGCCATTCAGCATCTTTATAGAAGCTCCATGAAGCAGAAAAACCAGGAAAACAACACTCAAGACGAAAAAGCTCAGCGGGGTACTGGTGAAGTTTCGGGTTTTTATACATTTTTTAAAAATATTAAAAGAAATAAGAAAAAAAAAACAATACAAATTGTGAAATACATCATTACATATTTTTTGGTACAAAATTCATGCCGAACTATTCAACAGATACAGAGAAAATTTACAATTTAGGTTGAAAAAGGACCTATTTAGTAAGATTTTTTCCCAAAATTTGGAAAAGTTTATTAAAATTTTAAACAATACAATGTATTTGTGATGACCTTAAGTATACCATATATTTTTTATATGGAAAATGCACAGAAGGATTCATCTACAATCTTCTTTAAACATACGGTGTTTTTGGGATTTGTGCGAAGTAATCCCCTTAAAAAAAAAATTATAACTTTGACCTCACTATCGGCTTTATCACCCTAGAAAACCATGAAAACTAGTCTTTGTTTCGGAGTAGCATGGATGGGGCATAACGTTTTTTCGTTACTTGACGATTTATACCCCAAGCCACGTTGTAGAACATCGTCCCAAAACGCAGTTTCAGCACCTCCTCCCCCGCCCCCCCACCTCGGATAGGATAGATTTTCTTTTGACTATAGATACAGAAATAAGAGTTGCTTAATTAGTCGACATAATAGGCAGTAGTTAGTGGTAGGTAGTAATGTTAGGGTTTACGTTGTACCTATTTTAAGAATTGAGAGAACCTGGGTTCCAAGAGCGAGCGAAACAAACTCATTAAATTTACCTATAATTAATTAATTATGCTCCGTAAGCAAAATACGCGCATTAACGTAGAGTTGCGGACACCAGCCCGTATTACCTATAATACACTAATCAAAAAAAGTTTTGCACCACTAATAAGAAATGTATTTTTTTGTTGAAAATAAAAAAAAATGTTTTTCATCCCACCATCTCGGAAAGAGTATTTTTAATCTTCAATATCTGAGTGGAAAAGCCGTTTTTATTCTCTAGAGGATAAAGTAAATTGAATTTAGAACATCGTGTGCACTAAGCTTGTGAATTAAAAAAAACATTAAACCTATTTACTGCTACCTCTATGGTGCCGAATATATCATACAACTTTTTTTTAATTTGTTAAAAACTCAGACTCGGAACCTTCTTGGTGTTCTTTTTTCAATTTGCTTTGTACGCGGTTCTTTACGCGGCATTTTTTCACGTCATTGTTAAACCTTATATTAAAAACAAGAAACTTGAAAACAAGTGAAAAAACTAAAATGAGTGATTCTAGCGACGAGGAAGTTTGCTTGACGCCAACAGAATTGACTGAAACTGTTAATAATGCGCAAATGAGCTTTCTCCCTCAACAATCACGCGAGAAGTATTTAAAACAGTACGATATGTTCAAAATAACTGTAGCAACGTTACTTTAAAATTTTCTTAATTATACCTTAGTATTATTTTGTTATAATTTAAAGATTATTCTGTAATACTTACCTGTCATAATGTAGTAATTAATACCTAAACTGAAATAAAAGTGTACCTATCTTGTGATTGTAAACGTTTTTTTTTTTGCATTTAGTCATTTCCTCGCTGAGGTGGAATGAAAAGTTACGTGTTGCACTCGAGTGCAAAGATTTTTCACCTCGTGCTCTTTTGATTCCCTCGCTAACGCTCAGGATTCTAATTTTGAATCACTCGCTGCGCTCGTGATTCAATTTTAGAATCCTTCGCTTGCTCGGTCATCAAAATTGAACACGCGGTTAAAAAGCAACTTTGCACTCTTGTATAACAAATAACTATTTTGTTTTTGGTGGTTTAAATATTAATTAAACAACAATGTTTTTAACAAATAAAGTTTATTCCTAGGCTACATTATTATTGTGAAAAGAGTTAAATCGTAAAATTAAGGTGATTTTGTTAAACAAAGACTTCCCAAATTAACATGTAAGAGCTAATGATAAGTCTTTGTATGCTTTAATCAGTAGATACTTTGTCACTCCTTCGCGGGCTTGTATGCATGCACTGATGCGATTTTTCATACTTCTGACTAAGTTATTCAAGCCTTCTTGAGGAAGGTTATCCCACTCTTCGATAGCAATCGTTATGAGGTCATCTACTGTTATGGTTTCACAGACCCTTAGTTTTACACGGCGATGTAACATGTCCCAAGCATGTTCGACAGGATTCATGTCCGGAGAGTAAGCTGGCCATTGTAATCTTCGGATATCGTGTTCTTCAAGATATTGATTTATGGCCCTTGTTCGATGAGGACGAGCGTTATCGTCAACAAGAGTGAAACCTTGTCCAAAATTTAGTCTGTATGGGTTCACTATAGGCTGTAGTACCTGTTCAAGGTAAATTAGACCAGTCATGCTTTGTCTTATTGGAACCAACGGCGTGCGATGACCATACATTATTCCACCCCAGAACATGACCGAACCACCATGCTGCTGCAGCTGAGGAAGACTGTGCTGGAGCATAGATCTTTGTCCAGGTGATCGCCAGACTCTCTCTCTGTGGTCATCAGGCAAAAAACTTATTCTGGTTTCATCACAGAATAAACACAAGTCCCACTGTTCTTCTGTCCAATTTTGACTGTTAAGACTTGGTCCTCGCCAGGGCCTTCTGGAGCTCAGTCCAGACTCCCGAAGTCTTTTTCTAATCGTTTGCGGAGTAACATTATCTTGAGTGGTTAATTGAAGTTGATTTCTTAGTTGTCTCGCAGTCTGAAAGGGTTGTCTACGGATCAACAGTCGCACATATCGGTCCTGATTTTGAGTTGTAGCTCTTGGTCTGCCTGTTCTAGGTCGATCTTGAACGTCATGAGTCTGTAAAAATCTGCGACATATCCTCAGAACGTCTGTATGCGAAACACCAACCCTCGAAGCGACATGTCGCAACGACATTCCAGATTGACGAAGAGTGATAATCCTCGTTCGATTAAAATGTGAAATCGTTCTTCTTGGCATTGTAAACAACAAAATAAACGTTTATGTTAACAAAACTATAGTCTGTTTCAAAGTAACAACGAAATTCTTAGCTGCTGACTACACTAGTTAAAACCATACTAACGTGACAAAATGAGGTTTAGACTAAAAGTTACACAAAATTAATGAGGGTATATGAAAAAAACATTCCCAAGTGCTGCTTACGAATTACGAAACACTTGACTCATGTTTTGGTTCTCTCGAGTTATTTTGTTTACCTTCCACTAGTCACTTTATAAGTGGTGCAAAACTTTTTTTGATTAGTGTATTATCCAGAAATCCTTTCGCCGAGTCTAGGCCATTGCATTGTTGGCAAAGCAGACCTCTGTGCCAGTTCATTCAGACGGCGATTAAAAAAACTGAAGTGTTAATCAACTTTTGATGCTGACCGTACCTACCATTAGATTTTGATTTATTTGCGAGTATCAAAATATTTCGCATACATGACTGTATTGTTTATTGCGTTGACTTAGAACCTTGATTTTTAGAGGTCCAAGAGACCGTAGACCTACATGTTTGCAGTTTGATATTAATTTCAATTTGATACCGTACCTACCTCTACGCGTTCCTGAGAAAAACAACCGACTTCAAAAAAAAACACTACAAAGAGATAAATAACTTTAATTTCGGAAGTCGGTGTCGTTGGTTCCGCATTTTCGTTTTTGACACCGACTTCCGAAATTAAGGTTATTGATCTCTTTGTAGTGTTTTTTTTTGAAGTCGGTTGTTTTTTTGGTAAAAAAAAATATTTTTCACTTTTTAGTTGTACCTACCCCACACAAATTCAATTAACACTAGTGCATTGAAGAATTGGAGACACCGACTAGGAGAATCATCAAAATTCGCATAGAAATGCCGGAGAGGGAGTACATTTATGCATATAACTTCGTACATAAGAATAATTACCTAATGTATTATATACTAAAACCTTCCTGAATGTATGTAGATCACATTCATGAAAGAATTATAAAAATCGGTTCATTAGTTTTTGAGAAAATTGCGGACATACAAACATACATACATAAATACATACATACGGGTCGAATACAGAACCTCCTTTTTTGAAGTCGGTTAAAAAAGGCTATTGATCGACATACAGACGGACGGACAACGAAGTGATCCTATAAGGGATCCGTTTTTCCCTTTTGAGGTACAGAACCCTAAAAAAAATCAGCGTTAGCCACGTTGTCAGTCCGTCGATCAGTCTGTGTTTTATACATGTATAGATATAGAGATTGCACTATTATGTCATATACGAGTATTTATGTGATAGTAGACATTCACCAGCAGGTGTTATCATGTTTCTGTTATCTTCTGTGATCTGTCAGTGTGACTCATATGAATCACCGCCAGACCGTCACCATACTGGTTGGTTGATCTATGCTCTATTTTTTTTAACAACTTTATGTAATTACCCATATTAGCAAATAAATGATTTTGAATTTGAATTTACTCTGCCTTTCTAGAAATCAATTTATTAACATTATGCCGAAAACAATATTTGAGAATGGCATGATTATTTTCAGTGCTAAGGCACCGATTACCTAGGTACATTTGAATTTAGATTGATAGGGTAAATAGGTAAGTAATCAAAAATATACACTAGATACATAAACAACTTCTGTTTTAAGAAAAGTCGAGGGGGTTAGAGCTGGACAGACACAAACTTACATTTCAAATGCACTTAAGTAGCTAAAATCAAATTCACTTCATAACATTATAATGTCCTGAAATACGACTGGACAAACATGATCGTTTATGACGCGAGATTATCATACTTTGCAACACTAAGTCTGACTTATTTACGAACTTCTTGATAATATTCCCTTTCTGATGTAATAATCAACATCCTATCGTACTCTAGTCTTTACTGCTTGATGTGATCCACTCCAGACTTTGCAATGTGTTTATTTTTTTACGACAGTAATACTGCCCCAGTTTAGTTGACATATTATCTACTACCTATAGCAAAAGCGTCTATTTTGGATTCTTCTTCGAATCAGTACTGCACTATCCCATTGTGTAGGTACTCGATATGGCTTCCCTCGCGAGTGGTCTTGATATACGGCGCTAGTAGATAGCTGAAGCGTCCGTGCCATAGAATTTGCAAAATTCTACGCCACTGTGTTCACAGGTTCGATTAGTTTTTAGTCAGATCTTCATCTCTCGTAGCTACATGAACGAAGAAAGAAATCAACTGTCAGAAACATGCAGCGAAGCTGATTGCTCAGATTGCGCCAAGCGTACCTACCTACCTACATAAAGTAGCTACCTACATGTCGCCAATCGGAGCTTGGTGATAATTGATACCTAAACTTATTTAATAAACAGCAATTTCCTCAATAAAACTGCAAATGAGGAAATCGGTAATAAAAGTCCAAGAACACTCTCACTTTAACATGTAGGTAAGTAATGAAACTTCACACGCAATGATACTTACTTATCCAAAATTATAGCTTCATCATCAATATAGCTTCTGTTCCGATTTTAATTAAATATTTTTCTTAATAATCCAGAAATTATAAGCTTTGAGAATAATCAAACCTAGGAAGCTTTACAGCTATTAAGTATTAACTAAGTAGGTACCGTTGCATCAATTGTTCACTGCACACTGGCCCGTCCATTCTAATTACTTAAACCCTTTCTTCACTGCATAACTTCTTCTACTATGATCTGTCTTTGTAAAAATTTGAAATTCATGTTGCAGACGATATTAAAAACAAAGCAACGTGTCCGAGGTCGCGACCACAGCTCCACAGGTCGCGAAGGCCGGCGCGGCGGCTGGCAGGCTAGCTATGGTTTTCCCGGTATCCATATTTACACAGGTTATGCAGCTTATGCATAACCTGTGGCTAGAGTGGCTACGTAGTTATATCACTGTCTTAAAGTTTGCTAGGTAAGTATGTTAGGTAGTAGATGTGAAGTGCAATGTATCTACTTACAATGATTGTCGTAACTCCAACAGTGCTCCTAGAGATGGCTAGTGTATACTGCAAGATAATCGTTTAGCAGGTCGTTTGCGGTCCAGTTGTGTTGCATCTGCTCCGCTGGTCTTATAGTTGCTGATCTATCTTGGTAATAATTAGTTCACGATGCCTACGAATAAGTATATTGCTTTTGGCGCGCATGGTGAATCATTCTGATTCATCAAATAATTGCTCGTTATATTAGATATAAATAGAATTATTATCAGTTAACAAATTACCTATGTATCTATGTACTGTCAGCATTTAGGTTGGTACCTCTCGACTATTTTTAACCGACTTTTTTATAAGTTCAGGTGCCTATTGCGATAACCGTGAAAACTTTTTTCCCTGAAAATACATCGAGAGGTAGCACTAGCACCATCTGTCGCCTCGATTACGAATTAGGTATATATATTTTTTGTAAATATCCACTGTCCCTGCCTGCCTACTCTTTAAAGTATAACCAGCGTGAAGATACCTACTGTATTGTGTCAATCATATTTTCTTATCTAATTATAGCTTAATATTATCACATTCATTGATATTTTTAAACGGCGTTCATCAGTTGAAAGCGTAACAGTGCGGGGTGTGCTCTTAAAGAGAATGTGCAGCGCGCGAGTCGCAAGCGCAGCTTCCCAGAAAGCGTTTTCCTCTACGGGTAGGCAGAGCGCTGACGAATCGCTACGTCACGTCGGTGACGCGCTGTCGCAGATCTGAACAGTATAAAAACGTGCGTGTTGGCGCGCCGCGTCTCCTAGTGTGCCGCGCTGCGAGTGAGGACACCCTGGCGCCCCGCAATGAATGCATGGACTCCGACGTGGACGAGTCGGGGGATGACACCGTGCCCGCCGGTAATGTCCCACCCCTAGTGCCTAGTGTTGTGTAGTGCAAGTGACCCATATGTGAATCTTCCAAAACCGAAGTGTTACGGTTCGGTTGCGGTGTTCTAACCTCGCTCGAAGGATGCACGGATCTGACAGGACTCCACTCTCTACCTAGTGTTACATTATGTTACCCTTACGTGTGGTAACAGCGTATGTATATATCGATTAAGGAAAACGAAAACAATATTTCTTTGTGACATTTACTTTGCATTTTTGCTCGCAAATATTATCATGTACCGAAACTGTGTTCTGCTCATAGATATGTTCTGCTCCAAGAGTTAGCTAACATTTGAGCATCACTCTGATATGCTTTTGATGGTCGAAGTTTTTACCTCTAAAATTATTAGTTATCATTGTTCTTAGAAAAAAGAGAATTTGCAAGCAGGCTGAACATTGTTTATTAAAATTAGCTAAAGTTATAGAAACAAAAACAAACACGCTCACTGTGCTAACATTCCTCTAACAGATGGAAACCTAAATAAAGAAATAGGTACCTAATGTTAATGAGAGAAATCCTGAAACAATGTATCGCTCTCATAGTTATAAAACAATAAAACTTATACCTGAGTACTTTGATCAAGTCTGTTTAGAATCTACCTATCTAGTGGATTTACTGACTCTTTCAATACTTAAGCCTGATTTTTCAATAGTCAGATAATTTGTTTCTCATAGCTTTTGTATAGAAAATATGTCCAACTGTCCTATTTATTCTTCAGCCCTTAGTTAAATGAATATTAATAAAATTTACATACATAGGATATACCTATACAACGGTTTTATTAGAACATCCATTTGACGTCAGGCAACAATCAACAAATAGATAATTACAATAATATCCTGGTTAGTTTAGGCTCGATCGGCGGTGCAGCGTTTAGGCCTACGAATCCTACGATCATAAACTTTTAACTTAGCCTGTAGCTTGCAATCTTATCAAACAAACTAAGTACAACTGTACACAGTGCTACACATTAATTTTATTACCATCTCTTCAGTATTTTACAGTACTCTACATTGATTTATATTTGTCCAAATCAAAGTGTAAGTAATAAGAAAGAAGTTTAAAAATCAAAATAATATTTTTTCTCAAACAATAATAATACTGAAACTGATGTGACATGTGGGATGTTGATTCAGCAATCATTGTGCCGATAGTCGTTACAGCCAATGGACTGATAGCCAAGAGCCTCGACCAACACCTGAGGAGGCTCTCGTTGGGCAGCTGGATCAAGGGCTTGATTCAGAAAGCAGTACTTCTGGACACGGCTCGCATTGACTGGAGCCCTGACCGCCGGTAGCTTGGAGGGTCCAAGCTACCGGCGTTCCCGATACCGGTGGGCTACTATTTTTTATATTTTTAAACGTTTTTATATTCTAATACTTATTTAAAAATATAATTTATACTAGCTTCTGCCCGCGACTTCGTCCGCGTGAAATTCGTACTTTTCTCTAAAAGTTTCGAAAATGTATGTTGGTATGATCTTTATAATTAATTTAAATAAATAAGTATTCGGGCCAATTTTTAAGTTTATAGAACAAAGGAATCAGATTTTTCATAGAAACTATCCCCGCTTTTCACCCCCACAGGGGTAGAATTTTGAAAAATCGTTTAAGATGTGTTCATAACTTGACTCAAAGTTTATTTATACCAATTTTCGAGCTAATCAAGCCACGCAGTAAAATCCTCCCCTTTAAAATTAACTACCTCTTGTCATACAGTTAGGGGTAGATTTTCGAAAAACCCTGATACACGTTATTAATTATTTTTAGTCCTTAGTATAAATACACTGAGTTTCAAGTTAATCGGACAGGGCGTTAAAATTCTTCCATACAAATTTTAACACCCCCCCATTACCTCTTTAGGGGGTATTTTAGAAAAAACGAAAAATTCCAAACTTCATTATTTACTTAAATAAGTATTGCCAAGTTTCAAGGTTATTAACTCAATAAATAAGATTTTTCATACAAACAAAATCCCCCCTTTTCACCCCCTTAAAGGTTGAATTTCCAAAAACCCCTTCTTATTCGATACCTACTCTGCACAAAGAACACAACCTCCAAAACTCATGTCCCTAGGACCAGCGGTTTAGTCTGCGTTGATATTTCAGTCAGTTCGTTCATCCCCCTTTGGGGGAGAAATTATCAAAAACGCTGAGGCACGTATAAATTAATTTTCCATCGTTAGCCTAAATACAAAATTTGAAGACCCTAACTTTTAAACTGACGGACTTTCATACACAACTTCATCCCCCTTTTTAACCCTTTGGGGTTGGAATTATCAAAAACGCTGAGACACGTATAAATTAATTTTTAGTCGTCAGCCTAAACACAAAATTTGAAGATCCTAACTTTAAAACTGACGGACTTTCATACAAACTTTCATCCCCTATTTAACTCCCTTAGGGGTTGAATTTAAAAAAATCCTTCCTAATTCCTTGTCTACATTCCTATAAAGGGAACCATTGTGTAAAATTTCAAAATAAATACCTATAACTACTTTAATTAATAAAAGTACCTACGCTTAATAATTTGTAATTTGAACGAATATTTAAACACTACCAAAACAACTAATACGTGGTCCTAACTTTAGCTACCTTACACTTAAAATCTAAGTGACTATTTAAACTAAAATATTCTTATAGAATTATAACCAGAAATATATACAACTCACAACAAAAAAGAAATGAAAATAAAGCTGAAACGCCTGTGCAATACTATCTACCTATACCTACTTCACTTAAAAATAAATACTTATAACTACTTTAATTAATAAAAGTACCTACGCTTAATAATTTTTAATTTGAACGAATATTTAAACTACCAAAACAACTCATACCTATTTTACAAAATAACAACAAAAGAAATTCAAATAAACTATTTAAAGACTAAAAGTCGCGCTGATAAGCACGGTTTCTCAATATCAATTATTGTCTGTCAATAAGGTCGAACGCTCTGAACGCATCAACAGCCGAATATTGAATGAAGCTCGCTCTCGCTCTCGGACCTCCCGCCTTTTTATACCCTACCGCCGCCGCGACCTGTGTCGAGCGCGGCAACCGTTACACAAAAATAATCCTTATAGCATGATTCAGACTTCACGTGCGACGGCGCGATGGCTTTTTTCATGTATAAGTTTGGTGTTTCTATACCGATTTCTATGATTCTTTTTTTATTGAATAGGTAATAATGTTAACTTTTTTTAAATTAGGGATGAGTGAGAGTATTATAAACGTAAGAGTAAACAAATATAATCAGAATGCTCCGAACTGCTAAGCTATCAGGAGTTACACGTGTTATTGTGAGTCAACCATAAAAGATAGACATATGCTGTTGCGGGATATTTTTTAGACAATTTTATGTAGAATATTTCCGTAATACATGATTTCTATGTAACTTTAACCATTAAGGCTGCACACGCGGCGGAAGCTTAAAAAATGGAGTAACTTCTCCCGTTTTCCCAACATTTCCCTTCACTACTCTGCTCCTATTGATTGTAGCGTGATGAAAAGTATACTATAACCTGCCCAGGAGTATGAAGAATAATTGTACCAAGTTTCGTTAAAATCCGTCCAGTAGTTTTTGTTTCTATAAGGAACATACAGACAGACAGACAGACAGACAGACAGACAAAAATTTTACTGATTGCATTTTTGGCATCAGTATCGATCACTAATCACCCCCTGATAGTTATTTTGAAAATATATTTCATGTACAGAATTGACCTCTCTACAGATTTATTATAAGTATAGATGTCATGTATTTAGTTGAATAAAGGAGAGACTGAAACTGAAACAAGTTTGAAAGCAACCCTCACTACCTAAATTTCAGAAAGTGACATTTATATGCTGGATGTCATTACGTAGGAGCATTATCATTTAACTAACATTGAGTTATTAAAACAGAAAGTTTTAAGGAGCCTAGGTATTAGGCAAATAATATTCAACTCAAACGAATAATATCATTGATCTAAAGTAAACAAAAAAGGTACCTAGGTGTAACAAATTTCTTACATTTAACAACATAGGCGGATAGGTTCCCCATCCATTTGCATAAAATTTTAAGACCTAATATAACTTGGCATACTTTTGTTTCTCCTAAATTATATTTTCGCATAACATTATTTACGCATAACAGCTTACGCATAATTTTTTTAAGCATAATTTCTCTAAGCATAATAATGATTAAGCATAACATTCTAAAGCATAAATTTAGCATGCTCGTTTTATTTCTAACGACGTCAGGTCGACGCGCGGGGCTCCTATTTCTGTCTGTAGGGTTTGAAGGAACCTAACCAAACCGAACCTCGGTGTGCCCTAACGTCGTTTAGTACTATGCGAATGAAATTTATGCCAAAACAAATTAGCCTTAAAAATAATTATGCCAAAATAAACTGTATGCAAAAAAAAATATGGCAAAGTATTATTATGCCAAAATAGTTACGCCAAAAGTATATTAGGAAAAAGAACGTTATTCGAAAAGAAGGGATCCCAGGCGGATACCCTTCCGGTGATATCTTATATGAATGGCCCCAGACAATGGGTCAAGGGCCATTTTAATAAGGACTATAAAATATAGTGAAGTAGTATATCTATTGCCTTCAGATATAGGTTATTTAAAAACACTATCATAGTTTTCCAGTCTCAAAATGTACGTACTAAGTACTTACGGTCTACTTATAAATCATGGTGTCATCAGTAGGTATAGTCATTTTTGTTAAGTATGAATATACTATTATATAAATAGAATTATTTAATAACAAATTAATCAAATTCAGTAGGTACATTCGGAGTTCTTTGTGGACAAGATAATCTCCGCAACTCTTTTGCCTGTATTGAATTAATTCACTATACATAAAAGGGTTCGGTACCTCATAAAGAAAAACGGAGTCCTTATAAGATCACTTCGTTGTCCGTCTGTCAAGACCCTTTTTCTTAGGAACGCGTGGAGTTATCAAGTTGAAATTAATATCAAATCTGCTGCAATCCCTTGAAGCAGTGAAAAAATCAAACTTCTAAGTCAACGCAATCAAAAGATACGGGCGTTTATGTTCCGTTTATGCCGCATATTTTGACACTCGCAAGGGAATCAAAACCTATAAGGTACTTCCCGTTGACCTAGAATCATGAAATTTGGCATGAAGCAATTTCATGTAGCACAAGTACAGGAAATAATCCGAAAACCGTAAATTTGTAGTTACATATCTAAAAATTTGTACGAAGCCCTCGGTGTGCGAATCTTGACCGGTATTTTTTTTTTGTTATTTTTCACTTTTTAGCCGTCGTACCTACCTACCCCACACAGATTCGTATTGGTATACGAATCTGTCCTGTGCTTGTCATTGTTGTTTACATAGCAAGTAGTACCACTACTAAGTATGTAAACAGTAGTACACTACACTACTACTAAGTGGATTAAATACGAATAATTGATGCTAACTCAAAAACTACCTACAAATAATATGGGACCACCGAGCGAGCTTCCTCTACCAAACGAAAAAACTATTTTCAAAATCAGTCCTCAACCTCAACTGATGAAAATATCGATGAACACATTTAAGAAAATACAGACAGACGAACATAGAACCTCCTCCTTTTTTGAAGTCGGTTAAAAATAAGGTACAAACTGTAACCAATTAGACCTCACAGATTTCTGATGTCCATACATAGTGCCAGTGAATCTGACTGCACACAAAAACCAGATATTCAGATTAACCTTCGACACATTATCGACAACAAGATAGCTGACACATCAATTTCTAGGAATCACTACACAAACAACACCAGTGACATTTAAAACACACATCTGTTACGGTTCAGTATCACGCCGCCGTGAGACCATTTAATAATTATATGCTCACTGAATTGGATTGTACCTACATTATCTATTTCAACTATTTCATCCTTTTAATACAAATCAGCTCCCTGGAAAAGGTCTCTTTCGATGGAAGTATCACTAAGACCATCTGCTGCACTGCAGAGTTCCAACTTGATGCATCCTAGCTTATCATCACCGTCGTCATTTCAGCCGAAACAGGACCACTGTGGGACCTGCTTACTGGATAAGACTAACTAATCCAACTCGATCTAATCTGACTATACTAATTTCGTTAATTACTTACTTAATGTAAGTAATTAGCGGACAGCCCATTTATATAAAGGTAAAATAAATAAATAAGATATACCCTAGTTAGCAATAAGCCGTATATTAACTACATAAGGATACGTGGTTACGTTATTGATAGATAGAGCATCACTAATGCCGAGCATTAGGAAGTGGTGAAGGGCGTTTTGGGGACTGTCTTATGTAAATCCGACGCGACGTTCAAAAAGTTCTGATTCTCAGCCTAAATTGAATAAATTACTTTTGATTTTGATCAGCTTTTGTTGACCTATTTCATATTGAAACAATTAGGGACATCCGATCTATTCTCATGATGATCATGATACTATCATGAATGTCTACTGATGATAATGAACGGGCCTACGGACTGTTCCAGTAGTCTAGGTGCAGTGCCCAGTGGTGGTAATTATTCTTAAAGAAAAGTTCGCACCGGTTCATTGTAAAATGAATAGGCAATAACAATTCTGCCCTACTGCCACTTTTACATAGGTTATCTATTTCTTTTATATCGTCACTAAAGCCCTCGAGGCTTCGACTAACATAGATGGTGCTCTTTATATCCTAGTATAAATAAAAGGCTGTGATGGTTGGACCGGCGCTACGGCTACGATGCTACGGCAGTGCTACGCGGTTGATAATTAATTAATGTTTGACGATATTGTCAACAAATAAATACAGTTATATCTGAATACATTGAACACTGATTGCAGGTGACATAATATTGAGAATCCAACGTAACAGTTTAATATTTTTCAGCCGCTACAGCTGTCACTGAAAAAACCTACAGGAGTTGCCTAAGATCTAAATTAAAAGATTTTCTGAGGTTTCAGTTTCAGTTGTGTTATAAAACACGACAGATATACTACTACTAACTACTATGACTTATGACTTACCTATGACTTATGAGATACTACTTTGTACCGTCTGTCATTGCCAAGTTAATGTAGTAGTAATACCACCAGTTCAAATTCGGCTACACGTAGATGGTTTGAGTGATCTTAAAATATTGCAAGCATCTATCAGGAGGTAGGAGACTTGTGGTAACGTTCCACTAATCCTCCGGACCGTAACCTTCCGCGGGCCCCACGCGAGCCCTTCAGTGCGGGTTGCTGGATGTCACAAGTCTTCAATCTTTTGGTTCCGGGGCATGTCGGTTTCCTCACAAATATGATGATTTACCATTTTGATCGATGGTGGTGAAATAAATTACACAGAGTTGAGTCGACCGTCCACTGCTATTGATGGACCTGACCTGATGCTGTGTGGACCTGTTTGCCGCGGTTCATTTGTTACCAGCGTTTAATCTGGTTTAGTGCGTAGCCTGGCCGTGGGTCGCAGTAGACGATCCTGCCTACATTTTCATACAATGCAATACTAATTACACCTGCGGAGCTTAGCCGTGGGTAGGGTTACCATATGACAGGCGTTTGCCGCATTTGACAGGCATTTTAAGGTTTAGACAGGTGTGCGGCCGGCATTGGTCTGAGACAGGCATTTTTAAATTTCGTGCCCGCGCGCCCATCACGGTTGCATAAATGCAAGCGCGATGCACGCGCGGGCGCGAAATTTGAATGACACCTGAATTTGAATGTTACCGAGCGGTGAGCAGCGCGGCGCGAGCTGGTGCGCTCGCGGGTAGCGCATGCGTAGTGTAGTGCAGGCGCCGCGAGAATAAGAGAGAAAATTACAAACATGTATCTTGTGAAGATTTTTACGTTTATATATTATAAAAGAAAGAAGTATTAAAAAAATAATGTCCTCTGACAAATATCAGTAATAAAAATATCCTTCTTCATTATTATCTGTTGGCTTTTACTTATTACCTACAGCGTTTTGCTTTAGACAGGCATTTTTCTGAAAATTCAGGCATTTTAGGTACCATAGACAGGCATCCCTCTATTTACATATGGTAACCCTAGCCGTGGGCCACTATGGAGCGAGCCTGTCCGGGTTTTAATGCACGACTACTCGTAAGTCGGGGCTGTTACCATAGCGCAACCACTTCTGCGCTGTCCCTCGCAATACTGATTTCCATGTGTACGTTCCAGATCCGGAGAAATGGGAGCGTGGAGACGTGCTGCGCTGCGTGCGCTGGGTGGCGCGCACGTTCGGAGTGTGCGCGCCGCGCCGCCACCTGCTGCCCGACAGCGGCCGCGCGCTGCTGCAGCTCACAGAGGACAACTGGCTGCAGGTACGGAGTAACTAAAACAAGTTGTACGAAATACGATCACCTTCATTCAGCCAAAAGACGTCTACTGCCGAAATTATGGACCCCCCAAGCATCGACATCAACCCCATTCCTGCATTCAGAGGATTCCCGCGACCCTCACCAGGTCGTCGATACACCTTAGACAGAGGAGCCATACCGATACTTGTTGCGTCGGTAGATGTTCATCGTCATCATCATCCTATAATGTCCCCACTGCTGGGACACAGGCCTCCTCTCTGTGAGAGGGAGTGGGCCGTAATCCACCACGCGGGATCAGTGCGGGTTGGTAGATGTCACATGTCTTTGAATTTTTGGTTCTAGGACATGCCGGTTTCCTCACGATGTTTTCCTTCACCGTTTTGAGAGCAGTGGTGATGAAATAATTTACACAAAGTAAAGCGCCTGTTTGGGTTCGAACCTACGACCTACAACTCGTAAGTCGCGGCCGATACCACTGGGCCGCCACTGCTCTCCGGTAGATGTTAGTTTTAAATAAATTACTATAAAAGTTAGAACAAACGCACAAAACTAATTAAAAACTACTTTTCAGTTTTTTTTTTTTCAGGGAAAAACGACGTGCATCCGATTCAGACATGGGTCTAGCTAAATCGGCTGAACGTCGTTTTTCCCTTCACATTGTAATTACATTTTGTTTGTGTGCCGGTTTCTTCCGGCGGTCACTTTAGCCATGCATAGAGCAAGAACTATAAACCTAAACTGAAACCCGTGTTTTTTCCCCAAAACATGTTCATAGGTGATAAAATTCTGAACTTCAGCGTAGCAAATTGACTGGCTAAACGACCGAACTCACTCTCGACTTGAACAAATATCAGAATATTTTCATAGCTGATAACATAACATTGACGCTGTTTTATTTACAATAGTCAAGTGATTGACAAAATCAAACTCAGCCCCGCTCTTCTTCAAATCAAGGAGGCCTGGAAGAAAGCCGCAGCAGGCTACTCCTTCGATCCGCATAAGCGAAGAGGAGAGGATATGCCTCAAACACAGGTTTTCGACATTTATATATAGAGATATATAAATGTGAAATGGAGAGCCATTTAGCTTCACGTCTTCCTCTCTACTTTGGTGAAAATCGAACTAGCCGAGCCTTTAAGCATAATAGTTTGACCATTGTAACTGTATAATCTCCATGTCCAGGTATGTGAAGGCAGCGAGCAGTCGGCACGTATCTACCACGCGTACCTACGGCACGCCCACGCCGGCGCCACGGGGCAGGCGCCGCCGGAGCCGCTGCCTGAACACCAGGCCACCACCAGCGCAGCCGCTGCGGACTACAGTGAGTACTAGTATTTATACTTACTTAGATTCTTTACCTCTTTCTTTTTCCACTCATACGTTTGACCACTTTTATACTAATGTATACCGATCGAGCACAAATTCGGATACCAGGAGAATGTTAGACATCAACGCGCGTCTCCAATGACTAAAAAGTCCAGGTACGATTTTTGGAATTTTAATGAACGAAAAAAAGTTCTTGGCCCAAAAACTTTGTTAAATAAACTATCATAAATTGTGATGTATGCTGCATGCGAGCAAACCATTTAGGTCTATCAAAATCAAAATCTTGCGTAGGGTCTATGCTATTCTATCGGCTATTTTCATGTTGAGTTCTGTACCCTTTTAATTTGCTAGTTTATGGTGTATTTCTTTAGCTCATTAATGGATATTAAGCGGCTGCGTAAGATTATTCTCAGTGTATTTAGAAACCAAAAAGCAATTTTATTATTCATCATCGTAGTGCTCTAATTTAAATCAGCGCCATCTATCGGAACGTAGTAAAGTCGAAACTAGAAAGCGCGCCAAAAAACTTATGAATGGATGCGCGGTGAATGAGTCACACAGCCGCGCGCGTTCCATTCATCTCGCACGGTAACTGACTCACGTTGTTTCTCCGAAATTAAACTTTGAACTGTAATTACTGTATTATTTCCATATAAAATTAATCACTTTATAGTGAAATTACAAATTATGTTTCGTATAGTTTAGTCATTTTCATTAGGCCTAAGTGTAAAAATATTTCGATGTTTCGTTATGTGGGTCACCTGGTTCAGGGTCACCGTACGCTAAACTATGCGACTGCAAGGAATGCATTCTGCCTATACAAAGACTTAAGTACATTACTACTTTTTTTGTCGAATCCCGCCTGAGATCGTTTTATTATAATTGAATTTGGCCGAAGGTATTTTATAATGTATTATGTTAATGACTTCTTGGTAAGTAACACTTGTGGGAATTTTTGGTCAAACACGTGAATGATTAGCAGTAGCAACCATAATGTGTGCATTCTTACAAAATCTTTGATAATCTCCCCAAAATTGACGTTGCTTCCTTTTAAATAATGAGTGAAAAAATTGGAAAACTGATGATTGCTCGTAAATCCCTCGTGAATGTTTCACGACTTTCACGTTCTATTTGGCCCTCATCCCCTGGGAGCGCGGGAACACGCAATCTGCCCCAAAACGAAGCGTATCTTAATAGATCGCTTGCGTAATGCCCACCGGTCATTACCACAGTTATCTTCACGACGAGGGACTAACGGGACAAGGCAGGGTTGAGTTGTTATTGCGTTTTCTAAGTCCTTTTGTATTGTTCCGAAGTAAAATCATGTGTAAAGAATTTGAAACGTTCCTTTTTTTATGAATTTTACTAATGTGTTGATCACGTTAAAAACATTAAAGGCACGCGCTAAATTGTTGTCGTGTTTGAGATGTTGCCAATATACATCGTCAGCCTTTCTTTAGAGATGTGGCATCTGAATATTTGTCATTCTTATTGTCATCGTCATTTACCTACTTCCGTAAAAACAAAAGTTCTCTAAATGACAGAGTGGCTTTCCTGTTGGTATGTTTCTGGCATTGTTAGCAAGGAATTGCCAAGGAAATATAGCAGGTGACAGACAAGCTTATTGCGTAATGGTTATTGAAGGGGAAGTCTATTAAGTATGTGGTGAATGTGAGTACAGGGAGGTTCCTAAATAAACGCAAGGCCGGTTGAATTGTGACGAAGCAATCTAGCAAATCAACTCATGGAACTTTTTCTCCAAGGTCAAAAAAACATTCGCTTCCACGAGGACGTCAATTTACTTTTGAATTTGGAATCATGCTGGAGATTCCCGCGCTCTCCAAGATGGCGCGCATATTTTGGCGCTCTCCCTACGTTCCGTTACTCACACGCGCTACTGATTCTGTGATTCACTTCCTTTTGACACTAAACTCATTACCGCCACGCGCCCGCGGCTGCGGGACTCGATTAGTATAGGTAGGTACCTACTATAATATATACTCGATACATTGGTGTGTCAGTCACGCTAAGATTGCTGATATTTTAATCAAGTAACTCAATAATATAGTTATTGCATTTCACAATGTGAACTTAGGTGGAAACACAAAACAGTTACAGGAAAATCGATTGATAATACCTACTGAATAAGTATTAATTTAGTGGTTCTCATTCGCAATGAAGCTGGCTATGTTGACAGATTGTTATTAGCTCGGTAACGTGAAGTACCCGTAGGAACTGGCAAATAGCTTACCTACATTACAACTTGTGATAGCCTTTTAACAACAACTCAGTAAAGAAGTATACCTAATCTTAGTTCATGTCAGTCAGCCTCAGTATCAAATGAATAAAAAATAAAGAGCGATAATAACATGATTCATCTTGACAATCAGCATGAAATAAGAGGAAAAGATGTCTGTAAGTACTGAAAACATCTAAATGGAGATCCAGATAGTTAAAATAAAATGACAAAACAAATGACATGGCTGAGTTACTAACAGAGATACAGGTTAAATAAATTAATTTCGACATACACCAGATGAATGGTGTTAAATGCGATGACTAAATTTTAAGGCAATAATTCTTAAAACTAACTTTCTCTGCAGTGGTTGAGACACAATGTTCGCAAGCCGGATCTACCTGCGCTGTAAGATTTGCTCAATGTTTTATGACTAGTACCTACTCGTTACTATGTCTCAACAGATGAGGTTCAAGTACCAGTGAGTAACGCGGCATCTTACACAAGATGGTTCAAATACTAGAGTACTATAGCGGAAGTGAATCAATATTTACTCGGAAATGATCGTGATTCACTGTTCCGGATTGAATCACTATGATCTCAAAACGTTTAATGAATTAAATTCTTATGTCGTGAGTGTTAGTGTTTATTTTGACTTGCGCGTGCCGCACGTGGTTAGATCGTTGTTTGTATGAGTAATGCGCAGGCGCCGGTGTTTTCGCGCATACGTCGTCGTCGTGGGAGAGTCGACTGTAACAAGTGTTATGTGAACTTATATGTCACTTTACACAATTTCTGCCTTTCATCTTCACAATATTATTGTTTGGTATTGCGTCTGTAGTCAGTTATCAATAAAACGGCAGATAGTACAGCAGACAACTAAACTAAAACTCTTGAATTCCCCGAACAGACGAAATTGATTGGGTTTTTCGATAGCTACATCACTCGAATCCAGGTATTCAATGTTGATTCATTCAGTCAATAAGATTTTAAAAAGTTCAGAACATTTAACCTTCTTCGTGAAGATATTTATTTATTTAAGATTCATTAGATTATAGGAAAAGTCCTGCGCAGTCGCAGATTAAAGAGTTGGGCTAACTATATCGTTTGCTGCATAGACTGACGAACGTGTTGGCAGGGTTACTACTAGTAGTAGTTACTAGGTAGTAGATCACACAAGCTGGCAGCCTGGCATGGTACCAAATACTCAATTTATTAGTTTTCATAAGATTCACTTTCAAACAAATAAATGGGAGTCTCGGGATCGTCTAGGATACACTGAACTACCGGTGACTACCCAAGAACAAATAAATTCCAAGATATATTCCATTCAAGCTATAGGATTCGAGATTTTAATGACATCTCTATCTCGCTTAACGCTTTTGTGTCTCGGGAGCCAGCCTCATAATTCACAAGCTTGTTTTACACAACGCCTGTCGCATCGCACACATTTAATGTTATTAGCAAATTAAAACAAAATAAAACAGAGTGTCAGCTGCACGTCCCAAATGTCTTGATGTTTAAATCGACCTTTTTATGTTATTTATCGCATAAATTGGCATAAACGACATAAATATCAACGAGGTTAGTTTACTTTGCGCCGGCTTCTCATTGGTCGGCTTCAAACGAAGAACACACCCACACCACACACGAGGCATCGTTTGTAAACCACAGTAAATTAGATTTTTTGTGGTCTGTAATATTAACAATTCAATGTTATTACTTAATTCTTTTGGTGTTTTTAGTGGAAGGTTGCAGGGGTGACCTTAGTATAAAAGCACTTCAATTAAGAGTGTCAGAATGATTTATTGTATGAATTTCTGTAAAACCGCAGTATGTAATGGATTATGCAAATGTAACACAATCAATTTACATAAAATCTTTGTTGTCAAAATTGTTGAGACTCATGACTACTCATGAGGTAGTAAGAAACAATCCAAATGAAATTCTTGGGAATACCTACTTACATCAAAGTGTTTTCATGGAATGATTGAGTCCAAATATTTTAATGTTGTTAAGTTAAGTCATGATAAAATATTTTCAGCAACGAATGACCGTTGGCAAAGGCAAACAATCAGGTACCCGGGTAGCATACGAGCATTCAGCATAAGGTAGAGTCCCAGAGCCCACACATACAAACATGTCAGGTGATATGAGACTCCATAGACCTGCTGTACACTGTAGCCTACAGGTGCAGATGGCGCAGCATCACGCTATGATGGAGATCTCTCTCACAAAATAACGGATAAGTTGAACGCATGGCGGTTATTCTTAATTTAAACCGTTCAAATAATGGCGGCAGACCGCACATTGTCTGTAGTGTTCTAGGAACCGCGAGTGATTCGGCAGCGGTGCGGGCGGCGCGGGCGGCGCGGCGGCGCGTCTGTGCGGCGCCTTGCAGCTACGAAATTAGGTACATCATTGAAAATAACAACCGCTTGGGACGCCAGGTTTAGCAACTGTAGGCCATAGGTTAACGAGGGACTAGACGAAATTATTAGAAGCGAGCCCAGCCAATGGGAGGACGAGGATTACACGTAGACCAACCCGCCGCATCCGTTTTCAAAATTGTTACGTGGAAACATTACGTAGTATTTTTATTTGTGCCGTTTCGTTTTTGCAGTATTTTTATTTTAATTTGTTTAGTAGTTTTGGAGTTAAACTGTACCTAAGTATGTGTGTTTAAATCTAGAGGGGCTTGTGACTAAATAATAACAGCCGCACGGGTCGATCTTTATAAAGGTTAAGCAACGCTTGCCGAATCGGTCCGTGGATGGGTGACCATCCGTTACGTACTGAGACCCCTCCGTGCCTCGGGAAGCATGTTGAGCCTTCGGTCCTGGCTGCCATTTGTAGATCTTTGGCAGTCGTTACGGGCAGTCAGAAGCCCGAAAGTCTGACAACCAGTCTTACCAAGGGGTATCGTATTAAATTATCCAGTTGGTAACTGGGTTTTGGAGGTCAGATGGGCAGTCGCTCTATGTAAAATATTGGTATTCAGCTACATCCTCTTACACTGGAAGCCAACCCCAACATAGTTGGGATAAGGCTGGGCAATTTTTTTTTTAATTTATTGATCTGTCTGAATGTTAGCTCAAGTCAACAACAACCTACCAACTAAAATGTTTTATAATGAACGCAGTAGTTGCTTTACTAAAGAATAGAATAGAATACTGATCTTTATTATGTACACCATATAAATTATACGAGTAGATATAAATATAGAAAATTTACAAAGGGTGCGAGCGATAAAGCCGCTTTAAGATCAATATTTTTATTGTGTCAAAGGAAATATTTATGCACAACGCATAGCGTGTAGGAAGTGCGTAGAGTGTGGTGAACCACAATGTACGAGTACGTACCTACGTTTACTGAGTTGTATAGTGTTGTCGAAGCTCTGCGGCTGGGGATGTCCACCGCGCCCACAGCGAGCGGGCAGGTAAAGATCACTTCAGTTGAAGGTTATATAACTATTTAATATACTCGTATAGATCCACTTATGTATATTTAAAACATTCAATTATTATAAGCGGAGCGTGAAGTAGGTAGCATAGAGACACCGATTAGAGAGGCAGGTAGAGCACTGATTACGTACTACATAAATAAGAACGAAATTGGCATTGTGAAGGTTGAAACTGTTTTAATTACTTTTGATGGAGTACATAAAATAATCATGTTAACAACGAAAATACAAAAATGAAAATGTGTAGGTAATCTTTTATTTCTGTCTGATATATTTAATCCTGACGCGTTTTAAATTATCGTCAGAAGTAGATTCCATTGCTTTTATTAGAATCATTGCGGTCAACATTGGTGGGTAATCAATTCAAGAATACAAATAAGAGTAAAAAACATTGTTTTGACCGGCAAATCAAATCGTTCGTCTATACATTTACCTACACTGCTTTAAAAACAAACGAAGATCCATGTTTTTTTTTATAATATTTAATAATAACTAAAAACAATTAGAAGGCTCCACAGTTTCCCTGGATTTCCCTGCAGCCTGCAGGGGTCGCGGCGCGGCGGCGCCCCGACGCGCGACGGGGTGCACATTAGCATAAATGTCAGGGGTTATGAGTCGCGCCCTGTAGAATGTAGCCTGTCATAACACGGGATTTGTATGATGAACAACCCTTGACGGGGATCACTTTACTTACCATAGTCCTTCATGGTAAACCCGATATTTAAGGTAAAATGTTAGGGGGATTATTCGGTTAACTCATTGAGTACGAGTTATGAAACCAACAGCAAACCTCGTGAGTACCTATACCTACTCGTTATATAACTTGGTAACGAATATTTAAATGTAGCCATGTCTGTGCTGCAAATATTTAGCATTCAATCTATAGTTACATCTTCGGGCAAATACAGGCTTGATGAACTTTCCTTGTCAATGCCTAATGAATCAGCATGCGTAGCGAGACCGCCATAGATACGGGTTTTGTCGACGGAAGAATAGACAAATGGACAGATTGTAGAAAGATTTCTACCGTCTTAAGCATGGCGATGAAGAGAAGAAATGTTTCTACTCTTTAGTCAACAAAAGTCTACAATGTCGCATGACGAACAATTTTTCTACTTTATTTTTATACTTTTGACACTTGCGGTAAGGAATTTTTCTTCTCGGAGTACTTTTTGTTTTTCTTCTTAACAAGTGTCAAAGAGTGGACTTACATAAATATTTTAAAATTTTCTTCCCGTTGCTGCGGAAAGAATAAAATATGTCTTGACTTCATAGAAACGCGAGTGTACAGGTCGCTCCGTGCTCGGGCAGAAGAGATTGGAGTTGCATAGAAAGAACTTTGTCTATTCTTGGTAGAATACAGATAGAATTGGTCATGGCTACGCGAGCTGGTGGCGAGGCTGGCTTGGTCGACAGTTTTCAGTTTTTTTTTTTCTTTTGAAATGGGCTTGCTCTTGACTCTAGCCTAGGTCAAAGGTGACAGAGACAAAGTCGACGATGGAGCGAGCTTACCCAGAAGAAGCCTGTTCACTCTCACTTTAAAAAGATTCGGGTTGTATGCGCTCGGAAAAACAGACGCAGGTAGAGAGTTCCACTCTTTTGCTGTGCGCATTATAAACGACATTTGCAAACGCTTTTTACAACAGTTTTTTACAACGGTAGTTTAATGATGTTATAGGTATAGGTATAACACTACCATCTTTTAGTCGTTATCATCAATTAAATATATACTAATTAACTACTCATGCTTCCTAATTATATGCATAAGATCACCATAATGAGCCCATCAAGGTCCAATAAACGGCGGTGCTCAGGCCCCACTCTGTTGATACAGTAACGATATAAATGGTCACACAAGCACACACAGCTACCTTACCATAATAATAGTGGAGATCACCTGTTGTGTGCTCCAGACCGGATTCCTCTGCTTTCACATTCCCGCACCGACCAGCGCGGGCGCAGGCCGCTGTGAATCATCGCGCGGAATGCGGACCGTGTGAACTTACCTAAGGCATCGCGGACCCGATAGACACCGGGGACATTGACTTAGTTGCTAACTCTACTTATACGAACTATTCATAAGAGTGAACAGAGGTACCTACGTACTATTGAAAAAAAAAACTTCATTTATTCACGAACAAATTAAAAAGCTATTAATAAGCATAGTGTCAACAAATATTTAAATGATAGATCCATAAAACACATAAGTATATAATAAGCAAAATTTTAAATTATTATTAATATAAATTAATTAAGTATTTTGTAAAAGTCTGTTTAGAATAAGTTAGATTATAAGATACGTAAATGGTAAGTCCTCTTCTCCACATATCTTTCTTTTGCTGTGCCCGACAGGGTCCATGATTGTTTCTTTTGGCAAATGTTTACCACCTAAGCCTAAATTGTGGAATGCAATAAAGAATTGAGTATTGAAATTACTCACCCATGTGGTTTAGTACTCAACTCGTAGTGGTCGGCATCATCCAATAGGGAAGGTAGGGTACAGGCAGAATAGATTGATATTCGATGTACAGACAAGTACCAGAAAAAGAAAAATGTAAGTAGGTATGTGCCCAGCGCAAGTTGCGAAACATTTATGTACAGTCAACAGAAGAGATAAGTATGCAGGATCGTCGGATATAGTTGAAGTTTAGTAAGAAACCGATGGATGTTATCGACTGAAATTTAATTTGATAAATGAGCTGTTTGTTTTCTATTAATAAAATTAAATTTTATTCGAGAATATCCCTCGGTTTCTTAATAAACTTCAACTATATCCGACGATCCTGCATACTTACCTCTTTTGTTGACTGATCACTTTTCGCGGATTTCTAAATCTTGGACCATACTTGGCTACTAAAATATGTATAGCATTCCAGATTAAATAATTCATGTTGATGATACCGGTAATACTGCATTTTTGGGGAGGACGCGATCATTAATGATGATTCATATTACTGGTATGAGATAGTTGGCATTCCTTAAACTTTACTTATATAAAGCATTCGTCGAGAAATTCTACATGATTAGGTAGTTGATGATTGATTACTCAGTTTTGAGCACCAGACGAAGGAACATGCCTGCCTCAATTTGCACACTCTGTTACATAACGCCTTGTTGGCTGACTTATATTGTAACTTTTTGAAATGCAGGATATCTACTGGATACATGATCTAAGTATTCTTGGTTCTTACCTACGTACATAGTTCGTGTCGAATAAGAATTTAATATGTAACGCAGTTGTCCTATAGATAGAAGAGAGAACACTGTTACTTCCTAATACCTGTCTCACAATAGTTGACCTACACGACGACCGATACTAATATATAATATGTTTCCATCGACAACGCAATAAGTGAAGCGTCAACAAGTCTTCACGGAAAATACAATAGTTGAAGGCGACGACCTTGATAGACGTAATATGGCTACCACCGCCGCCTCGGAAATACCCACTGATGTGGGCCGTCTGCTACAAAACACTAGATCTGGTAGAACCGATGTACTTCCTAGTATTGGACAGTCTATAACAGACGGTCAGCCGGTGTTTAAGGACATGCTACTTATCACGCGGCGCCGCTGATTCTGGTAAGCTTTCCGCGAATAGAACGAATTTTAGGGCTTATAATACGTGAAATTGGTCACTTGGCATTGTACTTATTAATTTAACGAAGAACGTCTATTGATAGATAGATCTTTAAGTACCTACCTATGCAAAATCGAAGGTGAAGTCCCGGCGGAACTTTGGAAAATTCTGACATTATCTTAGCACCAGTTACTTTAAGTGGGGGTAAGGGGACAAAACGAATGTTCCTTATTGTGTAAGGAAATATGACGGTTAAAAAAGTCCGCGCTACGGGAAAGTAATATTCATAATTTAAAATCGTATATTTTCCTTCAAATTATCCAACGACCATACAGCGTTGAAATTATCTAACTTTGGATCCAATTTCACAAATTAAAAGGGCTGCACCATAATAATGTTCTCGTTTCATAAAATTAGTTGCAATTTGGTACAAGTTGCAGCGAAAAACTTGCACAATTTTTGTCTCAAAATATGACTGATATAATATGACTGGTAGTGTCAGTGCGATGCTGCCGAGCGGTCGTCTTTAACCTAAGTAAAATATATTATCTATAATTACGAAGGTCTTCCTGTATCCGCGTCACAAGTGTCTGTCGGCGGCCGCGCGGGGGCGCCGTGGTCGCGGGGCGGAGCGCCACAGGCCGCACCTGCCCGGCTGCCCGAAGCTCCGCCCTCCGCACTCATTCTCAAGACTTGAGACAAGCCAGACTGCCTGAGTGACGAGAGGCTGAGTGTGGGAGCCGTATGTGTTACGGTTCAGCACAGCGCCTCCGCTTGGAAACGAATAATACATTATTGAAGTTTAGTCTTACTCACTCACATTTTGGTAACTTTGGAAATTGCAACTAATGTTATGTAGATCTATGGTCGACCGCTTAACCGAGACGTTGCCTGAGGTAGCAGCGCGGTGCGGGAGGGGTATGGTGACGTGATGCGAGAGCTCAGTGATTCGTCAACTTTTGACAACTATCACCCCTCCCGCACCGCGCAGCTACCTCAGGCAACGTCCCAGTTAAGCGGTCGGCCTATAATATTTGAAGTAGCTACAGTTCTTTTATATACGCGATGAAATGCAAATAATTTAATAAACCAAATGATTGTGATTATCGCAACTTGAAACTTGCACCGAAAAATAAGTTTGTGCATAGCTTATCGTGTCCACTGCTGGACATAAAAGCAATTTCCAAAGTAACCAAGATGTGAGTGTGTAAGACTTAACTTCAATTAAGTACTAAAATATGTCAAGAAAATTTTAAATTCATACATTTCTCTGAATCAAAGAAATCATGACGTCGCCGTCGTAGTTTAGTATCCATAGCGCACAAAAATGTTAACAGCTCAGTTGCTACGGCGTAGCGCTACGCTTTCGTAGTAGCCTAGAAGTTAACCAAATTGTAAAATAGTGTGTCGGTGTTTATGTTACGATTGTTTCTGTTAAAACCCAATCGCTATCGCTTGTGACTTGCGTCACAGACCGTATTTCTAAGAAGGAATCGTATTGTCCGCCATCATTGATCCCGAGCGCGGCAACCGCAGACAACGGCGGCGGCTGTCGGCAGCGCTCACCGCACAACCTCCAGTTATAGAATTGAAGTGAGCGTGCAGATGTACACAATCTAGGTATCATGTCATTGTGTATACATAGCTCTTCGGTCACAATATTATTTTAGGCAACTTACCATTGTACATACAATACATTATACATTTTCATGAATGGACCACAAGATGTACCAAGAGTTTGTTGCAACTTAAATGCCCATGCATGCCTATTTGTACATCAATACATTAAGGTTTCCTCCTCAACGCTTTCCTCTTCTCTAGTATAAGTCTACCAGAATCTCATGGCAAAAAAAGAAAAAACAAATTGTGATTTTCATATGGATTGCCATATGAAAATCACAATTTGTTCTTTTATTTTTTTTAATGAAAATTTTTGCCATGAGAGTCTGGTAGACCTATACCAAAAGCGATTTAAAGCAGTAATAATTACTATACAAGTATCTAACGTACAGATACTGTAAAATGTATAAGCACTCTTTATTTGTTATAAAATACACTCGACACACTTAGCGAGCAGATAAAATTAATGAAATATTTTCTACCACACACATGTATACCACTTCGAAGTTGGGTTCCGGTCACATTGAGTCATTTATTAGTGAGCCCCACTCGCAGCTCCGACCTGACCACAGCGGCTTTCGAGATAATGGCCTCCTTATATTATTGTTATTACCTATAGGCCCTAAATTAATAAGTGACACTTGTTTTATTAACGACTTATAAAATTAGGGTCCGTGATTCCTGTAACCGACCGCCGCGCGCCGGGTGGAGCCGATCATGATTGGGTTCGGATGCGGCGCGATATTAGTGATTTGAGTTTGATTTTGAAAAGGTTTTAGTACATTAAAGTTATTGGTTATGAAGATCACGATTTTTGTTTTTGTTAACTTTTACCCTTTAGCTCGTATTAAAGCGATTCTGTAGCGATATTTATATGAAAGTGCGATTTTTTTTCTCAAAAGATATTTAAAACTATATCGTTTACGAACAAATCGCATTTTATATGTGCAGCATATATCTTTATTAGCACGTATTTAATTTATACATTTTTGGCTAACAATCCAACTCCGAGTGTTACTGTAACACCTTACTTATTATCCTCTAAGTTCAGCTACCAAAATTCACAAGTTCGTTCCTAAAGCATCCTTATCAGTCACAATAGTTCAATAGACAATAAATCTGAACCTGTGACGTTCTCAACAGAAGCCGCTATCTCCATGACACCGTCATTACTTGACCTGTCTCCTGAGGGGCGCGCCAGGCCGGGGGCGCAGGGCGCAGGGCGCGGGGGCGCGCTATATTGGCCGCGCGCCGCGGGACGCCATACATTATGCATGGCCGGCACGGGCGCGGGGCGCGGTGGCGCATGCATTATGGAACAACCCCTCTACTTATCTGGCTTTCATTAAATTGTCACCGAATTGTTTTTTTTAAGTAATGTGTTTGCAGTTGAACTGTTTCATGGGTTTACTGATCACAGTAGCGACTGCCAAGTTTGAGGTATTGGGCTCGATCCTATGGTCGGCTGTGATGCAATTAGGCGGTACCGTAAGGGAAATGGGGCTTTGAATCAAAACGGATAAATAACAATAATGCCAGACGACTTTAACGTCTTGTTACGTGCGGCGGCGCCATTCCATTCATAAAGGAGCATGACGCATGTTTTGAGACAATCTCGGTTGCGTGGTGTTTATAATAATCACCATTTTCGCAGGAAGTTGCCGAACAAAATAAAATGCCGCAATATAATTGCAGCCAAGTATGGGCTGTCAAGATTTCTTTCTGAAGAGCCGCCGCCGCCACGCCGACAAGCGTGGTCAATGGAGCCAATTCACCATGGACCACGCTTGCCGGCGCGGCGGCGCTGATATTACAATGTCCTTCGCGTCCACTTCAGTATCACGCTTATCTATCTCTACCTAGTACACAACAAAGCGTAACCCCCGCTGGACCCGTGCGGATGTTATTATTTAGCCACGAGCCCCTTTCAACAGTCACTTTTCTTATACTTCGTAGGTATTATAAATTATATTCGCTTGTTGTATCTGTCTGTGTGAGCCGTTGTTCTTCTACACTACGCAACGGATTTTGATGCGGTTTTCACCGTCATTTAGAAAATTAATTCCAAAAGGTTTATGTGTATATGTGTGTAATGCATTAATGTTAATCTTACATATAATATCGAAATCTCGATGTTCTGTCAAGTCGTAAAAACCGTGTGAATCAGGGGCAAGTCGCTTGTTTAAAATAATATGTTTTGTTCATTCATGAATAGAATTGGACTCAGAGAATTTATAAATAATGAGATCCAGAATCCGAATACCTTTCTTGTTTACTACGCGGATGGTTATAACTACCTACCTCGCTGCATGTTCGGATGATTTGTTATGTATTCATCAAAACTGTTTGTGGTTCTACCTACTTACGTGCAATATATACTGAAATGTTTTGACACAAACGTGGGAACGTTTACTTTACAAGAGTTGTATAGGTAGGTTTACAAATACAGATTAAGAAATCAGCAGCTCACGTGCGTCAGCAATTCAAAGATAGATCTACAAGATGAATACCTATGGTGGTGAAGAAGGCATGAAGTCGGTACAGGATCCGACAGCTAAAAACGTGGTGCACGTTTTAACTATGCATATATTTAGGAGGATAAATACACTAGATAATTAAACTTCTAATACTAAATAAACTAACAAATTATTAAATTAAAAATATAATATCCTAACCTAACTAAAACTATTAACAAACTAAAATATGGCGTCGAAAAATTCCTCCGTATTGCTGTAATGTACTCAAGAGACTGGTGGCAATGCCACGTTGTATGGCAATGCTTAGCCTCTGGCCATGGTAAAAGCCAGCCCTTGGGTCACGGGAAGTGTCAACCAGCCGTTTGGAGATTTCATTGAACATTGGAAGTTTTGCCCAACTTGGAAAGTTCTGTTTCCAACAGTATACAGTGATTTACATACCTTTTTTATTTAAAAAAATGCACAGATCTCGTGCCTTTCACGACCTTCGGATACATTGAAAATGAATTTGATAAATTTAAAATTATTTTTATAATGAAATTCTCAAAAATTAGCGAAATGACAACAACACCACAAGACCACGACCATCATCCGAAATCTATCCCAATGTAACCGTCGAGAGGCGGTTGAGTTCAAGATTAAAAAAATCCCTCACTCACCACCACCCCGGCTTCGGCTTGCTGGCCGACTTCGCCGCCCAGGCTCAGCCGCGGCGGCTCGCTCGCGCCTAGCGCCTTCCGCGCGTTGCCGAAAATACGGCTACACAAAGGGCACCTTAGCACCTACACCGTAAGAGATAGAGAGGTCTTGTTTTTTTTTTTCAAAATATAGCCTAACTCAATACCCCGAGTGTTTTTATTTATTTTTTTGATATCGCATTCAGTTTTTGAGATATAGACGATTTTATCACAAAATGCGATTTTTTTTAACATTTTTGCATTTTCCAAAAAAAAGTTTTTGACTTTTGGATATTTTTTTTCACTATCTTGTATCTCTTGTCAGTACGCATATTTTGAGACCTCAGCCATTCAAGTAGCCCTAAAACTCACGAAGCCCTAGATAAATCTCACTATTTCGTAAAATGAGGGCCTATATCCGGAGCCAGTGAAAAAGCATTTTCAATGCTAAAATCCACTTTCTATAATAATAAAGTTCTAATCACAAGCCCCTACAATGATACTCTTGCATTCTAACAGAACATTTAATTCTATGAATGTCCCTACACCGACATTAAATTATTTATTATTAATAACCATTCACAGTCGGACATAAGGTATTTCGAACTAAAGTATTGTCGAAATGAAGACGTGTCGGAGTTCCGTAGTGTCGAATTAAAATCCTGTCGTATTAAAGTTTGTCGAAGTTCAGTTGGTAAGTCATACACCACACGTATACCATTTAAATAATCCGTTAACCTAAAAACTTAAAAATAAATCTTCTGGTAACATCGCCGACATTTAACCAAGACAATCACGACCTTCATGTTGAGTCGCGCTTGTAATATTGAATGTTCCGTTAGAGGCGGTGGCTCAACGGCTCAACAGCTCAACAGCTCACCGTCTCAGCGTGATGTCTTCATTACTCTGTCACCCTGTGCCACGCTAAGCCACCCTCCACAGACACGAGGTGCACAGGATTAACAACGAGGGCATACGGTTATCGTGCGTAATGAAATAGATTAAGTAAGTCATAAGTAAGTCTCTTCAGAACTCATTAAAACTAAGTATGTGCAAGTAAAACACTGTGATTTGTAGTCATTTAAAGAATGCAGGTCATCAGTGCAGAGTGGAATATAGTAATATTGTTTTGAGCATAACGTTCATTTTTATCGACTATTTTATCCAAACTCTGTGTAATTTGAGTTAATTTATCACTTGACACTGACTTTCACTTCGCACAAGAAGAGAAAGCTGCAAGTGTAGGTACTTCCAGCTTCCGTAGCTACAGTGTCACACGTTACTACTAAACATCCTTAGAGAAGGTAATGTTACGTCGCACAGTATCTAAACGCCAATTCGCGTAATTAAAAACGTTCAAAATCTAGCCGGAATCTCATCTCAGCGGCAATCATTATAAAAAACTAGTCGAGAATGTGAAGGGAAACCGGAGGTAGTTGTAACAGATTGAGACTGCGATTAGAATGCGAACGTTTTTAACGATACGGGGATTGCCCCTCTAGCTCTGATATTGTCTGCTTGTAGCGCGACACCTTGCACCCCGCCCGCCCACGTTGCGGAGGGCGGGCGGCGGCGCCTCCGGGCTCTTCCGCCACACTCGCGCGCTTCCGGTGCCGCATCCGGCCGCATATCCGGCTTGTGCGACCCCGTCTTAGATGTTTAAGAAGTGATTTAAAGTTGACTTAAAATAATGAACATTAAAACATTATTGATGGTACTATCTTTTACTTGTTGCGTGCTGTGAAACTCTAAACGTTGTTTGTTTTAAACATTGTTGTGTGTAAAATGAAACAGAATAGTGAGAACATTCTGTTGGCGACAAAATATTGTGTGCAATGTAACTGGTGTCTAAGTAGCAAGTAATGATGTGACTAATTAATTCAGTGATGTTGTGGTTAAGTACGAGTGAGCACCGGCGCTTCCAGCATCTGTACCACGGTACATCTTTATTTATCTCAACATGCTAAAGAACGCTTTATCTATAATTCTTGATCATATTGTTGATTTGAACTGGTGCTTTCGATCATTGATTGTGTAGGGTAGGCAGGGTTACTATGTCAATACAGTATTGTTAGCCAAGTCATGCTTGCATAAAGACGGAGGATCTCAAGCAAGTCAAGACCGCTCGGTGCTGACATAGCGCCGAAGGTAACTCACAGGTGTAACGATTTCTTTCCGTAGGTACCCTGCAGCGATCTGTACCGGAAACCCGCTGCTTTCTGCAAGTGCTATGGCTTAATTCACCAGAAGCTAATATTTTCAATATTTGGCCCTAACTAACAAAATATATTGTTGCGTCATACTCATTACACAGTTTTTATATTATGTATGTTGACAATTGACAATCAAAGTAAATAAAGCAGATAGCGTTGGTGTCAGTCCCCGCTGATATTAACTGACTGAACCATAATTTCGTTAAATGTAAGAGACTCCACTGTCAATACAGTTATCAATGATGAAATGTACGCTATCTGATACTGAAGATGGACACCGTTTCTGAAGATTTTTACGAACACAGCGAACACTTAATTTCGATTTATTTGGTCGCTTCCTAATGCATTGAATGCATATAATAGACATGAATCATGGTTTTACGCTTTTAAATATACCTAATGATGTAGATTAGCAATCAACAAAAATAAACTTTAAGTTCTTCTATTCGATCTTAACTCTCTGTCTGCCCATACATGTTGTTAAGGTCAAAAGAGGATACATACATACTTACATAGGTTGTTAGATGTTGTGATAATAAGTCAGTTTGTTGCAAGTCTCTTGCACCCCACATAACCTTATTGCGTTTACTAAGATAATGTTATGTTATGGTAAACGGTGAAGGAAAACATCGTGAGGAAACTGGCATATGCTACAACCAAAAATCCACTCCCTCTCACCGAGAGGAGGCCTGTGTCCCAGCAGTGGGAATGTTGTAGGCTGATTACGTTATGTTCTGTTGAGCTAAGTGTATACCTACTAAAAAAATAAGTATAAAAACTAAAACCCGACTAGGTACTGAAAAGGATGAAACAAGAAAGTACCTTCCCGTGGTCGCATGCCGCTGTACTAACATATTATAAGCTATGGTAGCATGCGACCACGGGAAGGTACCTACTTTCTTGTTTCATCCTTTTCAGTAGTCGGGTTTTAGTTTTTGAACTTATTTTTTATTTAATTATATTGGGGCTTATTTCAGTAATATTAATATTTTTGAAATGTGCTAATTAAGCCCTTTCATTTGTGGCCCCACACGGCATGATTAAAAAAACTTTATGTCCGCTAGAGGGCGTCATCTTCAATTTAATGTGACGTCACATAGCCTATAAACAGCGGATGATAAAGACGCTTCCAACGATACCTCATTTGTCTAATTATGACATGTAATTTAGAAGTTATGAGGGAACCCCGTGCTTCACCCAGGTGGAGAAACTAGGTGAAGCACGGCTCCGGACCCGAACATGGGTCATACATACATACATACCGGTCAAAATCACAACCTCCCTCTTTGCTTCGTCGTAGTCGGGTAAAAATAATATAAAAATCGTAAATCTACGATTGATTTGAAGTTTCACTGAGCCGTTATGTAAACTGTTCTGCAAACAAATGCAAAATGATTACATTGCAGCTTGAATGCAGTCACGCTTATGTAAATGGCCCATGTCTGGCAAATGTCTGCGTTTACTCGCAAGGATGAAGTAATGCATGACGTCACGGCAACAATGTCTCATAGTACCTGAACTACCTATACATGGATGCGACTGCGAACGTTCCTCTCAGATAATCACTGACATTGTACTCCAATGGGTTATGTCATCGCCGCATCAACAAGTATGGTCGCATCAAGAATCTTTGTACATATAAACATATAGATATATCTAGATGTATGTAGATTGTAGGTAAATATACCTATTATAGAAATGACACATTGCTTTATCTCTTATCAAGGACGTTGTCTGTCTTGTAACTAGGTTTATATTCAGTAGGTACATACAATAACAGGATATCAAACTCGGAATACCCAGTTATCTCAGCTGCATTGTAATGGCTTAAGTGACTGACGTCAACTCTTTAGTTCGTAGACGTTCGGACTAGGTACTTTTCGTTATATTTATTTACTAGCTTTTGCCTGCAGCTTCGCCCGCGTGGAGGTTGGAAATTATTCACAGAAAATTCAACCCTCCATTTCACCCTCTTAGGGGTGGAATTTCGGAAAACCTTTTCTTAGTGGATACCTACTCTTCACAAAGAATACACCCTCCAGATTTCATGTCTCTAGGACCAGCGCGCAGCGGTTTATGTTGTGCGTTGATGTATCAGTCAGTCAGGACTTTGAATTTTTTACATATAGATTGTTCAGACAGGTTACAGTCTAATATCTAGGTAAATAATGTACAATTAGCGCTTTCAGTTGCCATTCACAAGCTTCCACAAATTAAACGTAAAGTTTTGTAGGGAAAGGAGGTATTCTATTAGCTAGTGTTAACTACATTCATTATTTTGTGCAGGTTTACACGATGTAGGCAGTCGGGCTGTACAATGTAATACGGATCTTACACTTTGTACCATAGATATATGAAAAATATGCTTTGTACTATTGCCAGAATCTTGTTTGTTGCCTGTCACTGACGATGGTGTGTTGTTAATTATTGTTACAGATCCTTATGGAGCGCTGACGGGGTGCGCGCGCGCCTCTGGTGGACAGGTGCAGCTGTGGCAGTTCCTGCTGGAGGAGCTGGCGGCAGGGGCGCCCGGCATCTGCTGGGAGGTACGTAGAGAGAAAGAATTTAAAGGAATGTCTGTGGTGGAAATATTCTACTGTCGCGGCAAAGTCTGAGGACTTTGTGGGGCGGCGCGCGGCTAATATATTACTCACCTCGTTGTTGTTTCTGAGAATGTTGATCTTGTTACCTGTCTGGAATACTTAACCAATTTCTGTTCAAGTATTATTAAATTCTTTAACAAAACAAGTTGTGACTGATAATAAAATATTTTGCTCTTATGTCATTAGGCTCATTTAAGAGAAATCCGACGGCATTTTTGCAGCTTTTAGGTATCTTGTGAAGTGTTTTATATTATGGTATTCATATTGCATCAGCTACTGACTGACTTTGTGTTGTACCCCAGGGGCCCCCGAACGATGGCGAGTTCCGTCTGTCGGACCCGGACGAGGTGGCGCGGCGCTGGGGCCGGCGCAAGCAGAAACCCAACATGAACTACGACAAGCTGTCGCGCGCGCTGCGCTACTACTACGACAAGAACATCATGAGCAAGGTTCGTTATATGCAAGTTATACGACACAGCTAAAGGTTCTAGCGATGTCCCTAACGTCTGCTGCAGAAAGCAGTGCCAACATCACCGAGCGTCGCACACAGTAATTTGGTGACAGCGACTCTACTGATTACTATCAGCATAATTTTGAAGTGAGACTGGATAATCTACGCCTTAGTTCATTTGCTTAATGCGGGATATAAAATATAATTTCAATGGAGTAATGCAATACTTAACAGAAGTTGCGATATTTTCATCTTTATTTTGACAAAAACTTAATGTTATTCAACTACTGCCAGGTGCACGTACAACTAATATAGTTACGAGTAGCTGAATGGAACTAGAAGAAAAAAAACTGTTAAGTGAATCGTGTGCTTATACAGGGTGTTACGGAAAGGGTATATCAATACAAACGGGTTAAAGAGTGTATCTGGTCTAGAATCTCTGTACAAAATTTCAGCTCAAAAGCAGTAATTTGAAAATGCTTAATATTTTTTTATTTCGATAGTTTATTAAATTGAAATATTAATAAAAACGTGTCACCGCACTACGAGGGTCATTATCCATTATCTGTAGTGTGTCTGTGCGCCTAGTACACGCACATCACGCCGCCGCGCGCCAGTGCAGCGCCGTGATGTCGAAATAAAAAAATATTAAGCATTTTCAAAGTTAATGCTTTTGAGCTGAAATTTTGTACAGAGATTCTAGACCAGATACACTCTTCAACCCGTTTGTATTGATATACCCTTTCCGTAACACCCTGTATTGTGTACCTACTCCGCAGTCTGCAGTTTAATTATCGAAATAGTTTCTCACGGCGCTGGCGGCCGTAACTACCATAGATCAACATACTAATAGTAACTACGCCCATGTCATGCGAGAGCCCAGGATCAAAATGGTTGATTCGTCGTTTTACGTCCAAAACTATATAAAATTGATACATTTGATTATTCTGAATAATTGTATTTATTCTAAAAATTAAATATTTACATAATATAACCTAAAATATAAACTATAATAATATGTACAATTATATGAAAAAATAAACAATCATTATAGGGCATCAAAGAATTCATCCGCATCGCTGTCAACAGAAACAGTCCCCAAAAGGCTGGCAGCATTGCCACGTTGTATGGCAATGCTAATTCTTTGGCCAAGAAATAAGCCAGCCCTCTGGTCACGTTTATTCTGAATCCAAAAATAATAATTTCAGAAATTTTCCGCGTCACGTCTAACCTGACCCGAGGATTTTCAAATTTTGTAAAAAAAAAAATGTAGCAATCTGACATACTTTTCAGAATGTAGTTCAACGATATATTATCTAAGATGTCGAAGACACCAGTAACGTCACACGTACCCAGGATACCATTAAAGAAAATTACAAATATGCGCCAAGAAATCCCCGAGTAAACCGTCTAAAAATATAATTTCATGTGAACATTAGGTAGTTCATGTGAATAAATATTTTTAAGAAAAAAGTTATGATCTGAAACAATTTTGAAAATATTTACCAAATGGCATCTAACATCTAACTATCATTCTGTCTAAAAAGTATAACTGTTGGATATGATGAAAAGAGTTTCCAGATGTAGAGTAAATTTATATCAGAAGGAGAATGGGCGAATCTGCCCTGAAGTCCTATAGCGTTAAGACATACCAATGTAAAGATCTCACCATGGAGAGTATTTCTTATCACATCACACTAATATTATAAAGGCGAAAGTTTGTGAGTGTGTGTGTTTATATGTTTGTTACTTCTTCACGCTCAAACGGCTGGATCAATTTTCATAAAATTTTGTATGGAGGTAGCTGACACCCTGGATTAACATATAGGCTACTTTTTATTCCGATATTCCCACGGGATCGATATTTACGCGGGTGAAACTGCGGGGCGCAGCTATGTAGTTGTGACGATTTCTCTTGATTGTTAGTACGTAAGGAGCTACAGAGCTCTAAATTTGAGTAATTAAGTAGGTAATATTAAAATTCTGGTATTTCGTCAATAAATTAACTTTCATTAATTCTGTGTCTTGCAAACATCATCTTTTAAGCTTATAAACGGACGGACAGGCTTAAAACATTGGCCTCCTTGATGCCGTTTTACGAACAATGTTTTTGACAGTCGGTCGGCCGGACAGAACGTTAAGCCTACTGCATCCCCCAATAGCGTTAAGATTATACCAACGGAAAGAGCTTTTAAGGAGAACCTTTGCTACTAACTCAACTTTTGTCACCAAGAAGGGCGCCAAGAGCATTCCTGAACTTCGGTGCCCAAGTAGTCACCGATTTAGGTCATTAATTCCGAACTGATTAACAATTGACAAAAGTCGTGTTAGTAACAAAGGTTCTCCTTGAAGCGCTTTCCATTAGTGTATATATTATGGTTATTGGATGCCAAGAATTCCTTAACTCCTTAGTAACTCCGAACTGACTAACAATTGACAAGTCGTGTTCGAAGCAAAGGTTCTACTTAGGAAGCTCTTTATATTGGTATATAACTTATGGCTATTGGGCTTCAGGGCAGAAACCCATAGCACATTGTCCATTCTGCTTTAGTGTAGCTCATCACCGTTGTTGTGAGGGATAGGAGTATAACAAACACCGCGCGTTTGCCGAGCGACGCCGAAAAGTTCTTTTCGTTTAAACAGTTTTTTGGTAACGCCGCGCGCCGCCGCGCCGTACAAAATAGTTTTGGTTCGAGAACTATGGTACTCAACTATTATTTCTATTTGCTTAACTTTACTGACTTTAAAAAGTATCTACATAGATACCGCGCTCGTATAATATTACTCTAATATTATACGAGTCCGTTCTTATATTTTATTATTATAATATTAAGTTTTCCTGTTGTGGCTACGATGTAATCCGGTGTTGTAGTCCGGTAGGTGATAGTATATCGTATTATTATTACTGTGATTACATACTTACTGCTTAATATTGCCGGTGTAAGCTGCATAGCCAAGTTCTCCGTGTTTTAAAATATTTTGTTAATTTAGCAAAGCATAATCAGCCCTTAATGTTCCCACAGCTGGGACACGGGCCTTCCTTCGGTGAGAGGGTGTGGGCCATAATCCACGGGCCCAGTGCCATGCCAGTGCAGTGGTTAACTTGCTACATACAAACTGATATGTGAGACACTTGCTAAGCATTAAATATGTACATATTTTCCCGTGTCCATGACAAGTTTTCATAGTGATTTGTTTGCTGATTGGTATGTCGTTTCCACCAGGTGCACGGCAAGCGCTACGCGTACCGGTTCAGCTGGGCGGGGCTGGCGGCGGCCTGCCAGGCGCAGGCGGGCGACGCGCCGCCCTACTGGCACTACCTGCCCGCCGCGCATGCGCACCCTCCCCCGCACACGCACACACACCCTGCACCCACGCACACACACAGCGAGCCCGCACCCTCCACCACCACGCAGTAGTGGCTCGTAGCCGCGTAGCTCAACGACATGCTACGACGTAAAAGAAAGTGCTACGGCGTAGCGCGTAGCACCCTTGTGCTACGTCACTTCCTTCAGTGACGCGCTTGGGTGTATTATTGAATCTGATAGTGCAAGTACGTTTAAACAAGTACATACAGTACAATATTGTCAATCAGTGCAGTATCAGTGTGACGTCATCAATTCATAACGCAGTGTGTAAAGGTCTACAAACGTCTGGTAAATTGGATTTTCATAAGAACTTTTATTACCTACTTAATAGTAAGAAAATCCTGCACACTTACTAATTTGCAACAGGTATTGTTTTGAAATTATATGAAAATAAGAATTTGCATTTGATTTACAATCTTCAGTGGTTGAGTTTAAAATGCTATGTATACTGACACTGGAAATTAATTAAAGCATATATTATATTTCCTGAAGTGAATGTGAAGTCCTTTTTAATTTCTCAGTGCCAATAACCTGTTTATTAAGTTTTGTAATACATTGCACTATACCTACAAGGAATAACACATTCTGTAGGCCATACAAGAATTTGTTCCGTGCGGGAATCGAACTCGTACGTGATACATGTACTTAAATAATGCATGCCATCTCCTCCCAGTAACAAATAGTTACTTATAATGACGATACTCGCCAGACATTCGTGTCGCGCTCTAAGCAGACGTGTCCAGCCCATCGGTGTCGGTGATAACTTACACTAATATTACTCGGATCACCCAGATATTGGTGATTCATTGTATCATATTTAATTAGTAGTTGTTGTTTTTGTGAATGTCGGGTCGGAATTGACTCGTCCTAGCCTGTCTTCCGCGACTCTTATGCGATTGAGTTTTTAGAGAAAATTCAGGTCTTTTGGGACTAGCTGAGCGGCTACGTGTTTTATACCCAAGTGATTATTTAAAATGACACAGATCGACTCGTGAGACACAGAAATTTCAGCGGCTATCTCTCTCAAACTTGAATAAGGATTTTCAGTCACTATTTCCTTCACTTTTGCGATGTTAACTTTAGTTGAAGACGTTGATGGCCTACCAGGGCGGGGCAAATCTTCCAGCATATCTCGACTGCCACACAAAGCGTTCAAAAGCACGTGTTTTTGATAAAGTCGATGCACCGTAAGCCTTCTGTAACATTTTCAGTGACTACGAACACGAAATTCCATTGGCGATGCAAAATTTAACCGGTCAAGGGGCGCGCGTCGCCGATCGGCGACGAAACAATAGAAAATCAATTGTGTCTCATTAGCGCAGCTTGACAGATTAAGACAAACTCTTGGTTCGATGTTTTTGTCCATTATGAAATTCGCATTACACACGAGATAATCACGATATAACTAAAAACAGCACTGTATTTAATCTAAATGACAGATGCAACTCAAATTCCGCGCCAAAATGGAAAACCGTTGTACCAATCTAACAACAAAAAAAAAAAATGAATTTGGAACCATAAACAAATCATCCATTCCCGATACTTTTTTGACTGAATGTATGTTCTTATAACGAAAACTCGAAACCGTATAATATACTCGTACACGTGTGTTAATGTCGCCGGTATTATGTGTGGCGCCAGCGAACTATCGTCCAGTGGCAAAGAACCACTGAAGTTGTTATTTATTGAATCAGGTGCTGCCTTGCTTATCAGCACTATTGTTATGTATTAAACATTCGTTTTAAGTTCTTTCTATTTTATGTTTCTTTGAGAACTGCTGCAGCTCAGCTGTCGTGGCATTTCCTATTAAATCTGTTTCCATATCAAGTTGTACATATCTTCTCTATATTCTCTTCTATGTAGGCGCTAGTACTTTAGGTTGTGAGTCTGCGAAGCCTGGGTGGTGTTGATGTTACCTTTCTAGTTACATAACTCTCTTACAAGTTAAGTTTTTATTTAATTTTCAATTGTTTAATATGTTTCAGCAGCTATACACCTTCTTGTTATATCATACAAGTAAAATAGTAGATTGTGCAACTAAGGCATAAAAGAAGCTATTTTACCCCGAGACGTTTATATATAGGATAGTTAAGTCGAGGGGTAAAATGGCTCGTTTATGCCTGAGTTATACACTCTGCTTTTCACTTCGATTGCGAGAAAATGAAACAGGCATAAAGTATACAGTACATAATTAATCAAAAATGTTGCATCCATAGCTAATTCCCGCCACCACAGATAATACCGCCACGAAACTTTTTAAAAGTTTTTTTTTTTAATTTTCAACATTTGTCATTCGACTTGGGTACTTCATACTGCCAAAAAATGAAAACGTTTCTTTGCCTTTTTAAATAATAAATGACAACTATTTTACCTGATTTTATTAAATTAACGATAGAAAACACGGAAATGGTATAAATTAAAGAAAATGAAATAAATCACGACTTTAATCTGCGAAGTTTTATTATGCGTGTGGCTGTTGGGCCTGATTACTTTAGTCTTAGAAAAAAATTTTACTTTATGCACTAGAACATAAAAAGCGATTTTATGTCGCCTAAGCACAACATAAAGACGGACTTTTAGAGCATGAGAAGTGAAAACTTTGTTTATTATACACAGTGAAATAAAATAAATTAGCTAGTGAAACTCCACAGGCGTTATTGGTATATCTCCACATGATAAATAAATGATAAAACAAAAAATAATAATTTTATGAATTTAATTTTTAGGATCAACTACAGCTGGTAGTGTAGTTACTTGAAATGTCAGTTTTTTTTTTTTTTGTAAATTTTACAGACGTGATGAGTAAATTGGGTAACACGACACAACAAAAAAAAACATTTTCCTCAACTCCTACTTCACGTAACTGCACTACCAGTGGTTGTTGACCCCAAACAAAAATCATCAAATCTTTATAGCGTCTGTGGAGTGTTGTTAGCCAATTCAATTTGACCAATAGGTCTGTATGTTTATTTGTTAATATTACAGAAACAAGTTTATCATTATTCCTCATCAGAAGCAAAGCTGTCTTTAGAATGAGATATTTATTGACGTGCATTTTGTTTTTATTGGTATGTAATTATTATGTACTTATAGAATATTATATTAAATTATTTGTTTGTAAGTAATTGATAAGTCTGCTGTGGCTACTTGGCTGCCCTTTGGGAAGCAAGAATGTTTCGCCACTAGTGCTGTTGTTGGCTGTGGCTACAATGACGTCATACTACGTTGGTTTTAGTGATAGATTCTTTTATTTGTGTTTTATATATTCTGAATCTCTTTAAATCACTTTTCTTACCTAGCTATAACACTGTTGGAAAAACACGGAATTAATTATGAACTGTCTTATGCTTTGTTGAAATAAAGAAAAGTTAATAATAAAGAAGAACCGACGAACTAATAGATATACAATTATTATTAGTTTTTCAACAAAAATAGAAAGCTATGTTGAACCCGGAACTGTTATTCTGATATAGTTTGTTTAAGTATCTAAATATTTTTTTAAATTGTAACGATAACGTAGGCATATGTGGCAATTAGATACTAATTATTAGGCTTAATATTTTAGTGCTTTAAATGTGTGAATGGCTAACTAATGTGCTTATATTATTAAGTATTTGTAATTATCGTCGGAAGTCAGTGCATCGTCTGACTGACATTCATTCGCAAGGGTTATCAGTATATTTTTCGAAACGGGTAAAATTTTGTGTTCTGTTTAATGTATTTCAATACGAAATCACTACATATATTATACTGTTATAATGACTTTCAAGAAACTACACCATACTCACCATAATGCATTTTTTTATCAATGCGTACTGATAAAACACATTTACTGTTGGATTACGTAGGACGACTTCTAGCCTCCCGAACAAGCCGGATTCCCGAGCGTTTACGACGTACGGCATTTCATACAAACTTTCAAGCCTTTGTTTTTCGAAATGAATGAACCGATTTTAATTAAACTTCGTACGCATAAGCAGGATACAAAGGTCTAAAAAGTTAGTTAAAAACATTTTCGAAAAATCGTGTTGCAGCCAAATTAGACAGATTTTAAATTTCCATGTTCCAGAAACAGAGATTTCCAGCTATATTTTTTAAATAAGACTTTAATAAACGATAGCTGAATAGCTGGTATATACAGAGTGGAATTTTGTAATACCACCTGAAGGGAAAGTACTCTTAATACTGTCGATAGAAAATTTTACTCAAAGAAAACATTCCTTTATTTTTGAATAGAATGAAAACTGCATTCAAAGATTTTCAAAAATTTGCTTGCCACACCCGGGAATCAAACCGATTAAAATCTGTAAAAATTACACTTTGCACTTTTATTACCTACATTGATCGTTAGGATCAATTATAAGGATGAAATCTCTCTAACAAACTTGATAAATTAAATGATAGGAAAACCATGAAACCTTAAATGATTTTAATTATTTACAAAAAATGGTAAACTAACTATTAGTTGCTCAAAATGGGCTCCATTTTCTTAAGTTATGGCAGTTATGTCGCATCTAAGAAATGAGTCTGCATTACAAACACGTGCAAATTGCAATCGTCTTATCTAAACAGTAATTCATCATTTTCATGGATTAATGACGTCAATGATAATTATTAATTACTAACATAAGTAAACAGATGGATCTTTGAGTTAAAGAGCTTTAACTTGACTCGTTGAATTTATAAGTCCAGATTTCATGGTTTTCCTTTCATTTAATTTATAAAGTTTCTTAGAGAGATTTCATCCTTATAATTGATCCTAACGATCGATGCAATAAAAGTACAGGTTGTAATTTTTAAAGATTTTAGTCGGTTCGATTCCCTGGTGAGGCAAGCAAATTTTTGAAAATCTTTGAATGCAGTTTTCTTTCTATTCAAAAACAAAGGAATGTTTTCTTTGAGTAAAATTTTGTATCTACAGTATTAAGAGTACTTACTTTCCCTTCAGGTGGCATTACAAAATTCCACCCTGTATACAGGGTGAAATTGAATACATGCGACAAATCGAAATGGGAGATTGTATTCATTATTATGGACAAGTTTTACTATGGGACCAAACCTGAAATCGCGAAAAAAAAATCTGTTGTTCCCTACATTTTGATGAGTTATGCGAACATAAGTGTAGGGAACAGCTGTTTTTTTTTTCGCGATTTCAGGTTTGGTCCCATAGTAAAAGTTGTTCATAATAATGAGTGCAATCTCCCATTTCGATTCGTCGCATGTGTTCAATTTCATCCTGTATACCTTCGGTTTGCCGACGATATAGTAGCCATGGCTGAGACAATGGAGGACCTTAGTACAACGTTGGATGACCTCAGTAGAGCTTCCGAAAGCGTGGTTCTTAAAATGAACATAGGCAAGACAAAGGTTATGTCAAATGCCCATGTACCCCACCCTCATGAAGATCAGAGGCTGTACACTCAAAGTTGTGGACAATTATGTTTACCTAGGACAACAACAGAACAGATGACGATGGGGCTGAAAGGTTCTAGCTAGAGTGGCGACCACGTACCGGAAGACGTAGCGTTGGAAGGCCTCCCAAAAGGTGGGGATGCGAGAGGCACAAAACCGGTGAAAGTGGTGATGCTTGGGGGAGGCCTATATCCAGCAGGGGACATCTTTCGGCTGAAATTATAGGTATATAGATTTTCTCACGTAGCTGGCCGATGCCTAGTAATTAGTCAATCGAAGTACAAGTCAGAAGAAAGTGAATAACGTTTAGGGTAAGACCTAACCCTGTAGCGATCGTATGCTATCCGTCGAGGCAGGAGTTACCCCTGCATATATTTATATGGTCTCCATCGTATGCTAACCGTCGAGGCAGGAGTTACCCCTTCATATATTTATATGGTCTCCATCGTATGCTAACCGTCGAGGCAGGAGTTACCCCTTCATATATTTATATGGTCTCCATCATATGCTATCCGTCGAGGCAGGAGTTACCCCTTCATATATTTATATGGTCTCCATCGTATGCTAACCGTCGAGGCAGGAGTTACCCCTGCATATATTTATATGGTCTCCATCGCACTGGCTCCGACCACGTTATGTTTCTATGTTGTTGTGTCGTTCAAAGTTTTGTTGTTTATCGTTAATAAATCAATCATAACAATGTAAACTAGCATAATATTCTGGTTGTTATATGAAACGTATTATGATTGTCTACAACATGAACTGTGTATAACCTTCTTTATAAATGTTTTTTTACAAATTATTGTGTATATGCACCTATCTAATTAATTGTTTGTTTGATTTAGGAATGTACTTTTCAACGCCAAATGTTTCTAAACGTTCCTAAATGAATCGTCGGCAGTTCAAGCATTTCAGTATCTAGAGTTCTACAAGGATCTTTTGGCGCCTGAATTACATAGTTGGTTAACATTTGTGAAATTGTCACAGAAATTGTATTGACAAAACAAGATGGCGGCTTTAATTCCGATATTAGCGTTAGTGTAGATAAACATCACACCGTTATGTAATGTCAAATGCATGCACCTGTACGTACACACAATATCAAATATGTGACAAGAAATGTTGTCTTATTTGGAGTTATTTTGTCTTATTTATAGTCTTAGTTTGACTTATTTGGCGACTATCATAGTACCTACCTGCAGCAAAATTGTCAGCTGTACTACGTGCTAGATGAATAATTCAATATTGTAAATCTACATAATCATAACTCAGTTCCTTGTCAATTGTGAATACTTTATACAAATAATAAATCTTCTAAATAATTAAATGTGTTAGTTTTTATTTTGATCCCTGTAGCGCCTGGTTCCTAGTCAGATCATCGTGTAAAAGGAAGTGTGTTATCTGTCATATACCTACACGAGGTCCGCATAGGTATCTGTATGTTTGTTGAACATTCTTATAATAACTCGATTACATAAAGTTAATCTGTTGATGAAACGCTGTATGTACCTTCCTACAGAAGACCATGAAGAGAGCACAGATGGAAACAAGACGAAGATTTGCATAATGCGAATAATAAATACCTACATGCATACAAAATAATTAAAGCTCCTTTCTGTGAACAAAACGAATACTTATCTGATTAGAAAGATCAAACAGCCTACTATTGCCTGGCCAAAACTGCTGGTCACATGCTAATCGATGAAATAAAGGAACGTGTACTTATATTTATAATAATTCTGGACAAAAACACAATTATGTAGTTGTCCTTGCGAGGGCGGATACCGTTGATGATAGCCTGCCCACGCGCAGCGCCACCCGCAGGGGAGCGCAACCGTTGGACATGTTTTTAGCAATAACATCTTATTTATATTACCTAATAAATAAAAAAAACTTTATTCCGCTCAGAAAACACGGTACATTATAAAAAAAACTGCATAAGAGCCTAAAGGCGGTAGATTTTTACGAATTCCTGGAGCCCACTCTGGGATGCCCGTGTCGTGGGGACCAGTCTGTTCGCGAGTAGCAAACATGTTTCTGTGCCGGTGACGTCACATAGCATCACGCCTGTATTCCCCGAAGGGTTTTGCAGAGGTGTACTTATAGAACACCCACATTTCACCAGTTATGTTTAAGTCCCTTGTAATCGGGCACAAATCCAGCCTCCGGGCTGGAAAGATATTCCAGATGAAACCTCATGCTCAGCACTTGCGACCACTATACCAGTTAGGCAGTCCATTCCATCCAGTGGTCTGCAAGGAATGGACTGCGAAGAAGTAATGAGAAACTCAAGTACAATGTAAGAAAAAGTTAATTACTAAAATTTATTGCGTTGTAGAAAGAGGGTTTGACGATAAGAGGTTTGGGTGAGTGTGTGGTGTATATAGGTGTGTTAGCGCGCTCATGCAAATGTTTATTTTTTTATTTATATGTCAATTATATAAGATGAAAGCTATATTATACCACTTACCAGTATCTACCACAGCCAATGCTCAGAACATATTACGAAATCTGGACACCATAGAAATGTAAAAAACAATTAGCTTCATGTCAATTAGACTGAACACACTTTTGCCTGTGGTTGTATAACGTGCGCTAGACTAGTAAGGAGAGATCTGAGGACCACTAAAATTCCTGAAAATCTAAGTTCGGTTATTGCCACAAATCAGTGACATTTAAAATATCTCATACTTCTCATAGCTTGTCGCCGAAGGTTGCCGTTCCCTGCGCAGCAGTGGCTGCACAGCGCAGGCGATGCCGACGCGAGTCGTAACAAGATGGCGTCGCGACGGGCTGCCCTGCTCCCCACGCTCCTGCTCTGTTTATACGGTAATCTTTTACTATTATTAATCTTCTTCCATCACCACTGACATCGAACTGAAGCGCCACCTCATAAAGCTGGCTGTAGAAATACTGCGAACGTCTCCGCTGCTTCTTAAAAAGACCCAGAGATTTTTGCAGCAGTTGCACGAATCTTACAATACCTAGTTATTATTTTAGCATCTGGTCTACCAACTTATTGAGCATGTTTTAGACTATTTAGAAGTTTAATTGCACCTCCTCTGCTACAAGTCTTAGCCAGTCTGTTTTTTTTTTACCAACTGAAGCGAACACTTTTGGCAACATTGTCGTGGACAACATATTCCCAGGCGGCACAGGTCACTCGCTTGGTATTGAACCACTGTTTGTGTGCAGGAGTCCCCTTGGCTTGGAGTGCGTGCAGCAACGCGACGCAGCTGTCGGTGCAGGTGGACACGCTGCTGGCGGAGTATGAGCGCGAGGCGCCGCCCGCCGCGCGCGTGCGCGTCACGCTGGCGCTCGACGTGCACCACGCCACAGTCGACGAGGCGAGCGCCGTCATGCGCCTGCTCGCTGACCTCACGATGGTGAGCCAGACAGCCAAGCTCACAACACCCGCAATGGGCCGCAGCGCAACGCATGTTTATACAAAAAGTTCGACTCGCCTGTACTGTGCGTTGGTTCATAGAAAATCTATGAAAGTGATAAAAGCAGTTTTTTGCAATGCTTTGAGTGCGGCGTGTCCCGGCCCAATCTATGCTAGCCTTAACACTACAATAACCAGTAGGGGATTGCGATTGCTCCCTACCCTGTTATTGAACCCAACATACTTTCCTAAATGCACTTTGCATGCCGCAGTCTGATGAGATGCGGGTTGGTGGATGTCACATGTCTTCGAATGTTTGGTTTTAGGACATGCCGGTTTCCTCACGATGTTTTCCTTCACCGCTTCGAGAGCAGTGGTGATGAAATAATTTACACAAAGTAAAGTGCCTGTCTGGGTTCAAACCTACCTACGACCTACAACTCGTAAGTCGCGGCCGATACCACTGGGCCACCACTGCTCGGTATCAAATGTGTTCTGCAATTTCTTCAGGACAGATCTCGTCTATAAGCCCAGCTAATAAAGTCTCTGGAAAGCTAGTAATAGTCCCGCTGGTTGACTTCCACCGACACGACAGGATCTTTCGTTTAAGAATATGGGAACCGCTAAACGCACATTATATAAAAACCATGTAAGAAATGTGATTATATAGAAATTCGCCTACGCGTTTTTATCAGTCCGCGTTGAACGCATGAGCCGATTTTGTTCAACAAATAAAGCATTACAATGACTAAGATACCTATCCTAAATATAACGATTTATATCGCTTGTGGACTTGTGGTCCAGTCGTGGCAGGAGCCGCGCGTGCGCTGGAACGTGTCGGAGTGGGGCTGTGACAGCGCGCTGACGGCGGCGGAGCGGTTGTGGCTGCCCGACGTGGTGCTGCTGAACGCGGCCGCCACCAGCGCGGGCGACGCCAGCCTGCGCGCGCGTCTGGACGCTGCCGGCGCCGTGTCCTGGATTACGCGCCTCGACGTCACCGTGCCCCTCGACCTGGCGCTGCAGAGCTGGCCCACCGACACTCAAACCTGCACCTTCAAGTTTGGTTCCAGAGCCTACAACGATGACGAGCTAGTCATAGAGATAAGTGAATTTAAAGTAAGTTGTGACTGCTGGCTGTATATTTAAGGACTGTGTAGTTGTGAACACAGACGTGAGATCTACCGCCATCGCTGTATTGGCGCTGAACAAGTCACCGAGTGCCTACTTCAGTATCAGCATACTAGCATGACGCGTAAGTTTTGGTGCAGCAAGTGCGGCTGTTTGAAATGTAAGTGCAATGAAGTTTTCTGTACTTTCCGTAAGCGAACAGATTGAGGAATTTTGGCCTGGTACATTGCTTCGGAGATCAGATGGAATTAGAAAGGTAAGTACAAATGAGGAGACAAAACATATAGTAGTAGTACAGTAGTCGTAGTATTATCTTATCTGTGCCATAACATACTATAGGTATATAAGTATGTTATCAGGGAGAGGTCTTCGGTCTACATTCTGTAGTGTTGCGGATTGCGAAGAAGATACGCTAAAAAATATACGCGTCGAATTGAGAACCTCATCCGTTTTTTCGTCGGTTAAAAATTCATATGATTACGTTCTAAATAGCTTAACCTGTTTAATATAACGACATGTCACGACTGATTTCAACAGTTTCCTAATCATACTCTATCCTTACAGCATGCAGTAGCATTCGAGACGGGATCCTGGGAGATCCAGAAGGTGATGGGTTTATCGTCGTCCTGGCAACGCGGCGAGGAGAAGATGAGCACGGCGACGTGGACGGTGTCGGTGCAGCGTCGCGCGCCGGCGCACGCTCTGGCTGCCGGCGCCGTGCTGGTGACCGGCGCGCTGCTGCTGGTGACAGCTGCAGCGCTGCCGCCGGTGCAGCGACCCGCGCTCGCGGCCTGCGCGTCCTTCACAGCCGCGCTTTGGTAAGCACTCAACATTACCTTCAATCAATCAACTCCACCTATTAAGCCTCTCCTATGTTGCACTTCAAACTACAACTCTTCGGTTCTCCGCCTTCCGCAGCCAGTCTATCACATCAGCCTTTTTGTGGTCACTTACCGATACGAGGTCTTTACTCCCACTGGTCCAGTCCAGTCCAACAACTCCTGGTCCTTCGTCGAATAATTGCTGCTTCAGCTTGATAATCCCTAACCATGGAGTACAACTACAATCAACATACACCAACACAACAACAGTCTATGTTCCGTCATCATAATTGCACACAAGCATCTTCAGAAACCGTTCAGTCCATCGTTGCTGTATTTGCAGGTTGATCTCAACGCTGATTCGGTTGCCGGGCGCCAGCTCGTGCCCGCGCGCCGTGGCGGTGATGTGCGCGCTGTGCGTGTGCGGCGCGCTGAGCGGCGCGTGCGCGGCGCTGGTGCTGCGCCTGGCGCGCTGCACGGCGGCGCCGCCCCGAGTGCTGCGCGCGCTGCTGTCCGGCCTCTCCACCGAGTGCAACCTGACGCCCTCAGCGGTAAGAACCAACTTAATTACCGTCCGATGGCGTCCGCCTTGCCCTACGAGGGGTGGTCAATGTATTCTCGGTATCAGGGCGATTTACTAATTATGTGGGTTATTTGATTAATTAACTTATGACATTTTCTAAGGTTATAGACGTAAAATTTCATGTAGTTGTGATCATTAGTTTGCCAGTTATCCTTAGTCAACGACAACTGGAATGGCTAATGTGACAATGTTGAAGAAAATCGAGTACTGCGCTGTTATTAAATTCCTCAACAAACAAGGATAAAGTCAAAAAAACTATTCACGAAGAAATGGTGGCTGTTTACCAAGACTCCACATTCGTTATCTACGGTCCAAAAGTGGTCAAGTGAATTTAAAAGGGGCAGAGAGTGTTATGACGACACTCGCTCGGGCGGCCCGGTTACTGCCTCTACGGAAGGAAACGTGAAAAGAGTTTAGAAGCTTATACTGGAGGATGCCCAAATAAAGGTCAAAATGATAGCAGAGACGACCCACCTCTCTGTTGGTTCCGTGCACACTATTATTTATGACCTTCTTTGCCTTTCAAAAGTAAGTGCAAGATGCCTCAACGGCGCCTCAAAAGCAAGTGCGAATCGAGTGCTGTAGAGAGTTTTTAGAGCTCTGTGGTGAAGTTCCATCAAGTATTTTCGATCGAATTGTTACTGGCGATGAAACATGGGGTCATCATTATGGCCCTGAAAGTAAGCAATAGTCTATGCAGTGGCACAAGAAGGGTACTGCACCCCCTAAGAAATCCAGAGTCGTTCCGTCTGCTGAATAAATTATAGCGACAGTGTTATAGGACTCAAAGGGAATTTTGCTGATTGAGTACACAAAAAAAGGTGAAACCATAATCGCAGCATCTTAAGCATCCACTTTATGACCTGAAGCGCGGTCACTGTCAGACTGCATGGAAAAGAAAGAGAAGCGTGATGACACTACGCTGGTAATTTATTGCAAAATATGAAGCAATTATCTATTTACAAAAAAGCTATTGTTTGGACTAAAAAATTAAAACACTAATAGTGCTTAGTAGGTATGTTGCTTGTAGAATAATCTGACAAAAAATCAGAATGATTGTGTGTGTATTAGTAATGGTTTTTATTGTAAAAAGAAAATTTTTAGAAGTATCTTCATAATTTTTTTCTATCATATCTGATTAGTTGTATTATGTATAATCAGTTCCGATTGTTTCCTGTACTTGTGCTACATGACATTGCTTCTTGCCAAATTTCATGATTCTAGGTCAACGGGAAGTACCCTTTAAGTTTTGATTTCTGAACATACTCGTAAACGCCCGTATCTTTTGATTGCGTTGACTTAGAAGTTTGATTTTTTCACTGCTTCAAGAGAATAAATTGTAGCCCTGAGTATTTGATATTAATTTCAGCTTGATAACTCCACGCGTTCCGGAGAAAAAGGGTCTTGACTGACGGACAGACAGACGAACAACGAAGTGATCTTATAAGGGTTCCGTTTTTCCTTATGAGGTACGGAACCCTAAAAAGACGGGGTAAACTGACCACCGGTATGCTGCTTCTTCACGACAACGCCCCAGTCCACACGGGGCGTGTGTCCATGGCTGCTGTGCGAGATTGTGGTTTCGAAGAAATTACCCACCCTATAGCCCGGACCTAGCCCCGAGTGATTTTTATTTGTTCCCTAATTTGAAAAAAGACCTTTGTGGGAAACGATTTTCCAACGATGAAGAGCTCAAGGCGGCAATAAATGCGCATTTTTCAGAGAAAGAGGAAAGTTACTTTTTACAGAAAAGTTAATTTCGAGATGTAATTGCATTGGGGTAATGGGAGATCACATTGAAAAAATATTAAAATTATTTTAATTGAATTTACGTCGTTTTTCATGCCAATACCGAGAATACATTGAAAGAGCCGTACAAGGCTCATTTATCCAGCACCCACCGAGTGAAACATTGCAACAGTGAGTTGCCATACTTCGCTCGGAATAAGTAAAATTCACGCATTTGGAGAACCAATCTTATCAAAGGGTATCGTGTTATCCAGTAACCGAGTTGTGGAGCTCAGATAAGCAGTTGCTCCGCGTAAAATTCAGCTGCGTCCAGTTAGACTGGAAGTCGATCCCAAAAATAGTTGGGGAAAGGCTAGGCAGATGATGGCTTACACAAGATTCTAAAGCGATTTTCTGCTAAATAGTATTTATCTAGATATTTTCGAAACCGAAATTATGAAATAAGAAAACGCTTTTGAATTTTACATACCTAATGTATGTATATTGTGTGTGACTGTACTATAACTACTACAGAATGCTGCAGGCTTATAGTATGGCAATAAGAATGGCAACCGTTGAGGTAGTTCTCTCGGATAAGAGGGCTTCATGCACAGTTTTGAGATATAGGCAGTCAAATGATTGTACCTCGTGAATGTTGTGCGAACTGCTATGAATCCCACTTATATGAATCTAATAAATAAAAATAAAAAAACAAAATTCGTGCAAATGTTTACTGCTACACAAGTAAGTAACATCGCTGGTGGTTGCGCCGCAGGGGTCGTGCATCACGTCGGAGAGCGGCGCGTGGGCGGCGGCGGCGCTGCTGCTGGACCGCGTGCTCTCCACCTGCATCGTGCTCACGCTGCTCGTGCTCATCGCCGTGCAGCTGTTCTAACGTCCGTGCTCGGCTCGTCGCGCATCACTTGTATCACTACGGGTCAAATGTCCCTTGACATGTGTCTCTGAAGACATCGTAAGAAGTTACGTGACGTCACCTGAGAACACCAGACAGACATCTTGCCTCAAGACATTTTCATCGTGTTCTAGTGAAGTCGGTGACGTCACTCAACTTGCATGTCTCTGGAGACACGTGTCGGAGGAGGTGGAGGATATTTGTCCCCGAGGAACAAACGGCTTAATACTCATTTCGGTGACGCCGTCACCGCTCCCGACTGCTCATCTGTATCTTTGAAGCAACAATTGCTCGATAGGCGCTCAAAGCCGCTGTTGCCTCCACTAGCGTTCCTTGCCGAGTTGCTCTCATCATGTCGCAGTCGTGCAACTACTCTTCTATTTCTATGCTCGGTCTACTTGGTGCCTCCTTCCTGTAAATATCAGTACAATTTATTAATAAAAATTACGATAGCACACTGTGTTTCACTTCATAATGTTCAGTGCCGTGCAGCAGTGGTACAAAGGCGGCAGTGTGTGGTGTCTTGTGACGTTTGCATGTTTTAATGAATTTCCGTTAATATTGACTGATAATTGTGAGGAAAGAGATACCACATTGTTGAACGGGCTGCAATAATTACGTTCCGCTGGAACTATAATTTATCGAATTGATTAACGTTTATTTGTAAGCTGTCACATGCGCCGTCATACAGTGCTGGTGGTACTGGTTTAGGCATACTTACTATGAAGCTATAGTGTTAATTCCGGCGACTAGGCGCTCCTACGGTCTTCTCGAGACGTGCTGGTGAATGTCGTGGTACTCCGGGGACTTCCGGTTGATGACGTGGAAGCCCACCTCGCACGCCAGCAGCAGGACTGCTATCACTGCTCCCAGTGCCAACACCTGCAAAATTATACTATTTGTTTCAAATACACTCACTCCTAACACACGCTTATCTGCTTAAAAGGAGGCTCTAATCACTAGTTGTTAAGGTTTACTTGTTAAAATAATAAACCATTTTTCTTCTTTTCACTCATGCATAATGTGGCTTATTTGAGCACAATTATGTTACACTCCTGTTTAATACAGTGATATTTTCGATCGAGAGCTACTATTTATCACGTCAGTCCAAAAGAGAAGGTACTAGTATTTTAAAAGCTTTGGTATCAAACTGGATAGTTGTGCGGGTGAATCAATATCTAGCACAGAACCTTAGACACTCGTGTATTATTAATAGTAGTGTACCTGCAGCGCTGGCAACACATCGATGATGCCGATGCTGATGAAGCCGCCGCTGGAGTCCTCGCACTGCGGCCGCGCCACCAGCCACACCCGCCGCTCGCGGTCCATCAGGCCCACCTCGCGCTGCCAACGTATCCTGCGTGCAAGCAAACATCACCAATGAGAACAATGAGAATTCGTGATTGTATGTCTCTGTATAGAATCAAGTTCTTCTAATTTACAGCTCTTTGTACCCGGAGTGCTTCCTCATGGGCACTGTTACCTGCTCGCGAACAGCTCCTTGTAGCCAGAGTGCTTCCTCATGGGCACTGTTACCTGCTCGCGAACAGCTCCTTGTAGCCAGAGTGCTTCCTCATGGGCACTGTTACCTGCTCGCGAACAGCTCCTTGTAGCCAGAGTGCTTCCTCATGGGCACTGTTACCTGCTCGCGAACAGCTCCTTGTACCCAGAGTGCTTTCTCATGGGCACTGTTACCTGCTCGCGAACAGCTCCTTGTAGCCAAAGTGCTTCCTCATGGGCACTGTTACCTGCTCGCGAACAGCTCCTTGTAGCCAAAGTGCTTCCTCATGGGCACTGTTACCTGCTCGCGAACAGCTCCTTGTACCCAGAGTGCTTCCTCATGGGCACTGTTACCTGCTCGCGAACAGCTCCTTGTAGCCAGAGTGCTTCCTCATGGGCACTGTTACCTGCTCGCGAACAGCTCCTTGTAGCCAGAGTGCTTCCTCATGGGCACTGTTACCTGCTCGCGAACAGCTCCTTGTAGCCAGAGTGCTTCCTCATGGGCACTGTTACCTGCTCGCGAACAGCTCCTTGTAGCCAGAGTGCTTCCTCATGGGCACTGTTACCTGCTCGCGAACAGCTCCTTGTAGCCAGAGTGCTTCCTCATGGGCACTGTTACCTGCTCGCGAACAGCTCCTTGTAGCCAGAGTGCTTCCTCATGGGCACTGTTACCTGCTCGCGAACAGCTCCTTGTACCCAGAGTGCTTCCTCATGGGCACTGTTACCTGCTCGCAAACAGCTCCTTGTAGCCAGAGTGCTTCCTCATGGGCACTATTACCTGCTCGCGAACAGCTCCTTGTACCCAGAGTGCTTCCTCATGGGCACTGTTACCTGCTCGCGAACAGCTCCTTGTAGCCAAAGTGCTTCCTCATGGGCACTGTTACCTGCTCGCGAACAGCTCCTTGTACCCAGAGTGCTTCCTCATGGGCACTGTTACCTGCTCGCAAACAGCTCCTTGTAGCCAGAGTGCTTCCTCATGGGCACTGTTACCTGCTCGCGAACAGCTCCTTGTACCCAGAGTGCTTCCTCATGGGCACTGTTACCTGCTCGCGAACAGCTCCTTGTAGCCAGAGTGCTTCCTCATGGGCACTGTTACCTGCTCGCGAACAGCTCCTTGTAGCCAGAGTGCTTCCTCATGGGCACTGTTACCTGCTCGCGAACAGCTCCTTGTAGCCAGAGTGCTTCCTCATGGGCACGGCCACCAGGGGCAGCTTGAACGCCTCGATCTCTTTGAGGCCGCACTTCTCGTGCTCCGTGAACGTCTGTTTTATTATGTCGTACCCCGAGGTTCTCTCCACCTGCACATTAAACATTCAGTATCACCATCACAAGGAGTTCTGATTCTGAATTAACTTCAGTTTCTCATGCCATTTCAAACTGATGACTAATCTTAGAAAAACGCAGATTTACGGCACTTTGCTATAAAGAAATCCAACGGGGACTTTCTGTTGGTTCAGCTCACTTTTTCGAGTTTACGAAGAAAGCTAAGATCACTCGCCAGTGTAATGTGTAGACTTAGAGGCATACAGAAAAGGAAAAGATTTACAGACCTATGTAACGAATTTCAAATTGGATTGGCCTATGTCTGGGGTATCAAACCGCAACAGAAACACACCTGGAAAGCGAATAATCCAGTCCGCACGCGCGCGATGCCATCCACCACGCTATGGTAGGCACGCTCGCCCTGCGGCAGGATCTTGCGCCGATACAGCTGCACCGTGGACTCGTCTGGATGCTCCTGCGGCTGCGAGCAGGGGCAGAGTTACCATGCTTCCAAAAAAACGAGTCACCGATTTAGGTAATAGGTAATACGGGCTGGTGTCCGCAACTCCACGTCAATGTGCGTATTTTGCGTACGGGAGTCACCGATTTATTTAATTTGTATTGCGAAGTAATTTAAGGCTCACTTGCACCAATTAATACTTTCACTTTTAATGGATTTATTTCATCGTTCTATTTCTATCACAGAACACACATACTCCTACCGGAGATTTCTGTAAATTTTTCGAAGTTGACAGGAACACATAATGTTTTGAATAAGTTTGTTCCTAAAATGTAGGTATTTAGTGATTTGTGTTGCAAGTGAGCCTAAATATATTGATAGTATTAAACGTAATATTGTGAGTTCAATATTTTGTTTCCGATGTACTTAAATGAAAATATCAGCTGGATGTATGTGCGAGATAGGAGGCACCTTCTGACAATGCTTGCCGCGTCCAAAACTAAAATAAGAAAGTAAGAAAATACATTTATTTACTACCGCCTTCTGTATCAGACTCGTCGCCCAAATGTCTTTTTTTATCCGAAGGTTATAACTAGTGAATTACAGCCTGATACCTAAGACCATACTTACGAGGTAATAGAAGTTCTTGTACGTGGTGTCCTGCACTCCGATGACCATGGGCGAGCGCGTGAGGTCGTCGATGGAGCGCAGCGCGTTGCTGGGCGTCTGCAGGATGGCCACGATCTTGGCGGAGTAGGCCGTGAACACGAACAGCGCTGCCAGCAGCGTGCTGAACATCACCACGCGGACCGACGTCACCGCTGGCGTGGTGTGGAAACCTGGAAGGGATGTGAGAAAAAATAGCTATTGTTGAAAACACGACTGGCCTCTAAAAATGCCATAGGGTGCGGATTCTACATGAGGTTACGCTGTTCGCGTATCCTCATGTACAATCCGCAGTGCGCCGACATAGTAATAACTAGGCGTAAGTCTTGTGTGTCATAGACAATAAGCAGATAGTGTCTTCGAAATATATCTTTTTGTATTTTTTTTTTGTATACGGACACCTTGTAGAACAGTTCATTTCTTAATATTAATATATTTTTTTATTATGTAGGTAATCGTGATGTTTTGTGCACCAACCAAACGATTCATCTCTCTACACAACATCACTGCGCCTGCGCTTGTAATCCCCGAAGGGTTGGGCGGAGGTCTAGGATGTGGAGCCAGACTACGAGAGATACAGAAGCCCGCAGGGCAGCAAGTGGCGAGCTGTTGGGCAGTAGCGTCCCCGTGGACCCTGTCTCCGATTTCTGTTCCTCACCTCTGGCTTGCCCTTATTGGCCAGCTGGAATAAACACTGACGAGGAACAGAGCTCACACCTCTTTCTTGCCTTAGTTGGCTGGCTTCAGTGGAGATTCGATGCTCTTGCGAATTTCGCTAGAGCAATGGTGCTTGGAGTAAGGAAGTATTCCAGAAAGTGCTGGTAGGGATCTTGACCATCTTCCAGGCTCTGGGATTGTTCTGATACCCTGGAATACCTCTCCACTCCTAAAGTACTTCAGAACATATTGCCCCCTTGTTGTAGGTCACTATGTGCTAGCAGCAGTTCCCGGGGGCAAATTATTGAGTGTGCAAGTCACCCCCTGCCTGCCGTTTAATGGATAGGATCTGTGTATTTTATAAAATCATTGGTCAGGCCGAGGCCGTAGTCCTAAATAACCAGTTCACTTCAGCCATCCAAACCCATAATCAAATATATTTGTTTCCATATCTTGCAACAGTCCTACACTAACCAAGGGTTGTCCTTGGGTGCACTTGCATAGTGTGTAGTACAGGAATAATCGTCGGTTGGTGCCGCTTCTACCGGGCCTCTGCGAGTTAACATCGGCCCCTCGTGCGGGACTCGGGAGTCCCAAGATATTATTATGTTAAAGACATTTTTAAAATAATAATAAATATTTATTCAAAAATAACAATTGGTAAAATACGATACCTAAGTATAAATCAATAACATAGGTAAGTACCTATTACAAAGTATGATGCCTGCTGAGGTACCTGTATCACAGGCGGCATGAGTTCTTATCAATAATTACTATTAGAACAACTTAACATACGTTTTAAGATTATCGACATATTTAGTTAATTTATTATGTTATAATTTACTTAAACACAAATAATTACGGTCTTAACCATAACGATAATTTATTTATAGTTGTAAGCACTTAGTTACACGAATATGATTGAGTCTGCAGTATTATTTACTAAGTTGAAATAAGTATTGCAGATTTTAGAAGCAGTCGGCTAATGTGCTTAGACAGCGGCAAATCAATGGTAAGTACGACAGCGCACTGTGGCGCAGTGGTCACGTACATATATTGTTGAGTCAGCAACAAACGATACGGAAGTCTGGCCTTGAGTGTGACACACTAGGTGGCCTCATCATCGATGCAGTTTACATATTTGTATTTTGTCATTTTCCTAGCGGGACATTCAGAGTCTCCCGTTTTGTGATCGCGGGGCTTTTTAAAGCGTAACGAAGTTGCACATTTCGGAATGTCGGCTTTCTTCGCGCATGTGGAGTAATTCGGACATGCAAATCCGAATGGCCAGCGTCACCGCAGTGACTAGACGTAAGTAGATAAATGATCTCTCGGCAAGTTGTTGCTGCATGGCCATATTGTTTATATTTAGCCGTATTGTGAATATTTCCAAGCTTGTCTCGCGTCGCGTGTTACATTTTGACGAAAATACTTTCGCCTAACAAGAGGCCACTTAATCGTGCCGCCGGCGCCATCAACCTCCCACAGCCGCACGCACAACTTGGACGCAAACAAGGACATAAACATTGAGAGTGTATGCTGCTGCTGTGGGAATTCAACATTATGATTCCGCGCCTGATTTACAGTCGATGTTGGAAAATATTACTGCAAACAAAAAGAGGAAGTTTGATGAGTTCGATGCTTGTAGTACCGACTCCATTAAAGAGCAAGTTCATGCTGTTTTCGCAGGATCACGCAGCGAGGTTTGACGAATTACAATCAACTATCAGTAGCCAAATAATAAGTTGACGCAAAGTACGGAGCTCATGTCAAATAAGTACGATGAGTTTTTGTCCAGAATTGCGCAGCTTGAATCTGAGAGGCGAGTAGATAAACTGTCTATTGAGTCTCTTGAAGAAAAAATCGAATATCTGTCGCAAACTGTCTCGATCGACCGACATGGAAATTCGCAACGTACCGAAAAACGCCGGAAAAAGGTGGAGAGTTGCAGTGATTTTGTTTTATTACAAGTTCACTCTTACGTGTCCATTATTAACAAATCCATACACTAAGCCAAATTTTACACATGCATTACGTAGGTAGGTAATACACTAAAGGAGGTATATTATAAAATATTATTATAGGCCATTATTAAATACTTAAAATATTTAAGTACTTATCAAATATTTCTGACGAGCACGTCTGACCGAGCACGTCTAAACGAGCACATCTGAACGAGCACGTCTAAACGAGCACATCTGAACGGTGCAATTAGTGTGCACGACAGTTTTTCCCAGTGATGGATGAAATCCAGACTCCGGGCTGCTACTGAGATATTCCTCATTGAAAACCCAATAACACTTGCCCGACCTGGGAATCGGACCCAGGACTTCATGCTCAGCAGTAGCGCTTGCGACCACTACACCGACGGGCAGGCGTCATTTATCTATCTATTAGCATAGTAATGAGTTAGTGCTTGGCCAGACTGCAAACACGGTGAGCGCCGCGGACGGCTTGGCGCGGGGAGCGCGCGGGCCACTCACACCATATCTCGTTCACACAAGTGACCGCAGTGAGCGCGCGGGCGGCCTGCGCGGGGACCGGGGTTCTCAAACTAGTTCGAGCTTTTTTCTAGTAAAAATAAGTCTTCTTCATCCACATTATATTTTGACAAACACTGGACACGACAACACTCAGAGCGAAGCCGCGCTCGACTGCGGACAGGCACATCGCGCGCATTCCCGCACCCGCGTCGCTCCCCTCCCCGCGCTGCCAGTCTGGCCAAGCATTTAGGAGCCCTCTTTAATTTATCTATCTATTAGCATAGTACAACATGGTCACGTATGCATTAAGCCGGCTGTACACATGGGGCCAAGGTGTTGGGCCAACGTGTTGGGCCAACGTGTAGAGAGCTACCTGGCGGTATGTTGGCTTAATTGGTCTAGTTGGCGCCAACATTGGCAGGCCATCCGAATAGTGTCGGTTTTTTGTGCACACATCAAAGGATCTTGGCGCGCTCCGCAAACAGCGTTCACACGTTGGTGTCTTGTTCAGTTCGTTGTAACTCGTCAGCGGAGGCAGTATCGTTGCGCGTGAGTGAAGTTTACGTTCCCATGTTCCGATAGCAAAATTATTATCACCCTGTATATCAATAATAACTAATAACACATTTACCTCGTTCTATTCCTATGAATAGTCACCATCCACCACCTTCTTTTGCGCCATTTCTTTTTAGTCACTACTTTGGTGCACATGTACGTAATAATTAAACGCACTGTATAAATAAATTGCCGAAGCTGCAAGAACTTCTACGTCCATCTTTGAAGCGCCAATGCAGAATGATCAGTAAGCCAATGTGTGAACAGCAATCTTGGTTATCCATAATTTTTGCCCAACACGTTGGCCCAATACCTTGGCCCAACACCTTGGCCCCATGTGTACAGCCGGCTTTAGAACGATTTATTTTTCGTTCATCCTGAAGTTTTGTTCCACATTCCAAAAAGTCCCTGATCTAATTCTACTGAGTTATTCGTTCTGTATGTGTCACCATAAAAATTCCATTTTCCATTGAAATATTCATTATCAGGCCAAGCTGACACAAAATAATCATTTTTATCGATGTTTTCTGTTCTGGGACAATCTTCCTTGTATAGCCAGCCATCACATTTGAATTCTGATGGAAGCAAAACTAAAGATGAACACAGAGCAATATGCTTCTTAAACATGTTTTATCCATGATTGTGTAATAATCACAATTTATTTCGACTTTTCACTAGTAGGCACTTATTGTTGATTTAATTTTAAATTGTGCATGGTGCTTTTGAAATTATAAAAATGATTATTTTTGATACTCTCATTTATTTTTTAGTAATTAAAATGATCATTATTGTTTATTTGTTTGATCTAACTGTTCTGTATATTTAACTGTAGATAAGAAGATTAATAAACCGTTTCTGTGATTTCGGTTGTGATATTGGATAATAAAGATAATTTATAAGTACCTAAGTAAATGTAATGTAATGTTTTATTATTGAATTGTTGTTTCACAAATAGGTAAGTACACTATTTTTTTAGTTGACTGTACCTACCTTTAAAGTACTTGTAATTTGAGACCTTTGATTATAATCAAAGTTTGAGACGAAGCACAACTTCGATAGTGATATGAGACAAACTAAGATTTTTTTGGAATGTGGGACAAAACTTCAGGACGAACGAACAATAAATCATTGGAACGCGAACGGTACAATCAGCTGTCCTATCGCATATCGCTTGGAACTGTTTCTTACAGAACACCATCGGGCCATTTGTCAGGTATTTACTGCTGCTGCATATCGTCTTCACAACTGTTGGATACGCCATCCATTTGAATTTATAAGCAGGTCTTCGCCAATCATACCAGAGTAACTACAAGAGACGTACCTTGCTGACACAGTGTGCCAAGCGCGAAGGTGACGGTCTCGGGCAGCGTGAACTGCTCCAGCTCGAGGCCTGGCCGCGTCCTCTCGCGGACCCTCCTCAGGGCCACCAGCAGCAGCGCGGCGGCCGCGGCCACGCCGCCGCTGGCCGCCCACACGCCGCTGCTGAATGGCGCCAAGAACACGTTGGACACGGCCGAGCGGGACGGCTGCCGAAAGATGAACGCACTCCTGAAAACGATATGTACCTATTTTAGCCGACTGACTATACCGCTTAGCCTGTCATTGAGCTGTTTTACATAACGGAGCTGTTTTGTAAAACGGCTAGCGGTTACGTAAAACAGCGGATTCAACAATGCGTCCGCAATATATGCACCTATATATGTAAGTATATACAGGGTCAAATTAAATTACCTAGCGAAACTCTGCAAAAGTTATGCATACCGACAGGGGAGGGGTCAACGACCGCTGGGAGTGTTGTTATTTGATCAAATCTGTTTTCTTTTGTTTTATAATGTTTAGATCTCGATACTTCTATGAAGTATACACAAAAAAAAAAACTGATTATTAAACTGATCTTTCTAATGACAATACTAACTGCGGTCGATGACCAATAAACAGTCATCAAATTAATTTCTTTATTAATCTTTCACGTTTAGATATCGATACACATCTCGTGTGCGGAGTTTGCTGCCTAATTTAATTTGAGCCTGTATGTATAGTTAAGATAGTCCCTTGTCTGCAGTCGCTCATGTGAAGTGTTATCAACATGTCGTAACAGAAAATCATTCCCGGAAGACAATACCTACACCTGTAAATAGATACAAGTTTTATTAGCCTAGCTTGAAACATCTATTATATAAATAAATTAATAATTGGCTGAAAGATCAATAAAATAATTAGGTAAACGGTTTATACCGTAAGTATCTCCTTACTTTAGGCACTTTCATTTATCTACTGCGTGAGAGCCAAAAGCTTTTTGCTCAAGCATCAGTTACGCTAGTCATAGCCACAAACTACCGCTGGCTGAGGTTTTGTGTTCCAAACATTCGTTGTCATTATTAAAATATGCTTAGACAGAAATAGACACGCTTCGTCCAACTACAGGGACGTGCCGGCGCGGCGCACGGAGGTCAATTTTAAGTAGGTAATTAGCGGTACGAAAATCATGATTCTCAAGTAGAGAGTAGATTACAAAAATGACTTTAATCTGTTTAGTACTATCTACTACACAATACATATTGACAAAAAAGTCATTAATTAACTCAATACTTTGTGAGTTATTGTATGTCCAAGTTATCAGTTGGGCGAATTAGTTATCTTTGTTTTTATTGTGATTTCTGTGTAAAGTTAGTTACATAGTACTAAATAGTTATCGATTTGTTGGATTTGAAAAAAAAATAGGGCATATTTGTGAAGGTATTTACAATCATATCGTGTAATTTTTTTGATAAATATTTCAAAGTTCTTTTGTAAAATAATTATTTATTATGACATTGAATTTTCAACAGCATTTTTGGCTTTCGAAGCTCAGACATTTCAAGAAACATGTTAGAACATAAAACTTTTAGTGATAACAGCTGGAGTCAACATTTTTCTATTAGATTTGATTTTATTTTTCGCCGCATACTACCGTTCCCTGAACATTTTCTTTTAGGGAACGGCACTAATTTAACAAATCGTGATAGATATACGAGGACCTATTTAAAATTTTGCTTTTATCATCGGACCCTCATATGTCGAATTTACGGCCAATAACATAAAAAAACCGGCCAAGAGCGTGTCGGGCCACGCTCAGTGTAGGGTTCCGTACTTTCCCGTCCGTCACAACAAGTGTTCCCACTTATGAGTTTAAAGGTGGGTATCCATTATGTTCGCGCTCCAGCAGCGCTCCGCGCTCCTGCAACTGCTCCCGGTAGTGGGTACGTGCGCGAACACGGAGCGTGCAACATTGCACGCTCCGCGGCAGGCGCTCCGACTCGTGACGGTTTTTAGCGCGAACACAAAGGGGAGCGCAGTGTGTCAAAGGGGAGCGCATGTAGAAGTGCGCGCGACGTAGGTATCCATTGGAGCAGTTGCAGGAGCGCGGAGCGCTGCTGGAGCGCGAACATAGTGGTAACCCAACTTAAAAAAGGCTATTTGTTACGGAACTCTAAGAAATTAAAAAAAATGCTTGCATATACGATTATACTACAAACTTAGTCCAGAAATTATTTTGTACAACTTTTTGTCTTTTTTGTACAAAAACTGTTGTTTCCATTAAGTTCAAAATGATTTTCCTAGAAAGTCCAAAGTTCTACTTTTCAGATTTTTTTCATATTTTCTAAACTTATGGTTCAAAAGTTAGAGGGGCGGGACACATTGTTTTTTACTTTTGGAGCGATTATTTCCGAAATTATTGACATTATCAAAAAACTATTGTAGTAAACCCCTATTCATTTTTAAATACCTTTCCAACAATATATCACACGTTAGGGTTGAAATTTAAAAAAAAATCACTTCCCACTTTACATATAGGGGGGCTAGCCTAATAAAACATTTCTTTCCAATTTTTATTTTACCACTTTGTCGGCGTGATTGATATACATATTGGTACCAAATTTCAGCTTTCTAGTGATAAGGGTCACAGAGATTAAGCGAGGACGGACAGACGGACGGACAGACAGACATGGCGAAACTATAAGGGTTCCTAGTTGACTACGCAACCCTAAAAAAGAAGTGAAATACCACAGGAAGTTCTCTATTTATTACAAGAACATAACATAATCAATGTTGAGGAATGATTAATCTGTCAAGCTCCGCTAATGAGACACAATTGATTTTCTATTGTTTCGTCGCCGATCGGCAAACCGCGCCGCTTGACCGCTTAATTTATTAAAAATTGTTTTCTGTATTTTGACATATTTCTATAAAGTAACAAATTTTTAATTATAAACACTGATAACGATTAATTTAGACTTGATATTTTCATTAATGTATTAACGTCCCCCTAAATTAAAAAAAAATACCAATCCCGCCGCGCGCCGCGCTACGTTCAACTTGCACGACGTGAGTACCCTGACGTGATTGCACCCGCATATAATTATCGCATGCTGAGAACGAAAGTGACCGATTTCAAAATTTTGGTTAAATGAGTTAAGTATACAGAATGACTTAAAAAAGTATATTCTATCATAATAATTATATTAGAAAACTGGCCAATAAAGGTAAGAAAAGGATAGAGGTAATTACCTCTATCCTTTTCTTACCTTTATTTTGAAATCGGTCACTTTCGTTCTCAGCGTGCGATATTTTGTTTTATAAACAGAGGTTAATTGGATGCAAATTGCGCTAATTAAATAAAACAAACATACGTGACAACATCACAACAGAATGAAAGTATTCGATAATGTAGACGCATTTATGGCTATCGATCAAATGCCCTTGAGTTGCAACACAAAACTTCGGCGGTCCTCGTTCGCTGTTACGCTGAGTCATGAAGTGTATCAATTGAATATAATCTGCTGTATCACCACGTACCGATACCGGAGGTACGTCACATGAGTAATCATACAATGCGAATGATAAATACATTGAGCTTTGTTTACTTATTTATTAAAACAAATTATCATTGATTTGATTTGAAATTATCATAACCAAAACTTTCACAGAATATTGCAATGTTATCAATCCGATATCTAGCGATAGGGTAAAGGAAGGAAGACTGGAGAAATACTTGGATAAATTGACTCAATATTCGATAGTTATTAAATATTTGAGTAAATAGAGCATACAATGACTTACAGACAGAGACGAGTGTCGATACGACGGATTCCTTAACTCTAGATGTACCTTCATACTCAATTAAATTAACATAAATTCAAGACTAGCCATACATACAATGACTAGCTTCTGCCCGCGACTTCGTCCGCATGAAATTTCACCCTCCCCCCATTCACCCTCTTAGGGGTGGAATTTCGAAAAACCCTTTCTTAGTGGATACCTCCTCTTCACTAAGAACACACCCTCCTAATTTCATGTCTCTAGGACCAGCGGTTTAGGCTGTGCGTTGATAATCAGTCAGTCAGTCAGTCAGGACTTTGAATTTTATATGTATCTAGATAAATCGTATAATTTTTATTAAGTGTATTTATTATTAATTAAGTGCCGATTTATCTACTTAATGATATTTTTTCATGTAGTGATCTATAAGTTGTCAACCAAACCATGTTAACATCACTCGGTGGGATCTGAATACATTTCGCAAGATATCAATACAGGGTGAAATGAAATCAGCTAGCGGAACTCCGGAGTCGTGATGGTATTATATCAATATCTAAAATCTAAATGAGTCCGCCTATCACTGGTCAGTTTCTCTCAGTTTATTTAATTCTAGTCAGTTTATTTAATTCGCCAGTTTCGTTGATTAGTCAGTTTCAATGATTGGTCAGTTTTACCGATTAGACAGTTGCGTTAACTCGACAGTTTCCAGTGTTTGCCAGTTTTCGTCGATTCGTCACTTTTATTCAATTCGTCAGCCAAAGTACAGTCGCTCGTGCCAATTTAAATCTACACCGTGAAATTGTAATCACCGTTTTCCTCTTAAGGGGTCATTGTACTCATCATTATGAACAACTTTTACGATGGGACCAAACGTGATATCGCGAAAAAAAATCAGCTGTTCCCTACATTTTGACGAGTTATGCGAACATAAATGTGGGGAACAGCTGATTTTTTTTCACGATTTCAGGTTTGGTCCCATAGTAAAAGTTGTTCATAATGATCAGTACAATGACCCCTTAAGAGGAAAACGGTGATTACAATTTCACGGTGTAGATTAAGATCTATGAGATAACTTTTAGCCATATTTATTGAATATACAAACCAGTGCCGGCTTATGGGGGGGGGGGGCAACCGGAACGGCTGCCCGGGGCGCCAGGTACTTCAGGAAAACTAGAGTCAGCGTAAGTATTAACTTTTATGGACTTATCTCGTAGGAGTGAGTATGAGTATTCTATGTAGTATTCTATGTCTAACAAATACGAGCTGTCATTTTATCGCTTGTCGTATCTCTCACTAAATAATGTAGAACGAAAATAGAGACAACAGGCGAGAAATGGCAACTCGTATTAGGCCCCCTGGGTACTTATCTTTCTTTGTTTTTTACATAGGTACTCGTAAGTTCACAAGCAAATCAAAAAATCTTTTTAGAAAACTTGCACGTTATCAGTAAATTACCTACGAATTATTTATTTACGTAAAAATTCAAAATAAGTTTTTTTTTATTTTAATGAAAAAAGTATACCTAAAAGGGCGCCAAAGGCATGACTCGCCCGGGGCGCCTAGATGGCTAAGGCCGGCCCTGATACAAACTCATTTTGTGAAATTGTAGAACTGATATACCTACTTATAGTTCACAGGATGAAATTGAATAGGAGCGCCAAATTACAACAAATAACAACACTACCAGTGGTCGTCGACCCCTAAGTAACAAACATTAAATCTTTTTATTTTATCGTGGTTCGATATCGATATCGATATCGATATCGATATCCATCACATCTGCGGAGTTTTGCTAGCGAATTTAATTTGACCCTGTATAGTTAAAAAGATAAGTACACATACCTAATGTAAAGTGTCGTTGCTGACCGTGGCATGGTGCCACAGTCCACACACACACACACACACACACACACACGACATCGACATGGAACACGTAATAGTGCGGTGTTGACCTACAGCACGTCGACTGTAAACTAGGTCGTCGAACCCATCCACGTGATGCTCGATAGCTATTTTTACCGACTTAAAAAAAAGGAGGTTATCAATTCGACACGTATGTATGTAATATTATTGGAACTGCAATATATTCACTGATTCACACATGTCAATGTCACAATCTATTAGTGCTTCCAAACAAATATACAAAATTTCATAGATGTATGTATGTATGTTTGTCCACGCATTTCTCCGCAACTATTAATCGGATCATGACCATATTTTTATTGTTGGCTTACATTTTTTCAACTTAGGGAACAGTGCAAGTTTCATCAAAATCGATTTAATAATTTTCAAGATATGGACTGATAGATACGTGTAAGTGTGACGGCCTGGCTTATTGATACGAGCTACCGGTGTAGTGTCAAAGGGAAAACATCTCAAAACCTTGGCCAAATTCTAGTGCAATATTTACACCAAAACTATTTTTTACTGCAAACAAATATTCCAGTTTTTATTTAAAACTAAAAATTACGAAATAAAGAGTAATTTAAAAAAATTAAAGCGACTTTAAAATTAAATTTTATTCCGGAAGTCGGTGGTAAAAAACTAAAATATAGATCCTAAGACGAAATTAAAGTTATTTCATAATTTTCAGTGAATTTAATTTTGAAGTCGGTTTATTTTTTTTAAATTACTTTTTATTTCTAATACCACTTAGACGAGGAATATTTATTGCTTTAGGGGGACTATAAAGTGCATAAACAAGATAGTAGTAGTAGACCAAGCGGGGGTTATCCTTGGGTGCACTTGCATAGTGCATACAGGGATAATCGTCGGTTGGTGCCGCATTTCATTAAAATTTCCTAAGGGGCCTCTGCGAGTTGGCTTCGGCCCCTCGTACGCCTTCTAAAGGACCGTGACCCCATGGTCCAGAGATATATAAATTCATAAAATAATAATAATAATCCATTTATTTCAGGCGACGTAGGCCCATAAATACCTTAACCTAAACATACATATTTTAATTATAATTATAAAAAACTAACTAGGTATTGTGCACGAAGTGTCGGGCGTCGTGTTGCGTTGCGTGGTTTTGCGTAACCTTCCACGAAAACGTCGGTGCGCTACACCTTTCGGCCAAAACTCTTTCTTCGTGAAGGTTTCCAGGTACTGAGTTGAAACCCTCACCACAAACGATTTGAATTTTATGTGGTGGCGTGATTCCAACATCTCTACTCTCAAGGTCCACTTGGTCTTGCTTCTGATGTATTCCACGATGTCTTCAGCCTCCGTGGAGTGATGCAGACATACATAATGGAGCCTCTAATTAGAGCGATTCAAGGGCTTGTTTGTGAAAGTCCCATAAAAAAATGTTTTACTTTGGCCAGTATACACTAGTATTTTAAATTAAACTTGTTTTATACAGGTAATTTTTGAAAAATATTTATATTGAATTAATAAATATAAAAAAAAAATTAAATACAGACTTTTAATTCCATAGAACATTAGTAAGTACAGTAAAACTTATGAAACTATGTAGTATTAGTAGTAAAAAAAAAAGTTATAATTACCTAGAGTATTCTGTGCTGGACGTAACGCGTGTCCAACTGTCCAGCCTATCCGCAATAACAGCCAGGATGCTGTTGGTGCTGGCGCGCAACCTGTACTGGACTGCACTACACTTTATTGTAATAAATTAATATAATCATGTTGATTTACTTACTATACTGATACTGTGTTTCGATTTTTAACCGACAGGTGGTTCTGTATTTAACCGACAGGAGGTTCTGTATTCGACCCGTATGTATGTATGTTTGTATGTCCACGATTATCTCAAAAACTACTGAACCGATTTTGATAATTCTTTCATTATTGTGATCTACATACTTTTAGGAAGGTTTTTAGTATATAATACATTAGGTAATTATTCTTATGTACGAAGTTATATGCATAAATGTACTGCATTTATGGGAATTATGATGATTCTTCGAGTCGTGTCTTCAATTCTTCAATGCACTAGTGTTTTAAATTGAATTTGTGTGGGGTAGGTCCAACTAAAAAGTGAAAAATAAAAACTTTTTTACAAAAACAAACAACCGACTTCAAAAAAACGCTACTAAGTGAAAAATAACTTTAACTTCGGAAGTCGGTGTCAAAAATACGAAAATGCGGAACCAAGGACATCGACTTCCGAAATTAAAGTTATTTTTCACTTTGTAGTGTTTTTTTTTTAAATATGTGTAAGAACCTAACAATGATTTACAGGATGCCGAGATGGGTAGGTGCAGAAGGGACTAAACCCAATTTTGCAACATAGTGTGCTATTACAGCAGATACCCATACCGCGAAGTGATGTTACACAATGCCGTGCGTGAGTGTGAGTGATCACCTGCACTGTGCCTGCACTCCCACGCACATTCCCACGGCAAGCGAAAACAAACACATAATTCTGATAAATAAGCTACTGCGAATTTCAGCAAAAAATAAGGTAATTCCCTGTCGGGAGTTACCTTATTTTTTACGAAAATGATGTTTTATTCTCAGCCGTTGTTTAGGATCACACACGGATCCACTGCTACATGTCTTATATATATACTTTCCTAATCTGAACCGCAGTATTACGGATGCCATAAATGCATGACTCCTGTCTGATGCCTCCTCTATCCGCTACGGCTAGTAACTGTGACCTATGAGGATTACTCAAGATGACCAGATACTGACGCGAGCACGCAGGTCTCGGAGATGTAGTCGACCACCTGCATGCGGTCGGGTCTCATGAAGAAGGAGGCCAGCCCCACCTCAGCCTCCTGGCGCTGCAGCCGCCCCACCAGCCCGTCGAAGGAGCCGTTGTGCGACACGCCGTAGAGGTCCACCTGGCGCAGGTCGAAGCTGCACAAACAGAACGTGACCAGACACACGTCGTTCAAGGTAATTCGTGGACAATGTGACATACTTTCCCGACGTATAGAAAGTTTATAAATAATATGACGCTACAAGACAATAACGTTTTCTACGGACATTTGTGAGAATTTCAGAAATGTTAGTACAGTCATCAGCAAATTCACGACAAAAACTGACGAGTTTTTGTATTTACATCTATGAGTTGTTAAAGAAATAAAATTAAATATTCTTATTTATAGTCGGTGGTAAACAAAATCTGTTTTTGAGCTCAATAATATGATTCATAACAAAAACTAGAAACAAAATAAGGCAACGATGCAAAAAATTAATGCTTACGAAGAAGTTGTAGTAGAAAATAAACTTGAAACTGGTGGTTTACTGTTACCTAGGGTAATGGTTGTGGTTTTTAAATAATAGCTTCACAGCAATTGAATATTGTTTGTGATGCTTGTGATATTCCCCTTTTTATATCCTGTCCTTAATTAAAATCATAGTTCCTAACATAGATACCTATGACCATAGAAATGCTTCTTTCTTATAGGTACAATTGTATGTATGAGTAGGTATGGCACTCGGCGAGATGAATACGATTAGAAGCATCATCTGCCTTCGACATTTCACATAACAGCGACTTTACAAACGGTCGGCGCCTTTTGTATAATATGACGAATCATACAATCTGCCGACGGCATGAATACGAACCGGAAGTGCATGTCCTGCGCAGCCAACATCATGAGCGGGTACGTGAACTTGGGGAAAGTGTCGACCTGCCGGTTGCGCTGGTCTGACCAGCCCTTGAAGTAGATCGGCTCCGACACCTGCGTACACGCGTTTACAGAATAGCTTACAGTAAGCTGTTCAAAATAAAATCTAAGAAATTAAGAATAGAAAAGAAGCAGACAAACTAATGAAGCACATTTAATTTCGAAAACCTTAAAAGGCTGTTCGGAAAATGTCCATAATTAACTAAGAGAATGGTCATTGATAATAATAATAAGCCAATGTTGGTATAACCATAATCAGACGTTCAGAACGCGTGAAAATGATAACGCGGCGTGACTGATCGACCATTCGCCACAGCTAGTACCTACTTAAGAAAACTTCCAATGTTCCGCTATTGTGTTTCGTGTTTTTTTTTTGTGTTTTTTTTTTATTTTATTTAATGGTAATTACCAAGTCCATCATACTCCTCCCCAGTTCCCAGATTAGGGATCCTTTGTTATCCACCTACACTTACTACGGAAATACCCTTCATCGTCACGTTCCCCAAGTGTCTCCTCCTGGACACGGCGGTGGGCAGCGCGGCCCACAGCGCCAGCAACTCCTGCCGCGAGCAGTTCCTGGCCAGGCCCAGCTCGGTCTGCAAGTATGGCATGCCCGGCTTGACTCTGTACACGTCCACCAAGCTCTCCGGCGAGGACCACACTACGTCTGCGTCGGGCAGGATGTTGCAAGCCGATAGAGTGGCCTCGATGAGGGACCGCTCAGACGTGGAGTTGTGGAGCAGCAGCCACGAGTGGCGGTAGTTGAACCCGCGGGAGTCGGATGCCTGGAATAAATGAATGTCTCTAACCATCTTCTAGCAAATAGAGCGATTGGGAGTACCTGAGGAGACTACCTACTTATTCTGCGCTTTTGGCTGTTCAATTGTTGAGAGTTTATATGTTTCTATTGTACCTACCTATGTATATTGAAGAAAAAGCACCTACACAGACGATAGGTAAATACTAAGATATAAAATGTCCATGTATAAATGAAAGTGGCATTCTTTCCGTCAACGTATGGCCTGTTTCCAATCTTATTACAATCATATTAGGTATGCAAACAACGTTGTAATAATAACAAAATACAGCAGTAGCTAAATTATTATACTAACTCTACACATTTATAACCTCACACTGACACATAATGTGTATATTGTAAACATACAAAGAGAGCAGTGGTGGCCCAGTGCGCAGTGATAACGGACACCACTTACGAGTTGTAGGTCGTCGTGGGTTCGAAGTTCGAACCCAGGCAGGCACTTTGCTTTGTGCAAATAATTTCATCACCACTGCTCTCAACACGGTGAAGACATGCGACATCTACCAACCCGCACTAAGCCCGCGTGGTGGATTACGGCCCACTCCCTCTCACATAGAGGAGCCAGAGGAGGCCTGTGTCCCAGCAGTGGGAACATTGTAGGCTGATAGTGCTTACATACAGAAACTCACGCTTACTTCCCACGGCAGGGGCAGCTGGACTCAGCCGGCAGTAGAAACAACAGAACGCCACCTGCTACGCTCCTTACATACGTTTTGCTTTACTAAGGGCCGATTTTTCAAACTTCGAATAATTTTTATCTGAGGAATAAAAATTGCAGTTTGACAGTTTTTGTGCAGAAAATATGTCAAATCGAAATATTTGTTCATCAGATAAAAGTTATCCGACCGACTGAAAAATCAGCATTCAATTATACATATAACTAACTGTACAATATACACAAAAACAAAAGAGGAATGTTCACGTTACCACTCCGATTATTTGAAACGGGAACACCCAAATACTCCGAAATATTTTATTCCGAATTTCCTATGTTCCGATTTTCAAAAGTCCGAATTTCATAATACCTAAGAATCATAATGTCTATTATTAAAAAAACAAAGAATTTTATCTTACCGAAAGTCATAAAATAAATGCGACTTGTTTGTTTTCCGATTTTTCATATGTTCCAAGAATCAAATGCTCGACGGGTTCTCGGTCCGAAAAACGACATTCCGATTTTCAATATTCCCAATTATTTCCGTTACCGTTACCGCACCCGAACTAAACGAACGCAATAGACGACGTAGGATGCGAGAGCGAGCGAAAGGCACCCCGAGGTTAGGTTTGGTTAGGCTATTTTAAACCCTTTACATAGAAATAGGGGCCCCGCGAAGCGGGGCTCCGTCGACATAGGATGCAAGAGCGAGCGAAGGGCACCCCTAGGTTCGGTTTGGTTAGGTTGCTTTAAACCCTTTACACAGAAATAGGGGCCCCGCTTCGCGCATCATGCATCATGCAAGAGCGAGCGAAGGGCACCCCGAGGTTCGGTTTGGTTACGTTACTTTAAACCCTTTACACAGAAATAAGGGCCCCGCGAAGCGGGGCACCGCCGACATAGGATGCAACTTGCATCCTATGTCGACGGAGCCCCGCCTCGCGCATGCATCATGCAAGGGCGAGCGAAGGGCACCCCGAGGTTCGGTTTGGTTAAACCCTTTACACAGAAAGACTCTATTGTTGGTTTTGTGCCATCTATATTCTTACAATGGAAATAAGTGTTTATTTGTCTTGCTATTCAGTTTTACAAGGCGTTATTAAATTCGTATTTTTGATGTTTCGAATTATCATTATGTCGGACTTTTTGTCATTCGATCTATTGAAACTCGGTATTTTGAGAATAGTACTTAATTATAAACGTTAGGAATATTGAAATTTCGAAATTATTAAAATAGAATGAATGATAAATTGGAGTTGTTATACCTATAAGGAATTTTGGACCATTCGTAATTATAAAAAACTGTATTTTCAAATTCGTATTTGTGACTTTCGGAATAAAGTTTTTCGTATTAATGTAGTGTACCATGCTGAAGGAGAATGCTAGTCATCTGGACGGTACCTGGCCCAGGATGAGGTCGGCGCCGGGACAGGCGAGGTCCAGCAACATGGCCTCCGGGAACCAGCCGCGCGGGGTCATCGGCGGCGCGCGCAGGAAGTCGGACACCAGCGCCAGTCGCACGCTGGCACGGTTGCTGGCGCGGTACAGCTGCGATACTTGCTCTACAAATGTACTTTGTGATGTTCTAGGGGAAAGTTGCTTTAATAATTAGAATAAGCAAACAGATTACTTGGTGAAATATCTGTATGTGCCGAGCTAGCACATTATAATGTCAGCTATTAAAACAAGATGTTACTGATTAAAAAGGATGAAGAGCATTTTCCGCGTTCTCATGTTTACCTCAGGAACCGTACCTACGTGCCTAATCGCTTAGTACCGTATTTTCAGAAAAGATACGCCATGGACATAGGATATAATTGAAGTGAAAATCTCATTAGGCGCGTTGGGCATTTTTTGAATTCGCGCCACTGTTAACGTAACCAACACCGCTTCTGATGTTTTCAGCAGTACTCGGGATGTACTCGGTTTTAATGTATATCCGATATGTCAGTGAGTGATGGCAAAGTATTCCGTTTGTGTTTTCACTTCTGTCAGCACTCCCGGAGTGCCATGGTTTTTTTTTTCAAAGAGTTTTTAACACCTGTTCAATAATCCAATTGGTAGGCAAGTGCCTACTTTGGTTTGAAATTAAATAGCTAAACCTATCTGCATTACCAGGCGTCCAGCAAATGAAGGCAGTCATCATGGACAGATCCTTGGAGAGGAAGTACGTCAGTATGAAGCTTATCAGCTCCATGTTGACTCGGTGGCAGACGGGCGCGCAGTAACGCACTGGCGCAACCCCTCGGCCCCTCGCCGCACCGCCCGTGCCGCCCGTGCTCCCAGGCGGGTAGTTAAGGGGAGGCCTTTGCTCAACGCAGTCTTATTTTACGCTTATTATTAAATTTAAAGTTGCCTGTGCCTACTATAGAAACAAACCTTCCACTTATTTACTAGTGCTCACTCAGAACTATGCGGTCAATCCAATATTAAAACAATTAACTTTGAACTGTTCAATTCATAATGCTAATATCCCGACATTCGAAACCAATTTTATTGACATTGAACTTTGTTTCTCTTTTCTTTTATTATTATCTAAAAACAAGTTTCACACGGGTGCCAACGGACTCTATTACTAAGCCTCCGCTGTCCGTCCGTCCGTCTGTCTGTCAGCGGGCTGTAACTCATGAACCGTAATAGATACCTACAGTCGAAATTTTCATGGTGTGTATTTCTATTGCCGTTATAACAAGGATAACAACAAATAATAAAAATAAAGTTAAAAATTAAAGGAGGCTCCGTGTGTATTTACGTGTATTTTACGGCGTATTTTGCCTTGTGGAAAGGAACCCTTCGTGTGCGAGTACGACTCACACTTGGCCGCTTTTTTTAAATTATTTTTCGCTTCATTTGATGTTTATGTCTGTAGGCATGTACCTACCTACTTTGTCAGATACAAATCGATTAATGTTGACATCATTTAGTCAATCATCCTTCTAATCAAAATCGACTTGTTAGTATAGTTAGGTAACTATAGCGGCCCGCCCCAGCTTCGCAAGCGTCTTCCATACTAACCTTGTCCCGGCAATACCGAACACAACAAAAAAATAATTACCTATTCAATTTTGTACAGTCGTGCGGAAGTAATGCGCGTACATAAGTACATTTCGCCGATTCATTTTTATGTATACAATTATAAAGATTACCTACTTCTCCTTAACGCCCATTAGATTGGCGATCATTATAAAACGCGGAGTGTTTGTGGAGCAATCTTTGTGCACTATTACGTAGCATTAGATAATGGTGCATTATGTCGCATAATGAGCGAAAACAGCTCGCTTATTAATCCTAATTGAATATAACAACTCGAGATAATATTACCATTTGCTGATCAGGGTGAAGGTAAAAAATCGCATGAGTCTTTACAGTAAAGTCTCCTATTCCCCCCGGAAAAATGAAGAAGTATGTTAACGAGGCAGATCACATCCCGACATACCTACCACTGTCTTCAGAGCAACTGAGCGAAGCATGCACGCCGTAACAATGAAGCGCTTCACACACAGCAGCTATAATGTAAAGATGTATATTATATTATAGCACGATACATCTCATTAGGTCTTTCCATGGAAATCGTCAGGAGACCACACACGACAGCTACAATGTATGTGTACATTATAGCGGGATGTAATGTACTTAATATACATTACAGTTGCTGTGTGTGTACATTATAGCGGGATGTAATGTACTTAATATACATTACAGTTGCTGTGTGTGTACATTATAGCGGGATGTAATGTACTTAATATACATTACAGTTGCTGTGTGTGTACATTATAGCGGGATCTAATGTACTTAATATACATTACAGTTGCTGTGTGTGTACATTATAGCGGGATCTAATGTACTTAATATACATTACAGTTGCTGTGTGTGTACATTATAGCGGGATCTAATGTACTTAATATACATTACAGTTGCTGTGTGTGAAGCGTGTTATGGACGATGTGCGATCCTTTTAACTTCGTGCTTGTGCCTACCTACCTACCCACAAGTTACAAAATTTCAATTGTTGGAAAGAATCAGCAAACAGACGAACCGCGCGTGTTGCTTTTCCCTCCCTTGTTTCTTCGATCGCCGCTGATCTTGCCGTACCTTTGTAATGATCTTTTCGTCTAGATACATGTAGTCACCATATCATTTCTGGGTTTCAGTTGCATTCACAGCTCTTTGTGTGGAATTTGTCCCAAAGAAACATTAGGTATCTAACCATCTATGCTGCACTGCACTGTTCCTACTTATTAAAGCAACAGGGATAAGCAGTATTGTAGAAGAACAACGAAGTCGAAGAAGTACAAGTGGACACTGTATCACTGTAGATATTCCCCTTATCACACTATCACACTTCACACTATATCACACTAATATTATAAAGGCGAAAGTTTGTGAGTGTGTGTGTGTGTTTATATGTTTGTTACTTCTTCACGCTCAAACCGCTGAACCGATTTAGATGAAATTTGGTATAGAGATAGCTTGAGTCCCGGGAAAGGACATAGGATACTTTTTATCACGGTATTCCCACGGGATCGAGACTTATGCGGGTGAAAGCGCGGGGCGCAGCTAGTTGAGAAAATAAACCAAAGACTGGACTATGGCATAGCGGTTGGTTTCATTCTCAATCAATGGGTACATTGTTTGTTCCCATCTCGTTGATGCTCGAAGTTCAACAGGGTTAAGTGTAGACAGACAATCTTCTGCAGCGATTATATAAATACTTACCACGCGACTAAAGGATTATAAAAAACAACAAAAACGTACATTGTATCGGTTATCAGCGCACAGTGAGGGCATAGCTTCGCATAACCTGCGGTAGTTTGTAAGTTTCTTATCTGTTGCGCAACATGCTACAGAAACCTCCAAAAACTTGCTGCGGCGACTCATCCATTACAATCGAATCGAATATTAAGTCACAACCATCTACAAGACTTTTTGTTTGCTTTCTTGTCCACTGTCCACATTAATAAAATAAATGTCATTGCTAAACCTGTTCGTTTAATCCACTCTCGGCCCCTCGACCCCTAAAAAAATATTTGTTTATTGGTTTCCTCTCAACCCTTAAACATAGTTCACACTCGACCCCCAGGGGGCGAGACTGAATTTTCATACAAAGGACAGGCATACCTCGTCCACTTTCAACCCCTAGTTCGATAAGTACCTAAAATTTATATTTTGGTACAATAAGGTACAAAAAGGTAAACGAGCAATATTAGAGAGTACTTAAGTATTACCCGACTGCGCTAGAAGGAAGGTTATGTTTTTCGAGTGTTTGTTCTTTGGCACGCTCTGTAGCCTAAGGGTTTACGAAAAGTTTACATGTAATTTGGAATGAAAAATGCTAAATTAATAAAAAAAACAACAAAAAATATTCAACGTTATAAGTAACAATAAACTAAAAAGTTGGAAATAAAAAAAAGTAATCAAAAAATATTAAAAAACCCGACTGCGGTTAAAGTCAAAGTCAAACTTAAACTAAAAAGCAAAAAAATAAATTTAGTTTTTTTAATGACTTTTTTATGATCTGCAAAAATAAACGGATTTAATTTTTCTAAACAAAGACTAACTGGTATTTCTTTAGTAACAAACTTATTCAGAATAAGTATAACTAATACGTTTTTCGTTGTCAATATCGTCTGATCTTCGTTTAGATTGTGTTGAAGATATGATAATTGGAATCATCTTCTATAATTTTCAAAAATTGTGTTGGTGGTTTTTGCTAATTTTCTATTTATGCCAACCTTCCAGTTTATTAGGGTATTTTAGTTAAATAGTATGCAACTATAGGGTAGACTGATGATTTATCATCGTAACTGTACTTTGGGGGTCGAGAGGAAACTAAAACTAGCCTGGAAAATAGAATCCAATAAAATCCACGACCCTTGGGGGTCGAGAGTAAACTATAGTTAGGGGTCCAGTGGACACTAATTATTGGGGGTCGAGGGGCCGAGAGTGGACTAAACGAACCTGTTACTTGATATTGTTTTCTGTCTCCAAATATTTCAAGTTTTGAACCAAGTATAAATCCAAGTTTGGCCATTAAATTGCACTTATTATAGAAGTAAAATAAAACAAGTGAAATAACGTCAACATAAATTGAGTCTATATTATTAATCTAAGTTCTGTATCACTATAGGTTGGAGAACGAGAGCGCGGAGATGGCGGGGCAGGCGTCGGGCTGCACGAACAGCGGCGTGTAGTTGACCGCGAAGTAGGTGCTGGCCGAGCCCAGCACGGAGCCCAGCTGTCCCACCGCGCCGCACAGCCGCATGCCGCGCGCGCCCCCCCCGCGCGCCCAGCCGTACACCCACATGCGCGCGTACGAGATCGTGCCCGACACCACCACCCACGATATCACCTGCAGGACAACAACACGCCATTATACAACATAGCCACAGGATACGATATAAACCGCTATCAAGCAGGTATAATCATACATCGTTATTTATCTCTACATCATATACAATCATAAAAAGAGAAATGTGTCTAAGACACGAGGGTCCTGAGTTACAGATCCCCCGGCTTTCTTCTACAGGACATGTTACTTTGAACAACGGTTAGAGTCAACATATTATATACATACTTAGGTATGTATAATAATAATAATAAAAGTTTAAAATTGCAATTAAGTATAAGCAAGTACAAAATTCAGAAACAAAAAATTCATAGATAAATACAAATTATGTGTCACTGATACGTCCTTAGGTATGTACATAACAAAATAAAATAAGCACGACGAAATATGAATGTTTGTAAGTGTAGGTGTGCGAGTGTAAATGTGTGGGTGTTAAGACAATGGTTTTAATAAGTTTTCAGTGGCAATGTAGTCAAGGATTTAATAGCCAAATGCGTAGTTTTATTTTAATAAATAATACTCAATGCTTATTTATGATAATATATGACATGTAGTCACTGTGGGTGAAGTGTATGTGTATGACTGTACAATGCCTGAAATAAAATGTTTTATTATTATTTTGTTTATTTATCTATTTACATATAAATTATATTTTTAAATATTAGGATATAAAAACATTTAAAAATATAAAAAATGGTAGTCCGCCGGTGTCGGGAGCAGGGTCCAAGCTACCGATGGTTAGGGCTCCAGAGACAAGAACCTCCTCACAATGCGAGCCGTATCGAGGAGTACTGCCTTCTAAATCAGGCCCTTGATCCAACCGCCTAACGAGAGCCTCGATAGATGTTGATCGAGGCTTTCGGCCATAAGGCCATTGGCCAATACGACAATCGGCACAATGATAGCCGAGCTCACATTCCACATGTCCACAACCTCGTGTGCTAAGTCAAGATATTTCTCTTTCTCAGCTTTCACGAGGTTCCCGTCATGTGGAATGGTAACATCGACAATCATTGTGCGGCGCGCTAATCGATTTATCACCACTATATCAGGCTTGTTGGCGACAATAGTCCTGTCAGTAATGATAGACCGATCCCAGTACAACGTGACATGGTCATTTTCAAGAACTGGGTCGGGCACATACTTGTAATACGGTACCTCAGAATCTACATGTTTATATTTCAAAACAAGTTGCTGGTGAATAATCCTGGCTACTTGGTTATGCCTGTGCAAGTACTCGCCGTTAGCCAGACGAGAACAACCAGAGATAATATTATGTCAGATAGACTCACCCGGACGGTGGCATGCCCGACACACGTCAACCGTCCCGTCCTTCATAATACATATGTCTCCGGTAGCTATTTGTCAAGATAACTTCGTCCATAATTGCACAGACGAAACCTTCGGTTTCTCCGAAAAGATCACCAAAACGTAGCCAGGATACGGACGCTAAGAAATCTACACCGGGCTCATGAAGACATTATTATTATATTTCATGTATTTATCTATTTACATATAAATTATATTTTTAAATATTAGGATATAAAAAAATATAAAAACATTTAAAAATACAAAAAATATTATTATTATTTACAAATAGCTTTTGAATGCGGATAGATAGATCTTTAGTTATAATCACACTATAATATTATAAAAGTGAAAGTTTGTGTGTTTGTTACTTCTTCACGCACAAAAAAAGGCTGCACCAATTGTGATAAAATTTGGTATGGAGGTAGCTGGGTAGCTGATACCCTGGATTAACACTAGGATATGCGAGTGAAACCGCGGGGCACTGTTAGTTATAATATGCTATGTTGTTATTAGTACATTATAATACACTAGCAGCGCCCCGCGGTTTCACCCGCATAAGTCTCGATCCCGTGGGAATATGGGAATAAAAACTATCCTGTCCTTTCCCGGGACTCAAACTATCTCTATGCCAAAATTCATCTAAATCGATTCAACGGTGACGTGAAGAGGTAACAGACAGACAGACACACTTTCGCATTTATAATACTATAGTATGGATGTGTGCTATGGTGATCATTGCACCCGAGGCGGTATTATGCCGGGAAGCCGAGTGTATAATGATCAATGCACACGCGTTTCACACGACGTTTTTCAACACACTTGCGAGGAAAAAAACAGACTTGTATTGTTATTAACTTTTATTGAAAGTGGCGCGCAGGTTTTGTTTTTCCGCGCGCCACGCTTGCGATGCGCGCGCAGGTATAATAAAGACACTGGCAAAACCGCTAAACAGCTTATAGAAAAAATTTAATAAACACAAAATAATGATGACTGATCGTAGTGTTGTCATATGTCAAATTGTAGTTTAGTTAGTGTGGAATTAGAAAGTACTATTGGCATAGAGAAATATACATTAGTTCAGTGAGAATACGCAATAATAGAACCCCAGTCGGGGTCTTTTCCGTTTGGTTCCGGGAGGGACCACGGACAATTTAAGATAAATAAGGATTAATTAATTTTGGGACCAAGGACAATTTAGACTATTCAAAAAAAGTGAAATATGGTCCGCGGATTCCTTTGAGCATGAAGTATCTTTGATGAGATTAAAAAAAAGCGCACATCTCCGACTATAGTCCACTTAACAAAGGAGTTGTAAAGTGCGTGAGCTGGGTGGGCCTTAGGCGATTTCTTCAGAAAGCTGTTTAGGGTGCTTAGGGAGTAAACATACTAAAAGTCCCCGCGTCTAGGAGGTGAGCCGGAGTGGGGGGGGGAGGGATAAAAGTTCCCACTTCTGAGTTTTTCGCTAATATCTTTAAAACGGTGCGTCGTAGAGAAAAAATATCTTCGACGTAATAAAAGCTAATAAAATTTTCTACAACTTTCATCTAGACACTTTTTCACTTTACCATATTTCATCTTAACTGGTTCAACGGTTTAAGCGTGAAGAGGTAACAGACAGACAGACATCAGCGGAGCTTTTCAGAGCGTGATGCTCGAAAACTGGTTAGAATTTAGAAAGACCGGCCAAGTGCGTGTCGGACCACGCACAATGAAGGGTTCCGTATTTGGAACGACTTTTTAGCAAGGGCGCTCGCGAACCGCAGCGCTGTACCTACTGCTGACACGAACACGCAATTTTGCTATTTAAAAGTTTTATTTGAGTTTTAATCACGATGGTTGGATATTGTGATGCTTTTCCGAATTCGTATTTACATAAACTGTTTGTAAGATTTGGCATTTTTAATATCATGCGATTTAATAACCGATTATTTACAGATAAGTCATTTAAACTAAACTATTTTAGTGTTTTTATTCCATTACGAACGTCGGGTTCGTATATAAATAAACAATTGAACTACAAGGTCACTTCATAATAATGCACATGTTCGGGCAGCGCCGCCCGTCGTCTTTCGGTTCCCCGACACCAATCGCTTTCCGCGCCATATTTTACGCTACGCACGACAGCCAACCCTACTAGATTTCACGCACACATTTGCACGTATACAAACGTCATTTGGTTATGTAGTAGTAATAGGTAATTGTTTTGCGAGCGTTGTATGGAGTGTCCGAGGTGTGCTTGAGTATCACAAAAATTAGCACTTTAAAGCTTAATATTTCACAAACGGTTCCCTGAATCGAAAAATAGCTTTCACAAACCCGCAATATTTGTGAAAGACCTATCCAACGATATCCCACACCATGGGGCAGACGAGGAAAAAAAACTTCCTTACTTTACGTGTACGGTTTCTACGGTATCCTAAAAAAATGTTTTTTTTCATGATTTTATTTTACTTTGTCGGCGTGATTAATATGTATATCCATGCCAAATTATAGCTTTCTAGTAATAAGAGTCTCGCTGAGCTAAGCTGCGGACAGACGGACGGACGGACGGACAGACGGACACAGCGAAACTATAAGGGTTCCTTGTTGACTACGGAACCCTAAAAAGTGTATAGGACAATGCTGTTTAGCTGCGTTCACAGTTGGTGAGGGGGAGCTGAAAGCTAATAAAATGTTCTATAAATGTCACACTTTTTCTAAATTCTAATCAGTTTTTGAGCATCACGCTCTGAAAAGCTCCGCTGGTGTCCGTCTGTCTGTTACCTCTTCACGCTTAAACCGCTGCTGAACCGATTTAGATGAGATAGTTTGAGTTCCGGGAAAGGACATGGGATTGTTTTTATCCCGATACCCCCACGGGAAACTTATGCCGAGTGAAAACGCGGGGTGCTGCTAAGTAGTACATAGATAAGAGTTGCGATAACTCAACGGCTGAACGGATTTGGATGAGCACCAGGTTAGGTACCTACTGACATTCAAAAAACCCTGAACCCTTCCTCTACATAAATATGACAAAGATGATTACCGACCTAACTCATCAGACTAGACGAGCCGAAGAGAGACTGGCGCCAAGCAAGAAGTAACGGAACCAAAACGTTCTCGCAATAGTCTGGAACACAAAACCTCAGTTTTACTTGAACGATTTGTTTGTTGCTAACAGAAATTATGAGTAGGTAATGAATTTCAAGTCAAGGTGAGTCCGCGCTAGGGAAATAGTTGTGCAAGCTAGCAATTTGTATAGTTGAAATAGGTATAGAATCAGTTATTATCTACTGTTATCGCCGAGTGTTTTACAAAGGTGTTATTTTTTATATTTATTTGGGACAAAACACAGTTATACATTGCAGCATTTACATTAGTAGTTAAGTATATAAACAAAAATGTTTATTTGATAACCATATTTATACAATGCCAATGCCAAGATGCATATTACAATTCAATTCAATTTTATTCAGTTACAATTCACATTGCGTTCGAATATAATTCAGCATGAAACATCAACAGTCGAAAAAACCGGCCAAGTGCGAGTCGGACTCGCACACGAAGGGTTCCGTACGGTTTACGATTTATGACGTATTAAAAAAACTACTTACTAGATCTCATTCAAACCAATTATCGGTGGAAGTTTAAATGGTAATGTACATCATATATTTTTTTTTAGTTTTATCATTCTCTTATTTTAGTTTCGGAAAAAAGTGGCTGTGACATACGGATGGACAGACAGACATGACGAATCCATAAGGGTTCCGTTTTTTGCCATTTGGCTACGGAACCCTAAAAACGTACAACCACCTATTGTCCACGAAGTAACATCGGAGTAGGTATGATAATGAACGCACTTTAAATGTGCGAAAAAAAATAAAATAAATAATTACTTAAAAAAAAATTCAATCGACTTCAAAAAGAAATTAACCCAAAATTATGAAATACCTTTAATTTCGGAAGTCGGCGTCCTGGGATCTGTATTTTAGTTTTAGTTTTTTGCCACCGACTCGACTTCCGAAATTAAAGTTATTTCATAATTTTCAGTTAAGTACTTAATTTATTTTTGAAGTCGATTAAATTTTTTTATTATTACTTTTTTATTTCGTAATTTTTAGTTTTAAGTAAAAACTGGAATATTTGTTTGTAATAAGTAGGTACATAATAGTTTTGTTGTAAATATTGCACTACAGTTTGACCAAGGTTTTGAGATGTTTTCCCTTTGACACTACAGCTGCAGCGTTCGGGAAGCTACGCAATATCTTCTCGTCCCACATACCGCAGTGTCTCATGAATGACGAAAGTCTTTGACCAGTGCGTGTTGCCAGTGATGACATATGGCACTGAAACGTGGTCGCTCATGCTGGGCCTTATTAGAAGGCTGAAAGTCACCCAAAGGGCAACGGAGAGGGCTATGCTTGGAGTTTTCCTGCATGATCGAATCAGAAATGAAAAGATCCGCAGGAAAACCAAGGTAACCGACATAGCCCGAAGAATTGCCAAACTTAAGTGGCAGTGGGCAGGGCACATTGCTCGCAGAACAGATGGCCGATGGGGCCGAAAGGTTCTGGAGTGGCGACCGCGTACCGGCCGCCGCCGCTTTACGTTACGAAAGTACTGGTCAGTAGCAAAGGGTTTCATTTTGACAGTTCAACAACACTCATTGCGTTATTTATGTTGTTGAACAGACACATTTTTCGAACATAATAAAGCAATGGATTAGCAATATCCTTCAAAATGATTCAGATTGATAGTGTGATACGCAATTACGGTGCTGGGATCTTGATTTGATAGCAAACTCAACTAGCTCCTAACTTAAAATCTTGTGTATGCACTCTGAAGATGCAGATTTAAATGCGAAATTTTTATCAAAGAGATTGGCAGAACACGTGAATCTTCTAACAACACTATCTCGAACAGCAAAACCAGCAAGTCTTGTATTCACGGATATAATAATAATTGGGTAATGCATAAGCGCACTACCTCCTGAACTAGTCTAGCGTTCTCAAGTAGTTGAAACTAAACATAAAAAGGTAAATTTAAATAAAAGTAAATTATACAGTACAAGGTTAATTTAACTGATTGCGCACGTAGCGTGGTATTCATTGTGATAAATGATGTAGGTGTGTGTGTGTAAGGGAGTGTGAAAGGGTGTTTGTGTATCAAATTGGCACGGTTAAAATGTGTGTTCGGATTAGTGATGTTGTAATGTGTATAAGTATGTAGATGTGTATGTGTATATGTTACCGGCCAAACCCGATTTCAGGACAAACTAGTTTAGCCTAGGCTAAACTAGTTCCGTCGACATAGGATGCAAGGGCGAGCGCCTTGGCACCCCGAGGTTCGGTTTGGTTAGGTTACTTTAAACCCTTTACACAGAAATAGGGGCCCCGCGAAGCGGGGCTCCGTCGACATAAGATCCAAGGGCGAGCGAAGGGCACCCCCTATCGCGTATAAGAAGAACTAGTTTAGCCTAGGCTAAACTAGTTTGTCCTGAAATCGGGTTTGGCCGGTAACATATATATGTCGCAGGGAAATGAGAATATCCGGGATTTCACGAAATCCCGGTAGATGTCGAATATTCTTGTTTATTACGTCTTCTTACTAAAAGTACCTAGCGATATGACAAAATAATAATTTATCGTCAGTAATAGGTATGTCGTTTCACTAAACTAAATCTAGTAAAATGTCAGAAAAGCGGATACTGCGAAGCGAATAAAAATCGAGCCATGCATTAGCTGGAAGAATTTCTACATTTGGAGGACAAGGCTTTAAACAATGTAATTGTGAAAAATCAAAGGTCCAGTGCAAAACCAAAAGATGTATTTGCAAGAAGCTAATTGTTTTGTGCAATTCAAGGTGTCACAAATCACTGCCTTATTTAAATAAATAACAAGATTTTCCATTTTCCATCAGGAGTAAGTCATTGTCTTAATTGTTGAGCCTCGCATACTTTTAGAAGTCTATTTAATTTTTTTTTAATACTTACATTTATTTTTTTGTACCTAATGAACGAATCCACATAGGTAATAGAAAAAGGTATAATACCTCAATGTCAGATTATTATGTTTAGTTGATTAAAACTTTATTTTCTAATAAAAATGCACCAGTTAATTTGTAATTTTGTTTTTTATGTTTAGTTGATTAAAACTTTATTTTCTAAAAAAATGCACCAGGTAATTTGTTATTTTGTTTTATTACTTTATTCATCAACAGTATTCTTTATTTCACTACATTTAGTTTAGTGAAATGACATATCTCTGACTTATATTTTGTCATATCACTAGATACTTTTAGTAAAAAGACGTAATAAACAAGAATATTCGACATCTACCGGGATTTCGTGAAATCCCTGATATCCTCATTTCCCTGCGACATATATGTATGTATTTAAAATATGCGTAGGTTTGCGATTATACAGTCAGTTTAGTTTCCACTTGCTCATAATCTAGCTTGGTTAGCCAATCGACAATACCTTTTCCGAAATCGTGGTTATTTAAGTTATGACTATCCTTTGCTGGATATGTGAACATTGACGTGCAACCTGACGGAAATATTTATCGATAACTCAACTAGGCCTACACAAATACATACAAAACTCAATTATATACTACATCACAAAGTTGTCTCATGATCATGTGTGTGTGTGTGTGTGTGTGAATGTGTGGTAGTAATTTGGGATAATTTAGATAATTTTAATGTAGCTTGATAACATCACGGAGTGACCCACGTGCAGCGTAAGGCACTTTGTACACGGGACGGTTTCTTTACGGTACGGCATGCGATATAAACCGAGCCGTAGGAACAACGTGTCTGTCAGCAGCTTCCACAGTGATCCATTAAAAACGACGACCGTGCCAAACACGGCGAATAAACCGTAATTTTTCACGGCAAGAAAAACGTGTGTGAATAAAGGGCCTAACAGATAAACATACAAATTGTTCACGACAACATCTCGAACTTAGACTTCTATCGGACAAGAGTTTCCCAAGAGCAGCTTATGGAATCGCCTGTCGGCTCAGCACATGGAAATATACTTCCAAAAACTAGAAGCCACTAGCCAGGAAATGTAGGGCTTCGGTTTGCTACTTAGCTTAGCTGGACGCTTTCTTCGGAATGAGATAATAATATATTTTAAAGGAATACTCACAACTAAAGCTTCCCCGGGCGCGGTGTGCTGCAGTGGCGGCGCGGGGCTGAGCAGTGCGGTGGCCAGGATGTAGGCGAAGGGCGCCGCGCACAGCACCAGCAGCGCGCCCAGCGCGCGCGCCGGCAGCGGCCGCAGCCACACGCCCGCCAGGCACGCCGCCGGGTTGGCCATGGCACCGAGCGTCACCGCCAGGTGGTACGCCTGCGTGCCGTACGGCATGCACGAGTACGACTGCACCGACGGTAGCACGCCGTTGTTGAGCGCGTTCAGCAGCGCCATCAGCAGCATCACGCCCACCCAGCGCGGCGCCAGCAGTGACGGCCGTTCTGACGTGGCCTCGTCGTCTTTGGCCGCAGCCGCCGGAGCCACGCGCTCCGTCTGGAATCCCTTGTAGTTGTTGATGACGACAAAGGCGGCCAAGCTGGTCGCCGAGAGCCCGCCCTGCAGCAGCAGGAACACCATGGAGTCGAAGCGCGCGGGCGGGTAGTGCGCCACCAGCGTGCTGTTGTCGGCCGACGGCAGGCACTCGGGCTCGCCGCCCACTCCCTGCGCCAGCGCCAGCAGGCTCGGCACGAACCCGCTCAGCCCCTCGCCCACCAGGTACGTGGCGAGGTATACGTCGCGGAAGTGGCGCAGGTACGGGTAGAACAGCACGGAGCTGGTGCAGCCCACCAGCGCCGCGAAGAAAGTCAGCGCCAGGTAGGCCACTGAGCGCTCCTCACCGCCGATTACCGACGTCTTCTCGTACAGGAACGCGTTGAGCAGGAGCGCCAGCGTGCCGATCACCAGCAGCGCATAAATGTAGAAGGCATCCTTGACGCTGGGCAGAAGGCGGCGCATGAGCGCATACAGGAGCAGGCCGCTGTTGGCGAGCTGCACGGCCATCACCATGGACGAGGGCAGCGCCCAGCCCTCGGGCAGGCGGTCCACCAGCAGCGGCAGCTGCACGTACAGCCCGTTGACGCCGAGCCACGTGCCGATGCCCCAGAACACCATCAGCACGTCCAGCGCCACGAGTCGCTGCGCACCCCACATCTTGGCGGTGGCTCCGTCTCCTCGTTCAAGGCACGGCGAGCTCTCCTTGTCCTCGTTCAACCTGCGGCACGACGAGTGCTTACAGTCTCAGCACTAGCTTCACTGCGCTGAGTTGGCGAGTGATAACAAGCCGGTTTGCAACGTTGCTGACAATTTGTATTTATACCAACTTATAGCTAAGAAAGTATATCTACTTATTTGTTTACGTTTTTGTACGAATTATCGTGAGCTAACTTCTCTCTGTAAATAAGCGTGTGAAATGTTGCTTTATATATACATACTTAGTAAGTTCAAGATAGCGCTCTGATAAGATTAGCGACGAGTGCCAGGAGTGTGAGCTGATGAAGCAATAGAGACGACTGCAGCTGCTGAACAGATACTGCACACTGACCTTATACCTACAGCGCTACAGCCGTATAGCAATCATCTTCATGCTACCAGCATCGTGTTCCACATGTTAGTGTAAACGTAGTGTGTACCGGAGTTCGCGTTCGAGTGTTAGTGCAACAGAGCCGTCCACTGATAATGAACTGGACGGAAACCGATAAAATAACGAAATTATGAAGCAGTAATTACCGATAGCACCGATTGTATCTACACGACAACAGACGACGAAAGACTATAGATAAAGTGATATTTAGAGAAGGTTCCGATGAAGACGTGTTATTGGCGGAGACGAGTCCGCGACTGTGCTGCGCAGCACAGAATACTTAAAGTACTACGTACAGAAAGGACACTCCCTTCCCCGCACTAACATCAGTTACCGCACCTCACCCCGCACTTCGGCATATTCGTCGCAGTTATTTAAGGTGAATGGGTAGTTGTAGCCCGCGAAATTCAATTTTTCTTACGTTTTTTGCAATTTTCAGGTCAGTGTCAGGTTGTATCTTGATGAAAATATGATTCGCAACAATAACAGGTACGTATTCACAAAATTATAATAATTAGAATCATTAATACATCTTTCTAAGTTAGATTTCTACCGTTAAGAACAAATCTCGTATGGAAAAGTGTTGGTGGTAGAAATCTAACTTAAACAGATGTATTAATGATTCTGATGATTATAATTCTGTGAATACGTACCTGTTATAGTCGCGAATCAAATTTTCATCAAGATACAACCTGACACTGACCTGAAAATTGCAAAAAACGTAAGAAAAATTGAATTTCGCGGGCTACAACTACCCATTCACCTTAACAAGAGCGCTCGCAAACACAAGTACCTCACGCACACATTCATACGTATACAAACGTCATTTTTTAATGTAGTAGTAGTAGGTAATTATTTTGCGAGCGTTGTATCACAGTATAACGTAATCTTTCTACTGTGGTTGTATGGAGTGTCCGGGGTGTGCTGCGCAGTCCGGCTGCCGACGCTGGCGAACGTCGCTACATCGCGGTCGGCGTCGCCCAGACACAATACCTCCCTCCCATGTACTGCTGCACGAGGCACGACGCGGCGACGACCATAAGTTAGTGAGTAATTTATATTATTTGTGAACCGCGAACACTTATCAGAACAATATAATGATTGTCTTTTAATAAATTAATATTGTGTGTCAGCTGTTACTGTGAGAAGTTGTGATAACTCGTACGAGACGTAACTTGCTTGACGCAAGACGCAATATAAGTCGTCGAGGTCACTGTCACGATTAAAACAATAGCTAAAATAATTATTAATTTATCATTTTATACTAATTACGATGTAAATGAGTGGTTAGTTGAAACATTGTAATCTATCTATCTTAGTACATAAATAAAAAAAATTGCCGAAATATATGTACGCACGTAACTTCCGAACGACTGCACCAATTTTGTTGTGTTCGGTATTGGCTGGACTAGGTTTGTATGAAAGAAAATTTCGGAAATTCGAAAAAACTAATTGTACCCGTGCGAAGCTGGGGCGGGCCGCTGGTTTTGTAATAAATAACTCCGTTGTCTAATACAATGTTAGTTGTAAAGAGATAGACGACAGCCCCTAAGCTGTGGCATCATACTTGGTTCAATCGTAGTTTCAGCAGTCGGCTCCTAGCAACAAATACATTGACCAGCGTCATACCACAAGTGAAGGAACCGCTCGTTCGCTAACTAGGTACCTATGGATAAGACTAGGGAAACTAACTAGCACAAAAACAATAAAGTAAATAAATTGGCTAGATTATGTAAATGCAACAAGTTGTAGTAGAGATAATGAAACAGTACCTACACAATTAAACATACCCGTCATCCATTTCAACGAAAAACTTGTTAGTAATGTAAGTAGTTAGTAAGAGAACGTGCGCGGGCGCACGCTGGTCATTCAGCTCCTCGACGCATCGCCAACAGAGCAGAGCTCCTAGACAACTGACCTACATGCAACGACCACTTACATCTTAAACAACGAACGTCTCCGCAAACCAGTTCTTATCACTCCCTTTGATTGATAATTAACTGGACAATTTAATTATGCAGTGTATTGTGACGTAACAGCCGAACGAGAGACGAATGCGCAGTGTTAGCTTTTGTAATGAATTCCGACACAACCACCTTTATCAACAAGACTTGTCTGAATAAAGAGCACACGGTCCGACCGCCGACGAGCCAGCGCTCAGCACCGGCGCGGCGGTCGTATATCTACATAAGTAAATACGACATGATTGATGGCAGGAGCCGGGAGGCTGCTGTTCAAAACTCGGCCGCTGAAATATTTGTTCAGGGCATGCTACTTATTTGATAAGGTGTGTACACAGATATTAGTAGATACCTACCGGCAGGGCAGAGCCATGGAGTCGCGGGCGCGGCGGAGCAGCGCGGCGCGCGAGCATGCCGCCCGCCGCAAGCCGGCCGCGCGCCCTTAGCTGTGACACGTGCCATGGAATGGGTCAAGCGGAACACACACCACGCCAGCTATCGACAGACACATCGGTGAACCGCAGACGAAACAAATTTATTCTCAGATTGACCTGAACGGCAGGAGCCATACGACTGGACGTGTCTGTCGATAGATCGGATGGCGCACACGGGCGGTCGCCTGCAGACAGCTCTGTATTGTTCACAGATTACTCACTGCACGCCGGCACGCATGCTGTCTGGAAGCGACGCCATTGCTGCAGAATATATCTCACAATATTGACGACCGCGCATTTAGGAGCATCTGGGTACATTCTTGCCTTATCAAGTACATGCAGTCAACACAAACAAACAGCACAACAGCTGGCTTTAAGTTAATAATATTCATATTTAATGTAAAGGCTGATTTACACAGGGTAAGTAACCGACTCCAAACTCAAGACAAGTCAGTGCTGACCCAATATTTACCTAGTGTTAATTTGGAGTCAGTGGAGTCAGTACAGTACTACTGACTCCAAATTCAATTTACACTAGGTAAATATTGGGTCAGCACTGACTTGTCTCGAGTTTGGAGTCGGTTACTTTACCCTGTCTAAATCAGCTTTCACAAACAATGTTGCAAGCTGTTGACAGCAATGGAAGAGATAAGTCTTGAGATATGTTTTGTAACAATAAGCCCTGAAGAATGAAAGATTTTTTTTTCCTTCTATAGCAGCTGAGCCGATGTTGACTATTCTGAATTATTAGCAATTATTATGAATGTCATAAACATAAAAATCTGCTAACAAACAGTCAAATGATTTCTATTAGTACTTATTGCTTTATGATGACTTGATGACCTCAGCCCAGCGTTTATTAGTATTATTAAAAATTAAGTCATTATAGAGTATACCTATACTATGGAAAAAAACTGAAAGAATATACAGTTAATAGTTATTTGCTTAGGAAATACCCAATATTCTCAACACAACTACAGTTGTCACATTGAGGATAATGGTAACATGCGGGGACCAGTCTCTGAGAATATTGAATATTATATAGAATATGGTTTTCTAAAGCAATATGATGCAACATAGCTTAACAGAGGTAACATTAAGTGATGTCTTGAGAAACAAATTCTTTAAATTACAAAAGGATGTGAAACTTTAACCATATCCATACTTAGATGTTCCACATGAGAAGACTTAGTTGCACCATAAAGATGATAGTATTGCAACACTGGATTAAGAACAAACACACTGACCATTGATTTTATTAGAATAAAATCAATAGCTTAAATTGTTATGTAACAACCAACACTGAGTCTAAATTGGAACTAATTGGTGAGCAATCAGCCAACACAGGCAGTCAGTTCATATTCTGAAGTCTACTGAGTCTCAACTGCATAATTAGTACAATTCACTCAAACCAACCCACCACATTTAGCTAAAGTTATTGAATAGATAGAATTGTGAAAATAACTACATACTGTGCAAAGGAAGCTGGCATTATCCCCTCATGTATGCAGAAGATAGTTCAGAAGACTTGTCACCTGCAAACCACAACACTTCAGTTCCACCTGACTCAGCACTACCGAGGAGTGTCTACACTACGGAGGAGGCTCTACAACCAGCAGTCCCTTACAGGACATAACAACTACTGAGATCTAACACAAAAGGTACCTACTTACTAGTTCATTAGTAGTTGTTTTAGAAATAGGAACTAAGTCAGTTCAAAATTATTTCAATGACTAAATAATTCTTAAGTATGTTAATATATACAATAAGGAACTGGGAACTGCAAAAATTGTGTAATTGATTTATTTATTGTTCAGAAAGCTTACAGTCTAATATCTAGGTAAATATTGTACAATTAGCGCTTACAGCTTTTGCCATTCACCACTCACAAGCTTCCACAAATTAAATAAGGACTTTCTAAGTGACTATTATTAAGTAATAATAAAAGCAGAATAATTTGTAGAGAAACATCAAGGGTAAGTACGTGAACATAAATTTCTAGCCTGTGACAAGGCATACAAAACTGCACACTGGTGATATTCATTGGATTATAAACATATTTACAAACCTCACGCTGCTCGCCATGCCGTAGTTTTAAGGCACTCGTTCAGCACTTGTCGTCCGTTCGGTATCACAGTACGGTCCAAAATATTTCATTCAAGAGTTTCACTGTTGCGTACAACTTTACTTCCTTCCATCATTCTCTTAAAACGGGCTCTCTGTCTTATTAAACCTTTTAGACACTATGAAACCGACCTGAATGACTTCGGCTAACACTTGGAACTTAATAAAATAAATAAGTACAAAAGTAAATTCGTAGATAAACTTAGAAACTACCTATGTTCAGTGAATTTCTTCCTGGATCTGAAATCTGAAATGATTTTGACAGCAATGAATGACAGCGCACTGCACATGACGAGAACAGCTGTTTTTTTTTTTTAATTATTTTAATGGCGTGGTTGCTGGGACCTTTTAGCCAGACAACAGCTGTTCAAAGTTTAAGGGAATAGAAACTAATTAGTCGATTACAAGCGGATTTTACATTTAGTCAAATAAGATTTGGTCTAAAGGGTCTAAACAGTAAATACTACGTAATTAAGAAATTAAACACAAAATTTGTTCTAGCTAGGAATCTTACATTGGATCTAACTTACGTTTTGGACAACAATACATTTTTCCTCGTACCTGATTCCTGTGACCAACTTGTTTGCAGTAAGAACATGTTGGTTTTTGTCGAGTACTTTTTTCAGTTGTTTGTTTCTGAACAGATGTTGTTGGCACGGAATTGTGATGTCTAGGAATGCTAGAGGAACTTGGTTCGTTAACAACAAAGAGATTTAAGATAGGTACAATAGAGAGGCTATGCAAAGAAATGTCATACAAAAACTGTGATCCCATGTCTCACTGACGCCATCTAGCATAATATAGCAGAATTTGAGCGGCATAATGCAAACAAAAATAGCAAACATGAATTAAATTTGTCAAAATATATTCAGCTATAGCTCGGTAGGTGGCCAGTGTGGCTAGTGTTGCCAGATCCGATTTTCAATCCATGGATTAAGGTAAATAAAAAAATATCGAAAACTTGTCTCAGAAAACAAAAAATATTTTATTCGCTACTATTCATTGTCCGTGTCACCATCTATGATAGGGTATCAGTTTCAGTGTGTGTTTTTATGTAAGTAGATAATGTACATGTTAAAATAAAATAAATTTAAATTTGCCTGCTTTGCCGCCGAATTATTATGTTTTTTGTGTTTTATATTTGCTTTTTGTGCAAGTAGACCTATTATGTCACAATGGGCATAGTTGTTTGCAATTGTCGGTTGCGTTTCGTTTTTAGCTAAATTATTTTTATTACTCTTTTGTTTACAAGTTATTTATTATTTACCAATAAATATTATCGATAACAGAATCACATCTCTGTAAGGCAGTATAGTCCGACTTTTAAATAGCTGCAGTAAAATGACACTTCTTACTATAATTTTGTTAAAAAAATTTGCCACACTAAGGATCTGGACACATTGTTCGACGGCCTTTTGCACTTTGCCGATTGAAAAGGAGCACACATGCTCTCTTTTTCTATGGACAAACCGTCGAAAGCCGTCGATCAATGTGTCCCGACTCTCTCTACTAGTGATGATATTAAAATGCAATGAAACATCGTTTTAATTTAGACAGGCATTCGAAATTGAGCAGTGTTGATTTAACCGTAAACAAAAAAATATTCTTTGTATTGATCGGATAAAATATATGTTGTAGTTTCAAATCAGCGTAAATACATAGTCTACCAAAGATAATTTTGTTTTAATTTTTGCTCTAAAACTCCGATCTAAGAAATCAATTTTTTAAATAAATTAAAGGATTACTAACTTTATAGGATTATTTACAAAACACCAAAAACCTCAAAAATAAGAATATTTAGAAGATATGTTTGTGATTAGAATGAACGCTTTTTATAAATCTAACCCGATCACTGATGTGATGACAAAACAGTAATTAGTCATTGCTCAATGTTTTTGTTGTAAACTTATATTATCCTGTATTTCATTATAAATATCATTTTCTAATAATAATTATCCTCTTTTATAAAATCAATTTAACAATCATGATCGATTTTGAACTGAATGTTACTAAAATTAATCGATTATTTGGTTAAAAATTTCGTTGAAAAGTGGTAACACTTATACTTTCATTTTACTGCAGCAATAATAAGGCTATTCAGCAATAGATGGCGTTTATTACAAAATTAGGAAATTTTCTAGATCTATTATGAAAATTATTTGATTCAAATTATTCAGTAAATATAAATAATGCATACGAAAATAAACTGAAGCTAGATCCAGTCGTTCTACCATAGCGAGACTTGCAATAACGCAATGCGCAACTCGGCATATTTCTTTTTAAATAATTTTTTTTGGTGGACACGATTGCGTCGATGCGACTTGACGCGCAGGCGTACGTCACTAGACTGAGAGACTTGAGACCACTAGGTACAAAGTATCGGATCACGATTTTGTTCGCAATGTCCCGTCTATTGTACATATAAAATTTTAATGTCTTTGGTTAACAATTAACATTATTGGAATAGGTTTCGGGCATAAAATAACTGATTCTTTACTAAAAAAAAATTTTAAATTTAAATTTAAATTGAATTTTATTATAAAGATACGATTTTCTTTCGTAAGTCATGTCTGCAGGGCGTTTTTCTGAAGGAAACCCGTATGACCTTATTCGGGTTCAAAACCTTTGCTACAGTTAGTTGACTGTCAGTATTTTTACGTAGGTAACGCATGTGCCCTTTATTATTTTCATTCGTTTCAAAATAACAGAAATGCAGGTTGGTTAATAGCTACATAATCATGATGAAAAATGGGTTGTAGCTGTGTCATGGACACGGCGCGGCCGTGTGTTGTACGTTTACGTAACGGGATTGATCCAGTGTCGATATAGAAGTGATTTCATCAATTGCATAATTTCAACCGCCCCAGCTGCAGATATACTGGCACCGCCGCTCGGCCACATTCATTCTTTTACGCTCCAGGCACTGCTGAAATCGGTCATATGGTGTTTTATTGGTACCATTTCATTGCTGTTGAAAAGCTCTTTCCAACCATATACGAGCTCAGTATTTCGATTTCGCTTTTCGACGCGTATAGGCCGACATTATATATTTTTAATATTATTTTAACAAATTAAGTATATTCACAGTCACTATTTTACACTAATGTTTTGTATAAAATCGATAGATTTGATGAGAGCTGACGATTGAAACTTAAAAGAACGTCGTAGCTTTTTAGAGTCAAAAGTTATACTAAGTAAGTGGAAATCTCGATGCGCAGCAAAATTACCTCAAAATGACGGCGCTTCCCCCTCCACCACGTGCGATGCGTCACAGTCGTCACTTGACGTGATGAATTCTTTGATCCTTTAGCTATCCAATGGTATAATTGAATTTAGGATGGAGAAGATGGATATGAAGCTGCAACACCAAACTGTATGCCCCGATTTTGTTACCATTAGTTTTTTTGACTAGCCCCCCCGCTATAGAAGCAATTTTAGAGATGCATTCACGTTAAAAAAATTTGCCCAGTCGTAAGTTCTTACAAAAGTTTCTCCTTTCTCATCACCAGTAAGAACAGCTACTGTTGATTTTGTTTTCGGACAAGCTTGAACAGCAGCTGCAATAACATCCTTTAAATTATTACATTCCCATTTCCTGAAACTTTTTTTAAATAGACCGAAATACATGTCGGGAGCAAACTTGGTACCGTTAACCCACGGGAAGAAAAGACATACGGAAACTTCGGTGTCTGCCTGTTAAAACTCGCCATGTTGCATATTGCATGACAAAGTTATTTTTATTTTGACCAGCACAATTATCTTCAAATTCTTCAATTCTTGTCGACAGTTATCGATGTAAGTATACATCTTTTTGAGGCTGACCTTACTATATCATTAGTCGATCTTGCAATGGCTTTCATTTTGAAAGTTCAACCACATTCATTGTTATTTACGTTGTTGAGCGGAAACATTTTTCGAACATTGATTAGCAATATCCTTCAAAATGATTTAGATTGTGATCGACAGTGTGTTACGCAATAAGAGTGCGGGTCAAATTGCACCCGTAATCGCCCTGATAATCATCGTTCGTTTAAGTAATGTCAAGTCACGGAACTTGAATGATAAGCACGGAAAAGCAAATTATTGTCTGTCACAACTTTTGATTCGTTGTAAGTTGTCAGCCGAGGACCTCAGTACAATGCTCGATGAACTCAGTAGAGCCTCTGAAAGAGTGGGTCTGAAAATGAACATGGACAAAACGAAGGTCATGTCAAATGCCCATGTAACACCCACTCTCATGAAGATCGGAGACGCTACACTCGAAGTCGTGGACGAGTATATTTACCTAGGACAAACTGTCCAGTTAGGTAGGTCCAACTTCGAGAAAGAGGTCAATCGTCGAATCCGACTCGGCTGGGCAGCGTTCGGGAAGCTACGCAATATCTTCTCGTCCCACATACCGCAGTGTCTCAAGACGAAAGTCTTTGACCAGTGCGTGTTGCCAGTGATGACATATGGCACTGAAACGTGGTCGCTCACAATGGGCCTTATTAGGAGGTTGAAAGTCACTCAAAGGGCAATGGAGAGGGCTATGCTTGGAGTTTCCCTGCGGGATCGAATCAGAAATGGAGAGATCCGCAGGAGAACCAAGGTAACCGACATAGCCCGAAGAATTGCCAAACTTAAGTGGCAGTGGGCAAGGCACATTGCTCGCAGAACAGATGGCCGATGGGGCCGAAAGGTTCTGGAGTGGCGACCGCGTACCGGAAGGCGTAGCGTTGGAAGGCCTCCCACAAGGTGGACCGACGACCTTGTGAAGGCCGCAGGAACTCGTTGGATGCGAGAAGCACAAAACCGGTCGAAGTGGAGGTGCTTGGGGGAGGCCTATGTCCAGCAGTGGACGTCTTTCGGCTGAAATGATGATGATGATGATGTCAGCCGTATGAAATGGCTAACTCGGCGAATTGATGAAGTGCGTCAATCTGCTCAATAACCAAGTTCCCTGGCTGTACATCGTTGTAGATCACTGCACACTGAAGTTACACTGATCTATTGAGTGTAATCGATTACATGTGGAATAATATCCAACTGAGAGGGGTTCACAAACATACCAAATAAAAACAACGGTCGGTTCGACAGTATTTTAATTTAAAATTTCAAAAAGCAAATACAATAATCTCCGCATGACTCGTCTCATAAAGCTTTACACGTAAAGTAGTTATCTTTAATAGTACATAATAATAAATATAACAAACAGTGAAGTACTGCGCGCGCGTGCGTGTGAGGCGCTCGCCTACTTGTCCTTCTCGCTGTCCGACTTCCTGCCCAGCGGCACGGCCGCCCGCACCCTGCAACACACATACGTTAAGGCACTGACACAGCACACCTACTTACGCACACATGCTACTGCATCGTCTGCATCATGTTTGCCAGGGGAAATAATTGCTAAGCAAATTGACTAGGTAACAACTTAAATGTCCATAAATATTCTAAACACTACTGTCATTATTTGACAGTACAATGGCAATACCACCACCTGTACCAATCTGCTAAACAATTAATTTCCCTTACTGTACATTACAGACACCTGTCATACACATACTTCTGCGTCATAAGTAGCGGATACCTTCATGTCTGCAACATTAGTGTGAACGAGTGTGCTGCCTCATCTGATAGCAACCGCGCATGCTTTACGAGTAGGTATAATTTGTATTTAATTTATTATTTCAAGGTTGATATCGATGGCTGTTATTTTGACGCATTTATTTTTGTGTTGTAAAGTGGATTTAAACGGCGCTTACAGAATTGAGTTATGATCGGCTGTACAAACATTACCTACACGTAGGTACATACCTACACACGTGAGGTGTAGGGATGTGTTGTAGCAATGTAAGGAGGAATTACAGAATGCCTACATATCAAGCTTTCGAGAGATCTGAGAGGCTTGAACTAGCATGCCGATGAACATGTTTCCACTATTTCAGCCCATAGTTGAAAACTAAACAGATTTATTTAAAACTACGCTGTTCTTTAACATTTCAAAAACAAGTCCTGATTCATAAGTAATAGTTTATTCACAGCCAGCCACGTGACATTGTTGAAATTGCTGAACAATAGCTACCTAAAGACATATTCCAATATTTTGTTATTAAAAGTTTAAACAAGTGCATGTTGATTACACAGCAAACTGGAAAGAATGCTGACTCAAAATGTTAATATCATTTTACGTAACGCAAGCTTTCGAGGCAAAGACATTAAAATTTTATATGTACAATAGACGGGACATTGCGAACAAAATCGTGATCCGATACCTTGTACCTAGTGGTCTCAAGTCTCTCAGTCTAGTGACGTACGCCTGCGCGTCAAGTCGCATCGACGCAATCGTGTCCACCAAAAAAAATTTATTTAAAAAGAAATATGCCGAGTTGCTCATTGCGTTATTGCAAGTCTCGTTATGGTAGAACGACTGGATCTAGCTTCAGTTTATTTTCGTATGCATTATTTATATTTACTGAGTAATTTGAATCAAATAATTTTCATAATAGATCTAGAAAATTTCCTAATTTTGTAATAAACTCCATCTATTGCTGAGTAGCCTTACTATTGCTGCAGTAAAATGACAGCATAAGTGTTACCACTTTTTAACGAAATTTTTAACCAAATAATCGATTAGTTTTAGTAACATTCAGTTCAAAACCGATCATGATTGTTAAATTGATTTTATAAAAGAGGATAATTATTATTAGAAGATGATATTTATAATGAAATACAGGATAATATAAGTTTACAACAAAAACATTGAGCAATGACTAATTACTGTGAAACTGATACCCTATCATAGATGGTGACACGGAAGATGAATAGTAGCGAATAAAATATTTTTTGTTTTCTGAGACAAGTTTTCGATATTTTTTTATTTACCTTAATCCATGGATTGAAAATCGGATCTGGCAACACTGGCCACACTGGCCACCTACCGAGCGATAGCTGAATATATTTTGACAAATTTAATTCATGTTTGCTATATTATGCCGCTCAAATTCTGCTATATTATGCTAGATGGCATCAGTGAGACATGGGATCACAGTTTTTGTATGACATTTCTTTGCATAGCCTCTCTATTGTACCTATCTTAAATCTCTTTGTTTCGAGGAGACATGCAAATCATACATTCATCCACGTTTATTATTCAGAAACTTACATGACAAAATTATAACTAAATGTAAATCTATATTATGGTCTATCTCACTCTTTGCAACTATTAGAGACCTTTGTCCTGCACGAGGCCAATCCATTACGGGCTGATATTCAAATAATAGATCTATAACTTTACAGATTAACAGGTTTTGTTGATTGCTTTGATAATGATGATGTTATTACACTGGGAGCGACATAAGGTTTCAAGTAAAATGTTTAATTGTAGTATAGTCGACCTTGTAATTGCATTACCACCCTAACATTGAATGCCACTTGCAAGTCATAAAACGTGAAGGTCTATTTTAGTTTTCAACCCCAATGTGATACACTTGGGAGCAAATAAATCGAGCCACTTGCTTTTTTTTGCACGTATAATGGTTATTATTTTTGGTATTATGGAACGTATCAAATCGAAACATATATCGCCTAAGAGCTTATTTAATAATCTTTACAATGAGGGTAAATTATTGAATGATAACCTTATTTAGTGATAAATTATTGGCTCTGAAAGAAAAACGGTAATTTTGATAGAAAATTGTAGGGTTAAAACAGTCCAGAAAATCTATCGAAATCAGGGCAAGGGGGGGTAATACAAGATATTAAGAATAAGTTTATACCATAATTTTGTTTTTAATTGTTTTTTTCTGGACTGACAATTTTCTATCAAAATTATCGTTTTTCTTTCAGAGCCAATAATTTATCATTAAATAAGTTTTTCATTCAATAATTTACCCTCATTGTAAAGGTTATTAAATAAGCTTTCAGGCGATATATGTTTTGAATTGATACCTTCCATAATACCAAAAATAATAACCATTATACGTGAAAAAAGCAAGTGGCTCGATTTATTTGCTCCCAAGTGTAGTTAGTACACCTTAGTAAAGCCTTTAATTTACTGAGAGTTTTTGTCAAAATCTTTCTAATTTGGCAATGTAGCGCTAGTGCCTAAAACTTAAAAAAATGAGTATTACAAACTAAATAATAGTAGTGTTTCTTTGAATCCAGAGCTGAGCGAAGGATTCAAAGTACGTCACTCGAGCTTAAAATAGTGTTGCTCTCGAGGTGGACACTCTATTTTTACCCGACTGCGCCAGAAGGAGGGTTATTATTCACCCTCTATGAAAAAATAAGTAAGTACAACTTATGAATAAGAATAGTATAATACGCGCCACGAAAGATGAGACTTGACGAGCTCAGTAGTAGGGAGTTTGCACAGGTAAGTCATGTACGAAATAGTTACCCATCATCTACATCTACACTAATATTATGATAAACATCACACTAACATCTTTACTAATATTGTGTTTGTGATAAATAAATAAATAAATTATAATTTTTATAAAGAGGAAAGACTTGTATTTTTGTAAGTAACGAATAAACTTAAAAACTACTGGACCGATTTCTAAAATTCTTTTGCCGTTAGAAAGCTACATAATCACCGAGTAACATAGGCTATGTTTCTTACTAGAAAAAATTAGAGGTCCTTAGAAATCCCTACTAAAACCAACCTAAGGTGTAAAAAAATTAGCCATAAAATGTCTTTCATCGCATGCGCTGCGGAAAGTATTGATGATAGAACAAAAAAAATGTTCTACAATATTATAGAACATATCAATATCTACAAAAAACTTTGCGAGACCATAATAATTATGTCCAACTATTGTAGTTATGTCAGTATACCTAATTACTTTTTTACATTTTAAAAGTTGATAGGTATGCCGATCAAAATCAGAACATGTTATCCATACCTTTGTATTAGTTAATTCTTTTCCAAATAAATAATTTCGTATTCAAGACTGTATCAATACCTGTTGATTACTTTTTGAATTATTGAAATCGGACATTCCATTCAAAGGATATTACGAAATTAAAAATATTAATATATACAAAAAAAAAATACACGCCGACGCGCGACGCGCCGGTGTGGCTCCACGCAACGCGGCGATAGGGGGCATATGAAATAGGTAGCCGGAGTGCAAATATTTTGATTTTTTTCATAGCACATTTTTATGTTCCAGTTAAAAAGTTATTTTCAGAACTACTTATAAATTATTTTATTCAACCTTTACTGTTTAATTTTTACAGTATTCTCACCCTTTTTTTATAGTCAGTATTTATCAAAACTTCATTTCAGAACTACCTCCTTAAACCTATCCTGACTTATTTTATAAATCTTAGTTTATTCTTATTTTCTCAGATTTGAAAAAAAAATACTTTCCAAACCATATGCCTACAAAAAGAAAGTCGCAATTATCCAAACATAGTTCCCAAGCGAGATTAGCAAAACTACGTCGTGTTGGAGAATCTTCTTCTGAAAATTCAAATCGTCTCGCAAGTATGAGAGAGTACGCGTCGCAATCGCGGGCCAGAGAATGTAGCGCCGAACGTTCAGTTCGTCTTGCAGAACAAAATGCGAGATCGTCGCGGCTATACGAACGAATTAACTTCAATGAAAATTAGTTTTAAAGGTTTTTAATTTTGAACATTTGGACAAATTGAGTCATGTACGTTTTAATTAGCATACTTTTTAGTTAAATTATCTTTATTTATCCCAAAATGTTTAGAAATAAATGTCCACCCGTGCGAAGCCGGGACGGGCCGCTAGTGTGTATATCTATTCAGGGATTTATCAATAACATTTAGATAAAAATTCATAACAATATTATAATATTTATTACGAAATAATAAAGTTTAAGATAAAAGTCAAGTCTCATCTTTCGTGGGGCGTATTGTACGTTTATTTATTTATTTTGAGTAATCAATTACGAACGAAGGTAGAATGCTTTTCATGCGTTTTTTATATTTTCATATTTTTTTTTTCTTAAATTGGCGCGCGCGCGTTTTTCTTTATCATACAGCCTGTTACTTGTTCATACAATGTTCGTGATTGAACTCTTTGGTGATTGGAACTTTTACTAGCAATATCCACATTCCAAATTCAAATCACTTTTAGTCCCTAGCGATTAAAGAGCTATTTTATTTTTCGAACATATGAAGCAATGGATTAGCAATATCCTTCAAAATTATTCAGATTGTGAATGTGAGTGAGTTACGCAATTTCGGTGCTGTTACCCACAAAATGAGTACAAAACTAATAAAATGGATGCTCCCAAGTAGCAGTAGGTAATAAGACTCACTTGGCGGAGATCTCGTTGATCTTGGCGCGCGCGAGCTCGAGGTTGGCGTCCACTTGCGCCTTGTTCATCTCGTACGCCTTCGGAAGAGTGAACAGCGCTATCCACCCTGCGAACATTACACAACACACGCTATTACTTACAAATATACTGAAAAAATATTATAAACAATACTGTGGATAGTGCACAACACATGGTTCAAAATCTGTTAACTCTCCACTATCGTCGATAGAGACCTGCTTTCTGACAAATATTGAGACCACGCCACCACGGTGACCCGGAAGGTCTCCGTTCCCACTATAATCTCTTCTTACATCTAATCAGGCTATTGTTATTGCCTACGGACCAAGACTCTCCCAACAGCTGCATAGCAAGCGATTGAGACTGTATTAAATTAATTTAATCGCTGACTCTGTTTCATAATCATAATATTTCAAGAGCATCTATGTACTATGGCAGCATTAGTTTTACTATTAAAGGACGTGTGACTACAACCTGCGCGTGCATCCGTTCGGTCAGCACTGTTTACGATTGTAACTTCAATCAATGATAAGCCATTCGTCACGTGAGTACGACTGTTTATGATCTGTGACCTAATAGTTCCATTCTTAGCAATATGTACGACTATGATACCAATTAAACATAAATATTTGTATTACTTTGTTCGATTTCCAGGATTTCCACCAGGAAATAGCGACCCAAAATCTGTTACCCGGTTAATGGCAACAAGGCTAGCCCCCGTATTGATAGGGGAACCCAGAGGGTTTTTGAGCAAGCGTTTGCAGGGCGAAAAGTTGATAGCTGAGTAGGTGCGGTATGAGGAGAGAACACTGAAATTATATTTGAAAAATTTCTTAAATAGGAGCCCCGTGGTCAGGAATCCACTTTCAGATTTAAAAAAAAGGCGAACAATAAAGTGATCTTCAGGGCCATTGATTTTCATATGATCGTGTGCGGCCTAACCCATAATGACTTCAATGCGCAAATCTGACGAAGAAATTGTGGGCTTTCCCTAAATCTGATGACTGCAAACTCAGATTTGGACTTTTTTTAAAAGGAAATTCAGGGCAAGTAAAAGCTATTCTGTGCAATAGTGTTACATGTCTTGATACTGAATATATAAATATCTGACGGCTTTATGGAGCCCTTCGGCAAACATTACGAAATTTCATTAATTCAGAAAAGTACCCAAAAGTGGTCATAATTTTGCATTTATCTCTAAATCAAGTAACCGAATAGCTTTGATTGTTATCTGAATTTGAATCTGACCCCTTTGTGATGATTTTTCGGTATTGAGAAATTTTAAAATATCAAACACTATGAACCTTTTCAAATATATTTTCAGTGTTCTCTCCTCATACCGCACCTACTCAGCTATCAACTTTTCTCGCTGCATATGCTTGCTCAAAAACCCTCTGGGCTCCCCTATCATATAACAAAATATGTGTGTACTTCAGGCTCCTGACTACTGCTTCAGTCGTGGAGTTGCTTCTACTTCGCGCAGCTCTAACAATTTTTATGAAAATCAGTCCGTCGTGCGCTGCTGTTACTTCAGATAAACGTCAAGATGTTTAACAGTCGACTGGAGCCGAGACGGTTGCTCAATCGACCGTTAAACGTTAACACGCTATGAATCCGAGAGTGACTACCTTATTTTTTACTAGATGTCCAAAGAAAACCAATATAATTTGTTGATGATAAGCAATTCTAATTGCGAGTTGATTAGATTTTTTGTTCATTATATCGCGATACTAAATAAATATTTAACTTCTTCATGTCCATCGACTGAATCGTTTTGCACATCACGGTGCCCGTGCTTTGCGTCGGTTCACCTTTGTCGGTCAACCTTTAAATCAAGAGTGGAAGAACAGTCTCATTTCATTTCTGGGTCCGCTAGGTCTATCCTAATACCTATCCATGGCTGTCCACCCGGCGCTATCGAGGGTATAGAGGACCCATATACCGTGTGTAGGTCCCCTCGGAACCTCGTGGTTACAGAGACATTGAAAGTCAAAGTCAAATGTTATAACTTAACCCCACATTTCAACTGAACGAACGCCCGCTGTCGAAAACAGCGGATTTTTCACACCAAAAATAAAAGTAATTTTCCAGCAATGTTTGAGTTTGATGTACAGAATGCGTAGGTAACGTCTATGGGGCCGTCTCCACGAGCGAGAGAATCGCGGCGATATTATCGTCGTGTCAAGTATTTCTATACACTCTCTTAGAACGTGTCTCCACACGGCGATGTCATCGCGGCGAAAATTTGATGGCACGGCGACACTATCGCCGCGATTCTCTCGCTCGTGGAGACGGCCCCTAAGTGATGGGTCTTTTGACACTGTAGTAATTTAAAAAAATGTTGGTGTGTACTGACCGAGTATGATGAGCGTGATGCCGTTGAAGCAGGCGCCGACGTACGTGAGGCACCACAGCAGCACGCCGAACTTCAGCGAGTCCACCAGGTCCTCCACCAGGAACAACCTGCAACACAGCGCGCGCGGGTCAGGCCGAGTGTCGCCTGCCGGGGCCACAACACTACACGGTACAGCGGAGGAATTCGTTTTGAGATCATTAAGGAGGCGAAAGTACTAGAGATGGGCCGACTAGTCGGGAAAGCCGACTATTCGGCATCGTTTGTAGTCGGCGACTATTCGGCAAAATATGCCGATTATAACTTTAATTTACAGTCACTCGTTTAAATACTACCCGTGACTGTAAATTAATGTTTTAAGTGACAAAAATAATTAATTTATGTTATAGTATTACTAAGTGAGCCACTGACTGCGAGTGACGAGAAATCAACAGAACAGCAACTTACAAACATTAATTTGCCATGTTATTTGGTTATGTGTGTGCCATATTTCGTTGATTAATGATGTTACGTTAGCTTAATTACTGACTGATTAATACGTTCCTATATTGTATAGACTGTAACTTTAGGTACCTACTCTAAGTAATGTTTAGAAATTATAAAACAAGTACAAATTATTTCATTTGTTATGCGCCTATTATAATCGGCATATTTTGCCGAATAGTCGCCGACTACAAACGATGCCGAATAGTCGGCTTTCCCGACTAGTCGGCCCATCTTTAATTGTTAGTTATTAAATGTTAGAATTATTAATTATAATACAACACATACATTCAGTCAAAACAGTATCGGGAATGGATGATTTGTTTTTGGTTCCAAATTTTTTTTTGTTGTTAGATTGGCACAACTGTTTTCCATTTTGGCGCAGAGTATGAGTTGCATCTGTCATTTAGATTAAATACAGTGCTGTTTTTAGTTAGATCATGATTATCTCGTGTGTATTGCGAATTTAATAATGGACAAAAGCATCGAACCAAGAGTTTGTCTTCAGTGGAATTTCGTGTTCGAAGTCACTAAAAATGTTACAGATCGCTTACGGTGAATCGACTTTATCAAAAACACGTGCTTATGAGGTACAAGCGTTCAAAAGCGGTCAAGATTATGCTGGAAGATTTGCCTCGCCCTGGTAGGCCATCAACGTCTTCAGCTGAAGTTAACATCGCAAAAGTGAAGGAAATAGTGACTGAAAATCCTCATTCAAGTTTGAGAGAGATAGCCGCTGAAATTTCTGTGTCTCACGAGTCATTTAGCCGCTCAGCTAGTCCCAAAAGACCTGAATTTTCTCCAAAAACTCAATCGCTGAAGAGTCGCTGAAGACATGCTAGAACGAGTCAATTCCGACCCAACATTCATAAAACGCATTGTTACTGGTGACGAGACGTGGGTTTACGAGTGTGACATGCAAACTAGTCAACAAGCTTTGGAGTAGCGCCTTCCAACCGAACCGAAACCGAATAAACCACACCAAAGTCGGTCAAAAGTCAAAGTCATTTTGACTGTTTTCTTTGACTATCGCGGTGTTGTGCACTCGGAATTCTTACAGAAAGGTCAAACGGTAAATAAAGTATATTATATGAGCGTTATGCGGCGTTTAAGAGAGCAAATTCGAAGAAAAAGGCCAGATTTGTGGAAAGAAAATTGTTGGATTTTGCACCACGATAACGCGCCTTCGCACAAGGCCATCATTGTGAACAATTTTTAACCGACGAAAAAACGGAGGAGGTTACCTATTTACCAAAAACTCAACAAATACCATCGAGCAACCACCTTATTCACCAGATATGGCTCCAGCCGACTTCTTTCTTGTTCCTAAACTCAAATTACCACTTCGTGGCACTCATTTTCAATCGGTAGAAGCCATAAAGGAGATTCGCGGCGAGAACTAAACTCCATTCCAAAAAAAGCGTTTTTAAAATGATTTGATGATTGGATTATTCGTTGGCGTAAGTGTATCGTTTCTGAAGGAGCATACTTTAAAGGCGATAAAATAAAGGATGAATAACTAACATTTTGTGTACCTATTATTGATCTTTTCCCGGTACTTTTTTGACAGAGTAGTATAAACGCCGACACGCGGATGTCCCTGTACTGTATGTGTACGTGTGAGTGTGACGTACCTGCGCAGCTCAGCGAGCCCTGCGTTGAGGTGCGCGGTGGCCGCGGCCGCTAGCGACTGCGCGCGCTCCGCCGGCACGCTGATGTCTTTCTCCAACAACCATCTGGAACACAAGCACGCGCACTGACAAACACATCACTCTTGCAACTGATACCAAATGTTACTCTCGTAGCTTGATGCTGCACGTTACTCACATACTTACCTACAAGATGAATACATTTTTATGAGAGCGCCCTTGTAACAAGTTCTTTTTACCCGACTGCGCGACGCAAAGGAGTGGTAATGTGTTTATTTATAGAAAATATAAAAAAATCTGCACAGCTTAAAAGTTGATTTTTACCTAACATCAACGAACAATTTATTTTTAAAAAAATATGCATTGCTAGATCATCCTGTACAGTGATAGTGACATTAGCTGTTATCGAAATCACGAATTTGTATAGGTAGTTAATAATATCGTAATCATAATTGCGTTACCACCCTAAGGTTGAATATCACTTCACACATGCAAGTAGAGTCCGACCGAATTTCGTTCTAGGTTTTCGCCAATTGTCGGTTTTCGGCCGATTTTTTATTAAGTTCAGGCAAATCAATATTAAATGTTTTTTTACAGGTATTCCATTGTTATACTTAATAAATACTTAATAGCACAAAATCTATAAATAACTAAAAAATCGTTTATTCTTTGAGAAAACAATAAAGTTAATTTTCGTATGATTTAGGTTTAAACGGTTTAATTCATTTATTTTTTCCCTGTACCTATATATTTTACTTTTTCCAATCAAAAACCTAACGAAAAAACTAAACCAAAAATCATTTGTTGTATACGGTTTTCGGCCGAAAAATAAAAAAAAATTCATTCAGACTCTACTTACAGTCAAAAAACGTCAACCAATAAAACAAAAAATCTCAACCTTGGTGAAGTTTCAATTTACTGGAAGTTTTTGTCAAAAGTGGTCGAGAGGTCGGATATACAACAAAAAAATAAATAAAATTACTTAATACTTTCGAAAATATTAAATCGCTCCCATTTTCTACTCCATGTCAGCCCTCGTCAACAACTGGCAGCCGCGTGACATTCCCTGAAGCGATTCCCTCGAGAGCTGGTATAAAGCGCCGTTCGACGATAATGATATTACATTCTAATCCGACAGGGGTGTCCTTCCATTTCATCGGGCACCATTCCAGTTTCTAACACATCGTTCTGACATTTTGCTAAGAAAGATAGTCGGTAATAGTCTTTCGTTGAATATTATTGTGTAGAATTTAGTCATATTTAAATAGAGAAACACATTTTACTCAATTCAACCCAGTTTTCTCGCAATTTTACACTGTTTCTTGCGGAAAAAAAAATGACTTGATACTTGACAGGACCCCCCTTCTCCCCCACGTGAGATCGGGTGAGAATCGGTTTGCCCCCCCCCCCCCCCCCCCCCTAAACGCCTCACGTAATTAATGGACGCCCTCTTATCTGTGCTGGCTCTATCTGTAATACTTATTTGATTTGTACTTTCTAAACCTACGGGCTACGTTGGACTAGATTACGTACAACGGTACCTAACAAAATGGAAAGTGTCCCTCTTCGTCTGCAAAAAGTAAGTAGTTATGTCCTCAACAATTTATGTAAAAAAGTATGACAATCAAATTTCTAACTTGTGCTAAAATATTAACCTACTTAGCGTTATAATTAGATAATATATAGAAACATTACAATTTAGGGACGTATGTAGGACTATACAGGAGGTAAGTACCTATATTTACTGGTTCTAATTTTCTAAATAAGTTAATCTAATTACGATTAGACTTTATCAAAAGTAATGTAAGGAACAAGTAGCGTACAGGTTTTTAATTTAATATAAAGATCCTTCATTCATCATAGTTTTCTCTTATCAAGAAAATTTTAAAATACTATTCAAAACATGGCGACCGCAAGTTGTCACCTGAATTAAAATCAGAAATATGTGCCTACGTTTTGGACGAACTTAGATCAGTGGGAAAGATTACGCAAATTCTACTAACATCTGAATAAACACTTCAAGCGCGCTGATTACACTTCTATACGTAATAGGAATATGTGTCCGTACATTCACCATTGCCCCTCGTGTTCGTCAGAAGGCTCTGTATGGTCGCTGCAGTCTTCAGGAATACATCAATGAAAGCGTAACTTACGCCAACATTTTGGCAGTTCCGTGGTATGTTGCAATGTTGGTCGTTTGACAAGATGAAGAAGAAGTGATATAAAATCAACCTGCACGTTGCTATGTGATTGGAAAGAGTCGAAGTTTAAGTGATTAGGAATATTACGGATGCTGACCAAACAGACACTTTAATACGCGTGTATTGATAAGAAAATTACATTGTTGATGATTGAGTAAATCACGATATCCACATGTTTGAACATTCCGGCCAGCGCGGCGGGGTAATTGCGTAGGTAACACACATTATCAGTAGTAATGGGTTTTATTTTGACAGTTCAACAGCATTCATTGCGTTATTTACGTTGTTGAACATACACGCTTCTCGAACACAATTATGAAGCAATGGATTAGCAATATCCTTCAAAATTATTCAGATTGAAATTGATATTGATAGTGCGTTACGCTATTAAGGTGCAGTAATCATCGTGATATACTGGCTATCTTATTTTTCTTCATTGAACCCATTGAATGCTTAGCATGGATCTTCTTGACTCTAGAAAACATTGACATTGGACATTTCTTATGGTGGTAATTTGAGATGCGGCAGGTGCAGCTAGGTACTAAATAAGCACTGCAGCTACAGGGAAACGTTTCAGCAGTCATACGATAAAACGTGAGAATGTACGTAATGTATGTAATCTAGCCGACTGTATTACTGCTTGACCATTACCTACTCTAAAAGTTAAGAGAGGGTCTCTCCCTCCAGAGACGTCAACATTAATCACCACCCTGTAGGTACTGATCGTCTGAAGCAAATGGCATAGGTTATCGCATTGGCGTGACAATGAGCGATCGTAGATGAGCAGTGAGAGAGAATAGGTACTAACTTGAATGGGTGTCCATCATTTGTTTTCTGCACGGCCTGCAGCACGTTCTTGTAGATGCGGAAGGCCACAGCGGCCGACAGCGCCAGCAGCGAGGCGTAGGCCAGCACCGACACCACGGAGCAGCACGCCAGCGCCACCAGCAGCGCCAGCCCCGCGCCCAGCGCCAGCCCGCTCGGCGCCGCCGCCCGCCAGTAGATCAGCGACTCCACTGCACACACCAAAACGGTCAATACCAACACTTACTGCGCCACCGAGCAAGCGGTGTTCACTGTGGGAAACAGGTTTAATAAAATTAACTTGAAATAATAAAATCCATATTTTATTGAAAACAAAAAGACGTTGTTGAAGCTCTCAGGATAACCCACTCCAGTTCTTCCAACAATAACTTAACGTTACGCACTATGAGTACCGCAAGTTTTTTTTTTTAATTTCGCGGTGAAAGTTCTAACTATAAAACTGAATCCGTCGAAGATCTCAAAGATTTGATTAAAATAAAGTTAAGATTAACGGTGAACGTAGAGCCAGCCCAGACTTGCGAGATACGAACCGGTTATTTCAAACCTTCCAAACTTTCTCAATGAGGCTTCGTTCAAACAACCGTATGTGTTCTGGAGCGAGTGAGTCCAATGGCGCTAAGAATGTGCCGTTATTCAGTTTCGACTGTCGTCCTATCTATCAGACCATGAATCCGAAATTAAACATGATTGTTCAATCGATAATAAATAACACTATAAATCATTTCTGCATATCTACCATAATACTTTCCGATTGCTTTGTTTTGTTAACTCTACTGAATGTAAGTTGAACTATCGATATCGCACCAAATGATAAGATTATCGACGCGAGAAACCTTTTAAAAGATGAAAGAAATCTTATAGTATGTTCGGAAACAAACACCGTATGGCTCGCGACTTGCCCCCTGCCTACGACACGACACGGCTGAGGCTTCCGCTCCACGTCCACACGGGGCCGGGCGATGCACCCGCGGCGACCGGGGCACCGGGAGCAGGGGCGCAGGGGGCACACTGACACGTCACACACACGTCCAGGCGGTAGGCGCGCGGGCCGGCGAGGGATAGTACCTGGTCCTCGGGGCGGCAGGGGCTCGTACTGCGCGTTGTGTCGCGGCGAGTGCTTGGGGCGCGCCATGGCAGCGGAGTGAGCGGCCGGCGCGCGCGCAGCCTGCCGCGCACATGGCGGGCGCCACGCGGCCCTGCCTTTCACACACGTCATCGTGACGCTGACCCGCGGCTGACACCGCAGCGCCCTCGCGACACCGCTGCCACGCGACTCATCCCGACCGCTCCATACGTTGTCAGAATTGTCACATTACACGCAATACTCCAAGGCTTTATTAAACGCCTTTCATGGCTAGCCAACACTCTAATTACATAGCACATTCTTTCATACCGAAACTTTAATTTTGTAGTTAGCATTTACTTATGTATAGCCAACCACGTAATTGCTTTTACAAGAACTTTTGACAAGAACTCCAAGCAAAAAATTGTAAACATTACAAAGGTTGATCTAACTGTCGAGACCTTAAGGTGAATGGGTAGTTGTAGCCCGCGAAATTCAATTTTTCTTACGTTTTTTGCAATTTTCAGGTCAGTGTCAGGTTGTATCTTGATGAAAATTTGATTCGCGACTATAACAGGTACGTATTCACAGAATTATAATCATCAGAATCATTAATACATCTGTTTAAGTTAGATTTCTACCACCAACACTTTTCCATACGAGATTTGTTCTTAACGGTAGAAATCTAACTTAGAAAGATGTATTAATGATTCTAATTATTATAATTCTGTAAATACGTACCTGTTATTGTCGCGAATCATATTTTGATCAAGATACAACCTGACACTGACCTGAAAATTGCAAAAAACGTAAGAAAAATTGAATTTCGCGGGCTACAACTACCCATTCGCCTTAACGTTGTATGACGTGTCAGTGACATTCAACGTTAGGCTTCGTATTCAGTAGGAGACAAATGTCCCGCAACATGTTTCGCTACAGATGTCGGTCGAAGACGAGCGACATCGGGCGACTTCGCCCGACACCTTTAGCGACACGTTTCGCGTGTGTGTACCCTAGTGAATGTGTGACTTTAACGATATAAAAAAATTGCGAGGTCGACTGGACACGGTCCATTGCCTGTGAACCAAATTGCAACGCAGAACAGATCACTCTCAGACGAAGATTATTATCCTAAATTAACTGCAGGTTGAAGAACCAGACTAGAAATCCAAACAATATTGATCGATGGATCGCTTTAATCGAACCTTGTGTGAGTCATGTCAGTCATGCTACTATATCGGGAACTTGCCGGCCGTAGGTATCATTTGAATTTATTTATGAAGTAATTATGAGGCAGCGTCTAATAATATCTGGTGCCTTCACAAAAGGAGTGGGCAGGTACATTCTAGAAACGCCTGTGATGACGAATGCAAGCATAGAAACGAAAAAAAAAATGTCGTGCTGAGCATGTTAGCCTAGCTAGCAGGATGCTCTCGCAGTCTCGCATTACAAGACGTCACCTTTTCATGTCGAACGGTTGATTCATAGCTGCCCAAGTGATACCTACAGACTATCAATTAACTCATTTTCCTCAATTCGTGATCGATTAGAAAGTTCAAAATTTTACTTCCTAAGAACGATTGAGAAATAAATTCGATTCAGTGGCATGAACGATTGGACCCAAATAGATACTAAACACGATCCTCTCTTGAACGAAACTTACAACGAAGGAAACAGACAGACGGCAGCGAAGTTATAGGTAAATATAAGCAAGTATTTAAAATACAAAACAATTTAAATATATCAATGCCCAACGCGCCAGAAACAAAAACAAAATCCGTCTCAGTTAGTTACTGCAGTAAATACTCATATACAACTATAAATTGTGACTTGAAGCATGTTTGTAATAAATACAAAATGCTGGTGCATGCGGCACACTCGACTTAACAGTCTACATAGCAGCACCAAACGAGTTTGTACACAACGTGAGCGTTGAAACTGAAAGTCGCTGCGTATGTGGAAAGGCTTTCATTATCAGTGTGCGCGGGCGCACGGGACGCGGCCACAGATGTGACGCGGCGACGACTACGCGCGACTCCGCGCCACAACAAACACGCAGGCGCTAGCGCAGCCGCTTACTGCACGCACTTGGCACCGAACGGCGCCGACACACGGTCAATGCCATCCAGCCTTAATTGCCTTATCAAGCTGAATCTACTGCTGATGTTACTATGACGAAGATTCTTCCATCTTTTTCGATACCAATGTACAATGTGTCTCTGTGAAGAACGTGACTTCGGTAGACATCATTGTAATAATGTAGCATCGCTTGTTTTTTTTAATGTTATGGAGCAAAACCCTGTGCGAAAATGATAACAATTATCAGAAGAATAACACAGTCAGCTGATAACACAATAGGATGTGAAAAATATTAATAGCAATGTCTTATGTGGTGGAGCTCGATAGGCAAATTGAGTCTTCATAATGTTACGTTATTATTGTCGTTAAAGTTACATCATTGATTATTTTATGTTGGTCTTCCGGTTTTGATGTTTCCTCATTGGTATATTGCAATGTGGTCGGAGGTCCGTCTCAGGTTGTCCTGATAGGAAGATCGGCACTTTATAATTATTGTATTGTTATTGAGTATTATACCGCCGTGCTAAACGCAAAAGCGGTACCTATCTCAGGAAAAGCCAGTTTCGAGAAAATTTAGGTATTGCATTTATTCTCTTAAAGATTTGAGGTAAAGTTGTGATAGGGAACACTTTTCTAAGGGCTTTTTATTAAGATACCGCTATTTGGCTTAGCTCATTGGATGCATATTTCGTTAAGCTATCCGATGCCACAAAAATTAACTTTGCGATTTTTTTTTTGAGCTTAGCACGGCAGTATAGACTGATTGACTTACACCACTCTATTTCGGAAGATTTATTCTTCGGCTTATTACACTGATTACACGTCACAACATTGATTGCCGTCATCAGTCTCTGACGAAAAAAATATTCGGGAAAGTACCCCGACCACGACATGATTTTCATACTTTTGCGCAGAATTTTGAACTTTTCTGATCTTCGTCTACACAATGAACAGACGAGCTTCAACGCTAAGAGCATAATGAATGTACTCTACCTCTACCCTATACCCAACCAAAAACTCAGCTTCAAGTTTTACATTTGAGGATTTTGTAAAGTGTCTACCGTAACTTTTTTATGGTAACTTACGGTAGAAAGCCCATCAAATGCACAGCTGTGTTTGGTGAGAGGAATTTTGGAAAACAGATACGATACCTATTCTGCAATAACACTTACCAAATAACTACTGACAGTGACAGTTCTGTTTCTGACACTACTACAATCCACAATAGAGGTTTTTTTTTCCAAGATCTTAGAATTTGGACTTTTCTAAACCTGTTTTTAATTTCAGCAACTGGTTACAGTTGTTCACGACCCCGTGGTATCATCCTGTCATGCAGTGATATCAACTGGTTACAATTGTTCACGACCCCGGTGTATCATCCTGTCATGCAGTGATAGCAACTGGTTACCGTTGTTCACGACCCCGGCGTATCATTCTGTCATGCAGTGATATCAACTGGTTACAGTTGTTCACGACCCCGGTGTATCATCCTGTCATGCAGTGATATCAATTGGTTAGAGTTGTTCACGACCCCGGTGTATCATCCTGTCATGCAGTGATATCAACTGGTTAGAGTTGTTCACGACCTCGGCGTATCATCCTGTTATGCAGTGAATCAACTGGTTACAATTGGTCACGAGCCCGGCGTATCTTCCTGTCATGCAGTGATATCAACTGGTTACAGTTGTTCACGACCCCCCGGCGTATCATCCTGTCATGCAGTGATATCAACTGGTTACAATAAAATTGTTCACGACCCTGGCGTATCATTCTGTCCTGCAGTGATATCAACTGGTTACAATTGTTCACGACCCCGGCGTATCATCCTGTCATGCAGTGATATCGACTGTTTACAGTTGCTCACGACCCCGGCGTATCATTCTGTCATGCAGTGGTATCAACTGGTTACAGTTGTTCACGACCCCGGCGTATCGTTCTGTCATGCAGTGATATCAACTGGTTACAATTGTTCACGACCCCGGCGTATCATTCTGTCATGCAGTGATATCAACTGGTTACAATTGTTCACGACCCTGGCGTATCATTCTGTCATGCAGTGATATCAACTGGTTACAATTGTTCACGACCCTGGCGTATCATTCTGTCATGCAGTGATATCAACTGGTTACAATTGTTCACGACCCCGGCGTATCATCCTGTCACGCAGTGATAGCAACTAGCGACTGATGATGCTTCACCTAGGCGGAGCTGCGCCCGCCAGCCGCGGTGTGCGGTCTTGCTAGTATGTATTCATGCACATCTGCATATTACATGATAGTTAATCGATTCCGTACACAGCTGGTCCGCATTTCTAATTCAATGGAACGGAACATGAAGTCTGTGTCGGCAGTTACGAGTAGTTTGCATGAATGAATGTGTTTAGATATAGGGCGCGAAGTGCGGAAAGATGAAAGTTAATCACAATATGGTGGAGAGAGACAATGCGTGGAGGACGCCGCGAGTCGTCACGAGTCACGACACAGTGGTAAAAATAACGCCCAGTCCCAGTGCGAGTGCGGCTTCCGAACACTGCCACACACCGCACACGCTCACTCCAACACATTGAAACGTTCTAATTCAACCGAAACCAGCATTCCTCTTCACATTCTCAAATCCTACGACTGTTACACTAGAAGTAGGTTGAATGATAAACGCATCGACACGTCATAAAAACGTAAGGCATCATTAAATTATGTGACCACAATAGGTCTAAACAAATGGAACCGGTTAACAAAGGAAAATAACCGTGATAAGGTGAACTAACGACCCTTTGTCTCCGGCGATAGTCGGCCCAAGGAGTCCTCGATAATATCTAATTGTAAGGTTGATTCCAATAAGGTTTAGAGCGACAGATATCGATGTGATACAACATTTTTCAACACAACACGAACTTGTAAATTGCACAAGTTTTTGTAGACGGGACAAAACTGATACAAACGAAGTGGATGCTCGCGTGACATTGATAATAAAAATTTAATTATATGGGATATAGCACCAATGTTATTTGGTGATAATTACAATGTTCTGGTGAAGGAAAGTTCTACAAAACTCGCTTTCCGAAAGAAACTTTCTAGCAAGCTATTCATTAAACTAGCTTTTGCCCGCGACTTCGAGCGCGTGAATGTCGGAACATATCCCACGGGAATGTATTACCGGGATTAAAAGTACCCTACGTTAGTCCAGGTTGTAAACTATCTGTGTGCAAAATTTCATCCAAATCCGTTCAGCCGTTTTTGCGCCAATCCGGAACATACATGATATATCCAGACAAACAAACGAACAAAAATTGTAAAAACTATATTTTCGGCATCAGACTCGTTCCCTCATTTCGTAGCAATTCCTTTTTGTTTTAAAAATATTCAATGTACAGTTTTGACTTCGTTACTTATTTACTCGTGAGTCTTCCTAAAAACATCATTTCAAAGTTATAGGGATCTGCTAAGTTATTCTTTACTCAGACAAATGCTTCCAGCAAGACTAAATGAACACCTTGCACGAGAGAGGGTTCTGTTACGAAAGTAATAAGATAAGGTACAAGAATCCAGTAGGTACGTAGTTCTGTAGCCTCGTATCTATGTGACAGGTGAGAGAGCGGATCATGCTCCGTGCGATATCGTCGCTTATCAGCGGGACGCGGCTCGCGCTGGCACCGGGACTGGGCCAAAGGAAGCAGCTCATCACGCACTCGCAGACCCTACTCTGTCATCTGTAGAGTCTTTGCACATTGTATGTTATTAATATTGAGATGCATTTCAACGATTCGGAAAACTGTTGAAAGTATATTCTAAGAGAAGATTCTTGTTATAAGCAGTAACCGATTAGCAATCAATTAGCTTTGAATTACAAATATTAAATTAACATAATGGATCTAATGACGCCAACGGACTCATCACCATCATTTAATGTGTTCATGAATACCATAAATTGGATTCCTATAATAATAACTAGGTAATAGTTTCATTGCTAAATTATTATGTAGCTTGTATCGTATGAGTAGGTAACATTTTTGCTTGTAACATTTCGCATGCTTGAAGGAATACTGACTTAACTCAAAAAAGACGATTTTTGGGACATCGCAAAAGAAGATCTTGCTATGAGGACTTATCCTACTTGTTGACGCATAAAATTAAAACTGATTTGATTCGATTATTAATTAATCATGAATGCTTGTATTTTGAACGTCTATGATTAACGGACTTATCCTACTTGTTGACGCATAAAATTAAAACTGATTTGATTCGATTATTAATTAATCATGAATGCTTGTATTTTGAACGTCTATGATTAACTATTGATGAGATCTGAGTAAAAAAAATTTTGTAACTCAATTCTGACCTATCTACTAATGGGTCAATGTTCTATAAGCATGCGATTTGTCCGCATTTCAAAATGTTGCCTTCTCAGTATTTTTCTCATTATTAGAGTGCTGATAAAATGATATTCCCACGTTCTGCAGTAAGTACATTTCGGTTGTCACGGATCACCACGTGTCGTCGTGCTGGCAACAGAGATTCCGACACACATGTTATCCAGACCTCATTCTATCTTAGTTTTGTACTTCCTTGTGTCGTAAGTACTATACCTAATCTTATCTTTCTATCATATCAATGAAGATATACTTACGTGAATTTGAAAGTTTTAAATCATATTCTGAATGTGTGCCGGTCGTTTGCACATTTTTCCAACCCATTATCATATGTATGCAAAGAATCATTATTTAAGGTTCTTGTTATATGCATGACGCAAGTATCTGTTATAGCAGCAAGTACAATTAGTGAGTAGCCATTAGATCAAGGCGAGACCAATAAGAGTGCGCAGATGAAATATGACTTATAGTTTATCAGTGAGGTCACGTCGCGGCTACAGGTACAACAAACAATGCAAGTAGGAACCTAAATACTTACAATTAGTTGGAATCATAACCAGGAGCACGGCATACAGCAAGCAATACTTTTGTTCCCCGTCATTCGCATTACATGTTGTACTGACTAAGGACATACGAGTACGCAGAGTAGGTACCTGCTGAGCATATCGATTATTACAGTCTTCATTTTGACTTACTCGAATGAATAACTTAACGTAGGGCTTACATTGGTCCCGTCATCATGCACGTGCTATTCAGTCAACATAACTGTTACAACAAACAGAAGTAGATACAGTCAACATAACTGCTACAACAAACAGAACATAACTGCTACAACAAACAGAAGTAGATACAGTCAACATAACTGCTACAACAAACAGAAGTAGATACAGTCAACATAACTGCTACAACAAACAGAAGTAGATACAGTCAACATAACTGCTACAACAAACAGAAGTAGATACAGTCAACATAACTGCTACAACAAACAGAAGTAGATAGGACTAGCGTGTTGCTCGCGGCCGAAGCTCGTCTCGGTACGTAACAGATACCCAGTGGCACCTTCACACACATGTGTATACATGGACATAGGATTCCTGCGACCTCCAGTATCCGATCAAGTTTCTCTCGTCGCGTAGAAAACCAGGAAACAAAGAAAAACCAGCCTTCCGTTAAAACTTGTAGGGTAGAGCTACGACTAGCTTGTAGAACAGAGGGGGAGACACGTGGCGGGTCAGTTCTAGGGCATGCGCTTATAATTCAATTAGGACGGCATGACGTTATCTACGTAGTTAGTCCGAATCCGAACGAGCCGTTCATCGGCACGGGACGAGTTACTGACAACATGAACAAAACGAGAGTCCTGAACGTGTCTGGGAATGAGAGGAACCCACGAGGCCTGGCAAGCGTTGTAACAGAAATAAGTCTAACTTACGATCCATTTGGCAAACACTTATCTCTACTGTCTCATCTTATTGTTACAGATTATAGAACTCAAATAGTAAGAGAGACGAAGTTGAGGTTAGCGGTAAAACAATCAGATTTCTTAGACCGCCCAAAATCCTCGTGTGATTGAGCAAGGAGGAAAGAGCGTATTCGGAAAGCGGATTGTGGCACCATGCCGAAATTTAACATATTTGGAGAAGATAAAAGGCCTTTAGAAAACAAACCCATATTCAAACATTATGCCAATAGTGGAATATTTTATTCCTTTTTGGCAAGGCGCCTTCACTTGCCGCCAACGTAATTCGATAATTAAAAAGCAATCTCCGACATGAATTATATAAATCCGGACCAGTCAAGCCGATGGATCGTCAAACGCTATAAATCAGATTGTTACCGGCCTCAGCGTCAGTTAAAATCAGTCTAATTTCATCTTGGCTGGCGATTTGAAGTGTGCAGGGTGAGCAGCACGGCACAGCGCATGCGCGCCGCCACACATTCATTACCAACACAATATTAATGACATCCAAGAGTCAGATGAACCACGAGCCAGCGTAGCTATCAACTACAATACTTTATCACATACAGATAAATATAAAGACGTCGCTGTCGTAGCCGTGACGACACACAATTAGCTAGTTACGCGCTGCTAAGCTATCCAAACTACAGATATAAATACTCGAGACGGTGCAGTGGAATTTTTCAACTACCTGTGTGGTCAATGACAGTTTAAGTAATCCGCGGAGTTGAGGATCAACATGGACTAAAAAGTTATAAAAGAATCATACACCCGGTTACAGTCGATTATAGTATAGGTCGGATCTTTGTTTGCGATCCATCACGTGACATAATTCGGTGCACGTATTATTAAGGACGGTCTTGTCGAACCTTGACTCGAGACGCGGAGTTATTATTGTTCTGTCACCGGCGGCGACTACGATTTTATCGTGGCTTGGCGGGAGTTCACGACACGGAACAGATTAGCCGTGATCGCGGGGAGCCGACCGACCACCCGACCACGTCCAGCACCACCACCGTCACCTCCACCATTACTAAGTACCACCATCACTGGCGACATCGTCCCCGAGGCCGCGAGTCAGTCGATCAGTTATCGTTAATGCCACTGGAGCGGTGTTAACACTGAGCTCACACAACACTACAAGTAAGAGTGCTAGCGGCGGCAGTGGGTCACAGTGCAGGGCCGCAGGGCGAGGCGCGCTGCCCGGGCGGCGCGGCGGCCCGGTTGGCGGCGCGCCACCTATACGTATTTCTGCCCTCCGCTCTCCACGACCACTCACCTTCGGGATGCAGCCTCTGCGGGTCGAACCAGGCATCTGGAATAGAAGGCTGCGCGTTAGCGGGTTAGTCGCGACAGACAGAGAGGAAAGCGGGCGAAGCGAAGCCGGCGCGAGTGGGAGGGGGCACTTACGCGGGTCGAGGACGCTGCAGAGGGAGGGCCCGGAGTCCGGCATGGTGGTGATTTACGTAACGCGAGCGTGAGGTGGATGAAGGCGGCGGACGGAGCGCGCGCCGCGCCGGACTCTCGCGTCGATACTGGCGGCGCAGCCCCGCGCCGAGCCCTCCCGCCCCGCCCCGCGCCGCAGCCCCCTGCCCGCGCCTGCCCGCACGCATGCGCACCTACCACCATGTCTGCTCAGCACCCCCAACGTGCTGCAGCACCACCACCGCCCGCCACCGCGTCACGCATGCCCGCACCCTCACCAGGACATCGTGTGTTAGTCTCACAAGGTTAGCTCATCGTGCGGTTAGTATTTGAGTACTTACTCCGGTGCAGACAGATGATTAGACAAGTTATTTACATACAAATAGTAACACGAACAGAAGTAACGAGTAAGAGCGAGATAACGGTGTCTGGTACCTATGCATGTTGTTTACAGGGCGCGCGGGTGACGGGTCGCAGGTCACGCCGCCGGTCTACATGAAATAATGTCAGAGTCGAGCTGCACTGACCTGCAAAGTGCATTCGCCTTGTATGTATTCATTGATCACTATTAGTTAATTCCTCACGGATCCGCGGAAAATAACGAATTTGAAATTCATGAAATAAATGACAAAATTAGCGATTAGAACGCGACGCGATGTTGTTTACGTCTTATCATGTACCTTATGTTACGATGAATCATGTAGCCGTGATGCTGACGTTATCCTCATTTAGCACACAATAGCTACAACACATTCAATGTTGCTAAGTATCTACTAGGTACACTAATGGCTAACATCTACAAACTTGAGTCGAAACGAAAAGCGAAAGGTCACCTTAGCGCTGAATACTTTTACTAAGCTGAAAGTCTGCATTGTAATGTATTATGTCATCATCATCAATTATTCTCCGTGTCGAAATATTTTCTTGTTAAAAAACAATTAAAACCAGTGAGACGCAGACAACTTTCGAAACGTGTCGCCTTCACGCATCGTAAGCCATCGCATAAAAAGTGATTATGACAACTGAATAAAGGCTGATCTTGTTCTGAAAAAACACTGCCACATTTAAAATAGATGCGAGAATTGACACCGTTCTGTGTCGTATCCTTGCAGGGTAAGAGAATAAGCAAAGTAAATCACGAACTTCAAGTGCAGAGAGCTTGAGAGACATTTGGCTGAGACCATGACAAGTCATTTGGGCTCCTCAGTTCTAAATCGCAACCACTCCGAGAGAATCACAGATTATTCAAGACTTTCGTATTGCCAAGTAACCATGGAGAGTGCCGTCTTGTCCGAAGTCTTGCGTGCTTAAAAGACCACGTCAGACATCCTAAGTCATCAAAAACAAGTACAGATCCAACAGATCATTACGAGATTGTGGGTACATGATGATGTTTCAATATTTGCTTACTTATGGTGTGTTTTGATGTTTTGACTTTGAATTTATCTAGAAAACATAAATAAAACTAAATGTAACTCTTGAATCTTGATAGTCTATACTTGCAGCACAATAGAAGTTGTGAAGTGGATTGATTTTTGTCCCGTCATACGGTAGTGTCGCGGTCGTCAGACAGTCGTGGCGGGTACTGGGCGAGAACAACGGAGTACCTACTGCAAAAATGAGTCAGCGCAGTTCACCTCCATTATGGTAATTACATAGGTACTTCCAACTAACCAACCCTAAAACTACACGCTCATATTCGTGGATTTACCAACTATTACATTGTGGGTTGCGGGTACTGAGGAGACATACTCGTAGGTCTTGGATACCGGAACTTCAGACAGTCAAATACGTAGGGCGTTTGTGCACTACACGGAGTCCGGCATCGGCAGTCCGATTTTATTTTTAGGGTTCCGTACCAAAATGGTAAAAACGAACCCTTATGGTGCGACTCAACCCTTATGGTGTGTCTATCTGTCTGTCCGTCTGTCACAGCTGGATATCTCAAGAACTACTAATGCTTACAACTTGAAATTTGGAATAGTTTTAGATGACGTTTACCCAACTATTTTGCAAATAAGAAAGAAATATAAGTTTTTGAAGTGTAAACTTCTTTAGCGGCGTTGCATACTTTTAGTAATGGGTAAAAAATGTTAAACTCGCGTCAGGACATCGCGTCAGGACACGTGACCGTCAGGAGAGATTTCCCCCCCCCCCCCCCCCCCTCTCTTTCTACGGCGTCGCCAACCGAAGTGAAGTGACACACGGACACAATGGATGGATGGATGGATGGTGATGGAAGTGGAAGTGGAAGGTGAAGTGGAAGTGGAAGTGGAAGTCGAAGTCAAAGTCGAAGTCGAAGTGGAAGTCGAAGTGGAAGTCGAAGTCGAAGTGGAAGTCGAAGTGGAAGTCGAAGTGGAAGTCGAAGTGGAAGTGGAAGTCGAAGTGGAAGTCGAAGTGGAAGTCGAAGTGGAAGTCGAAGTGGATGTCGAAGTGGAAGTCGAAGTGGAAGTGGATGGATGGATGGATGGACAGCTGATGGCTCGACCGTCTGTGTAGTAGCCACACTGCTGTGTATTCGTAAAATTCGTGTATATAGTGTTTAAAATATGGAAATTGAACAAAGTGCATCTATTAATGAAAAAAGTGACGCAGAAATAGTGAAAAAAATGAGTTATATTAACTAAATTAATAATTGATTTATTTCAACGTTAATATTTAAGTTTTCACTTCTGCCGGCACTCCCGGAGTGCAACCCGTCTTTTTTTTTTTGCAACAGTGACTGGTAGGGTGTTTGGAAAATTCGAAGTGAAGCTACAAAGGCATGGGGGTATCATAAGAGAGAGCGCAGTTTGCACATTCTCAAACATTTTTTCTTTTTTTTTAGGCCGGATAGTTTTCGATTTTTGATGAAAAATGTAAAAAAAAATATCGTCCCCTCCCCCCCCCCCCCCCTTATCTCCGAAGTTTGCAAAGAAAAAAATCTGAAATAATTCTATGTGATAGAAGATTATGTCAAGATTACAAGAAAAATAAAACGATGTCTCTAAATAGCACACTTTATCAGATATCATTAACAAAAGTTACATTAGTTCCACTATCGGCCAAGAGATGGCGCTGACCTGAAAGTGCAATATTATACACCCCAGCGCACAGTGTTAATATTCTCTGACGAATATAAGCCTCGCCGATGAAAATTTGAAAACATTTTATGAGATTATGATGGAACGGAACCCTCGGTGCGCGAGTCCGACTCGCTCTTGACCGATTTTTATTATGGCGTGCCATTATGGGACCGTAAAAAATCGTACTGCCGCCGGACAGTAAAATTCCTTGTAGTGCACAAACGCCCTACGTATTAGAGACAAAACCGCAAAATATCATCAAAAAATAGAACTTAATAATGATTAATGATATAAGCGTCAATAAAAAGCTAGTTCCTGAAACAATTACAAGCCTCAAGTAGGTACTCGGCTAATATTATGTATGATTCATATAAATTGCATAAACATGATGTAACATGTGTATCGACTTGAGTTAATGTTGAACATTTACGTTTTTGGTGCTACCATACCAACATTGAGGCCATCCACACTAGTATTTTAGTACTTCTCCTGCTTAAAGGTGGGATGAAGATCAATCAAAGTTGAATATTGAAGCTGCTATTTTGCACTCCCACGCAGAATACTGGCCGTGACTTCGGATTCCGGAGCCACGGCCAGTGTACCAAATGACGTGTTCAATTCAAATGCTTCAGTTGACCTTTGTTTTAGTCCAAACCGAAGTACCTAGCAGAACGAAAGCCAACTTGTATTGCTGGGTCACTGGGTCTACAGGGTGTTACGGAAAGGGTATATCAATACAAACAGGTTGAAGAGTGTATCTGGTCTAGAATCTCTGTACAAAATTTCAGCTCAAAAGCAGTAACTTTTAAAATGCTTAATATTTTTTTATTTCGACATCACGGCGCTGCACTGGCGCGCGGCGGCGTGATGTGCGTGTACTAGGCGCACAGACACACTACAGATAATGGATAATGACCCTCGTAGTGCGGTGACACGTTTGTTATGATTTCAATTTAATAAACTATCGAAATAAAAAAATATTAAGCATTTTCGAAGTTACTGCTTTTGAGCTGAAATTTTGTACAGAGATTCTAGACCAGATATACTCTTCAACCCGTTTGTATTGATATACCCTTTCCGTAACACCCTGTATAAGTTCTGAGACACCAGTTTACAAGAAGAATAAATGTAGGTGCAGATTAAATTGTTAATCATGTTCAGTGTGATTGATTTTAGCCAGCGTAAGAGGTTCCCGGTTGTGGTAGTAGCACCTGGTAGCAAAGAACTATCTTTTATTGAGCAGGTTGCATAAATTAAGCACGGGTGACGTGTGCGACGCCATGTCGCGCCGGTTAAAAATACCCCGCGCGAGTGCGCGACGGCCACAATGACGTCATCGGCAACCTGTGTACCACTTCAACGTGCCGTAATGTTCCCTCTGTTAAGTTCAATGAAACTTAACAACGAAGCCAATTAGTCAAAAGAATAACTTACTATCTCAAGGTCAGTACTGTACAGACTATAGCCTATTTGGTGCTCACCTTCATACCTACCTGTACCAGTACCTTCATAGATGAGATTAAAAACCGAGCGCCACATATATATAATATTATCGCTATCTTGGAAAAGTATCCCAACTTTCCTCCATGTATAGAATTCTACATAAGTATACCTACCTATTTTATTCCTTCAGAACTACAGATATCGAAGAAAAATTTCTGAGCCACACGATACTCACCATGTGGCGTCAAGTGACAATCCTTGCGTGATGTACCCTGAAGACACAGACACGGAAAAATCTCTAAGTTATGTGTATGTGTTGGGGATGTTGGGTGGGAATCTCAGAAGGGCGTTTACCGTAATCCTTCAACCAAATAAGTTCTTGATACAATTCTTCTTCTGCAATCGGTCCCTCATTACTGAGGATCGTGGTCACTGGATCCTTTTAAACGGACAATCTGCCTCCATCTACTCCGGTCCAAAGTTGCCATCACCACCTGCTGAAAATTGCTTGAGGACGTAGCTTCTTTCACTTGGTCAGACCATCGTGTTGGCGACCGGCCTCTCGCTCTCTTTCCTTCGGTATTGCCAACAATAACCAGCTTTTCAAGGCTGCTATCTCCCCTTCGCATTATGTGGCCGAAATAGGATAGAATACGCTGTAGACATATTGTAGACAATCGGGTCTTGACATCGAGTTGGGAAAGGATAGACACATTTGTGCGTTTGGCTGTCCATGGTATTCGGAGCATCCGCCTCCAGCACCACATTTCGAATGCATCTATCCTCTGTCTTTCTCTTGCTCGAATTGTCCACGTTTCAACTCCATAGAGGAAAATCGGGAAAACCAATGCTCTGACCAACCGGGCTTTAGTTTTAAAACTGATAGCACGCTTTTTCCAGATGTTCTGGAGGCGTGTCATAGCATCTTTAGCCATGGCTATCCGTCTTTTTATTTCTGGGACGCAGCTGCCTTCATTATTAATATTAGAGCCCAGATAAATGAAACTGTCCACAGTATCGATGCCCTGGATGTTATAGGCGCCCGACAGCTTTCCCGCACGATCTATTACCATAAGCTTGGTTTTCTGCCTATTTATAGCAAGCCCTAATTTGCCACTTTCCACCTCCAATCTATGCAGTATCTCCTTCATGTCGTCAAATGTTGTAGCAAGGAGAACGGTGTCGTCAGCGTAACGCAGATTGGAGATGCGTTTTCCACCAACAGCAAACCCCTTTTCCCAGCCCTCAAGAGTTTTCCGAATGATATACTCTCCATACACATTGAAGAGCAGAGGTGAGAGGATGCATCCCTGTCTAACGCCTTTCTTGATGGAGAACACATTTGAACAAGCGGTGTCTATTTTGACGAACGAGCGATTGTTGATGTACAGGCATCGGACTAAATCTATAAGATGTTGAGGCGTACCCATGTCTTTTAAAACCTCCCACAGCTTATCCCACTGCACACAATCAAAGGCTTTGGTGTAATCAATGAAACACAATAACACGGGGCTGTTAAATTCCCGGCTCTTTTCTATAATTTGGCGAACGTTCAGTATTTGTTCCCGCGTGCCTTTGCCTTTAACAAAACCTGCTTGTTCTTCTGGAATTTGTGGATCGAGAAAGTGTTTCAGCCTATTGTTTATGATGTACAGGAGTATCTTGCTGATATGTGGGATAAGTGCCAAGGTCCTGTAGTTGCTGCAGTCTTTGGTAGAGCCTTTTTTATGAAGTGGAACATACACGGACTCCGTCCATTCTTCAGGCCATCTGCTTGTCTTCCAGATGGAATTGCAGATGCTTAAAATCTGCTTCACACCTTTGGAATCTAGGTTTTTAAGTAACTCAGCGGGAATTCCATCCTTACCAGGAGACTTTCTATCTTTTAGACATCCTAAGGCATGTTCGACCTCTGACTGCAAAATTTCAGGTTCTTGCGGTGATAAAGTGTCTGTCAGCGCGCCGCTAGTGATAGGTTGACCGGTGTCATAAAGAGTTGTGCAGTACCGTTTCCAGCGTTCCAGAACCTGATCTTTCTCAGTGAGTATGTTACCTGCTTCATCTGCGATCGTGCAGGTTCTCGTATTACGAGATTTAGTCAGCTCTTTGACCTTGCGGAAAAGATCTCCAGTCTCATGTTTCGCCGAATTCTGTTCAAGATCAGCACAGACGTTGTTGATGTGTTGGTCATAGTCTTTGCGGCATCTTTTTTGGACCTCTGTGCTGAGTTGGTCATATAACCTCCTATTATCTTGTAAGGTTAGACCCTTACCCTTCAACTCACGTCTACGCAGAATTAGGTCAGCTGTTTCCGTAGATATAAAAGGTTTCATGGTAGGTTTTGGCAGCATGTTCTCTTTGGCAGTTTGCACAATGATTTTCTGCAAAGCCTTCCAAGCGACGTTCGGGTCAGTGGCGTCATTTAAAGAACATTCAGGTACTTTGTGTTCAATTGCTTTTCTGAAGGCTTGTGGGTCAACGTGGCGCATATTCAGTGTGCGTTCTTGCTTGTGAAGTCTCCTTAGCCGCAGTCGAACTGTGGCGACTAAAAGTTGGTGATCAGAGCCACAGTCCGCCCCCGGATATGTCGTAGTATTCATGATAGACGATTTCCATCGGTTCTGGATGAGAATATAGTCTATCTGGTTTCTAAAACGATCGCCAGGCGAAATCCAAGTATACAATCGCCGTATATGATGTTTAAAACAGGTGTTCGTCACGGTAAGATTTTCCTCACTACAGAACTGAAGCATACGTTCGCCTCTCTCGTTTCTGCTACCGATTCCATATTTCCCGACCACCCGTCGGAGATGTTCGTCGCTATCCGTTTCACCGACTTTGGCGTTTGATACAACGCGCTTGATACAATATGCAATGGAATATAGTTTCATACCTACATAGTCATGACCGGAGACAGTCATGAAAGGGGTGATTGAGTTAATAAGCGGGTTTCCCCACCGTGCACCGGCTTGTTTGCACTAATCCAATAAATTACAAGCAACTATTTTTCATTCACGACATCAACTGTTCGGGAACTTTGTAAACCATCTTATAAACATAATGAATACTTAGTTCATTAAACTGACATTTCAGAAGATAGATACCCTGATATAGTCCAGCAGTACGCATTTCTGGAAGTAAAAGCTCGCTCGTTGGCTAGTAACAACTTGATCCGATTAAATAAAGAGAGCAGACGGTGACGGTGTGTCTGTGCGGTGGTTGGCGAGGAGCGTATCGATCGCCGCGCCACCCGCCCTCGCACGCGACCCCATCACCCCACCCACATACATCGAGGACTAGCCTTTACAGTTTATTGCATCTATGTCTGGGTTTTTACAGATATTCAGGACTATTAGTAATCAAATTACTAACAACAGCATTATGCTGTTGGCAATTTATTACTAGTAGATCTGGATTTATAACTATGACATTCTGTGACAATATGAAAAGAAAAAAATATATTTATATTTATAGCCTGCGAATCTATTCATAGGACCAAAGCATTAGAAAGAATAAATTACGAACGATCCGATAGATTCCAACAAGCTAATGGGATCGAGACTTAATGGAATCTTTCTGCTTGATACACTTTGACGACGACCGCTAAATTAAAACAGTATACCTACTCTACTTCTACATATCGCTCATTTGGAGAAACATCTAGGTACGTAATTGGAACTTTTTTTTTACGTCTATGCTTTTCTAACGTAAATATACGCTTTAACTACTATTTTTTTGGGAATAAATACATTTACGTCGATGTTTCTCCAAATGAGCGATATATTACAGCTTTCAGCATAATTGAGATCACAATTTTATTTTATTTAGTCTCTCCTCTTCTGGCGAGTAGCAGCACTACCACTGAGTTGACGAAAATGCTAGTTTTTGTAAGTCGTTTAACAACAAAATAAAGCAATTAGGTTATTGGATTCTGTAATGTGTGCGTCATTATGAATGAGAGAGTAAACATAAGAGGTGACAGGGAAGTGACGTCAGTGGGAGATCTCGACACAAGGGTCACAAAGGGCTCAGCGCTACATTTTTGTGAAGAGCTTGGAATTAGGTCAATGAGTGCACACAGGGCTCGTGTTGATCTTGGAACTGTCTGTGGTTCTACTTGCTCATTTTGTAAATATTTATTTCGTGGTACGAGTCGCAAGCCAACTATGAAAAAATAAATGTATGGCTTATGAAGTATAAATTGCCTAAGTGCTCTTTTATTTTTACATAGGGTATCAGGAATAAAGTGCTGATTCTCAGTTTAATTTGAATGAATGATTTTTTATGTTGATCAGTCAGTATACCTACCTAGAGCATGATACGGGTGTTAATGAAAGAAATCCAATAATGGACATACAAACAATCACTCATATAATGATAAATACAGTTTGGCATATCGAGAAGAGTGTCGAACGTAGTTGGTGACACTCGCTCGAGTCTCGACCTACATAAAGACTGCTGAGACTCGGAGTTACTGTGAAATCAAACTTTTTGTAGCGATTTGGCAACATTTTGCTGTTTCTATCAGACTATTTATTCATGTAAGTATAGTGAAAGATGATGTCTTTTCACACCGACTGTAAATCAATCGATCATGCATGATCAAACAGTTTAAAGATTTAAAACAAGTGATTAACGAAGGCTTACATAAGTCAATTTCCGACATGCTACCAATTCATAGTTTTGTCACCAAATTAGGGTGTAAGTTCCACCCTAATTTGATGACAAAACGAAGAAATGAAGAAACAAAACTAGTTTCATTGTCATTCAGTTCAGTTCCACCGTGGAACTCGAACGAACGACAATGAAACTAGTTGATTAGAATTTGATTTATTTGTAAATGGAGTTGATTGAGTGAATTCTGATGACTGATATTTCAAAGTTAAGGTCTTAACAATTCACCTACTATGATATTATTAAGATAGACATGGTACATTGTCCATCAATACAATCTATCAATATTGCACTTTTGCAGAGCGCGCCGAGGTCGATTCGGACGAGTAGATCGTTTGAGAATAAAAATAAGACAACTATGCCACATAGCAACATATAGGCCGGTTAGAAACATTTTTTGGGCAGATATAGAAGGAAGCAGAGACTTCTTTCGAAACGTATTTTCAATTTATTATTTAATGTAAGTTGTCATTTCTAAAACTAACTGCGCCAAAATTAACTGCGGAAGCACAGCTGACGTAATTTTTTATGCAGAATATCGCGTGGACGTATCGGACGGGTTTATTGCCGGAATGTGACCTAGTAGCCGCTGATTGTGTCCACCACCGCCGCAAGGAAATCTTTTAGCCGACAAAACCAAAACCAAATTAATCATAGCAGAGTTTAGGAAGCATAGTTTCGAATAACTGAAGCAGCCGATGAGCCGACACCCTTTCAAATATCAGTATGTCGATACTTACGCGTGATATCGTCACCGCTTCCGGAACCCATGTTTCACACACAACTATATCCACACAAAAGGCAAGTCCTCGCGAGAATGAGTCACAGCACGGGCACACGACGCCACATTAATGTCAAGTAAGCACTCGGAACAGTTGTGAGCAGCGAGCAGAGAGCGTGCGACGTGAGCGCGCGGCGGGTGCTCCGTTTGTGAACGCAGCGCTGTGCTGCTTCAGCGATGCTAAAATTAGCGATGGTGGCGTCGTGCATACCACGCGTCACTCGCCGCCGCGCCGACGACGCCGCTCCCTGCGACCGCGCACTCGCGCACCAACACCATGCCCAGTGGCACAGTTTCATTTACTCAAATTCAAAAGAATACAGGATTAGGTATGTAGGCATCGGTGGATGAAACACTGTAAAAAAGTCTCTTCTCTATGGGGCAAACTGTTCATAATGATGAACTAGGAACAATTGTTTGGGGCAACCTAAGGTATTTTGAAGGAAATTTTAATCTCAATAACTTTACGTCGAGTCCCGCTCTCTGTATGACAAAGATAAGATAAAGACTTGAAGATAACACTAGTTTCAACTTCAACAGTTATAAAGTTATAAATAAACCCCTAAGCAACCAAGTTCTAATAAACGATAGTAAAGAGCGACACCGGGAACTGATACCAGTGGAAAATAAACGATGACTCGTCGATTAAGAGCGTTAAGTCCTCTGACTGACGGGCTATAATTTTGTTAAGCCGAACGTTACAAAATAAATTCAGATAAAATTATAATACTTAGTTGAAAGTTCTTTACCTAGTTATAGACAAAGAGACAAACTGTACAAGTATGACGATGACTGCCCGATACGACATCAGTATTTTATCGTGCTGACTGTAGCCATCCACCAAGGCACCAAGCCTGTGGTCGGGTGGGCTAGTCTAGCAAAGACAACTTAATGTTAGGAGTAGGGCAGGAGTAGGACGTTAGCGACTCGGACGTTGTCTGAACAATGTATGGTGCGGGCTATCGGACGTCCGCGTGCAGGCCGCGCGTGGGCCCGCGGGTGCCGTTACCCGGTGCTGCAGCGCGGTCAACGCTCTTGCCGCTCCGCCACCTCTGCAGCCGACCTCCTCTACCCCTCCTAGCTTCGCCACCCCGCCCCCCATTTGACTGCTGTCACTATTTTACTTATTTATATTAATTTCATTTTGATAAAAGATGTAATCTCCCAGAAAGTTCCCGAGGTTGAATTTTGTTGATTTGAGATGAAAATTAAATAAATAAGGACCTAACTTAACACTTGCGTCATATCAATGCGGCATAGACGAAAATTTCGTAACTATTTCCTAATATTAAAACTTGCCACAATGTTATTCAGGTGCTGTAATACACTTGTATAGCTAATATTGGTGTGCGCGGGCATTGTTCTCCTGCAGACGTGATTCTTCACGGTCCGTGGCATGCAGCGCGCGGTGCTCGCCTTCAAATGGAGCCATTCTAATTTTCTAAAACTTCGTGTCGCGCAAAAAAACGCTAGCTAGCGACACCTCATGCAGACACGAACAATGAAATCACCTACCAGTTATAGCTATGATTCTCCAACACTGAAGACTATGTTTGCACTCATTTCATTTCATTTAGGAAAAGAAAGGCATTTTGAAACGTAATGCCAAACAATTTGCCATTCACAGTTCAGATACTAGAGCGTAACAAGGAAAGAACGTCTTACCGAGTCCCATCTGGCAGAAGATGACCTCGGCCTCAATCACATGCGCTACTTGGCGCTTCGGCTCAGGCGCTGCTGGCTTCGGCGGCAGGACCGGCTCTGACTTCACAGCTTCCGGCTTCGGAGGTTCTGGTTTCGGGGGCTCGGGTGCTGCCGGCTCTGGTGACGCCGACGGTTTGGGTTCCTCAGGCAGGGGCTTTTCGGGCGCCACTGGAGCGCTGGGAGCAGGCGTTGGAGCCGGGGCCGGAGCCGCCGCGGGCGCCAGCACAGGCGTGGGGTCGTGCGGCGGCTCGGGGGTGTAGGCGGCGCGCCCCGCCTCGGCACGGGGCTCGGCCCGGTGCATGGGCGACTCGCCGGCCGTGTCGGCGTCCGACTCGCTGTCTGTGAATTTGTCGGCGATGTGGTCGGCCGAGGCGGAGGGTGCACGAGGCGCCTCCGCCAGCAGCTCGCGCTCCATGTCAAGGAAGCTGCGCGTGGCGGCAGCGGCGGGCTGGCGGTGCGGCGACTCGGCCGCCTCTCGCTTGCCGTCGCGGTCGAGGTGCTCGAAGTCATCCGTCGAGTCCTGATCGCGCTTCATTACGGGCTCGGCCGGCGGCGCGTCGGCGACCGGAGCTGGGTCTCCGCTCGCGAGACCCCCGAGTAGAGCGTCGGCGCTGTCCATGTTTCCTTACGTGACGATAAAAAAGACCGGTGTCGAGAGTGATCGATAGGGTGCGGGCGGGAGTAGCGCGAGTGCGAGAAGCTGCGAACGCAGAGGGCGGGTCCTGTCGTGCGTCCTCGCCGTATCGTACTGCGGTCTGCTAGCCGTTCGCCGGCCGCGGCTGCACGACGTCACTCAGCACGAGAAATGAACGGTATTACTCATCGCCGACCCCTCCGTTGCAGCGGGGGCGGCGCCGCTCGCCGGTAAAATAGATAATAAAATGAATAAATGAAATTATAATAAGTAAATGAGAGCAAATATAATATGTTTAATATTTAACTGTAAAGATGGTGAAGTAAACAGTTAATATAAATAAAATTGCACAAAAATAGGAGAATGTCCAACGCAAGCAAGAAATTGCCAAAAGTATTGACTTTCCGATCCTGACCTTTTTTGAAGGCGCGCTGGCTAAGGCTAAGTAAGCACTGTTTTACCGACACAGCACAGTGTCAATCGGATACAACAAGAGAAAATAGAAGGAAATTTCACTTCAGTTCACTGTGGTTTCACAAAATAGGTAATGAAAGACGCGATCGGCGATAGTAGCGACATTACAATACAACAGCTGTTAGTGTTACCAGTTCAATTTGCAAAAAATTATGCAAAAAAAACTTTTTTACATAAAAAAACAATCAACTACAAAAAAAAAAAACTACAAAGTGAAAAAAGACGGGTTGCACTCCGGGAGTGCCGGCAGAAGTGAAAACTTGAATATTAACGTTGAAATAAATCAATTATTAATTTAATTAATATAACTAAGTTTTTTTCACTATTTCTGCGTCACTTTTTTCATTAATCGATGCACTTTGTTCAATTTCCATTTTTTTGAAACACTTTATATACAAGAATTTTACGAATACACAGCAGTGTGGCTACTACACAGACGGTCGAGCCATCAGCTGTCCATCCATCCATCCATCCATCCATCCATCCACGTCCACGTCCACGTCCGCGTCCACCATCACCGTCACCGTCACCGTCACCGTCACCTTCACCGTCACCGTCACCGTCACCGTCACTGTCATCGTCACCGTCACCGTCACCGTCACCGTCACCGTCACCGTCACCGTCACCGTCCGTCCGTCCGTCCGTCCGTCCGTCCATCCATCCATCCATCCATCCATCCATCCATCCATCCATGATCGTGTCTCACTTGGTTCACTTCGGTTGGCGCCGCCGTAGAAAGAGAGGGGGGGGGGGGTGAAATCTCTCCTGACGGTCACGTGTCCTGACGCGATGCCCTGACGCGAGTTTAACATTTTTTACCCATTACAAAAAGTGTGCAACGCCGCGCGCCGCTAAAGAAGTTTTCACTTAAAAAAAAACTACAAAGTGAAAGATAACTATAATTTTGGAAGTCGGTGTCGTTGGTTCTGCATTTTCATTTTGACACAGACTTTCGAAATTAAAGTTATTTTTCATTTTGTAGTGTTTTTTTTGAAGTCGGTTGTGTTTTTTGTAAAAAAGTTTTTATTTTTCACTTTTTAGTTGTGTGTACCTACTTACTCCACACAAATTCAATTAACACTACTTGCTATGTAAATATTAATTAAAACATCATCAATTTAATCTAAGTGGAAAAAATATCGTATTATTGAAGCTAACCCAAAAAATACCCATGCAAAGTTAATCAAATTTATATGGGACCACTCCTGAGATACCTTTGATACCTTATCTATTAAACTATTAAAAACAATACATAGATATACAATTGCAGCCAAGCGGTGCTCAGCTAAGGTTTATTTAAAATAAAATTATTTCATGTCATTGAGAGTAATAGGTAGTCAGTCTTTATTAAAATGAAAATATTGTTTATAATTTCATAGGTATTTAAGCTGAAAAATCGATTTAAAAAAAAAACAAAACACCTAGTATTTTAACTGTCCTACAAAATTAAATGAAGGTTAAGCTCCCATATTAGTGGATTAATAAGTATAATTCAATGGAAAAAAATATCCGGGTTTTGCTATCACTTCGAATACGTATTATGTTATTTATTTTGTTAATTAAATAATTTAAAAACATAATAATTTTAAAGATGAAAAACTGATAAATTGTTGTTTATGTATTGTATGATGAGTTTAATCGATTTATATATGTATAGTAAATGTAAAATTGTATCATAATTGTAAATCTAAAGTACAATCATTAAAACCATAATTTTTACAAACATACAGCGAAATTTTCTTTTTTTCAGTGAATTAAAAATGTAACAGACACAAGGCACAAAGTAGTCCTATATTATGTGAGGCAACTTTTGTACGATAGAACTTCTTATTTTTATTTTATTTCCTAGATAAAATATTCTTGTGTCATAATTTCATTTGATACTACTAATATATTGTGACGCTGACGCACTTTGTTTCTAAGTTTCTACTAATAATTTAAGTTCACTAATTTATGTTTGCAGGACGGTTACCTTGTCTAAAGAGGTATAAAGCTACATAACGCCTAAATTCTATATTCGACATTCATTCATCATTTTCCTGCTTATATCTCAATTTATTTGGGGTCGGTGCAACATATATTTTTCTTCCATATTTCTCTTTTAGTCGTCATTTCGGTGGTGACGTATACAATGGATATTCTCGGTCTACGATGTTTCAGAACGAATCTTTGCAGACATCATGGGCGGGGCGGGTGTGTCACGTTGAAGTCTCTGCCTGTCAGACAAGTCAAGTCAAAACTATGTCAAAAGTAGTCAAAACACTAGTCGATAAAGCAGTTAATAGTGTTACCTACTTAATCTGTGGAGCAGAAAGATGGCTTTTCAGCAATACACAGCGCTTTTCTTGCGTTCATTCCGAATATAAATATCGAGTTATAGCTATCATTAGGAAATATAGCGCTGTTATACAGCGATACTACCGCTGCGCAATAGTTTCTTCTTGAGCTGAGCTGACATTACTGACTAGCACAGAGTACTTTTTGATCTAGTGACTACTGTCAAGTCAAGCAAGACACCACCACCACATTCCACTGATTCGGAAATTCGGAATTCCATTATCATTCCATCCACAAGGATGGCGGCGACAGTAGCGGACAGTTGTGTTAATGCGAGTGAAATAATATCGCTCAATAAACAACAAAATTGCAACGGGATAGAAGGAAAGTTGCTTAATGGAAAAGTGAATAATCATAAAAATGGTATTGTGAAGTCAAAACATTTAAATAATGGTGACACTGTGAGTAGATATTCATTTATTTTAATAACCTTCCAAAACTTTACAATGTTGTTACGTTATGTTAATTTCGCCAGTGCATGGAATATTTGACACGCCCCGTGGACAGGAGCGCTTGGTGGCTTCAGGCGCGGGCGGCCGGCTCATTGCTGGCAGCCGCGCTGACCTAGTGCAGGGCCTTGTGCGGGGCTGTCCCGACCTTGTGTGTCGTATCATGTACTGTACCACACGGCACGTCAACCAACTTAAGTCGAGCACATTTTAAACAATAATTAATCAGAACATAAACAATAAGTTATCTTAGGGGTCCAATATTTGCAATTTAAAATATCACTTCTGGATTCCCCAAAGAGTTGTGTTTAGTACAGCTACATTTCGTTAAGGTACATCTCAGATAACACAGGGCATGGCTTTTGTCATAAATCGGCCACAAACATAGCCTCTGGAATAATTTAACTTTTGCTCAGTGCATCACCTTTCATACTGAAGGATGATGGATTCTCATAAGTCTCACTCTAGAGATACGAATGAGGTCATGATCATGCCTGACTAAACAAGATAAGTAATTGAATACAATCAACATCACTCACGTCCATTGTTGAATACCTATAGAATTATTCCTCAAATATCACTATTAAGCGCTTACCTTATTATTATGTGCTTATCGTTAGAAAAGCCTGCCAATAAAAGAAGTAAGAACATGTCATACCATGTGTAATGTTTGCTTGTGTAAACTGAAATTATTGTATGTACAGTCAACAAAAGAGATGAGTATGCAGGATCGTCGGATATAGTTGAAGTTTAGTAAGAAACCCATGGATGTTGTCAACTGAAATGTAATTTGATAAATGAGCTGTTTGTCTTCTATTAATAAAATTAAATTTTATTCGAGAACATCCATCGGTTTCTTACTAAACATCAACCTATATCCAACGATCCTGCATATTTATCTCTTTTCTTGACTGTACATTAAGTCTGTTTTGCTAATAATAGCAGTTAAATGAGCAGGTAGTGGTCAGACTCTGCGGGGCAAGTGAGTAGTGTGACAATGTGAATGTCTATGCTATGACAGGAGCTGGCTACTTTATGAATTACTAGCTGCTGCCTGCGACTTTGTCTGTGTGAAATCCTATCCTAACTAATATTATAAATGCGAAAGTAATTTTGGAACCACTGTACTTCCTCACCCGGCGCATTTTGATAGTAGGTATTTTTTTTTGGATAGAATAGACCCTTTTTAGTGTAATTTGAAAACCGCAAATTGTGAAAAACCATAGGGGCCGAGAAAAAAATTCCCAAACTTTTTTTTTTCTTCTGAAAACCTGCGATTTTTATAGTAGCTATTTTTTTTAGATAGAATAGACCCTCTTTAGTGTAAATTTGAAAACCGAAAAGTTCGCAAAACCATAGAGGCCGAGAAAAAAATTCCCAATGTTTTTTGTAACCTAACCTCAAAACACTTAAAAGTTGCTTAAAAGGCGTAGTAGGAGCCCCGCTTCGCGGGGCTCTATGGTCTAAAAAAAAATAACCACGAAGGGGATGGCGGGGTCTGTTCGCTCGCTGCGCTCGCTCACTAGACCCCGCCATCCCCTTCTAACCTAACCTGTCCGAGTCGGGGCGCCCCAAGTCCCGAGCTCGCTTCGCTTGCTCTTGCATCCTAAGTTGTCATTACAAATGTGTTATTTTTGTATATTATGTTGGTTTAGTGTGTAGTGTAATCGGAAAACGAATGTGGGTACATATGACAAGTTACAACTGCTTCAAATAAACGGGTGAGGAAGTACAGTGGAGCCGTAATTTTGTTTGTTTGTTACCTTTTCACGCTTAAACCACTGAACTCATCGTCCTGAAATTTTGCATATACGTTGTCAAGTGTACAGAAACGGACATAGGGTACCTTTCATTCCGAAAAAAGTGCTGTTCCTGAGGAAAACAACAATAAACGTGGCGCCATCTATTATCATAATAACGTTATTGTTGTTTTACTTGGTTTAGTGGTTTAGGCGTGAAAAGGTAACAAACAATCTTACTTTCGCATGTATAATATCAGTTAGGATGATTCCCGCCGGGGTACATAATAGGTAATAAGTTAAATACATTTCTTTCATCTTTATATTACCGCATGCGTTTGCTTCGGTCGTAAACAAAGCATATCGCATAGTTGAGTGGTTGTGCACTGCAATCACACCACTCGTTATCAGCACGCGTAGGCCGCGGCAAGCCTGCGCACGCGGCACCGCCCGTGCTGCCCGGTGCCTGAGCTCATAGGCGGGCTAGGCACACCTTGACACAAACACACATGATTTGTGCCAGCTAATTATTTTTCTATTAGCAATGATTAGATGTATGTGCAAATTGTTTGTTTAACAGTGGAAAACGCTTGGGGTCCCCAAGTCTCCGATCACCTAATAATAACAGAATAATAATCCTGCAATAGTCCCATACCAGCCGCAACCGAGGATTACCTTTGGGTGCACTTGCATAGTGCATACGGGGATAATTGTCGGTTGGTGCCGCATTTCATGTTGGCTTCGGCCCCTCGTACGCCTTCCAAAGGACCGGGAGTAAAATCATAACAGAATAAGAATAATATATACTGAACGGTTTCGATCGATGATACCGCGTTGTTTTATGCTCATTCAAATTAAACAAGGTAATTTTACTGATTAATTCGTTAGTTCATCCGCGACACATCAAAGCGTATCAGCGGAAAATATTAACAAGAAAAAGTTATTTTAAAAACCTCAAACGTACGACGAATTATAGTTAGGGTCGCAGTTTTAATTGGGCAATAATCTTGTTTGAAACAATTGGAAGTCCCTGTCCGATGTCGAACACGTTCCAGTAAGCAACTGATGTAGGCTGCACTGCTGCTATGACACTGATATTGACCGACCGTCATAACATAACTAAATATTAGCTTATCGCCCACACCGAGCCCCGAGCCCGCGGACATGCTGCTGTCAAACAGATGACGAACTTACAAGTTACAATACCTTCATGTGGATGGTCGTTGTGTGTGTGCTTGGTTTCGAGCATTTCGAAGCCACGTCTTATATTATCTTTTTTTTTTGCTTTTTGTTATCTATTACTAGAATCTTATCGCTGTGTGTGTAAGTCAGTTATAGCAATTAGCTGACCCACCTTTGCATAAATGGTTGAGTTTTTTAGTATACGAATCGATAGAATTATATAATTCTTTTATATTTTATTTACTTTGCTGAAATAAACAAAATATAAAAGAATTATAAAATTCTATCGATTCGTATTTAAAAAAATCTCAACTATTAATGCAAAGGTGGGTCACATAATTGCTATTTTTAACTGACTGTACCTGTGCATTAATTTTATTTGTTTCTCTTCATCGAGCTCCTTAATTTAGGAATCGCAGCTTTTACAATATCCTAGCAGACTTTAAAACTATCATAGAAAGAACCTTCGACGCTCCTGTACTGTAATAGCATTTTGTTGGTGGTCTCGTGCAACCTAGCAAGTCCCATATTTGTGCACTGGATTTCTGTTCACTTAAGCTAGAACAAAAATGACGAAAGAATTAGTATTTATTTATTAAAGACTGTTTAACGGACAATTTTTTGTGTATGCGTATTTTGCCTGCAATAAAATACTATTCATTTATTTACAACAGATTATTCATCCGAGTCTCCTATTTAATTCTCCTAAATATTGTTTTGCTTTTCAGAAGTTTGTGTCGGAACGCGGGGGCGTGCCTAAAATGGACTGGTCCCAGTACGACACGTTCCCGGGCTCGTTCGAGAAGTGCACGCTGCTCACGGCGGCGCTCACACATTTCGGCCTGTACATCCTCATGTTCCTGGGCTTCGTTAACCAGCTGCTCTTCAAGCCCAAGGTCGCCACGGAAAAGAATAGAGAGGTATGTAACTGTTTATGTCTAATGCAGGTGAGATTTGTTTATGTCTAACGGCCTGGCCACGACCTTGCCGCTATCAGAGGCAGCTTAGCGCGGGGCGGCGAGTGGTAAAAAAAAAACGAAAATGTATGGACCATGCCACGACGCACCACTCGCAGCGTCAACGCTAGCAGTGCATTTGACAAAGACACCGCGCCGCTTGGCCTTAGCCAAAAGTCGTGGCCGGGTGGTAAAGGTGGTCGCACATTTGTCAGCATCGTACGCGCCGCACGCGCCGTACCCGCCGCATTTCGTTTTTAGGGTTCCGTAGTTTTGACAAGGAACCCTTATAGTTTCGTCATGTCAATATTCGAATGCCTACAGCATTTTACCTACGAAATGCGGCGCGTACGGTGCGAGTGAAATGTGCGAGGTTTCGTTTCACATGATGTCATACAACGAATTCCAAAATGCGGCTCTTACGGCGCGTACGTTGCTGACAATTAATGTGCGATCAGCCGCGCCGCTTGCCACTGAGCCAAAAGTCGTGGCCGGGTGGTATACAGGTGAGGTATACTTAGCCAAAAATCTGTTTTTGTCTCCATAATATCGAGCATTGTACTCTTTTGAACACTTTCCTATTTATATATTCCTATTATATATCCTATTTACCTATTTATATTCTCTTATTTCTATACTTCTTCGTTTTTGACCTGAAGTCGCATTTCAAAAACTCACCCTGTTTGTGCAATGACCTGTCTTGTCGGCCAACTGTCGTCGAACATATTTAAATATGACCTGTTGCAACGGAACCGTGTAAACAGTGTCATTCAATCAGGAATGGAAGCAGTGCGTGGAAAAATAACCGACTTCAAAAAAAAAAAAACACTACAAAGTGATAAATAACTTTAATTTCGGAAGTCGGTGTCGTTGGTTCCGCATTTTTGTTTTTTGACATCGACTTCCAAAATTAAAGTTATTTATCACTTTGTAGTGTTTTTTTTGAAGTTGGTTGTTTTTTTTTTTGTAAAAAAAAGTTTTTATTTTTCACTTTTTAGTTGTACCTACCCCACACAAATTCAATTAACACTAGCGCATTGAAGAATTGAAGACACCGACTAGAAGAATCATCAAAATTCGCATAGAAATGCCGTAGATGCAGTACATAATTATAACTTCGTACATAAGAATAATCACCTAATGTATTATATACTAAACCCTTCCTGAAAGTATGTAGATCACATTAGTGAAAGAATTATCAAAATTGGTTCATTAATTTTTGAGAAAATCGCGGACATACATACATACATACGGGTCGAATGCAGAACCTCCTTTTTTGAAGTCGGTTAAGAATACCTACGATTCTAGAAAAAAAAAACATTAGTGATGTGGCAGAGGTTGCAGTATCTTGTCGTTAATCATGAGGTGATATGACAACCTTTGGTTGTGCAATATCAGGGGCTTCGCCTCGCCGCTAGGAGTCTCGTCACGTAGGTGTGCGTTACCATTGATTAGCTGTAGACCTCAACGGAACGTGTCACACATGGCCAGCCGGCGGGACGCGGTGAGCTGCGTACACGCATCGTTGATCCTATCCGAGCGATAGGTACTATTGTTGTTAGTCACTTACCGACAGGTACCGGCCAACCGCGAATGCTGCTATGTTACCGGGGTTATGCGGTTTACTTCCATCGAAATAACCTTATTCAGGACTATAAGGGGCATTTAAAATATGACTTCTCGGTCTGCGCTGCAAGGAAGAGCTGCGAGCATTTCTCCATGGCACACTTGTAATCATCAACCAGTAAGCCATTACACCAAGCAACGGAAATAGCTTGGTCGAGCATCTGGAGGTCTGGACTGAGAATTGAGATGTGTCGACTAGTTGGCTTTTTAATTTATTCCTATTTCTTTGTTTAAAAATAGGGCGCTTAAAGTAAAATTGGGAACAAGAAACTTCACACGAACGAAATCAAGAAAAATATAAAATTAACAAAAAAAATCTAAACGAGAGCTTCTATAACTCTAAATAAAGAACACAGTATACGAAACCTATTGTTTATTGTTTACTAGTTGACCCGGCGAACTTCGTGCCGCCTCAGAATCAATAAGAACGAATATTTGAGAAAATGAATTCTCTTATTATTTTTTTTCCTGTGTATATCAGACCCGCGGGTGTACTTTCAGATTTGCTTAAATTTATTGCAGTTATCTGGTACCTTCTGTGTACCTTTACGTAACTCTCTTGAAAATCTGTGCACCAACACCCGGCCCGTTCATTGATATTTTAAAAATTAGATACACCCGCCATCCTGATTTCAGAACCGCGGGTGTACTGCTAACTAATATATGTAGCTAGGTACACTGTATAAGTAGATTTGGTACCTGTGGGTTCTTTGTGAAGAGTAGGTATCCACTAAGAAAGGGTATATCGAAATTCCACCCCTAAGAGGGTGAATTGGGGAGGGTGAAATTTCACGCGGACGAAGTCGCGGGCAGAAGCTAGTACGAAATAAATCACTGTAAAGGTATGATTCCGAGCTCGGCAGCACGCAGCAAAAACACTACAAAGTGATAAATAACTTTAATTTCGGAAGTCGGTGTCGTTGGTTCCGCATTTTCGTTTTTTTACACCGACTTCCGAAATGAAAGTTATTTATCACTTTGTAGTGTTTTTTTTGAAGTCGGTTGTTTTTTTTGTAAATAAGGTTTTATTTTTCACTTTTTAGTTGTACCTAACCCACACAAATTCAATTAACACTAGTGCATTGAAGAATTGAAGACACCGATTAGAAAAATCATCAAAATTCGCATAGAAAAGTCGGAGATGCATCACATTTATGCATATAAACTCGTACATAAGAATAATTACCTAATGTATTAAATACTAAAACCTTCCTGAAAGTATGTAGATCACATTACTAAAAGAATAATTATCAAAATTGGTTCATTAGTTTTTGAGAAAATCGCGGACGTACAAACATACATATATACATACGGGTCGAATACAGAACCTCCTTTTTTAAGTCGGTTAAAAAAGGAACCGCATTGGTGGCTTTGGAAGCCACCAATGCGGTTCCTTTTTTAATTTTACAAAAATCAATCATGATAAATTGATAAGATACAAACATTATAACAAATGATAATACGACCGTTCTTACTACCAAAAACCGCCACAAAAAAACCAAGATAATTATTTATCGATATCCGTAATTCCGTAGTAATTCGCTTATCGCTCCGCGTGTTAACTAAAGAACCGTAACAAAGAGTGACTATTGAGCGAGCCCAGCGGTTTCCTTCGGCACGCGTGCGGCGTGAGTCAAATGACACTCGTAGAGATCGCGACGCCCCCGTAAGGGGGCGTGGCGAGCGGTACCAGGGCTGAGCCCCCCGGCCGCGAAAGGCAACACGGTGGCCTGTAAAAACAGGCCCCTCGTTGTGTTGGCGACAGTGGCCTAACAGAATTTGAACGCACGTAACATTTTACGTGCGTCCATGTGAGTGGTTGCATGTTGTGTCTCTGCAGGCGCGCCGCGACGCTGTTATAATACAGCGCCGCTTTCTTCACGACACCTCGGCGGTCTGTCCCCGCCAGGTGAGACCCCCAGTTGCCTGGGGGAGGCCCGGCGGAGGACGACCAGCGACAGAGGTGCCGACTCGACGCTCCTACAGAGTTGGGTGATATTTGCCCCCGCCCGTCCCGCTTTCAGAGCTAGCCGGTCACGGTCCGAGCTAAGAGGCAGTCGTGTGTGTGTGAGCGGTATTGTGCTGTGTGACACCGCTCAGTGTCTACGTGCCCGCAGCCTGCACTGCGCGGTCACGTGTGAGTTTGGGCGTCTGTTGAGTGGTGAATGACTGCGTTCGCTACGTAACGTGCCTATATTAACCTAGCACATGTTACGCAACGAGTGTGTGTGATATGTAGCGTTGATTTGTTTCGAGTGAGCCGTGTGTAACCTGGGTGCGGCTCACTCGAGGCGTCAGTCCGGTGCGATGGGGTCGTCGTCCGCTACCAGGTCGCGGGGCAGGGGTCTCGCGTCGGGGGGGCGCGCGTGCCAGGGCGCAATGTCCTGGACATGAGGCCAGGCACATGCGTCGGCACGCGCGAACATTCCCTTCGCGAGTCGCCGCACAAACTCCTCCAGGCTCTCAATCCCGAGGTCCCGGTGGATGATATCGTTCCTCACGAAACGAGGCGCGCCTACTATGGTCCGCAGCGCAAGGTTTTGCCGCGCGCGGAGTAGCTTTCGGCTCGGCTCGCTCGTGAGGGCGAACCATGCCGGGGCGGCATACGTCAAGATTGGGCGCACGTACAACTTGTACACACCCAACTTGACGCGTGCCGGAATGCTGGACGAGAGCACTGGTTTGAGCAGGTTGCGGGCGACCCTACCCCGTGCGGCGACCGAGCGGACGTGTGGCCCCATCGTGAGCCGACGATCGATGGTGACCCCCAGGTACTTGGCCCGGGGCGACCACGCGATGTCGGCTCCTTGCAGCTTCAAGGGTGGTGGGAGGAGCGCGGACCCGGTGACCATCGCCTGCGTCTTACCCACGTTCACCGACAGCCGCCACTTGGACAGCCACTCGGGAAGCAGATCGAGCGCGCGCTGCATCTTGACCGCCGCGCACTGTGTTCCCAAATATCCTTGGACCTGACATTTTGAGTTAAGTTCAGTAAGAGACGCATTTCAATACGACAAACTTCGGACAAGAACTCCCATGTGCTAAATCTTTATAGTTTTTGAAAAAAATACGTCTAAAGTTTATTATTTTTTTTATTTAGAAAATTTAAAAAAAAATATTACTTGGATATAAATAAAGCTGATATGTTTCTGGTATTTTCAATTTGTTAAGAATATAGTGAAGGATTTAATACACTTTACTACGGTCCGAAAATGTTAGCTTTTAATGAGAAAAAAAAAAAAATCAGTTTTTCAGATTTTATTTTTTTTCATTTTAATTATGCGTTAGTAGCATCCGAAAATAAAGCTAAATGGTAGTAAATACGTCACTTATCACCATAAAAAAAATCAACTGCTAATGCCATGGAAAATGGGAAATAATAGCTTCTAAATATTTTTCATTAGAAAACGCCTGTTATTTAGATATGAGCAACGTGTTCAGACGTCGTTGCTATGAATGAGTGATCAGGCACTGTAAGAGTATTTTGCTTTTCACTTTCTAGTAGGAATTTTTGGTGTGATTATGTATTGTATGTAAATGTAACCAGTTCAGTGTCAGGAAAAGTTAGTTACCTAAGTAGGTATAGATACTTAGTCACCGTACTTAGTCACCGTATCTATACCTACTTAGGTAACTAACTTTTCCTGACACTGAACTGGTTACATTTACATACAATACATAATCAATCACCATAGATCGGAATAGGTAGAGCTGTTTTACGTACTTGCTTAGAATAATTGGTTGGTTAGAATAATATGGATATTCCCCGAGTCCCGGCGGGATTTGGTTTTTAAGTAGTAAAATCATAAAAACTATTCACGCCTTCGGGACTAATGAAAGATTACACTTCCTTTCTGACGGGTAAATATAAGAAGGAAGGGATTAAGGATAGTATAATAAATAGATAAACTAACCACATATATTTTTTTACGTAACAATGGTGCCGATTTTCTTGTCACAAGTGCCTCTAAACTAGACTAAAAATCACTAAAATTTAATTTATCCTGTCAAGCGACGATTTCCCATTCTGAAATTGACTAAAGTGACGCAACTTAACTATATTTTAGTTTGACAGCACTAAGATGGCACTGAGTTAAATCTATTGAAGATGGCAATTTTGCTATTCTGAATTTCACGTTTTTCACCAAAAATTTTGATTGTCTAACTAAATCGAACTAAATCTGACTATTTTTAATCGCGATTAAAAAGGTGCGGAATAAAATTAGTTGTCATGAATAGAAATTCACACCAACACCTCGACTTCAGGTGCAAAAACAGTACTGTCTGTATTTTTTTTTTCTTTTGCTTATATCTCGAAAATGGTGTGTCCTATCGCAAAAATAATGAAAATTTCGACCCCCTTTATGAAACCCATAAACTCCTAAAACTCAACATGTAGGTATAAATTTTTCATATTTTCCATACAAAAAGTGAAAAATTCCTTAAAAAACACGTCAAGGCTGCCCCCTCCGCGCCTGCGGCTCTAAAAAACCATTCACGGGGTAGGGAAAATAAGTACCACGTTTCGACGAGTCGCGATTGTCAAATTCGATTTTTGTTGTGTCAAAATTATTTTTAAATTTAGAGATTTTTTAATGCAGAATAGCTGTAAGATTCCCATAGCAAAAAGTAAGGAATTTTAGAGATAGATTAGTTAGTTTAGTTCGGTGTACAAGAGAATCGGCACCAATTTCTTATTTAAGAATCAACAATCATTTAAACATTTTTATTCTGAAGTTGTACAAAAACATATTACCATACAAATTATTTGTTCCTCATTAAAATCAAATCATTATCAAATAAAAAAAAATGTATTTACAATAAAATCTTAATTAAAACAATCAATACGCTTCAACAATAATTCACTTATTTAAACAAAAAATGTCATTGATCTGGTTCGTCTTCAGCTTCACTAGAAGTACTGAGTATGACCAGAGTTAAAATAAATCACCATTATTTTTTCTAAATTATCTAATTTTAATCTATTTCTTTTTACATCTAACACCCATTTATATGTGGAAAACGAGCGTTCAACATCTGTTGATGTTAGTGCGAATTTATATGACAAAAATCCCGTAGTATCAGTCGGAATCCCGTGGAATATCCATATTAACATCAATGTTTGCGGTCAATGAACCTAAATAGCTCTACCTATTCCGATTACTGATAATCACACCAAAAATTCCTACTAGAAAGTGAAAAGCAAAATACTCTTACAGTGCCTGATCACTCATTCATAGCAACGACGTCTGAACACGTTGCTCATATCTAAATAACAGGCGTTTTGTAATGAAAAATATTTAGAAGCTATTATTTCCCATTTTCCATGGCATTAGCAGTTGATTTTTTTTATGGTGATAAGTGACGTATTTACTACCATTTAGCTTTATTTTCGGATGCTACTAACGCATAATTAAAATGAAAAAAAATAAAATCTGAAAAACTGTTTTTTTTTTTTTCTCATTAAAAGCTAACATTTTCGGACCGTAGTAAAGTGTATTAAATCCTTCACTATATTCTTAACAAATTGAAAATACCAGAAACATATCAGCTTTATTTATATCCAAGTAATATATTTTTTTAAATTTTCTAAATAAAAAAAATAATAAACTTTAGACGTATTTTTTTCAAAAACTATAAAGATTTAGCACATGGGAGTTCTTATCCGAAGTTTGTCGTATTGAAATGCGTCTCTTACTGAACTTAACTCAAAATGTCAGGTCCAAGGATATTTGGGAACACAGTGCCGCGTACTTCGCATTAAGCGATGTAGTAATGTACGCGGCGTCGTCTGCGTACAGTGCGAGCATTGCGTCCGGAGTGGTGGGGATGTCGTCGGTGTAACGTAAGTAACACGTCGGCGAGACGCAGCTGCCCTGCGGTACACCCGCGAGCACCGGGCGGGCGCTAGACAGCGCCCCATCGACCACCACCCTTCCCCTTTCTCTTCCCCCCACGCCTCTTCTTCCTCCGCCCGGAGGAGGTGGCTTGGGTCCTCGTTGTAGGCCCGTTGGCCGCCGCCATCAGCGTCGTGCCTTGAGCCTCTTCCTCTGGCGTCTTCTGTGGCCTTTCTGTCGCCGCCTGTGGCTGGCGCACAGTGGCCGTGATGGCAGCGGTCCCCGCTCGCTTATTTCTGATTTCTCTCTGAAATACGGGGCACTTGATGTCGCAGGCGGGGTGCGGGCCACCGCAATTCGCGCAGGTGGCCGGCTCTTCCCGCGGGCGCGGGCAGTCGCGCGCCGCGTGTTCGTCCCCGCATCGCACACAAGCGAGCGGGCGGTGGCACAGGTGCGAGCTGTGTCTGAAGCGCTGGCACCTGTGACACTGAGCGGGCCCGCGTTTTCCACGCCAAGCCTCTATTTTGACACCACGCATATACATAAATATGGTGGTGTCATATATGGCCCGGACGTCTGGAGTCTTTTTCAAGATTGCGTGAAACACGCAGCCGGGTCGTCCTGCCGCCCCCTTGATATGGCGGACGTACTCCGGCTGGTATCCCAGCGTCCGGAGCTCCTTCTCGATCTCCTTCGGGTCTGTATCCGCCGGGAGTCCTCTTATGGCCACCTTCAGGCTCTTCTCCGCCGGCAGCGAGTACGCAAACCAGGAGACGCCGCTGTCCTTCTCCAGGCCCGTCAAGTACCGCTGGACCAGCCGGTACTCCTCCTCGCTGTCTGGGGTGAAGCGAACTCCACCCCCGTATGGACGAGCGTTAGGGGGCCGGCCGGCCCAGTTTGGCACTGATGGCCCGGAAATGCGTCGTTTGGCAGCTTCTCTACTACCAGCGGCGGGTAGCGTAGCTTCTTCGCCGGCTTTTGCTTGGTAGCGGCGCCGGGGGTGGTGGCAGAGGGGGGTGGCACATTTGCACTCACCTCTGTTGTTGTCGGTGTCGGTGTAGGTGGCGGCGACGGTGATGGCGAGCGCGGCGGCGTGCGGCGCGCCACCGCGGCGAAGGTGGGCGAAGGAGGCGCGCCCCGACCCCGCGGCGCGCTTTCGCGCTGTGGCCGCGGCGGGTCAAAGCAATACCTCTTCGCCACTTCCTCCGCCGCGGTCTCGCCGGAACTCCTCCTGCGTCGCTGGGGTCTAGGCTCCGACTGCGGTATGCAGTCGAGCCCCCCCCGCGACGGCGTTGGTGACGGCGTTGTTGCCGGCGACATTGCCTCGGCGACTTTCACTCCCACTGTGGGCCGCGGACCGGATCGCGGGGTCGTGTCTCGCGACACGTCTGAGCGACCGGACGCGGCCGAGCCCACCGATGCGAGCGACATACTCGACCCCGCGTTCGACGAGCATGCCGAAAGCATGGCGGGCGAGTCGTACGCCGAGGCTCTAGGCGGTGCCGGCGAACCACGTACCTGGGCTGCTGTGGTGGATTGGGTGTGTGCCGGACGGGATGGACGGGGTCCGGCACTCGCTGGCCGCTCCTGCTCCGCTGTCGCCGGTCCCGCCAGCGAGCTGCGGGGGCCGGATGTGGCGGTGCACGATGCTGGCACAGCTTCGGGCTTCTTAGTGTCGTGCGCCGGCGGCGACGCGAAACGCGGCGGCGTGGCGCTACGAGCGGGTGGTGCGCGGGTTCGCGCGGATGGTACGGGGGCACGCGCGGGGAGCGCGGGGAATTCGCGCTGCGCCACGGTGCGCGCAGCGGGCGCGGCGGCGCACGCAGTGGGCGCGGCGTGCGCGGCGGGCGCGGCGGTGCGCACAGCGGGTGCGGAGGTGCGCGCGGGCGTGAGCACGCGCGCGGGCGGCATCGCGGCACGCGCTTGCGGTGCGCGGCTTTGTGTCGCGGCGGGCCCCGGGGCCTGGATCGGCACTGGGCGCAAGGCAGTCGGGCGAACTGCGACGGCTTGCTGGCGGCTCGTCGACGGTGCCGGCGCAACGCGCGCAGGCGCCGATGTCGTCGGTGTGCCGGCAGCTACAGCGGTGCTCGACTTCCCCCCCCCCTCCTCTTTCCTCTTCCTTCTTCTTCCTCTTCTCCTCTCCTTCGGCTCCTTTCCGACTGGAGCCGGCCGGCGGTGCACCGGACAACGCCACGCCGATGTTCGGCAGCGACGTCGCCCGATCCAGCGCAGGCCGGAGCTCCTCCTGGGACCCGGCATCGCGGCCCAGAGAGCCGCGCATCGGCTTCGGCATCTTCGGAGGCGTGGTCTCCGCGACCGCCGCGGCGATTGCTCGCCGAACAGCACGGAGGCTCCCTCTGTGTTTGCACAAGGGGCGCTTGTAGCAAACACAGAGAAAACGATTAAAAATTCGCGGTCCGCGCGGAGCAAACTTGTTCTTAGGTAGGACAAGCTCGTGTGACCACGGGCAAATCCTGAGTCAAATGACAGTCGGCGTCTGAGGGTTTTTATACAGGGTGAATTTTCCAAGTGGGCGTGGATGGCCAAATTCTAAACTATGAGGAATAGCGAAAAGTACTCAAAGGAGTCGCGGGCTCGATTTTGATGAAAACTAAAACTGCATCATTGGATTTTTGAAAATTCAATATTTCTAGCCAGGAATCGAACCTGTTGATTTTGAAAAAAAAACACACACTGTATTATTACACCATTCGATAGTGTCCCTAATAAGGATCAAATTCTGGGAAGTAATGACATACGGCAAACTTAAGGAAAATGTTGAATTTTAATAAATTGCTTCTTTTTTCATACCTTGTTCGAAATGATGCTCAATATTTTTACACCCGAAACACTCGTAGCGCAGTCCCCTTCACAAAATTATGTTCTAAATCCAAATTTTTAATTGCAGTACAATCCTTGAGACGTCGAATCCAGCTATGTAATAATTTTGAACAATTAATCAGTTAAGGTTTAATAGGTAGGTAGCATAAGAAAATAAAAAAGCATTTTGATAAAAATGAGCTCTTTCCTTTAGTTTGCCGTATGTCATTACTTCCCAGAATTTGATCCTTATTAGCGACACTATTGAATGGTGTAATAATACAGCGTGTGTTTTTTTTTTTCAAAATCAACAGGTTTGATTCCTGGCCAGAAATATTGATTTTTCAAAAATCCAATGATGCAGTTTTAGTTTTCATCAAAATCGAGCCCGCGACTCCTTTGAGTACTTTTCGCTATTCCTCATAGTTTCGGATTTGGCCATCCACGCCCACTTGAAAAATTCACCCTGTATATCAGTGCGTCTGAGTCACTGAGCTATAGAAGAGCTAGTGAGCTAGAAGAGTAATAAAGCTCTGAGTGAAAGAGCTAATCGCTCTTTTTCTTTTCAGTGAGCTATTTTGCCATAGAGAATATAACCACTAGAGAGCGTATAGGCCGATTTCTTCGAAGCACACGACTCACTACCGCGGCATCTACTTCATTAAGGGAAACTAGTCGATATCGATAAAATGGATTTTTAACCGACGAAAAAACGGAGGAGGTTATCAATTCGACGCGTATATATTTTTTTTTTTTTTTTTTTTTTTTTTTTTTTTTTTTATGTATGATCACGCATAACTTTTTACAGAGCAGTCCGATTTTGATAATTCTTTTTTGATTAGAAAGGATATACCCCGAAGGTGGTCCCATATAAATTTGGAAAAAAAATTCCAACCCTAAGGGTAGGAAAACAGGGGATGATTGATAGTTCACTTACTGATTGTAATGTATGACCACGCATAACTTTTTACAGATTAGTCCGATTTTGTTAATTCTTTTTTTAATGGATAGGACATACCTCGAAGTTGGTTCCATGTAAATTTGGAAAAAAAATTCCTACCCTAAGGGTGGGAAAATAGGGGTGATTTATTGTTCATTCACAGATTTTAATGCTGAGCTGTGTATTACAATTAAAATTAAAGGCCTATCTATGTTGGTATGTAAAGCCTGTTTTTTTAAGTATTTTACTATACAAAAAATAATAGTTAAAGTAGGATTATATAACAGTTAATATCTAAAGTAAGGTAGGTAGCCATTTTAAAAGTAATCAAAAATTAAGCATGCAGTAATAAGTAAATTATAGCCTCAAAAAATTATAAAATAAAAACTTTTTAACAAAAAATTAAACCTCCGAAAAAACTGAAAAGCAAAAAATAAAAACCTTTTTTATTTTACCTTAATAAATAAGTTCTTAAACTAATGCAAGTATACCTAAAAAATTTTGAGTCGGCGCCAAACAATCAATGAACAAAGATCACTAAATTACCTTATAGAAATAGCCAAATCAAATTACTATTGCAACGTGAAATCTCCAGCGCTAAATATTAACATTCCAAACAAAAAGTGCGCTCTCCGCACGACCACTCGCAACGATATTAAGTTGCTTGTTTGGCGCCGACTCAAAATTAGTTAGGTATACTTGCATTAGTTTAAGAACTTATTTATTAAGGTAAAATAAAAAAGGTTTTTATTTTTTGCTTTTCAGTTTTTTCGGAGGTTTAATTTTTTGTTAAAAAGTTTTTATAACATTATGTAAAATACTCAACTAAAATCATAGAAATAATATTTACTTAATCAAAATCAATCAATTACAACAACAAAAAAAAAAAAACATGTAGGGATCCTGTATTATTGATTTTTAAAATGAATTAATTTGGTATATATTATTCGAATTCAAGTTTTAGAGTCCTGATTGTTCTGTAAGAAATGATAAACGAGGGTCTACATATTTTTGAATCCGAACCGATAGGTCCCAGCAGCGGTGCCTGATGACATAAAAGTTATCCTGGATCGACGACCTTGTGAAGGCCGCAGGAACCCGTTGGATGCTTGAAGCACAGAACCCGTCGAAGTGGAGGTACCTGGGGGAGGCCTATGTCCAGGGGGTCTACTCCGAAGTGACACATACGATGATCGGAACGACCCGACACACGGCCGAACCGAATATTGTTGTCCTACTACGAAGATGGTTCGGATTGGCTTAGCTCGGTCGGGACCATAGTCAATATTCGAAAAGAGTGTCGGACCGAACGAAAAGTAGTGCCAGAGGTGAACGTTTTATCGATATGTTTTTATTAGTCATTAATACTCATTTCGATATAATTGAACTGTTGAATTACAGAGTAAAATTATTTTTTATACCAAGAAAATAAAACTGCTTATAATTCAATATTTAGACCTAAGAACATCGTAATATTTCTCGAAAAAACTATAAGTATATTTGTAGCTGGCATATAAATTGCTTAGCCGATTGTCAAAATAAAAATAAAAAGTATAAAAGTCAAAGGATGACAAGTAAACAAACAAAGGGAGAGATTGTGATTTTTATTATTGCAAAATTGAGAAAAAGTACCTACTTTTAAACTCAAACCAAATCGCATCTGTCGCTATCGCTATAGCGATAATCGTATTTCGGTCGTTTCTCGTCAAGTGCTGACCGAGGTGTAAAGTTTTAAAGTCAAGTTATGAGATGTGTGTATACCTACAAAAACAATCTAAATATACTATAAACTACATTAATTATTCACTTTACGCGTGATAAAGTGGCTCTTGGGCTTATCGTTTTCTCATGTTCGTGTTTCGGAAGTTTGGAAATGAAAGTAATGGACAAACATTCTGCAAGAACAAGTCACCTTATCCAGACCGACAGCGGCACAAATTGATACTTTCCTCATCGGGATTTGGTTGCTCAAGGCAACTTGAGGAACATCGACAGTCGTACGCTGAATCGTCGACTGTGGGAAGAAATTTGCACCACGCTGAATGCTATATTATTATTTTTAGTTTTACTTGTAATAAATTGAAGATTAGTCCTAGTGGTTTATTATTGTACAAATACATTTCATTACTTATTTTCTAATGATTGTATCAGTCTTTCCCTCTCTCTTTGTACTCTCCTCAAAGCATCCGTGACAAATCATCAGCAAATGTAGCAAGCTGATATGTCACCTGCCGGGAGTTCTCTGATTCAAAATTATCTTGGTGCGTCCACATCTGGCGAATGCGCCGCGAATGTGCAGCTCGCGAGCCGTTTGCGAGCTACCCGCAAGCTGCGCGGGTGCAGTCACGGCAATGGTTTGGTGCGTCTCTTTAGCGCAACTCTTGCAAGGCTCGTATAAAGGCGTGCGCGCGGCGCGCGATCTGCGCGCGATCAATTCTCGCACGGCTTGAGGCGCGGGCGGAAGGAAGACGCGAGCCGCTAGCGCGCCGCTCGCGCGCCGTTCGCGCGCTGTGAGCGTACGGCGCTTAGGTCGCGCGCGAACTGCGCGCGAGCGGCGCAGGAGCGGCGCTCGAACAAAAATGCACGCGCGCAGCTCGCGGGCAGCTCGCAAACGGCTTGCGAGCTGCACATTCGCGGCGCATTCGCCAGATGTGGACGCACCCTTCGATTATTCTGCCTGCTCTATCTGCATCCTAGTGCACCTCCCTCGCTGACAAGAGACACCTCCATCAACCCTTAACTATCCCAAATGTGCGTTCAATGGTGGAGCAAGCACGCTGTTATATTTAAAAAAATCTAGAGCATAAACCTTAAAAAATGTAGGTTGGTACTATCTTCCTAATGCGTGGTCCGATTTACATAAATCCAATTAGAATATTAGTTTTATACATAGCTCTATCATTTGAGACCAAATTTATTTCAATATCTACATAAACAAAAAAACACATTTTCAAGTTACGTAATTATATATGACAATCCTTACGAGTACATATTCCAAAAAATGCCTTACAACCTTACTTTAATCAGTGTTATTTATTGGATTAGAATATAAAAACTAATAATGAAACTAAGAGCTGGTTCACATTAGGTCGGACCGACAGTTTGCCGTTCACCGACTGCCGGGTGTTGCTGTTCACACTAGACGCCGCCGACCCGACCTAATGTGAATATAACTGTCGGTACGATCGTTTTACTGCCCGGCTTGGGTCGTCAAAAAACAGTTGTGAGTTGAGAGAAATCAAAACTTCTACATTAATTTCGCCCTCCATATTGAAACGTGTCTTCTCTGCATACACGTCGACGAAACTGCTTGCGCGAGTGCCGAGAGCGGGGTAAGGGCGAGTAGGAGGGTGGCAGGCGGGTGTCGCCGCCGCTTCGCGCCGACAAATGTGAACAGCACCATACTTGCTAGTACGCCAATATTATGTCCGATCCGACGGAAATCGTGGCTGGACGTACGGTAAAAGTGTCGGCTCCGACAGTTTGGTCGGGTCGCCCTAATGTGAACGGCGCTATTGACATACATACGCCAATATGGATCCGACACGTTTGTCGGGCCGGTAAAACTGTCGGTCCGACCTAATGTGAACCAGCTCTAAGCTAGATGAACTATGTAATTACAGACAGTAACAAACATAAAATTGTAATAATTCATTAAATTCGATAGGATTACGATACTCAAAAGGTAGCTATTTTGCTGTCGTGTATTTTGACATTAATTTCACGATGTAACTCTTATCAAACTCATATTATCGGGCAGTCTTTTCTCGTTCAGAGTAGGGTTTACGACACAACAAGTGTCAGAATAAAGTTCAGTCGGATCGGAACCGACCGAACCAAATAGATTTAACTCGTAGTAGGAAATGACCGAACATTCGGCCGATACGACGACGATACTGTCAATTTACCACTTCGGAGTAGACCCCCAGCAGTGGACGTCTTTCGGCTGAAAAATGATGATAGGTCCCGGTCGGGGACAGAGAATAAACTGAACTGAGAACCTCCTCCTTTTTTGAAGTCGGTTAGAAGTAGCTAAGCATTTTATTACAGTATGTGAATTGAATGAATAAAAATTGTATTAATTTTGCGATAAACATACAAAGGGTAAGAAAGGGATAGAAGCATTAGAATTGTCTAATACAAGAACGAGACTTTTCCAAAAGACATCAACGCGTGTGACTCAATCGTGTGCTGTTTACCCAGCCACCATTTTAAATAGACCCCTGCGGGTGGCTCATAATCAAATAGTACATTACTGCAGCGGCCACCAAAAGAGGCATTGATGGACGAACGTGTAAATGTGGGTAAGTCCATTAATGCCTAGTTGTGACCAAGGCTTATATAGTACTTTTCTCAAATAATGCGCGGAAATTAAAACTAAGTAGGACCTAGGCAGTACTTTTTTGTCAATCACAATTACTTTTCAAAATCAATGACGAACAACATTATTTTTTCCCGCGTTAGGCTGGCCGCATACGTCCGGTTTCCTGATTCGGAATTCAGATTCGAAGACCCTGAATGCCCGCATTTCATACAAAATGTTCTCTTTAGCGCACACGTTCTTATATTTTCCGTTCGGAAACCCTGACGGAAAATATAAGAACGTGTGCGCTAAAGAGAACATTTTGTATGAAATGCGGGCGGGCATTCAGGGTCTACAAAATTTTCACACAAATACGTTTTTACCATCACAATAATCGCAAAAAATCAAACAAAAAGAGGTCTGAATAGGAACCTGTATAGCTAAATCCACAGCATATTTTAATTTAAAAATAATAAGACATTGTTGCTTATATAGCCCTCTATACGTTAAGTTAAATATTTTGTAGATAAATAAATAACTTTTTCATTTATGAGATAAATAAGAAACCACTGACCTCTATTAATTACCACTGGACTGGCGGCTGTCAAAGTGCTTTTGTGCCTAATTGATAATCGCCATTTTGGCGCTGTTGGACGTAGCGAGTGTCCGTGGTACTAAAACTAGTGATGTCGATATCAGCGAGCAAATATCGATAACTTTTGATAATATTTTTACATTAATAAACGTATCATCATAATTACTACTTATATTTACAACTAGCTGCTGCCCGCGACGTCGTCTGCGTAAAGGTTCTACAGTACCAAAAAAACCTAAGATGCCAGTGTCGCTATAGCATTATAAGTAAACAACTTTTAAAATAGCATTAAAATATAAGTTTTTTTTGCAAGCGAAGCAAGTGAAGAGAGTTATATGGGAATCCTGCCGAGTTCAGTCATAAGATGTGACTGAAGGAAATAGAGAAAATAATTCAGGAATACATTCCAGTACACAAAAGAGTAAAACTACGTACAAAGGTATCATACCTTACAACACTTCCCTATAAACTACGTTGGTAGTTAGGCTGCCAGGTGCCAAAATGTAAAGAGAGTCAGGACTGGTGACGCGGGAGCAAGCGACGTACAGTTGCCCGTGTGAGAAGCAACTCGTCCTCAGGTCGACACCCGCTGCCCTCAGTGTCTGCCCCTGCGACTTAATGATGGTTATCGCGAAGCAAATACTCACGGGGAACTGTACGCGCTTGAACTGGAACGGGAAGTTATGAGGTATGAGGGGAATGCGTGGTATAAATACGTGGCATAATCGGGACACCGACCTTCAGCTTGATGGTATGCGCTGGAAGTCCACTTGCTGACAGGGAGTTCAGAAATTCCACGGGATAATGTGTGGCGCCATCTTGCTCGACAACAGTGTTAATCGAGGTGTAGATCACTTCATTCCCCTCAATTTCCGAGAGAATGCATTCGTTACTTGCTGCAGCCTGATCATTTTTGGGCGTCAAAATGGCCCGCTCACACACCCAAAAATTCTGCTGGTGCGGTATACGACTAATGTCCCCGTACACACAGCGAAAGAGTTCTTCTAAGCTGGATACCACTCTACCGAGAGAGTCTGGAAGCACCACCTCTTTTGGTAGAGTGCCTTAGCCAAGACTTAGAAGGACATCGGAGAATTCTTGACCACGTGCATTGCCGCCGAGCCGAGCTCTCATATTAATGGTCAAGCGCGGCGTACGAACTCGTGACCACAACAAAGCATTCACCCCGTCAGCCCTCGATCCCCGTGTCACCACGGGAAGCATTTGCCAGAAATCGCCACTGAACAGAACTGTGACACCACCCATCAAATGTTCGTTCCTGCGGATGTTCTGCAGGGTTCTGTCCACGGCCTCAACTGCCTTCCTATTAGCCATCGTACACTCATCCCATACGATCAGAAAGCAATCCTTGAGCACGTGTCCCCTATCGCTGTTACGTGGCGCTCTCTAAATCGATGGGAATTTTAAACATGGCATGTGCTGTCTTGCCACCCGGAAGCAGTGTGGCAGCGATTCCCGACGACGCTACAGCAATAGCAATTTTGCCTCGCCTCCTGACCTCTGCAAGTATGTCAGTGGTAACAAATGTTTTTCCTGTTCCACCAGGAGCATCCAAGAAAAACATTTTACCCTGGTTATGCCCAACGCTTTCAAGGACGGCGTCATAAATTTGTTTTTACTCTGAAGAGAACAAAGCGACATGGTCATTTCGTATGGTGGTCATTTCGCCCGGATCGTAATTTGTCTCAGCGTTATACTCCCGATTTCCACGATCTTGATGCGGTGATGATTGGGGAGCTGGTAACCCATATTCGATCAGTGGATTGCCGCCGATAGAAATGACCACATCTTGAAGTGAACTGAGACAGGTATTCAGCACGCGTTCATCAGTTACTTCGACTTCGTCTCCAGTAGGAACATAACTTTTTTGTAATACTTAACACTGCGTTTTTTTTTAATTGTCTTCCTCAACTCTGCTCAAGATTTTGAGGGTTTTGTTGGAACTCGAATTTATCAAAACGAACTATACGATACAACTTTTATGAAGAAAATGAACATTGCCATCTATGAATTTTAAGGATAACTAACTACTAACCTCGCCAACATGATCAAATTTAAATTATTAATTTCCAAAAAGTGTCAACATGTAACTTGATTTGATTTTTATGAAATCTCATAGATAGCGCTGCTTCAAAATTTTCTTTATACTACTAACATTCATTAAACTATGTTTCTCTGCCCAAGTTACTTAAATGGCGTAGTTTTTATAGTGTAAAGCTAGATAATAGCATGGCTTACTGAAAAACAACATTTAAATATGCGTCGTTAGATTACACGCTGTCACAGAATGCGTAAGGAAAATAAAGATTCACAGCTCCTCCCCCGTAGGTGATAGCGTGATAATATGTAGCCTATATGTTGACCCGACCTCTTAGTAATATTCATGCAAAATTTGAAGTAAATCCATGCAGTACTTTTTGAGTTTATCCCGGACATACATACAGACAAACAGACAAACAGATAAACAGACAAACAGACAAAAATTCTAAAAACTATATTTTTGGCTTCGGTATCGATTGTAGATCACGCCCCAAGTATTCTTTTAAAAAAATATTCAATGTACAGTTTTGACTTTCCTACGATTTTATTATATGTATAGATTAACAGGGAATAATGAATAATAATAATGAATGTATTAAGTAACAGTCGAAAAGGTAAAATAAAACACGTTTTATATATTTAATTTATATTTTTCAAAGTCAAAGTCAAAGCATTTATTATAATTAGTTCCCTGAGAGATTCGCGGCGACGTAGATTATAAATGGCTCTGACAGCTCTCTTTTGCAAAATAAAGATGGATTCAATGTCAGCAGCTCGACCCCATAGTAAAATGCCGTACGTCATAATGCTGTGAAAGTAGCTAAAATAGACATACTTATCTTCCTAACAGCATATTAAGCAATTTTAATTACTGACGTGCCATAATTATTTGACGGGTTAAGAAATTTCGTATACTTTGACCTGAGCCCTGATTCACAAACATACGACAGGCTATCGTATCGAAAACCTGACATTTCGATAAATTGATTTGACTTCCCCTCAACAGCAAATAGCTGTTGGAAGAATAGCGGGCGTCTATTTGATTTAAACTGACAAAATTTTCGGGTTTTGGACTTGTGAACAGCATTGAGAAGACTCCTACGATAACAATGATTAATGTTCGATACGATACGGAAGCATATCGAGTGTTTGTGAATAAGGGGGCTGTAATTGACGAAGAGTAATTTTTCGTTGTTGCAAAAATTCTAACATCGATATACTTAAATATAATCTGTTTAATTAATACATCATAATGACTTTTTAAAGTTTCAAACATCATTGTTTCCAAAAAATGAACGCGTAGTTCTGGAAACAAAGTATTTGATTTTGGTAGCAATTCTTTCATAACTTTTGCTGTGAGAACTGCCGGAAATATTTTTTCCACCGGCGGCTTCCCATTGGTCTTTTTGCATGCTTGTCGAAAAAGTGATTCCACTAACAAACATATAGAAACGATGCTTTGTGATGGAATAGTTAGTCCACCTCTTTTTTTTTGAATAATTAGTGCGATACCGTTTCGTCGATCAGATATGGCATCGGACGGTATTGATTCACAAGCGCTCAAACAATCAATACATGTAATTTTGTTCTTGATAGATCTAATCACAAAACCTGCTATGTATTCCACACATTGCTTCGATGTTTCGTTTACTTTGTTTGGAACAGCCCTACCAAAATGTAATATATGTCAAAATTAGTTCTCTGGACACTCGCTAGTGGCGCTTCAAAAAGACACAAAAAAATTGCTGTCAAACGCTTGGAACAGCCTGTCCAGTGGTAATAATAGAGGTCAGTGTAAGAAACGCTCTCAAATTTCTCCGTACATTTTCTACCCGCGGACATTTGCGGTTGGTCCGTTGGTCATTGGTCATTCCGCGCTCAGAAGCGCTCGTGGAAGCACGCCTGTATCGCTTTCTCACAAAAAATAATTACGTAAAAATGTGAGTTACGAGTTGTGTACTGAGGTTGGACAAAGTTGATACTTTTTCGGATCGAAATAAAATTAAGTACGATTATTGAAATTTGTCTTAGAAATAAATACTTAGTTGTAATTTTTTGTAGATGACGGATAAATATTGCATGTTATTGTGAAGTGAAGTGACAAAACGTAAAAAACGAAGTAAAAATTAATTTCTTTCATATTTGTAAACTAAAAAGCTGGAAATAAAAAAAAAATATTTTAAAAACTAAAAAACCCGTCTGCGGTAAAAAACTTAGGTTAAAAAAACTGAAAGCTACCGCTGTCGGGTTTTTTAGTTTTTTAAATAATCTAAATTAAAGTAGCTATCTGACAGTGAAAGTCCCATCCAATTCGGTCCAGCCGTTTTGAAGATTAGCCGGAACAAATAGACAGACAAACATTCTAAAAATGTTTTTTTTTTGTTATTAGTATCTACCGTATACTTTCACATGCATTTAGTAAAAAACTGTTATTTTGACATTACAAACGGACACTTCAGTTTTATTTATTTGTGTGGAGGTACAGATTCTTTTTCTACTTCGTGTCGCGGGCACGGCTCATCATCATCATCATCTGCCTAGCCTTTTCCCAACCATGTTGGGGTCGGCTTCCAGTCTAACCGGATGCAGCTGAGTACCAATATTTTACATGGAGCGACTGCCTATCTGACCTCCACAACCCAGTTACTGGGTAATACGAAACCCCTTGGTAAGACTGGTTGATAGACTTTCGGGCTTCTGGCGACCCATAACGACTGTCAAAGATCCTAATACATATATAATTTTTTTATAAAATTATTTGATAAAGAATTTACCTTCATGGTGCATACATTTCTGTTATGCATTGCTGCTAATATTATGTCCATAAATTAATACAAATTATATATTTTGTTCATGTACTTTAAATATTGATCTTGTGTACTTTGTACTATTATGTATTCTGTGGTTGTACTAGGTGTCGGGCACGGTACCTACTCCTACACTACACTGATAAGTTTGTGAAGCGTGCTTATGAATATTGTACTCTAATCTAAATGAGCAAAAGAGAGCTGTCAGAGCCATTTATAATCTACGTCGCCGCGAATCTCTCAGGGAACTATTTAAAAGGATTAATATTATGACGGTACCTTGCCAATTAATTTATGAAAATATTATGTATGTAAGAAAAAATCTACATCTTTTTAATAAAATAAGCGACAGACATAACTTTAGTACAAGAAATAAAGATAAAATACATCAACCATTTTTCAGATTAGCCAAAGTACATACATGTTTTATGGGGTACTGTGTTAAATGTTACAATAAAATACCTTGTGACATATTGCAATTAAATGAAAGAAAAGGACATGTCTGGTGGAGCAATGGGCGAATGTCTAGGCAGTCAAAGAAAATGTTCAGTAATGATTGTTATATTATTATAATCGTCGTATTTTATAGTTTATTAATTAATAAGTTTCAGGAGTCAGGATCTTGCGTAAACTGGTCAAAATAAGGATTATACGCTAGGGATTTTTCTTAACTTTGTTTAGTATAATGACATCTGTGAGCGAATACAGGTACTAATTGGTGGTATGTCTTTGTGAGGTTAATGAAACGTTTTGTTGGTCTGAGATCATATTCTACAGTTTTTTGGATATTTCTATTTGTGTAACAAAAATGTTAAGCACCTATTGTTTGTCACTATATTATAATATTATATTGGCATCATCTTTAATTCCGTATTTTGGTTTCTATCTTCAATACCCATAATATTATTTATATGTAGCTACTTGTTGATACTGAATTGGGATTATAATAAATAAAACTATGTATGCATTTATTGCAAAACAAATTACTTTATTGTAGATGCATTCTTAAATAAAATGATAAAAAAATTAAACGTCTTCTAGAGACACCAAAACATTGTCCAAAAATGTAGCTGGTGCTAGCACGTTATTTTGATGCCTTGCCCAGCCAAGATACCATACTAGCGTCATGACGTGGCAGACCATTGTATGACCTAGTAATCTCTCATTGTCAGCAGCTTCGGTATTTAATAAATTATAACAATCGTGACACTTGCGTATCCATCTAATGGGAGCTGGAACAATAAGACATGACATTGTATTTTTCAAATTATAACACAACTGCTCAATGTACTGCCTTTCCTGCATGGTTTACGCGACTGCCGTAGGATAGAGGCCTAACTGATTTGATAACCATCGAGCAAGTCTCACTTGCAGGGGTAACGCCAGCCTTGACACGATATGTCTGCGAATCCGCAGCACAGCGATGCACCTCATCATAATATCCAAATCGAAAGGAAAAGCAGAATCCTATAAGTATAGCAATAGTCATCGTGTCTAGATGATGTCACTCCGTGTAGAATAGCAATGGTCGTTTAAAGAAAATATGCATAACAGAAAATAATCGCATAATAAGCAAGGAACGCATACACGCAACTTGGAATTATTGACAACCAAAAAATAAATGTCAATGTCATGTCAAAAAAGTAATAAATACTTACCTTCATGTTAGAAAGTGGGTATCCGAAGAAAAACACGTTTGATGTGTACACAAAAATATTTTAGTAATATTGTCGTATTTTATACGCAAATACGTTAATATATTCCTTTCATCTAAAATAAGCGGCTTATAATTATTGCTCACACTATTTAAAGATAATTACGGGATAAAATGGAACGTCAAAAAATATTTTTAGTACTTCCCGTTTAAAATGACAAAGCGGAAGCTACGATTGAGTACTGTTTTTTTGAGAATTATGTTACGCAAGTAATACTGAATTAATTAATCCATAGTAATTTAAATCTACATTTTTAAATCTTACTGAAAAACCTTAAATCATGAACATTTATCTATACCAGAATTACCAGAGGGCAGATACTGGACATGTCCTTTAAAGCTCACATTAAACGTACACTTTGTACGCACAACATATACAAGCATACTATAAATTAGAAGATTATATCCAAGATAAGAACGCTTGGAAACATGCTGGTCCTGCTCCATAGGACAATCTAGAGTCTAGACAAAATCAAACTATTTGCTAATTTAATTGTAAATTTTTTTAATTCTTTTTTACATTCATTACTCACACCCTGACTTATTACTTGTATTTTTTTTTTTATTAAAATCGTTTTGCTTGTACCATGTTTATAAATATGTGAGCACCATGTATCTATCAGATAATTAAATTATATGTCATGGTTTCGTTTTTAATTCTTTGACCTATTGTGGTATAGTAATTTTATTTTAGGTGCATCGTCCTCACATGTTATTATATAATTAATGTACCCATGAAAAATATTGTACCTAAAACATTTTAAAAGAGTAAAACGGTGGAGTCTCTTGCCCATTCTTCTCCATACGAAAACTACCCTTTGGAATGGGCGACTAGAATCAATTCTATTTTAAGATAATTTTTGACGTTCAAAAGTGCCTTTTATGTGCCTGTTTGAAATAATTGCTTTGACTTTGACTGAAATGTAAAAATAATATGAGAGAACAGTGTAGGAAGTAAGGTATACAGGGTAAATAATTTAATTATGTGAGAATCCGTTAAATAGCCTTTAATTATTTTCTTCATAGTTGTTCTGCAGAAGTACCCTAAGCCTACTACGTCAGCACATGCTCAACGCACAGCACAGCTGAAGATACGGCGCACTAATCAAATGATCAACCGAAAATAAATTTCTTAACGCATTCGCAATTGTTTTTATGTGAATTATATGTCAAAATACGCTTAGGTAGACATTGAATAGAATATAATAACATATTCATCAAAGAAATCACTTACTTATAATACATTTTTTTTATGTATTATCAATTTATCACGCATAACTTTTTACAGAGCAGTCCGATTTTGATTAATTTTTTTTTTATTGGAAAGCGTATACCCCGAAGTTGGTCCCGTATAAATTTGGAAAAAAAATTCCAAACCTAAGGGTAGGCAAACAGGGGATGATGGATTGTTCACTCTGATTGTAATGTATGACCACGCATAACTTTTTACAGAGTAGTCAGATTTTGATAATTATTTTTTAGGGTTCCGTAGTCAACAAGGAACCCTTATAGTTTCGCGATGTCCGTGTGTCTGTCTGTCCGCGGTTTAGCTCAAAAACTATTGGTACTAGAAAGTTGTAATTTGGCATGAGTAAACACGTTAATAACGCCGAAAAAGTGGTAAAATAAAATTTTGAAAAATAATTATTTAGGGTACCTCCCCTACATGTAAAGTGGGGATGATAAATTTTTTTTTCGTCCTTTCCATAGTGTGGGATATCGTTGGATAGGTCTTTCAAAAATATGAGGGGTTTGGGAAGACCGTTTTTTGATTAAGTAAACCGTTCGTGACTTATCAAGTTTTAAAGTACCAATTTTCGTTAGTCAAGTGTCCCGCTCCCCCCCCCCCCCCCTCTACCAAATAAACGGTTGTAGTTAGAAATTCAAATGTCACGGCAGTAGTACCTTTATACAAACGAAGTTTAAAGGAAAACTATCACACTTAAGTGGGCTTTACAAGATTACGAGTAATAGTCGACCAACTTAAATTTGTAGTTGCAATGTATGGGAGAACATGATTTTCAACTACTATGTTAAGTTTGTTTTTGGGATAAATTCATTCCAACTACGGAACCCTTCATTGTGCGTGGTCCGACACGCACTTGGCCGGTTTTTTTTATTGGATAGGGCATACCTCGAAGTTGGTTCCATAAAATTTGGAAAAAAAATCCTACCCTAAGGGTGGGAAAATAGGGGTGATTTATTATTCATTTACAGATTTTAATGCTGAGCTGTGTATTACAATAAAAATAAAAGGCTTATCTATGCTGTATGTATATAAAGCCTGTTTTTTTAACATTTTATTATACGACAAATAATAGTTAAAGTAGGATTATATAACAGTGAATATCTAAAGTAAGGTAAGTAGCTATTTTAAAAGTAATAAAAAATTAAGCATGTAGTAATTAGTAAATTATAGACTCAAAAACTTATAAAATAAAAGCTTTTTAACAAAAAAATTAAACCTCCGAAAAAACTAAAAAGCAAAATTTAAAAACCTTTTTCATTTAACCTTAATAAATAAGTTCTGAAACTAATATAAGTATATCTAAGTAATTTTGAGTCGGCGCCAAACAATCAATGAAAAAAGATCAGTAAATTACCTTAAGTTGAAATAATCAAATCAAATTAACAATGAAACGTGAAATCTCCAGCGATAAACTAACATTCCTAACAAAAAATGCGCCCTCCGCACGATCACTCGCAACGATGTTAATTTGCTTGTTTGGCGTATATATAATAATATTAATAATATATTAGGGGGAACCGACCTAAACACTAATCTTTAACATAATTAGGAAAAACTAAATTTTTTTCATACTTGGGTAATTTAGGAACAGTCACAAGTTATACAGGGTGTCCCTGGAGGTATGGATCAAATCGAATAGGGGCGTGGGCAAGGTCATTTCCAAACTTTTTAACCCTGAGAATGTCGGTGAATTTTTTTACGGTTCAGAAGTTATGACCAATTTTTTTTTTTTTCAATCACTTCGCATAGTGCTCAAAGACAAATAATCAAAAAAATACTACCATGGCTATCTAAAAAAATTAAATTTATAGCCATGATAGTTTCTTTTAAAGATTTTTTTTAAACGATTCGATTTCTCTTCTTTTTTTTTTTTTTTTTTTGTTAAAGCGTTTGGAAATGAACTTGCCCACGCCCCTATTTGATTTGATCCATACTTCCAGGGACACCCTGTATATAATATAGTGTGATGTGATATTAGTGTGATTATTCTCGTTTATTAATCTATAGAATAATAAAAAAAAACAAGAAAGATAAAAGTCTCATGTCGAGATTGGAACCCAGACCTAAGGCGTTTCTTACAAAATGGTGCGGAATAAACTTCGCACCTGGGCCCCCCCGCTGACGCAGTCTCCGCCCACAGCTGGTGGAGGAGGTGGTGAGCACTCTATTTCTTCACGGGGGGAGCATACTCCCCCGCCCATGGCTCCGCCACTTGCGGTGCCCGAAGCGGACCATGAAGACGACGACGGCATCCCTGAAGTGACCGGGGTAGATCTGAGAGTGGCGGTAGGCAGGCTGAAGGCCAAAAATACCGCCCCAGGACCCGACGGCTTGCCGGGTAAAGTCTGGTTCCTGGCCTCGAGGGCTCTCGGGCCTCGACTAGAGGCGCTCTTAAGCGCATGCATGGAGAGGGGCCAGTTTCCACTCCGTTGGAAGACGGGGAAGCTGGTCCTCATTCAGAAGCCAGGGCGCCCTGCGGACTCTCCGTCCGCATACCGGCCCATAGTGTTGCTCGACGAGGTCGGCAAGCTCTTTGAGAGAGTGATTGCAGGCCGCCTCGTCGGGCACCTAGTGAGGACGGGGCCGGATCTTGCGGATAGCCAGTTTGGCTTCCGCAAGGGGCGCTCGACAGTGGACGCCATCATGCGCGTGAGAGCCCTCACGACGGGGGACACGGTGACCCGGGGTGGGGTCGTCGTGGCGGTGTCACTCGACATCGCCAACGCGTTTAACACCCTGCCCTGGAGCTGTATTGGGGAGGCACTCCGGTATCACCGGGTGCCGACCTACCTCCGTCGAGTAGTTGGGGCGTATCTGACGGACAGAGCCGTCATCTACCCCGGTCGCAACGGGGAGTGGAACCGGCGAGAGATGTCGTGCGGTGTCCCACAGGGATCGGTTCTGGGGCCGCTCCTGTGGGACATCGCTTACGACTGGGTGCTGCGGGCCGACCTCCCTGATGGCGTCAGCGTGGTTTGCTACGCTGACGACACGCTGGTCCTGGCGCAAGGGAGGTCGCATCAGGCGGCGGCCGACGCGATGACACGCGGGGTTGCGATAGTCGTGGAAAGAATCCGGCGGTTGGGTCTCGAGGTAGCATTGCACAAGTCCGAGGCCATGTCTTTCCATGGGCCTCGGAACGGGCCACCATCGGGATCCCAACTAACGGTGGGAGGGGTTCACATCGGCGTCGAGGCAACGATGAGATACCTGGGTCTCGTCCTCGACAGCCGGTGGAACTTCGTCGAACACTTCCGACGTTTGGCCCCCAAACTGGAAAGGACCGGGGCCGCCTTCAAGCGGCTCCTGCCCAACCTGGGGGGGCCAAACACCTCCTGCCGGAGGCTTTACGCGGGGGTCGTGCGGTCCATGGCCCTATACGGGGCCCCGGTGTGGGCGCGTTCTCTGCGGCGGCGAGCCGCCCACTATCTGAACGCGCCCCAAAAGGTGGTAGCCGTAAGGCTGATCCGGGGGTACCGCACGATCTCGGGCGAGGCGGCAAGCCTCCTTGCCGGACTGCCGCCATGGGATCTGGAGGCGATAGTCCTCGCGCGCCTGTATGAGTGGCGCGCGGAGGCACTGAGCCGGGGGGAAACTCCGCTTCCGCGGCAAATCGCGGCGGAGCGGACAGACCTCCGGCGCGATCTCATGGTGGCCTGGAAGGAGCGACTTTCGCAACCCAGCGCAGGGCACGCCACGATAGTGGCGATAAGACCCCTCTTTGTCACGGCGTCCTCACCTATCGCCTGACGCAGGTCCTCACCGGACACGGATGTTTTGGGAGGTTCCTGCACATCATCAGGCGGGAGGAGACGCCCGGGTGTCACCACTGCGAGGATCGCCCAGAGGACACGGTGGAGCATACGGTGGAGGTCTGCCCCGCATGGGCGGAGCACCGCCGTGCCCTCGTAGAGGCGATCGACAGCGGCGGCGACCTCTCGCGTCCGGCCCTGGTTCAAGCCATGGTCCGGGGCGAGAGGGAGTGGGAGGCGGTCACCTCCTTCTGCGAAGCAGTCATGCTAGCGAAGGAGGTGGCGGAACGGCTGAGGGAGAGAGCCTCACACCCCAGCCGCCGCGGGAGACGCTCCGGGCGTCGGGAGCCGCGTGACGACTCCCGGCCACCGTAGGCGCGGGCCTGCGGACGGAGAGTAATGCTCACCGTCCGATCAGGACCAGGCCCGTGCCGGATGGCGCGTACGTGTTCCACGCGCGCCTCAAAAAATTGTCAGCATAAAGGAAGGGGCCTGCCAGGGCCGAAGCCTGCCGGGGGTGCGGGATTGTCCGAAAGGGTTACCGCTACCCCGGAACATAAAGGGCTAAGGAAGAAAGAAGGAACACGGATGGGTTTTAGTCAGTAAGAGTCTGACACTCCCTTCGCTCCACCCAGAGCGGGAGGGGTCATTTGATGATTTCCCATCCATAAAAAGAAAAAAAAAAAAAAGACCTAAGGCGTTTGCTACAGGGCTCTGAACCGGTTTAAAAAGAGCGGTTAATTTCGATTAAATACCGGTAAATATATTGTTCCTTCATTAACCGGTTAAACAAGTGAACTGTTCTTATGTAACCCAAAAGATAAAGGTTACCGGTTACAAAGCTCAAACGGTTTTGATACCCAAATTAACCGGTTAATTCCGTAATTCGTAAATTTTATTCGTCTACTTTTTTAACGCTTCCAACAAGTTCTAGTGACAATGAATTGACATCGCAACGTCCAGACCGTGCCCGCGAGAGTGGCGGGGGCCGGGGGGGGGTTCAAACTTGGTTTTAACCGGTTAATTTTCACTCATCATCATCATCATCATCATCAGCCTATAATGTTCCCACTGCTGGGACACAGGCCTCCTCTCGGTGAGAGGGAGTGGGCCGTAATCCACCACGCGGGCCCAGTGCGGGTTGGTAGATGTCACATGTCTTTGAATTTTTTTTTTGGTTCTAGGACATGCCGGTTTCCTCACGATGTTTTCCTTCACCGTTTTGAGAGCAGTGGTGATGAAATAATTTACACAAAGTAAAGCGCCTGTCTGGGTTCGAACCTACGACCTACAACTCGTAAGTCGCGGCCGATACCACTGGGCCACCACTGCTCTCTGTAATTTTCACTATCAAAACCAAAATTCATGAAAAACCGGTTTGCCGCATAAACCGGTAAAAACCGGTAAAGTGCAACCTTTAACCTAAATCTATTTAGGTTTGGGGTCAATGACCATAACCGGTTAAGAATTTCAACCGGTTTCCGAGCCTTGGTTTGCTAATCCAATACATAACGTAACGCTACCCGCTATCGGTACTTGCTGTGAAGGAGTTAATTTTAGCAATCGTATGAACCAACCATGGTCATACGTTATTACGTACCCTGTGTGAAAAAGCGACGTTAACACAGTAGAAAGATTACGAACAGTACGGAAACTGCATACAAACGGTCGCAACGGCACACTCACACAGACGCGCGCATCTACGATACTCCTAAGCGATGGTTGGGGTACTCTCAGTCACGGGTGCCGTGTTGGAACGAATAGTCGTGTATTTAATTTATTTATTCCTTGCGCCACGGATCGTCCATCTTTTCAATACGAGTAAAAATGCCTCGAGCGTGTTGTGTGGTATACGGCTGTTTGAACTCGACTTCTTCAAAACCGGAACTTTCCTTTTTTAAACTCCCTGCTGATCTTGAAAGGTAAGAATGATTTATTGTTATAATCGATATCGAATAATGCCTCGTGCGATCATGCACCGACGTGATTATTTGTAAATCAAAGATGGCGGCTGCTAACATTTTTTTCGTCATGGGTGTCGTAGGTAGTTAAAGAGGTTGCCAAAATCGTTAATGAGGTCAAAATCTAAATCCAAGATGGCGGCTGTGAAATTTTTCCATTTATTTGTCATGGGTGTCGTTTTCATAGTTTTCGAGGGTGCTAAAGCCTATAGTGAGGTCAAAATCTAAATCCAAGATGGCGGCTGTGAAATTTTTCCATTTATTTGTCATGGGTGTCGTTTTCATAGTTTTCGAGGGTGCTAAAGCCTATAGTCAGGTCAAAATCTAAATCCAAGATGGCGGCTGTGAAATTTTTCCATTTATTTGTCATGGGTGTCGTTTTCATAGTTTTCGAGGGTGCTAAAGCCTATAGTGGAGTCAAAATCTAAATCCAAGATGGCGGCTGTGAAATTTTTCCATTTATTTGTCATGGGTGTCGTTTTCATAGTTTTCGAGGGTGCTAAAGCCTATAGTGAGGTCAAAATCTAAATCCAAGATGGCGGCTGTGAGATTTTTCCATTTAATTGTCATGGGTGTCGTTTTCATAGTTTTCGAGGGTGCTAAAGCCTATAGTGAGGTCAAAATCTAAATCCAAGATGGCGGCTGTGAGATTTTTCCATTTAATTGTCATGGGTGTCGTTTTCATAGTTTTCGAGGGTGCTAAAGCCTATAGTGAGGCCAAAATCTAAATCCAAGATGGCGGCTGTGAAATTTTTCTATTTATTTGTCATGGGTGTCGTTTTCATAGTTTCCGAGGGTGCTAAAGCCTATAGTGAGGTCAAAATCTAAATCCAAGATGGCGGCTGTGAAATTTTTCCATTTATTTGTCATGGGTTTCGTTTTCATAGTTTTCGAGGCTGCTAAAGCCTATAGTCAGGTCAAAATCTAAATCCAAGATGGCGGCTGTGAAATTTTTCTATTTATTTGTCATGGGTGTCGTTTTCATAGTTTCCGAGGGTGCTAAAGCCTATAGTGAGGTCAAAATCTAAATCCAAGATGGCGGCTGTGAAATTTTTCCATTTATTTGTCATGGGTGTCGTTTTCATAGTTTTCGAGGGTGCCAAAGCCTATAGTGAGGTCAAAATCTAAATCCAAGATGGCGTCTGTGAAGTTTTAAAATTTTTCGTCATGGGTGTCATTTTCATAGTTTTCGTGGGTGCTAAGCCTATAGTGAGATCAAAATGTAAATCCAAGATGGCGGCTGTGATATTTTTTTTTTGTTATGGGTGTCGTTTTCATGAATTTTTAGGGTGCTAAAGCCAATAGTGAGGTCAAAAATGTAAATCCAAGATGGCGGCTGTTTTTATTTTATATCATACGTGAGAAGGTTCTTAATAAGAATTACGTAATAAAAGAGGATATTTTGTTATTTTTTTCAGACGTTCCCAATGGCTTCGTTTAATATCTCGAGAAGATTTGAGCAACAGACCGCCACAAAACTATACCGTTTGTGCAGAACATTTTAGCCCTATGGATATTCTACCGGGAAAGCAACGCAAAAAACTTAAACCGGTTCATTGCCATCTCTTCATCTACCAGATTTGCAAAAAAAAACATGTACAAACATCAACCGAAGCTACGAAGCTGGTTGAAATATGTACACAGACAGATGAAAATATAGGACTTTTAGCAATTGAGAGTACTCAAACTTCCAGATTTCTTTCACAGGACACACCAAGAAAAAGAAAACTAAGACGCAATCTTTTAGCATGTAGAAAACTAAATAAATTACACAAAATTGACAATAATCTACTCGCATAATGACAGTAATCTACTCGCATAATTTTTAAAATTGGTTTTGTTTATGATATTTCGATTCTTACGATACTTCCATAATAATTGCTGTTTACGCATGCAGCATTTTTTTATTCCTGTTGTCTTCCACTTTGTTTTTGTTTAATACATTTATGTTAAAGTCGCCACATAATATTATTTTCTTTTTACTGTAGCAGTACTTCCCAAGTAGTCGGTTTAAAGTATCGAAAAATGTGTTTTAACATAATTACGAAGAATAAAGATATTTAAAAAAAATATTGTTTTCTTTAATTACTATTAAGCCCATTCTCGAGTAGAAACGGTAAAGTGCAGGGTTAAACTAGGCATCGGTCGAGCGACGCGCATTTTGACTTCACTATCGGCTTTAGCACCCTCGAAAACTATGAAAATGATATTCACGACGAAAATTTTGAATTTTTTCGCAGCCTCCATCTTGGATTTACGTTTTGACCAGAAGGAGGGAACGATAATCAGTCAACTTCTAACCGCACACCACGTTAAAACTTCGTTACAATAAAACACATCAATTTTACAGACATTAAGAGTGACAACCCTAACGCTCCAATGAGGCGTAGGTAATTATTTCAACAAATAGGCCTAGTTTCCATACTGTTCATATTTATACTGTGACGTTAAGAAGTGTTTTGTTCCGTGCGACGCTAGCCAGTTTTCGAAATCCGAGGTGTGCGTTCTGTGTTGATATAATTATCACTTATACACACAGATGTAGGTACGGCCTGTACGGCGCGTTCACAGCAATACGATCCTTAACGTGCTGAAGCCGTTTTGGTCGTCTTGTCTAGTGTAGGTATATGTGCGAGATCTTAAAAAACTTTTTTACAAAAAAACAACCGACTTCAAAAAAAACACTACAAAGTGAAAAATAACTTTAATTTCGGAAGTCGGTGTCGTTGCTTCAGCATTTTCGTTTTTTGACGCCGACTTCCGAAATTAAAGTTATTTTTCACTTTGTAGTGTTTTTTTTGAAGTCGGTTGTTTTTTTTTGTAAAAAAGTTTTTATTTTTCACTTTTTAGTTGTACCTACCCCACACATTGAAGACACGACTCGAAGAATCATCAAAATTCACATAAGAATGCCGGAGATGCAGTACATTTATGCATATAACTTCGTACATAATAATAATTACCTAATGTATTATATACTAAAACCTTCCTGAAAGTACGTAGATCACACTCATGAAAGAATTATCAAAATCGGTTCAGTAGTTTTTGAGATAATCGCGGACATACAAACATACATACATACATACGGAGAGAGATGGCGCTGCCGTCACGTAAACATTGGCTCCGTGCATAAAAATATTTAAAAATAATATTACCGAGTACTTAACGTTGAAAGTGGTGTTAAAGTGTCAATATTGCTTGGAATTAGCTGTCCTATCGTTATCTGGACTCCAACTTTACCAAGAAAAGTGAAAAACTGATTTAAAAGTGACGTGTAATTAGTGCTTTAAGAGAAGACATAGGTGCAACAAATCCCTATAAAATACAGTTTAAAACATTCAAAACAATATCTTAACAAAAGCGGATCGTGAACTACTTCAAAAATCAATAAATCATTGTGTCTAAAACGTGCAGCAAATCCAGTTTGACAGTGTGAACATTTTTGCAGCATGAGTCACGTAACGGCTGTTTGATGTTTTAAAATTAATAGAAGTAAGAACAGACACACTATTTCTATACCGAGATCATCGTTTAATTGGTGAAGTACGAACAGTGCCGACATCAGAAATCGTGTGAACGAAGTGCCGCGGGTTCGATACCACCGTCGTACTCTCTTTTTGGCCATCATTACATTTGCAAAAATATTTATTTGATCAGGCACAAGTTCGATCCTGACATACTTGTATTTTGATTTTCATATTATTTTAATATTAGTATTGTTTACTTATTTTTCTATCAACAATGGCTAGTGGAGACACTTGTAATATAACAATGAGAAAAATACGGAAAATGAACTCTCATAATAAAGTGTCGATTATGAACACTTCAGACTCGTCACTCTTTGATACTACGATTCAAAGTCTACCTGACCCTTGCGAAACTTTAGAAGTACGTGATTTACAAGAAAAATTATTATCTGTACAGGAGGAATTACTGATTGCAAATAATGAAATAGACAATCTAAACACAGAAAATACAAAATTAAAATTGGAATTGGAAAAGAGCTATAAAATCATAGAATTATATAAAAAGGTCGGATATGGGGAGTCTTCTTCCACCCCACCGACTTCAACGCGGAAGAATAAAAAGAAATACCAGAATGAGACTAACACCCCGTCTAAGAAAAATAATGATCAACATATTATTATCCCTGACAAGCTCATAAATGTAGAACAACCGAAGCAAGATAAGTGTTCTAAAAGAAATTCTACAAGTGTCCAGGAATTTTGTGAAAAAGATATCAACCCAAGTGTGTGCAAGGAAAGCCAGTTGCCAGCCGCCAGTTTTGCCCACAAGAATAAACTATGCATTCTGAGCACGAATAATACGAATAAAATACTATCCATAGCGCAAAGTACCTTCGCAAACAAATTTAACTGTTGTCACTATTTAATACGTAACGGGAAAACTGAACATCTCTTGAAAGGTTTAAAAGAAAAACTTGTGAAATTCACCATGAATGACTTTTGTGTAATTCTTTTAGGTGATGAAGACTTCAAAATTACTAATAATTATTTTGAAATTATATTCCGTATAAGAGAAGTTATTCAAAACATAAATAATACGAATGTGATCATCTGTTTGCCGACGTATAAAAATGGATACTATGCTAATTTATTTAACAGTAGAATAGAAACTTTCAACAACCTCTTGTATCTGGATGTACTCACATATGAACATTTATATCTGTTAGACAGTAATTTAAATTTATCCTTTGACTACAAAATTTATAATAAACGAACTGGCTTAGTAAGTAACCATGGAATGTATATAATATTTAAGGACATAGATAGTTTAATAATTGACATACAGTATAATAATAGTATAAGTGATACAATTGACATAACCATTGATAATAATTTGACAAATAAGGACACTTTTTTTCTTGAATAAATATTTATGTATATTACATCAGAACATTGCCGGTCTCGTTAATAAATCTGACGATCTCTCAGTCTGTTTGTGTGAACTTTCAGAACGAAATGTTGATGTAGATGTAATATGTATTTCGGAGCATTTTATGATGGCTGGCTGTGAGAATCAGCTACACCTACCTAATTATAGTTTAGCTGCTTGTTATAGTAGACAGACAAGTAGGCGAGGCGGTGCATGTATACTTGTTAAGCATGGTACTCAATGGAAAGGATTGACCAATGTAGCAAACATGTCCTCGCAAAGTATATTCGAGTGTTGTGCAGTTAAATTGACAGACTATAACATTATAATTGTGTGTATTTATAGAGTACCTAATTCAAATAATATCAATGAGTTTTTTGATAAACTGGAAACTCTTTTAAATTATTTATCCAAACAACGATGTAAGAATATAGTTTTGGCTGGTGATTACAACATTGACATTTTGAAGAGAAGTAAACTGTCAGCCGAATTCGAATGTATTCTTTTAAATTTTAATTTACAACTTGCTTTGAGACAACCTACTCGGGCTGCAAGCCAAACATGCATTGATAATTTTGCTCATAATTTTAACAAGTGTCGTTGTACATCAGAAGTATTGGAGTTCGCGCTATCCGATCACACAGCACAACTGTTAAAGTGCCCCGTTAATAAAAAGGATGTTATTAAGTATTACCGCAAAAGTACACGAGACTACAGTCAGGTAAATATAGAAAAATTCAAGACTTGTTTAAGTAGTCTATCCTTCTCGGAAGTGTACGAAATGGACGATCCTAATGCAGCCTACAACTGTTTTATTGAAACGTTCCAATTAATGTACGACTTATGTTTCCCCAGTAAAATGATTACCATTAAGACTACTAAAAATCCTACTTGGGTATCACGTGGGATAAAGTTGTGTAGTAAAAACAAACGGAAGCTTCTATGGCAATATAGGTTAAAACCAAATCAATTTAATAGAGATAAATTCAAAAGATATTCAAAATTACTCAAAAGAATTATGAATCTGACTCAGAAAGCACAAAATAATTACAATATTAAAACCTCTAATAACAAGTCTAAGACTACGTGGCAAATAATTAATAAGAGTAAATTCAATGCCCTGAAAAACTCAATTTCTTGTATCAAATTTGAAAGTAAAGACATCACACATCCAAAGGACATTGCCAATATATTTAATAATTATTTTATAGATAAAATACAACCAACAATTAGCGCGGGAACAAACTCAACGTCATTAATTCTTGGCAGAACACAATCTATGTTCATGGCTCCGTCTACGCCCTATGACATACTAAATATTATTATGAAACTAAAAAACACGAACAGCGTTGGCTACGATGGTATTGCCACTAAAATATTGAAAGCAGTTGCATCTGAAATATGTACTCATTTGTGTTTCATTATTAATCTTTGCATAAGTGCAGGTGTATTTCCTGATGCATTAAAGAAGTCTATAGTGAAACCGCTATATAAGAAAGATAATCACGAATTAATGACAAACTACAGACCGATCGCGCTTATACCAGTTATGTCTAAGATATTCGAAAAATACATATACGGTGAAATGAATACCTATTTAGAAAAATATAATATATTAAGTGACGAACAAAAGGGATTTCGAAAAAATAAAAGTATAAATTTGGCTATTTATGAGTTTTTACATAATGTCATGCTAAATGTAGATAAGAGAACACCAGTCTGTGCCATACTTTGCGACATGACACAGGCTTTTGACTGCGTCCATTATAATTCCCTGGCAAGGAAACTTGAAGCATATGGTGTTAGAGGCAACGTCTTAGAATTAATTAAATCGTATCTTCATGACCGTAAACAAGTTACAGAAATTAGTAACATAAATAAAAAAAGTAAACGTGAAGAAACTTCAAGATCAGAAGAACGTGAAGTTATATACGGAGTACCTCAAGGCAGTGTATTGGGGCCTCCGTTGTTCACTTTGTATATAAATGACTTGCCTAAAATAACCGAACATCCGATGACACTTTTTGCTGACGATTGCACTTTGACAATAGCTTGTAATGACATAAACACATATGAACGTGACATTAATAATTCGCTAATATCTATTATAAATTGGTTAAATGATAATAATTTAATAATTAATTTAAAAAAGACTAACGTAATGCACTTTAGACAACGTACACAAACAATCAACAATCTTAATATTCAATTTAATAATATAAATATCAATGAAGCTGACACTACAAAATTTCTGGGATTAATAATAGACTCTAAATTGAATTGGAAACCTCAAATAGAGGCACTTAGTAAAAAATTGAGTAGTGCAGCCTACGCTCTGAAACAGCTTGCTGTGGTTCTCAACACAGATGCGCTAATTACTGCTTACTATGGATTAGCCGAATCAACTCTTAGATATGGAGTCATTTTTTGGGGGAACAGCACGGAAAATGAAATAGCATTTCGGGCACAGAAAAGGTGCATTAGATCGATGTTTAGACTGCAAACAACTGACAGCTGTAAACCTTATTTTATCGAACGTAAGATATTGACATTGCCCTCATTATACATCCTGGAAACAGTAATGTTCATTAAATCCAACTCGCATTTATTTCAGCGTTTGTCTGATGCTGTCCCTAGGAATAGACGTGATAATTTCAAACTCTGTGTTCACGGCGCTAAAACAGCCCTTATGAGTAAGAGCATCTTCTGCATGGCTCCGACCATTTTTAATAAATTGCCAAAATCATGGAAAGAATTAAATATATCTGCTCTTAAAATTAAATTGAAGAGTTTACTAACTGAAAGAGCATATTACAGTATAGCAGAATTTATGAAAGAGGACAACTTTCTTCGTTTTTAAGATGACAATGTTGTATTTTTGACATATTATTGTAATCCTTTTAATTTTTAATCTGGAATTGAAATTTTTAATGACAGTAATTTATAATTTTATTAACTAATTTATTTAATGACTACTTTGATTTTTATAATGAATAATGATGAAATGTAATTTTGATGAATACCTATATTATCACGGTTTATGCACCATCTCTTCCTGCAAATTTGTACGCCACGATATGCGGCTGAACATGTTTGAACTTTTATGTACCCCATTATTATCCTGCATGCAATTTATCATGTACACCATGTTTAAACAAATAAAATTTACTTACTTACTTACTTACGGGTCGAATACAGAACCTCCTTTTTTAAAGTCCCAAATCCTTTTTTAAAGTCCCAAGTCCCAAATCATGATACTTTTTGCTTCTCGTTTGAGTATTACTTCAATTTAAGAAGCACCATGTCTCTATAATAGAAATAGGTGTTTACTTGTGAATATAATCAACTCATATACATACGTAAAACTTAAGAAAATATCCCGTAGGTTTTTTTGTTTTGCAAAGTTTGGGCCAAAGTTGTACTTTGAAGCGGGTTTATTTGGCCCTCTTCTTTTATGTAGTAAAACGTAACGGTTTTCAACGAAAGGGCAAAGAAACCTGTTTTGATTGATTTCAGATATCAAAGAAAGACGTATTATCTTGATTAACTTGTCCTTATTGTACTGAAAAACTTTAAAATAAAATAATACCGACCGCCCCATACCGCCATCTATCGATATATGTATAGCGAGAACTACTTCAATAGCTCCTAAAGTGCGGCGTGGCGGGAACTTCAACTTTTTGTCGTTTTGGGCCAAGGTTACACCCTAGGGCTAATGTACCCCGATTTTACGGTATCTTATTTTTGCGGGAAAAAACATGCCAGTATGTATCTATTGTAATGAGTGATACACAAGACCTAACTGTTAATTGTAATTTGATCACAGTATACGTGTGTTCCGCTTTCACGCAGCTAGTCGGCTCACACAGACATGCGAGCGCATGTCTTGGTGTACAAACTGCATACTATGTCGTGCCGGAGAAACATGCCTCTGGAAAGAACGGTCCTCCGTGTCTTGACTTGCCCATTACTTGTTTAACATGCGGCGCCCCTTAGAAGCACCTGCAACCTACACTCTACAGCCCCCACTGCAATCATTAAACCATTGCTTACATAATGCTACTTCGTCAATTAGACGTCATCGTCGATTAGGCCGCTCGTTCTGTCAAGGTCGATGACGATAATCTAGCCAAAAAATGGCTATCGAAGGTCTTGCGACAGTTACGCACGGTGTAATTACATAGGTGCCTACTACTGCTACTGGAGTCTATGCCCTGGAGGTTTTTGACAGGGCTTAAGACATTACAAAATTTATGACGTACTGTATAATAATAATAAAAAATGAGCACAGACATAATGAAGAAAAAAATGTGCTTGATTAATGTACGAATTATTCATTATTACCACACCCGAATTTAATGAAAATACACATATGAAGGATATTTATAATTTTTATGTCTGTCAACTTAGATTTGTAGCTGTGGATATTGTTGGGTGCCACTGCAGGTTAGGTTTGCGCAAGCACTCCAGCACCTCGGCTTAAGGTAGCAGCAGGACACCGTGAGGTTTTAGTAAGAGTCTGACAGATCCCTCCACCCACCCCAGGGTGGTGGACATCCATGAGGATTACCAAACGATAAAAATGGTTAACCAATCCAGCGAAACATGTCTCCGTTTCCAATGCGCCGAATGACTGCATTTCAAGGGAATTAGAGTAAAAACAAAACACGCTAGACTAAACACCACTGTGCAAGCATCGCGTCCTCGTGAGTTCATTCGATTATTTGGCTAGTGAGTACGTGACCTTTACAACAATGTTTCGTTCACTTGTCAAAATATTAGCCGTCTCGTCTGCACCAGGCTTCGATCAGCTCGGACTAGCAAGTAAACTGGCGGCCTTGCCCAAGAAGCAGCTACTAATCATCATTGGAGATAGCTCCTCCTGTCTACAACACAGGATATCACAGGATGATTGACAATATATATATTTTTTAGTCTTCATCATCAAAGTAACTAGTTTAGAACAATACAGCCAGTGTAGTGAGACATTACAGTAATGATCACAAATTGTTTTAATGTCAGAAGCGACTGTCGAGGCCGACAGCGCACAGTTCTTATGAGAGGCTGTACGGTTCCGCCAGTCGTCAGTAAAACTTGCCAGAACTCCAGCACTGTGAAACAACATCGGTATTAGTAGGTTAGAAAATGTTACTATTGGCCAACCGCTTAAGGCGCTTACATGAGCTAAACGCAAAAAAACGGTAGTTTTCGAAACAATAAAAGTATATGATCGCCTACAGTAGACAAAATCAGAAAAATATATGATATTCTTCAGGATATATGCTAGATAGATAGTGTTTTGAAAACACAATACAACTAATTTGGTACGATAGAAAAAAATCATGAACATACCTCTAAAAAACTTTCTTTTTACAATAAAAACCATACTAATATACATACAATAATTCTGATTTTTTGTCAGATTATTCTACAAGTAACATACTAAAATGATAGTGTTTTATTTTTTTATTTAAAACAATAGTTTTTTTGTAAATCGAATATTCATAGTTCCGAACATAAAAAGTGCGCATGTGTGCGTGAACGCCCGTGTAGCGACAGTGCCGGCCGAGGCCTGATGCTATACGGACGTGTCGCTCTTTTCGCCGCACTATTTCCGTCAAAATTGTTATGTTTTTGTTAAGTTTTATTTGTAAATTCATTGTTTATTATTATTTGCATTATCTTCTTTCCGTAAATATTTTTATTTCGTGTAAATATAAAATACTTTTAAGTTTGTTATGTATGGGTGCAAGGCGCGCGCCATCTATTGTACGGCGAGTCCCAACTCCCGGGCGTTTCACTTGTGTCTACCGGCAGTGGTCCGCGTAACCTAACAAAGTTAAAATAGGGTAATAATTTTGTAAATAAATGGGAAATATAGTGAAACATTCCGTTAGGAGGACTACAAAACGTTCATATAAAACAAAAGCCGAACATAATATGAACGAAAGTAAAAAGTATGAGCATTTTATTTTTAACTGAATATTTTTATTTTTGCAATAAAACTATGAATTTTGGAAACATCTAAGAAAGTGCAGTCGGTATTTTCGACTTTACGTACAACTGTCACAGTGACGTATGTGGACGACGTGTAGATTTGTATTCGAGAGTCCCCGGGTTCGATTCCCAAGGTTACGAAATCGTACTTTCTTTTTAAATTTTATTTAAATGTATTTTGAATTTTTAGATAGATAGTGTTTTGAAAACATAATACAACTAATTTGTTACGATAGAAAAAAATCATGAAGATACCTCTAAAAACTCTTTTTACAATAGAAACCATACTAATATACATACAATCATTCTGATTTTTTGTCAGATCATTCTACAAGCAACATACTAAAATAATAGTGTTTTATTTTTTTAGTTCAAACAATAGTTTTATTGTAAATAGCATAATATTCATAGTTCCGAACATAATAAGTGCGCATGTGTACGTAAACGGTAAACCCCCGTGCGTGTAGCAATAATGCCGGCCGAGGCCTGATACTATACGGACGCGTCGCTCTTTTCGCCGCATTATTTATTTGTACCTACATACATTCATTGTTTATTATTACTATTTGCATATCTTCTTTCTGTAAATATTTTTATTTCATGTAAATATAAAATACTTTTAAGTTAAAATAGCGTAATAATTTGCTATCAATTATATCATTTGTAAATATGGGAAATAAAGTGAAACATTCCCTTAGGAGGACTACAAAACGTTCATATAAAACAAACGCCGAACATATTATTATGAACGAAATTAAAAAGTAAGAGCATTTTATTACTGAATATTTTTTTTCGCTATGAATTTTGGTAGTTTAAGAAAATGCACTTATTACGCATAAGCTCAGTTTTTTCGACGAGATACGCAATCGTTACATTGGCTTATGTAGACGACGCGCAGGTTCGTGTTCAAGGGTCCCCGGGTTCGATTCCCAGTGATACGAAATCGATTTAATTTTATTTAAATGTATTTTGAATTTTTAAATATATTTTTATAAATAACTAAAAAAACGTCTACAATGTAATTATCTTTCACAGGAGAAAGAAAGTCGAAAATATCAACACGGAAGTTACTTCTAATGCGTAAGTACCTACACGTTTTCTATGCCATTGTAACAATAAAAAAAACCTAAATTTATTAACAGACCGCGACTTATTGATAATATGCATAAAGAAATCACAGATTCATCCGAAAATTGCGATGAAAATTATCACAAGCAAGAGTTTAATTTTTATTGATTGTGTTTATAATAAATAGAAATCATAATAATTATGTATGAATGTTAGGTACGAGTACCTAATCCTTGAGGCCGTTTACACATCATGCCAAAGCTGCAGCGGCATCGCCGCCGCCGCGGCGCCGCTGCATCAGTCACCCTTGGATTTGTATGAACACACGGCGCCGCCGCGCCGCCGCGCCGCCGGCGGTGCGGCGCGGCGACGAGTTTTGATAAGATCTATCAAAACTCGCCGCCGCACAGTGGTCTGAAAATCGAGCTCCATACTCATAGAAACTTAAAGTTCGGAAATAAAAAAACAAAAATTGTAATGGGTCTAGTATACCTCCCTTTACGTAATATTAACGTATGGATGGTATCAGTCGCTCCACGCGTGAGAAAAAAAAGTTTTTTGTTTTTTTTTGTATGGGAGAAAACACTAACCCCCTTATTCATAATCCTATTTTATCTCTATTTTAGCTAAAATAGGTTTATAGAACGTTTGTCTTTATCTGTCACGTTGTCATTTCTGTGTGTAAGAAAGAAACAAACCCCATTTTAACTAAAATAGGTTTGATAAGTTTTATGAATAAGGGGGTTAATGTACATTTTTTTGAAACTGAATGGAACTGATAGGCTGGAGCTCACACGAGCTATTGTACCATACACGGCCATCAAGATGACATACAATTCATGGACCGTTGGGCGCCGCTTTGCACGTAGCAAATTTTTGAAATTTTGTGTTTTCGATATGTGATTTTTCAAATCTTTGACGTGAATAAATGAACTTGCTGATCGATTTACTTATACTATCGTTACTTTTAGCCTGCTTATGACCTTTATGATGACAACAATTAAAAATTATGTTGATTATAAGTACCTATACGTTTTTTTTTAATTTCATTCCAAGAACTACTTAACTCATTTAATCACCGTTGTAGTGTATCTATTAAATAGATATGTAAACACTGTCTCATTCACACAAGCGGGGTAGCTGCTGTCAGTTATGTTATGTCATCTGTCAGTTACGAGGAATGGCGGGAAACAGACAAAGTGAAGCAGGCTATATACGATGGCGCTTGGTGTGGTAGTGAGCCAGTGAAGTGATATGTTTAACATAAGTACGGAATCAACAGGATTCTACAACCGTGATTATGGTTGAGTTATAATTAGATACTGCTTCAATCTGAGCCTCAATCAGAGCCTGTTCTTCCACGATGTTCAACTTGTTTTCGTTTGAAAACTTAAAATAAATTGGTCAGCAGAACATTGTGGAAGATGGCTTTGGATTCTCCCATACCTTTTCTTCGCCACAAACTAAGCGCAGAGGCACAAAAGAACACATAAACATACTGGAATCGTCTTCGTCTGCCATAGTTTGCTTATACAAACTTTGCCCTGAAGCACCATCAAAGCCATACTTGCATATAATTGTTAACTCTTTGCCATCCAGCGAAGGTTCCACACGTAGGAATTTTCCAAGCTTTGCACAGTTTTATCCAAAATTTAGCTTTACTTTTACCTCTTCTTCCGTGATGTACAATGGTAACTTTTGGAGGGCAGCAGTCCTTCTTCGCCTCAAGGATGGCAGTATAAGAAGGATACAGTGGTACTCCTTCTTCTTTTGCACAAGATCTTAATGTTATATACTGCCACTTCGAAAGCTTCAATGAGGTCAAAATAAATAAAGCTTTATCAGCGGAATATATAGGCACAGTTTCCTTGGGCTTTAACAATTTATTTATCCTTGTAGTCTCTTTGCTCCGAGACTAGTTTAACGATATCTGCTATATTCTTGTCATGTGCTTTGAAACCGGTTGCATGAGCAAGGCTTTCAGTGCTATACGTTAGGAGGTCTTCCGCTCTCCTTCTCTTCTGTAGCGGGCTTAGCTCTTTAAATGGTTTTCTCGGCCTCACAACTGATGTTGATGTTCCAACACTGCACGTCTCCGGTGTGTAGGATGTTGATGCACCCTCATTTAAAACAAAGTCAGAACTGGAACGGGTTTGCTGCTCTACTGACACTAAATAAGGGGTCATCTTTCCTTTCATGATCTCAGGCCATTTTATGTTCTCTTGCAGCCATGTCTCATACTTTGTTATGTATGTACGTCTCGTGAGATTACACGAGATCCATTTGTTCCTCAACGAACAAACATAAGTCTGACAGAATTGTTTCAATACCCTCTTTTCATTTTCTGACAAATCAATAGTATTCTCAAAAACTTCAAATAAAACATTGGGCTGTGAAAAAAAATTGTTGTTTGTCACAAACATGACAATGTCCAAATTGGTATCACAACCTTCCATCACAGCACAATTAAAAAAATAACGTAATAAGTTAGCGCGCACAAGTACTGAGAGCTGCTGATAAAAGTAAGCTCAAACGTCCTGTTTTTATACAACTACCCTCATTATCGTTCGCTATTCTTTAATTAGGTTTTACAGACTTTAATATTACAGACAATAGAATTTTATTGTGACTAGGGCCCATTTGGCCCTGCTAGAGCTGGTTGATGCTCATGTCATTAGTATATAATTATAACTCAACCATAATCACGGTGATTAAATGAGTTAGTTCTTGGAATGAAATAAAAAAAAACGTATATAATCAATATAATTTTTAATTGTTGTCATCACAAAGGTCATAAGCAGGCTACAACTAACGATAGTATAAGTAAATCGATCGGCAAGTTAATTTAACCTCGTCAAAGATTTGAAAAATCACGTATCGAAAATTCAAAATTTCAAAAATTTGCTACGTGCAAAGCGGCGCCGAACGGTGCATGAATTGTATGTCATCTTGATGGCCGTGTATCGTACAATAGCTCGTGCGAGCTCCAGCCTATCAGTTCCATCCAGTTTCAAAAAAATGTACATTAAGTGTTTTCTCCCATACAAAAAAAAAATAAAAAACTTTTTTTTCTCACGCGTGGAGCGACTGATACCATCCATAGTATCCATACGTTAATATTACGTAAAGGGAGGTATACTAGACCCATTACAATTTTTATTTTTTTATTTCCGAACTTTAAGTTTCTATGAGTATGGAGCTCGATTTTCAGACCACTGTGCGCCGCCCGCGGTGCCATACTATTATATTCTGTGGCGATGCCGCTGTATTGGTTTCTCTTGGATTTGTATGAGCCCTTGCGGCGCGCCGCCGCGGCGCCGTGTGTTCATACAAATCCAAGGGTGACTGATGCAGCGACGGCGGTGCCGCTGCAGCTGCGGCATAATGTGTAAACGGCCTCAAAGGTTAGGTACCTAACATTCATATATAACTATGATTCCTTTTTATTATAAACAAAATCAATTTTAAATCTAATTTCTTGCTTTTGATCATTTTCATCGCAATTTTCAGATGAATCTGTTACCTATTTCATTATGCCCATTATCAATAAGTCGCGGTCGGTTAATAAAAACATTAGGTCAGAATTTTTTTTATTTTTGTAATAGCTTAGATAACGTGTAGGTACTTGCGCATTAGAAATACCTAACTTCCGTGTTGATATTTTCGACTTTCTTTCTCCTGCAGACTTTTTAGTTATTTATAAAAATATTTAATAGATATATTTAAAAATTCAAAATGACATTTAAATAGAAAATTCGATTTCGTAACCTTGGGAATCGAACCCGGGGACTCTCGAATACAAATCTACACGTCGTCCACATACGTCACTGTGACAGTTGTACGTGAAGTCGAAAATACCGACTGCACTTTCTTAGATGTTTCCAAAATTCATTGTTTTAGAAAAAAACACTGCAAAGTGATAATTTTTATTTCGGAAGTCGGTGTCGCTGGTTCCGCATTTTCGTTTTTTGACACCGACTTCCGACATTATAGTTATTTATCACGCTGTAGTGCTTTTTTTGAAGTCGGTTGTTTTTTTTCTTTCTAATTGTACCTACCCCACAAAAATTCAATTAACACTAGTGCATTGAAGAATCATCAAAATTCGCATAGAAATGCCGGAGATGCAGTACATTTATGCATATTAACTTCGGACATACTACATAAGAATAATTACCTAATGTATTATATACTAAAACCTTCCTGGAAGTATGTAGATCACATTAGTGAAAGAATGATCAAAATTGGTTCATCAGTTTTTTAGAAAATCTACAAATATATATACAAACATACACACATACATACATTACATACATACATACGGGTCGAATACACAACCTCCTTTTTTGAAGTCGGTTAAAAATGTTTTTAATTTCATTGAATCAGTTTTATTTCAAAATCACCCACATCCTTAAGTTTTTCAAGTCACACTCAAAACGAATAAAATTTATTATGTTGTCACACATAACTACATAATTTGTTTCTTATTTGCACATCGTTTCCGCGCCATCTATTAGAATACTAGGGCGTAATCTCACAAAACCGTTACTTCTAAATCTCATGTATGCTTTATGTCATAATTGTGATGGGCGTCGTCGTTAGATGGCGTTTGCGTCGATTCTGCATATGTGTGCATGCGTTTTTCAAGTACACTTAGGTCTAGTAAGCCTCTTAACTGAGCCGTTGCCTAAGGTAGCAGCGCGGCGCGGGCGGGGTGATAGTTGTCACAAGTTGACAAATCACTGAGCTCTCGCATCACGTCACCACATCCCTCCCGCACCGCGCTGCTACCTCAGGCAACGTCTCTGTTAAGCGGTCGGCCTATATCAAAGAGAATTAAAACCACTTGAGAGCCGATAGAACGATTTCGTCTAGGCACACGACCCAACACTGCGGGCCGGGGGACGAAGAAAATACAGCGGTTGTGATTGGCCGATGCAACAATGTCAGGACGAATATTCCAAACATAGTGATACCCAAGTCAGTTTTGCAACAATAATATCGATATCGATAAAATCGACGTCTATTAATTCTACATTTTTTTTTAACTATGCTGATAGGGTGTTAACTGGGTGCAAATAAAACAGCAAACAAAGCAATCTGCTGTGAAATGCCTTGAACAAACAACGCTGTATTTTTTTGGAAACCAGTTTTCCCTGTAAACTGCATTAATCCACTTTTCTTTCAGTTCCGGAATATTTTTAAACCTAAAATGTAAACAACAAGTAATGTTACTTTTTTATCATTATCTTCGTAATTTTTATCGTCGGTATTATCGACTTTGTTTTGGTAGTTTTGAATTTGTCACAACACTACAGCATTACTACAGATAGAAAGGGACAGACGTATTGACAATACCCTAGTGAGAGAAAGGGAGTTTTCAAAAAGACATCAACGCGGGTATACATGTTTGTGCCATTTTACGTAAACAACCAGTTTAGCTTGAGCCCTGCGACTCTTAAATTATAAATATATTTTACTTACCGATGAAAAGTTAGGCCATCTTTTTTATAGCTGGGTGTTCTAGACGATTTCCCACACCATTTAATTGAACAGGAACTCATAATTGTTTTTATTTATGCAGAAAATGTTTTAAAAAGTATCAAAATAACCGCATGTGCAGAGATCCAATAACTGGTTAAAACTAAAATGGCCACTCATAGTTTCATCTAACAAAAGTGCAATTTCATTTATGTGTCGTGAGCTTGTGTCGCCCGTATGAGCAGTCAAGAGGTTGTATAGTCATTGGCCTGTACCATTGTTTAAGTAGAAAGCGAAATTTTTATTTACAAATTAATGTGCTCGATTTTCAAGTGTCCTATTTTTTTCATTTAAGGCTGTCGAAGAATGACTTATTACATGTACTTAGTTGAAACGAAGCCCACTTGCGTAGCAACCGGCAACACAATGATATCCAAATTTTCCAACCATCTGCCATGTCGCCACGAATAAATGGCAAATAACAAATAAATGCATTTTTATCTTTAAAAAATACGGTTAGCTCGAAGACAACCGTATTTTTAGGGTTCCGTAGTTCGGATGAGGAACCCTTATAGTTTCGTCATGTCCGTCTGTCTGTCTGTCCGAGGTTTTGCTAAGAGACCGTTAGTACTAAAAAGCTGTAATTTTGTAGGAAATGTGTATATCAATTACGTCTACGGTAGTTCCCCTTATGTGAAGTGGGGATGAATATTTTTTTCGTCGTCTCATCGTGTGGGGTATCGTTGAATACGTCTTTTAAAAAACTGAAAAGCAAAAAATAAAACACCTTTTTTATTTAACCTTAATAAATAAGTTCTTAAACTAATGTAAGTATACCTAAGTAATTTTGAGTTGGCGCCAAACAAGCAAATTAATATCGTTGCGAGTGATCGTGCAACGTGAAATCTCCAGCGATAAACATTAACATGTTTCTCGCTGGAGATTTCACGTTTAATTGTTAATTTGATTTGGTTTCTTTGTTAATTGGTTGTTTGGCGCCGACTCAAAATTACTTAGGTATACTTGCATTAGTTTAAGAACTTATTTATTAAGGTTAAATAAAAAAGGTATATTATTTTTTGCTTTTCAGTTTTTTCGGAGGTTTAATTTTTTTGTTAAAAAGTTTTTATTTTATAATTTTTTGAGGCTATAATTTACTAATTACTACATTATTAATTTTTTATTACTTTTAAAACAGCTACCTACCTTACTTTAGATATTAACTGTTGTATAATCCTACTTTAACTATTATTTGTTGTATAATAAAATACTTAAAAAGATACAGGCTTTGTATACCAACATAGATAGGCCTTTTTATTTAATTGTAATACACAGTTCAGCATTAAAATCTGTGAATGAACAATAAATCACCCCTATTTTCCCACCCTTAGGGTAGGATTTTTTTTTGTAATTTATATGGGACCAACTTCGAGGTATGCCCTATCCAATAAAAAAAGTATTATCAAAATCGGACTGCTCTGTAAAAAGTTATGCGTGATCAATGTGATCTGATCATACATAACAAAAAAAAAATACGCTACGAATTGGGAACCTTCCCCGTTTTTTCGTCGGTTAAAAATGACTTAGGGGTTGCTAAAATTATTTTTCGATTACTTGAACTATTTAAAATTACAATTTTGTTACACAACAACATTGTAATTTGAAATAGTTCTAGTAAATTATAATTTAACTGATGAGTTGTTCGAAATGAGACCCTCGTTACGGATACAAAAATTTAGTCTTTTTTTTTTAATTCAAAGTAAGCTTCTAATAAATCGAATTGTTCTTGATACGCCATTATTAGGTAAACAATTACGAAATGGAAGCAAAAAAAAATCGATAAATATATGTCCAAAATGTTCGTAAGAATGTCAAAATTGTAGTTCCGCACCGCAAACAAAGTTAAAAACGTTCTATTTTTAAACTTTTCGTCAGAACGCCTAAGTAATCTGTGGCCTCGTCTAAGAAGGAAATGTGCATAGAATTATTATTGCCAATTAAAAGATTTTCTTATCTAAGTCTTCAACAAGGTACTTAGAGATAAATTAGCAAACTCGTACTTCCTATAATATCATTGGAAGTTAGAGTTATAAGAAAATTATAACGTGTCTTTTACTTGTTGAAAGTGAACAGTTATAGTTTAGGTAATGTTGATTAAAGCTCTCGTGTACTAAATATTAGATTTCATGGATATTTTGTACGACAGACGACTGTAAGACCTAATGTTTCTTGGTGAAATTTTATCTTTAACAATGACTATATCGACTACTGAAACAAAATAGCGAATGTTTATTTTTGAATTTTTAGCGGGTTCGTTTCCCGGTTAAGGTAAGCTTGTCGAGAAATATGGGAATACAGTTTTGTTTTTTTTTTTTTATTTTTTTTTAAAAGGAATGTTTCCTTGTAGTAAAATAATCTATCTTAAGGATTTAAAGTGGTTTCGTTTCAGGGCCCATTGATTTTTTCCACCCTGTATACCTATGCAAGGTAGGTACCTACTGTGCACAGAACAGATATAACTGTTCTGTGAGGGTCCATATTGGCTCAACTAAAGTTCTTTACCCGAAATTGTTCTTCCTAACGATTTGTAATCCGAATGATCACTCTTCCTAAAATTTTTCATCCTAAAGTTTTCATTCATACTATTTGTAGTGCTACCGGCGATGTTCATAACACTCATGTTTCCGAAAATTGTAATTAATAATATCATTAATGTAAATATTTTAAACTCCTACTGTTTTTTATCATAACGCTTTTATCCCTAAACATAACTACCATAATATCGAGCCTTTTCAGGAAGAAGATCGTAACCGCCATTTTGCATATTTTACAGGAGAAGTTTTTTTTTAAACATTTTCAAAATATTTATAGCATCAATATGAAATTTTTACTTAATGTTTTAAGGGCACCTCCCTATTAATTCAAATGTTAAGATCTGGCGGTTTTTTTTTTTTATTTTTTTTTTATTGCTAAATGGGCGCAATCTTGACCTCGATCACGCCTGATGGAAAGCGATAGATGAGGTCTATGATGGAACGAACGTGCCCAGAAGATGCCTGTTCACTCTTGATTTGAAGGCAAATCGGCGGTTAATATATATATATACAGGGTGAAATTGAACACATGCGACAAATCGAAATGGGAGATTATACTCATCATTATGAACAACTTTTACTATGGAACCAAACCCGAAATCGCGAAAAAAAAATCAGCTGTTCCCTACATTTTGGCGAGTTATGCGAACATAAATGTAGGGAACAGCTGATTTTTTTTTCGCGATTTCAGGTTTGGTCCCATAGTAAAAGTTGTTCATAATGACGAATAAAATCTCCCATTTCGATTTGTCGCATGTGTTCAATTTCACCCTGTATATATAATCAGTTGATCTGGCTGTAAATATGAAAACAGTTTTTTGGGATTTTTGGCGCTTACGATGTTCTTTCTGAAAAGGCTCGATATTTTCATGGCCTGGGAGTTTATACGGGTAAGGAATATATGATATAATTACAAAACCTCTAATATTTACAAGATATAACAACTGAACTATCGGTACATCGAGGTGCTAAAGTGTCTGTACGAAAACGCCACTATGTCAGTTCGACTCCAGGACCAGGCCTCGAAACCTATCCTTCTGCAGCGAGGTGTAAGACAGGGAGACGTTATCTCTCCGAAACTGTTCACCGCTGCTCTGGAGGATGTCTTCAAGGTTCTGGACTGGAAAGGAGCTGGCATTAACATCAATGGCGAGTACATAACTCACCTTCGGTTTGCCGACGACATAGTAGTCATGGCTGAAACTATGGAGGACCTCAGTACAATGCTCGACGACCTCAGTAGAGCCTCTGAAAGAGTGGGTCTGAAAATGAACATGGACAAAACGAAGGTCATGTCAAATGCCCATGTAACACCCACTCTCATGAAGATCGGAGACGCTACACTCGAAGTCGTGGACGAGTATATTTACCTAGGACAAACTGTCCAGTTAGGTAGGTCTAACTTCGAGAAAGAGGTCAACCGTCGAATCCGACTCGGCTGGGCAGCGTTCGGGAAGCTACGCAATATCTTCTCGTCCCACATACCGCAGTGTCTCAAGACGAAAGTCTTTGACCAGTGCGTATTGCCAGTGATGACATATGGCACTGAAACGTGGTCGCTCACAATGGGCCTTATTAGAAGGCTGAAAGTCACTCAAAGGGCAATGGAGAGGGCTATGCTTGGAGTTTCCCTGCGGGATCGAATCAGAAATGAAGAGATCCGCAGGAGAACCAAGGTAACCGACATAGCCCGAAGAATTGCCAAACTTAAGTGGCAGTGGGCAGGGCACATTGCTCGCAGAACAGATGGCCGATGGGGCCGAAAGGTTCTGGAGTGGCGACCGCGTACCGGAAGGCGTAGCGTTGGAAGGCCTCCCACAAGGTGGACCGACGACCTTGTGAAGGCCGCAGGAACTCGTTGGATGCGAGAAGCACAAAACCGGTCGAAGTGGAGGTGCTTGGGGGAGGCCTATGTCCAGCAGTGGACGTCTTTCGGCTGAAATGATGATGATGATGAACAACTGAACCTATAATTTTATTTGATATAATGATCAGTTAATATAATAAACGATTGATATAATTTTAATGTAACTAATTTCTATAAGAATAACAGACAATTAATATAAAATCGTTTGATATACCACTCAATAGACATAAAACCTATTTAGTCTAATAGGATAAACACTTTTTATTTCATCCTATGTCATCCTATGTCGACGGAGCCCCGCTTCTGTGTAAATTTCTGTGTAAAGGGTTTAAAGTAACCTAACCAAACCGAACCTCGGGGTGCCCTTCGCTCGCCCTTGGATCCTATACCGACGGAGCCCCGCTTCGCGGGGCCCCTATTTCTGTGTAAAAGGTTTAAAGTAACCTAACCAAACTGAACCTCGGGGTGCCCTTCGCTCGCCCTTGCATCCTATGTAGACGGAGCCCCGCTTCGCGGGGCCACTATTTCTGTGTAAAGGGTTTAAAGTAACCTAACCAAACCGAACCTCGGGGTGCCCTTCGCTCGCTTTTGCATTCTATGTTGACGATCTAAACAAAAAAGATATGACTTTGAATAATAGTGTAAAAGATGGTTATGTTGAGAAAATATAGGAAAACAAATAAAAGTATAATAGATGTTTATTGCTACTGACATTATGAAGTTGAATGATTCGGAATTATGACCATTAGAGACAGAGTAGTTAGGAATTGTGATTGTTAGGATGAAAAATGTTAGGAAGAACATTTTCGGATTTCCAATTATCGGAGTTGAAAATTTAGGTGAACTTTGGCGCACCCGTTCTGTGATACTGTGCGATGTGGTCACGTTGAGGAAGGTAACATGGCGTTGTCCTTATCTCGTTGTAAATACTGAAGTACATCTAGTAAAAACCAGTATTGGCTCTCGCTAAAATATAATATCAAGCTTAAGTAGTTACCAGCAGTACTTTAAGTATTCTGTGTTACCAGGCAACTCGGAACGTCGGCTCCTAGCTTTTAATTCCAAAGTCACAATTCCTCGTAAATATTTATTGTACTACATCGAATGGCACCCAATGCTGGATGTTCAGAATAAAACCAAAACATTGATATAATTCGTTAATTGATGCCACGGCCGCTGCTCGACGCTCCTCTTCACTTGCTGCTATTCGGAGTGTGGGGTGGTTGTTATGAATGCTGTTTGTAGGTCAATTATTGAATGCTAAAGTGCGCACGCACCGAGCCACTCGTTCGCCCGAATGACGCCTGTTCCATCTCATTTATAATTATACGCTGGCTTGACCAAAATAATTTATGATTAATATACCAAAGACTAATGTAATGCATTTTTAACTGACTTCAAAAAAGGAGGTTCTGTATTCGACCCGTATGTATTGTATGTTTGTATGTCCGCGATTTCCTCAAAAACTAATGAACCAGTTTTGATGTTTCTTTCACTAACGTGATCTACATACTTTCAGGAAGGTTGTAGTATAATATATAAAACATTAGGTAATTATTCTTATGTACGAAGTTACATGCATAAATGTACTGCATCTCCGGCATTTCTATGCGAATTTTGATGATTCTTCAAGTCGGTGTCTTCAATTCTTCAATGCACTAGTGTTAATTGCATTTTTTGTGGGGTAGGTACAACTAAAAAGTGAAAAATAAAAACTTTTTTACAAAGAATCGACTGGACCTCACAGCACGGGGAATTCTAGTGTGGGTTCCAGGGAATTGTAAAAATATAGCACCTTATACTCTATTACTACTTGTTTTTAGTTTTCCGTACCTCAAACGGAACGCGCCCCCCCCCCCCCCACCCTTAACCCTTATAAGATCACTTCGTTGTCCGTCTGTCTTTCCTTCTATCAAGACCTCAGGAACGCGTGGAGTTATCAAATTGAAATTAATGTCCGTAAATTTGTAGTTACGTACCTACTTTGTACGGAACCCTCGGTGCGCGACTCCGACACGCATTTGACTGGTATTTTTTTTTAATTGTATCGTGTTTTCTGAACCGAATAAAGTTTTTACTGACAATAGTTGAATATCGTGCGCAGGGGTACGCGACGCTGTACGACCCTTTCGAGACGTTCTTCTCACGCTACGTGTACCGGCGCGTGCGGCACTGCTTTAACCGGCCTATCTGCTCCGCGCCCGGCGCCGAGGTCACGCTCAAGGAGCGCGCCACAGACGACTACAACTGGAGCTTCTGGTAAAGCAGCGCATTCACGATCAAATTAGAATGTTACAATTTGAAAAGTTATTGCAATGTAACTCTTTATCTCATCGTTATAAAGTATTAATTAGAATTATTGCGGTGTGTTTGATAAAACACACCCAGAGAAGAGTTAAGTTACATTGCAGTGACTTACTAATGGTTTGACGTCTATCATGAGTGTCCTATCTAACAGCCACGTTCCCACGCCATCTCCTACACAATGCGGAACACGTAATGCTCAACTGTACCTTTTATAATTCAAGTCCCACTGGATGGTTCTGGCTTGCAAGTTAGATGCTGCTACAGTTTTAGACAACTAACTCGGTTGTACGGCGCCGACCCGAGCAATGCATGTGCCCTACAGCGCCTACAATAATTGTGACCTTTGTTCGGATGATGTCACAATGACAATGCTATCTCTAATCAAGAATAGTAAGTTTCCCAGAGAGAGCTGCGTTTTATTTTGAAAATTTGTTTTTAGAGTAGGAAGGTATTCAAGAATATGCCTTACAACTGGTTTAATGAGGTATTTATTAAATTGTGCTTGTAGTTTGTCTTGGAAATGTGATTACTGAATTACTCTACTACACAACATCTGTGTATGAACATAGCATAGAATAGAAAGTGTTTATATTTGCATAGAATGTAGCCATGTAGGCGATAGATATACAGGAGAGTTGTTACAAAATAGTGTTTCGTTCCATGTAGGCGATAGATATACAGGAGAGTTGTTACAAAATAGTGTTTCGTTCCAGGTACATTCTACCATTTGGCATGCAAACAATTATTGTAAATTATAACTGATACAATATCTAATTTTACAGGGTTCGGTAAGTTTATATTCTACAATCTAAGAAATCTAAACAGATATATTTCGTTTTAGCGTGTAAATATTTATTGACTGTCGTATTCTCGTTCCACTCACGTTGATATAATTACAGTTACGTGCTTGAATAACACTAGCAAAGGAATCGGGAACATAACATGTAAGTCGTGCTGCAGGTTCACGGGCGCGGAGCGGCGCTGCATCAACCTCGGCTCGTACAACTACCTGGGGTTCGCGGAGGGCGCGGGCGGCAGCACGCACGCCGCCGTGTCGGCCGCGTGTCGGCGTTACGGGCTCGCGCTCTGCTCCGCGCGCGCCGAGCTCGGCTCCACGCCGCTGCACCGAGAGCTCGAGGAGACCACCGCCAAGTTCCTCGGGGTCGAGGTATGCGCTCGCATAGGAAACAGAACCGACCAGAAGGCGTCGGCGATCTGGTTCCGAGAATTCCGAGGCGTGGCGTCCAACACCAGCGGATAGAATGCCGCTGCTCCTCTCCGTCCGCGACTATACTCGTGCGTGTCCGCAGGCGGCGCTGGTGGTGGGCATGGGGTTCGGCACCAACACGCTGGGCCTGCCCGGGCTGCTGGGCGCGGGCTGCCTGGCGCTGAGCGACGAGAACAACCACGCGTCTCTGATCCTGGGCCTGCGCCTGGCGCGTGCCACCGTGCGCGTGTTCCGGCACAACGACGTGCGGCACCTGGAGCAGCTGGCGCGGGCCGCCGTGGCCGAGGGCCGCTGGAGGAAGATCGTCATCGTGAGTGTCGCGAGCACGCCTCCTCGAAACTCGAATAAAAGGCACTTTTGAAAATTAAAATAAAAAAAAAATATACAAAAAAGACAACTTTAAAAAAAAAACTACAAAGTGAGAAATAACTTTAATTTCGGAAGTAGGTGTGATTCTGTGATTATGTATTTTAGTTTTTTGGCGCCAACTTTTTGTTATCAATCGGTTGAAGAACACTGAATGAGACACAATAGAAGTTTTATTGTGATCACTTCTGGGGGCGTTTACTGTCCCGCAACGTGTTAAAATACAAAAATATTTATTTAATTCGTAGCCACCATCTTGGATCTCCATTTTGACTTTACTATCGGCTTTAACACCCTTTTACTACCATAGGTCGGGGGCCCGGGAGATACTTATACATCCGCCGCACCCCCGACTGGTACCAGCCCGCCACGCCCAGCGGCCGCACGCCCAAGCGCGGCCGCTCCCACGAGCGCACGTCCTTCCATGAAGGCGCGCATACTGCATGGCACCTCTTTGAGGACGACACGGCCCCAATTTCGCCGCTCGCAGGCCCCTTCTTATGGTAGCCGGTGATCGTTAACTGCCCTTCGACGCCCGGCTGGGCTTTTAAAACCCTGGAAAACCATGAAAACGACACACATGATAGATAAAAAAGTAATTTAAATAATTAAATCGACGTCAAAAAGAAATTAACTCAACATTATGAAATAACTTTAATTTCGGAAGTCGGTGTCTTGGGATCTATTTTAGTTTTTACTTTTTTTTTTGTAATTTTTAGTTTTAAGTACAAAATAGAATATTTGTTTGCATTATGTAGGTAATAATTTTGTTGTAATATTTCACTAGAATTTGACCAAGGTTTTGAGATGTTTTCCCTTTGACACTACACCCGTAGCTCGTTGTTACAATAGATTCTCAATAACAGCTTGGGCAGTTTCTTTTAATTCTGGCGGGAAGTTGGAAGCAGGCGGGACCCATTCCATTTTTATATTATTTTCAAACTCAAATGGGTCCCCCGCCTGCTTCCAACTTATTTAATTTTTTAAATGGGTTTGTTTTTAGCATTTCAGTTTTTTTCAACTTAAGCTTTTTACCGCAAATCTGTTCATTCGTTAGGAGTTACGAGGGAACAAAAAAACGGACATGCACATGTAGCGACCCTAGCGATGCGATTTGCTGAATTGCATTTTTGATATTGTAAAGGAACGCCAGAGCCGGGCTCGCTAGTCGCTTATTTACCTTCGCCCAGCCACGTCCTATTTTACTAAAATAATATAACCGAGTAATTGTGAACCTTTATTAAACTTGTATAATATTCAGTACAAACCAAGTTTGCATATTTATTATTTATTCTGGACCCTATACATATACACAGTGTTCTTCACGTTATCCATAAACTCTGTCAAACACTTCTATAGCTTTTACAAATTAAATCTAACAAAGGAAGTAGTACTTAAAAAGGCTTCGTTACAAAGATATTTGTAATTTCATTTAGTGAAATTTAATTCAGCTATACAGTAAGAAAGGTTCTTAATTTAATTTTGACAAGTTTCAGCCCGATAAATCTTATGAATGAAAATACGTAGTTGCCTATTCGGATAAAGAGGCATGCATATCGGGTGATTTACGTCAAGGTATTTAATTTTATTGAAAATTAACAAAAATTAAAAAAATAAGAATTCATTAATGTGTCCATAATGAAAAATCCTTATATCAATGGTCTGAACATCTGGTCGAAGTTTATGTACCTATATCGTCCGGAACACGGTGTATATGTATACCATACATACATATAGGTCAAAAATAATATTGGACAAAATAATTCAATCGTCAATCGTTAGTTGAAATTAATTACGTTAGTTTTTATTTTCAATGAAACTAAATGTTCGGCAACACCGGCAGGTGGTGGAGGGCGTGTACAGCATGGAGGGCACGATCGCGCCGCTGCGCGCGCTGGTGGCGCTGAAGCGGCGCCTCGGCCTGCAGCTGTACCTCGACGAGGCGCACAGTGTGGGCGCGCTGGGCCCGCGCGGGCGCGGCGTGGCGGAGCTGGCGGGCGTGGCGCCGGCCGACGTGGACGTGCTCATGGGCACCTTCACCAAGAGCTTCGGCGCCGCCGGCGGGTACATCGCCGGTCAGTTGTCGCATCTGTTGACTATCTCTATAATGCTATATTTTTCATTAAGACATTTTTGCTAATCCATAAAACAGTCTTTTACACCAACGTTTCATCTTGGAATTGTATATTGCTTGTATATTTTAATAAGTTAAAGATTCGATTCTTTTACAACTGCAGGCTCGTCGAAGCTGATCAACTGGATCCGCCTGCACGGGCACGCGCACACGTACGCGCACAGCATGGCTCCGCCCGTGGCGCAGCAGATCCTGTCGGCGATGCGCCTGCTGGACACGCCGGCCGGCCAGCAGCGCGTGCGCCAACTCAAGGAGAACACGCACTACTTCAGGGAACAGTGAGTACCAGCCCGGCTAGTCGCAGATCGGTAGATGACTGTTGAACTGCTGGTAAGCAGTCCAACATTGTAGTTACCTCAAATTATATCATTTCTTAATCTATAATGGTTTTTTTAAGAGCTTTTATTTAATATCCTTGTATGTTTGTTGCTCTACTAAAGAACAATAGTCTGCCAGTAGCTCTCAGTTACTTCTCTATCATTCTTATCAGATTCTGAGAAAACAATGCATTTTACAACTTAAAATGTCAGACTTAAATATTGAGTAATTGCATCCCAAAATCCGGTCACTGGATAAGTTCAACAGTTACTATAAGTTGACGTGTGGTCCGCAGGCTGCGCGCGCTGGGCGTGGTGGCGCTGGGGCACCGCGACTCGCCCGTCGTGCCGCTGCTCGTGTACACCTTCAGCAAGATGGCGGCCACTGTGGAGCGCCTCACCGCGCGACGAGTCGCCACCGTCGGCGTGGGCTTCCCCGCCACGCCGCTCAACAAGGCGCGCATACGGTACGGTCTCACGGCACAGTGGCACTGGCTCACCGCGACTCGCCGCTCAACAAGGCGCGCATACGGTACGGTCTCACGGCACAGTGGCACTGGCTCACCGCGACTCGCCGCTCAACAAGGCGCGCATACGGTACGGTCTCACGGCACAGTGGCACTGGCTCACCGCGACTCGCCGCTCAACAAGGCGCGCATACGGTACGGTCTCACGGCACAGTGGCACTGGCTCACCGCGACTCGCCGCTCAACAAGGCGCGCATACGGTACGGTCTCACGGCACAGTGGCACTGGCTCACCGCGACTCGCCGCTCAACAAGGCGCGCATACGGTACAAGTTCCTGGCTCAGCTTGGTGAGGCGACGGCGGCAGCGGGAGTGTCGCGGTGCTGACGCCAGGGAAGGTGCCGGTCGGCGGGCGGGGCCGTCGCTCCCGTAGTCAGCCCGACATGGTCACACGGGTAAAATTGTATGCGGCAATTTGCCGGAAGGTGGTGGCCTGGAACCCAAAGTTCGGATGCAGGCTAGGATTGAAGATTTAATTCTGAGGATGGTAAGCCGGAAGATGAGCCGGAATTTCGGTCCCCAATTTGGGGTTTACACTAAGATGGACTCATGACTGTACACTTACAACGGCGACAACTCTGGCTGAGGGGCGGGACACGTATGAATGTCACGCCGCCGAAGAGCAGCGACCAGAGCGTGCCCGCTATGCCATAGCACGGAGCCGTGGGGCGGGACAGGGCGCCAGGCCATAGCACGGAGCCGAGGGGCGGGACAGGGCGCCATGCCATAGCACGGAGCAGTGGGGCGGGACAGGGCGCCAGGCCATAGCACGGAGCCGAGGGGCGGGACAGGGCGCCATGCCATAGCACGGAGCAGTGGGGCGGGACAGGGCGCCAGGCCATAGCACGGAGCCGAGGGGCGGGACAGGGCGCCATGCCATAGCACGGAGCAGTGGGGCGGGACAGGGCGCCAGGCCATAGCACGGAGCCGAGGGGCGGGACAGGGCGCCATGCCATAGCACGGAGCCGTGGGGCGGGACAGGGCGCCATGCCATAGCACGGAGCAGTGGGGCGGGACAGGGCGCCAGGCCATAGCACGGAGCCGAGGGGCGGGACAGGGCGCCATGCCATAGCACGGAGCCGTGGGGCGGGACAGGGCGCCATGCCATAGCACGGAGCCGTGGGGCGGGACAGGGCGCCATGCCATAGCACGGAGCCGTGGGGCGGGACAGGGCGCCATGCCATAGCACGGAGCAGTGGGGCGGGACAGGGCGCCAGGCCATAGCACGGAGCCGAGGGGCGGGACAGGGCGCCATGCCATAGCACGGAGCCGTGGGGCGGGACAGGGCGCCATGCCATAGCACGGAGCAGTGGGGCGGGACAGGGCGCCAGGCCATAGCACGGAGCCGAGGGGCGGGACAGGGCGCCATGCCATAGCACGGAGCCGTGGGGCGGGACAGGGCGCCATGCCATAGCACGGAGCCGTGGGGCGGGACAGGGCGCCATGCCATAGCACTGAGCAGTGGGGCGGGACAGGGCGCCAGGCCATAGCACGGAGCCGAGGGGCGGGACAGGGCGCCATGCCATAGCACGGAGCCGTGGGGCGGGACAGGGCGCCATGCCATAGCACTGAGCAGTGGGGCGGGACAGGGCGCCAGGCCATAGCACGGAGCCGAGGGGCGGGACAGGGCGCCATGCCATAGCAAGCACAAACAAACATTTGAACAACCATTTGCACAAAATAGTTTTTATTCGCCCTAAATATCCTTTTAAAAAATTTCCTAATCTGTGTTTTTAAAGATTTAGGAAAAGCCCCCAATTTCTTCATCATACTAAAATCAACGGCCCACGACATCACTAAGTATACATATTTTGTGCCCATAATCAAAATCTGAGAGTAGACTCCTGAGCACGAGGCTCCTATATGAAACTTTTCAAATATATTTTAGTGTTCTCTCCCCATACCGCACCTACTCAGCTACTAACTTTTCGCCCCGCATATGCTTGCTCAAAAACCCTCTAGACTTCACAATTTAGTTTGTTTACGATGTAACTTTAATAATTAACAACCATTTTGATAACATCGTTCATTTCCAAAATAAAATTAGTTAACAGACGAATAACGTTGATATTGTTTTACATGCAGGTTCTGCCTGTCGGCATCGCACACGCGCGCGCAGCTGGACGAATGCTTGGCGGCCGTGCGCAGCGTGGTAGACGAGCTGGGCCTGGCCTACTCGCGCAAGCACTCGCCCGACCACTAGCGCGACGTGGTAGACGAGCTGGGCCTGGCCTACTCGCGCAAGCACTCGCCCGACCACTAGCGCGACGTGGTAGACGAGCTGGGCCTGGCCTACTCGCGCAAGCACTCGCCCGACCACTAGCGCGGCGTGGTGGACGAGCTGGGCCTGGCCTACTCGCGCAAGCACTCGCCCGACCACTAGCGCGACGTGGTAGACGAGCTGGGCCTGGCCTACTCGCGCAAGCACTCGCCCGACCACTAGCGCGGCGTGGTGGACGAGCTGGGCCTGGCCTACTCGCGCAAGCACTCGCCCGACCACTAGCGCGACGTGGTAGACGAGCTGGGCCTGGCCTACTCGCGCAAGCACTCGCCCGACCACTAGCGCGACGTGGTAGACGAGCTGGGCCTGGCCTACTCGCGCAAGCACTCGCCCGACCACTAGCGCGACGTGGTAGACGAGCTGGGCCTGGCCTACTCGCGCAAGCACTCGCCCGACCACTAGCGCGACGTGGTGGACGAGCTGGGCCTGGCCTACTCGCGCAAGCACTCGCCCGACCACTAGCGCGACGTGGTGGACGAGCTGGGCCTCACCTTTTCGCGCCAGCACACAGCACCTACCGCCTAAAACATCGTATACTAGTTATACTCAATAAATTATTTTCTCACGCTTCCAAATCTTTTATTTGCATACATGTAGGATGGAAGAATTCGTTGGATTAGCAGAAATCAAAGAGAATTAAACCACTTAAGAGCTGATAGACCGATTTCGTCTAGGCACACGACTCACCACTGCGGGCCTGGGGACGAAGGAAATACAGCGGTTGTGATTGGCCGATGCAAAAATGTCAGGACGAATATTTCAAACATAGTGATGCCCAAGTCAGTTTTGCAACAATAATATCGATAAAATCGACGTCTATTAATTGTACATTTTTAAATTATACTGATAGGGTGGTCACTGGTTTTTGGAAATCAATTTTCCCTGTTAACTGCATTAATCTGTCAAGCTCCGCTAATGAGGCAATTGATATTCTATTGTTTCGTCGCCGATAGGCGACGCGCGGAGCTTGGCCGGTTAATCCACTTTTCTTTCAGTTGCGGAATATTTGGAAATCTAGTGTATAAAAAAAAAGACGGGTTGCACTCCGGGAGTGCCGGCAGAAGTTGAAATAAATCAATTATGAATTGAATTAATATAACTAATTTTTTTTCACTATTGTTGCGTCACTTTTTTCATTAATCGATGCACTTTGTTCAATTTCCATATTTTTAACACTTTATATACACGAATTTTACGAATAATAATAATAATAATAAATAATATTCCACAACTATCACACAACGCCATCTAGTCCCAAGCTAAGCAGAGCTTGTGTTATGGGTACTAGACAACTGATAAACATACTTATATATTTCTAAATACATACATATTATAGATAAATACACAGCAGTGTGGCTACTACACAGACGGTCGAGCCATCTGCTGTCCATCCATCCATCCACATCCACGTCCACCATCACCGTCACCGTCACCCACACCCACACCGTCACCCACACCGTCACCGTCACCCACACCGTCACCGTCACCGTCACCGTCACCGACACCGTCACCATTGACGACACCGTCACCGTCGCCGTCACCGTCACCGTTACCGTCACCGTCCGTCCGTCACCGTCACCGTCCGTGCGTCCGTCCGTCCATCCATCCATCCATCCATTATCGTGTCTCACTTGGTTCACTTCGGTTGGCGCCGCCGTCGTAGAAAGAGGGGGCGGGGGGGGGAAATCTCTTCTGACGGTCACGTGTCCTGACGCGAGTTTAACATTTTTTCCCCAGTACAAAAAGTGTGCAACGCCGCTAAAGAAGTTTTCACTTCAAAAATCTATAATTTCGTCCATGGTTTGAACGCTCATCACCACAGCTTCGGCTTGCTGGCCGGGTTCGCCGTCAGCCTCAGCCGCGGCGGCGAGCGTTAAAGCCACCTCTCTTCCTCACCTCGCGGGCCGCCTCGCCCCTCCGCGCCCACGCGGGCTTAAATTACACTAGGGAGGGGCAGGGCAGACAAGACCACGTGGAGTCAGTTTTGCAGCGGTTTGTTTCTGTCACTAACTTTTGTAGCACAAAATATAAATAAATATCGATATTTAGGACATTCGATACTCTGTACTTCGATATTTAGGTCATTAGATAATCTGTACTTCGATATTTAGGTCATTTGGTACTTTATACTTCGATATTTAAACCTTTCGATGTCACGTTTGTCGATAATTAGATTTTAGATATACAGGATATTTTTTTAAGCAGTGCGCACATTTTCACAGGGTGTTCTACCCATGAATTTGAACAACTTTCACTATGGGACAAACTCTTAAATCACGAAAAAAAATCAGCTGTTTCATACAAAAGTTCAATACCTACTCGACCAAAAATGTATGAAACAGCTGATTTTTTTTTTGTGATTTCAGAGTTGAACCCATAGTGAAAGTTGTTGATATTTATGAGTAGAACATCCTGTGAAAATTTGCGCAATGCATAAAAAATTATCCTGTATTGGACGTAGGTTATCTAACCATTCAACAATATAAACTTACGTTATTTTAATTTTCGATTTTATGGTCGTTCAATATTTAAATTTTCGATGTTTTGAACATTGACATTTTAATTTTCGAAATTCAAATATGTACCCCAAAAGTGACAGTCGTGCGAATACACGATCGTTGCGCTCGTTTATATGATACTAGCTGCGCCCCGCGGTTTCACGCGCTTAAGTGTCGATCCCGTGGGAATATCGGGATAAAAACTATCCTATGTCCTTTTCCGGGACTCAAACTATCTCTATACCAAATTTCATCTAAATCGGTGTAGTGGTTTAGGCGTGAAGAGGTAACAAACATATAAACACACACACACAAACTGTCGCCTTTATAATATTAGTGTGATAGTGTGATTATTAGTATATTAGTATGGATAACAGGTACTAGCGTGATCAACCAAGTTGCTTCATTATTCCCCCTGCGTCCTAAAGGCACCCGCCGGTCAGTACCCACTGACCGGCGTTACGGGGCGTAATGTAACGTGTTACACAGCGAGCGTTCGTGCTTCGTGCAATCAGTACGGGGAAACAAGGCGCTCGCTGCGACGACTGCTCACGCCGCGCCGCTGTCGTGTTTTTTGGCGAATCTTTTGTTTTTCTTTTTTTTTATTAATTTGGATTACCTATACAATAATTGAGTAAAATCAAAGATCCCAACACAACTTCGTCGTCCGACATCTTGACTACGAGTGGCAACGAATCTGGAGCACGTGCGAGCCAACTAGAGTTCGAAACAAGCATGTTATGATGTTACATGGATGGAACACGGCGGCGACGTACCGTAACATGCTCGCTGCTAATGGTACATTACATATAGGTCAGTACCCACCTTTACAGAAAGCAATCTTCACACGAATACGCGATTGTTTACTTGCATAATGATGTAGTACATACCCGACTTCATTGATCGCGCGATTGTCATTACATATAGCGATCGCGTATTCGCGGCAGTCGCGTTCAGTTAGGACGCAGGGTCACACAACTCGGTAATCCGTCGATGGTGTCGCGATAAGTAGCGCCGGCTCATGCGTCACACTCACAGCCCGAGTTTATAGGTACTCACTAAAATTATTATTGACTATCTTATCTGAAATATTCGCCAAAATAAGATGATAGTGACTCCAAAAAAAGAAAGATATTGTAATACGTACCTACTTATTTATTTATTGTTACCCGTTTCCGCTTTTCAAATCGGTTGGTTCCTAAGTACCTACCTACTAGTAGGTATATTTTGAGGTGAAGAAACGATTTTCATTGAGATGATACTAGCATGGTTTAGGTACTCTTACTTTAGCTAAATTAATCTATTTCTTACTTATATAAAATTCAAAGTCCCGGATGACTGATATATCAACGCACAGCCTAAACCGCTGGTTCTAGCTTCTAGAGACATGAAATTTGGAGAGTGTGTTCTTTGTGAAGAGTAGGTGGGTATCCACTAAGAAAGGGTTTTTCGAGGGTGAAATTTCACGCGGACGAAGTCGCGGGCAGAAGCTAGTTGTAAGACACTCGATTCTTTTCGTTCAATAAGCTTGGTGAACAGGAAAAGTGACCCAAATACAGCCACAGGCCGATACCTACAAGCTCAGCAAATCAGTTAATGAATCACACATCCATATCTGCTTATCAGCCGAGGTGTAGATACGACAGATAACAACAACGGAGGATTCGTAGGCCCTGCTAGTTCCCCACGCACCGCGCTCGCAGCTCCTGCCTTCTCGAGCTATCGTATTGTGTGACGTGAAGAGTGCCGACTAGCTGTGACTGGCTCCTGCGCCGGTGAGGCATGGCGGGCAATGCGTGCGCCGCGCTGCTTCTGGCGGCGCTGCTGCGCGCGTCGCTGGGCGACGGCAACGTGTCCGTGCTGTGGAAACAGTGAGTCATGCACGATCACATCCAGTATTAAGGCTGATCTAGACAGGGTAAGTAACTGACTCCAAACTTGAGACAAGTCAGTGCTGACCCGATATTTACCTACCTAGTGTAAATTGAATTTGGAGTCAAATTCAATTAACACTAGGTAGGTACCTAAATCCTCCTGTGTGCTTATGAATAATTTGTGTATTGTGTAAGATTATCTAGATTATAGTTTACGGTGTTGTCTGACAGGCTCACGTTCGAGGAGACGCACGAGCTGGTGGTGAGCCCGGCCGTCGAGTTCATCTTGTCGTTTGCGCCGGTGAGTCCACTATACACGAACTTTTGTGAATGCTGTACCTTTGCAGAATTTTTGTTGATTGTAAGTACTTATTAAATGTGTAATACGAGCTCCCTGATATTTGTAGCACCCGGCACAGGGCGTGTTTCCGATCCGAGTGTGGGTCAAAGCCGACGGTGGCGACACTTCGCGGCCGCTACTCGTCACAGCGAGGCGCAGGATAGGTAAAGAAGATAGAATTCAATTAGCAAACAACTTATTACTGAATAGATGCCCCTGCCGCAGTCTCTTAGTTTATCCTAAACAAACGCATAGTGTACGAAGTAGGAGGCACTGTACCGGCTCCATCTTTTCATCGCACTCACCCATAGATGGTTCTATGGTTGATGTTCCGGTCCTGAAGGGCGTGCAAGTTGACGTCTGAGGAACAGCTATAGGTTCATATTTTACCGGTTTATCCATAGATAATCTGTGTACCTATGTCATATCAATTACTTTGTATACCTACTATTGTATAGAATCAATTATTTTCTAACTGAAGAGACAGCTGTGCTGCTGGGGAGTTTGTTGCGCCACTTCTTCTACCCAGCAAAAGCACTAGGAAGTGGTGAAGGGCGGGCGTTTTGGGGGACTGTCTTATGAAATTTTGACGTCCGAAAAGTGTTGATTCTCAGCCTAATTTGAATAAATGACTTGATTTTGATTTTTGAATTAGTCTGTAAAACACAAAGCACTCCTTGTACTTATAACAGATTACCTAGTTGGACTTCAATACAAACTCATCGTCTGTTAGTAGAATGGGATCTTAAGGTCGCGAGATTGATCTGTCATTACGCTTATTTGTCCATCGCCGGAGAATTCTGTGGCTGATACACAGTGTCGGGCCGAAAAGTTGCCATCGCCTGGGGTGATTGATTCGTAATAACTTGCCCGGTATATTGAGAGCGCGGTGTGCGTGTGGGTGGCAGGTGCGTGGACGTGGCAGCTGCCGTACCGCTCGGGCGCCGCCATGCTGTACGAGCTGGAGCGCACGCTGTGCCCGGACGACAGCGTCGACGCCGAGAAGCTCAACGACGACTGCGGTCAGTACCATACATTAGGCGTTATACACAACACCCAAGTAGCAAACAATTGTCTTAAAAAGGTATTGTAGATATCTTGAAGACAAGTAGACTAATTCCAGCTGTTGTCTTGGCTAAAACTATTATGTCCCTCAAGATATCTTCTAGATACACTCCAAGAATCAGTTAAGTAAAAGTGGGCACAGTATTTAAGAACTTGTTAAGAAAGAGTTAATACTACTGTTTAGACAAACTTTAACCCTACTTAAGAGAGTATGGTTTTGCAGAACTCTTAAACACTGTCTTCAAGATATCTTGTAGGTTGACTTAAGATAAAGAAATAGACTTAAAGATATCTACAATACCTAATTAAAACTATCAATTTTGAAGTGCAGATATTCCATCTTGTCTTAGTGAAGTATAAATAAAAACTTATTTTGCTTTAAAGTGCTTTAAGTAATATTATTTTAGAAAACATGGTGAACTTTTAAAGTATTTTAAGACTTACGAAAATGGCGGTTTAACAACATTTTTTATGTCTAGAAAAGGCTTTCTTATGTCGTTGAATGCATTGGAAATTTAAAACGCATGATGATTTCTCGTGTAAAATCTATAGATAGTGCTATAGAACAGACGGGCTTTTAAAATACTAGAAAACAAACAAAAATATGTGGTATAATAATATTGCAAATTAAAAATTTTGTGCCATTTAGTGCAGAGTACTACATTTTTTATAAATGTGTAAGTTATTAATGTAGTTAGAATGACTATGACAAAAATGTAAGTTCAATTTACTCTGGTTTTTGATGAAGTATTGTTGGAAAATGTTTAATATTTTTTTCACTTGTAGTGCAAAATGGCGTTAAATCTTATTTTTCTTAACGAAGTAAGATTTTAGACAATAATGATTTTGTAAGGCTAGTTCAGACAAAGTTAAGACAAGTTACACTTGAAGTAGTGCTAGTTAAGAGATATTATACTTAACCTTTACTAAAAACAGTATTGGTGAAGTACTATTTAATTTGTTTGGTATTAAGTGATTCTATAGTTTGATTTAGTTAAAACCAGATTACGTCTTAATGTTTTCTTAACTTGTCATTTATTGTTATTGTGTGGTTCTTGTTTATTTTGTGGTGGAAACAGGTTTATGTAAGATAGTCGAAAGAATATGATTAAATTTATATAGGTAGGTACCTCCTAATGTTTGAATTCGACGAAGCATAACAGAACACAAGGATTCAAATTCAGTGCTATAAGTAGCTTACTAATTGATATGTCGCAGGGAAATGAGGATATCAGGGATATCACGAAATCCCGGTAGATGTCGAATATTCTTGTTTATTACGTCTTTTTACTTAAAGTATGTAGTGATATGACAAAATACTAATATAAAATCAGAGATATGTCATTTCACTAAACTAAATGTAGTGAAATGAAGAATACTGTTGATGAATCAAGTAATAAAACAAAATTACAAATTAACTGGTGCATTTTTATTAGAAAATAAAGTTTTAATCAACTAAACAATAATCTGACAATGATATCAGGTATTATACCTTTTTCTATTACCTATGTGGATTCGTTCATTAGGTACAAAAATATAAATGTAAATAATAATAAAAAAATGACTTGCGAGGCTCAACAATTAAGACAACGACTCACTCCTGATGGAAAATGGAAAATCTTGTTATTTATTTAAACAAAGCAGTGATTTGTGGCACCTTGAATTACACAAAACATTTAGCTGCTTGCAAATACATCTTTTGGTTTTGCACTGGAACTTTGATATTTCACAATTAGGTTGTAGAAGTACAAATGTAGAAATTCTTCCAGCTAATGCATGGCTCGATTTTTATTCGGCAGTATCCGCTTTTCTAACATTTTACTAGATTTAGTTTAGTGAAACGACATATCACTGACGATAAATTGGTATTTTGTCACATTATTTTTTATTTATTTATTAAAACTTTATGCACAAGTAAAAACTGTACAAAGCGGACTTAATGCCTTAGGCATTTTCTACCAGTCTACACAGTCAGTCAGTCAGTATATCACTAGATACTTTTAGTAAGAAGACGTAATAAACAAGAATATTCGACATCTACCGGGATTTCGTGATATCCTCATTTCCCTGCGACAGATATATTGTTTAAATAACTTAAACTATCCAATCCCAATTTTCTTAGAAACCACCCAAACTCAGGAAAAATAATTAATTAATAACTTATGTTCTGCTTATTTGATAATCTCGACTCGGCACATTGGTTAAGTTTAATTTTTTATATTTTACTAGCTTCAGCCCGCGACTTCGTTTGCGTGAAACTTCTTGTTTCCCCCCAAAGCCACCCCGTCGTATCGCATCACCCGCCCGCGCTATCACTTAACGTTATTTTTGGCTTTGTTTCTTTTTGCCAGGCTCCTAAGGGTCATAGCGTGCCTTCCTCAAGAATTGGGCTATCAAATGCAAGAATAATTTTTCAAATCCGACTGGTAGGTAGTTCCAGAGATTACCCCCTACATACAAACTTACAAACAAATTTTACCTCTTTATAATATTAGTATAGATAACACGCCGATGAAAGCTAACAAATCTTTTTAATTTTTCCACTTTATCCATATTTATACTTGGTTCTGTTTGAAGAGAACGTCCCGTTAAATGTATTTTTACTCTAAACTTACTAATTTTAGTCAAAAAGGAATAAAAATATACTCAGGAAAATCAGTTTCTAGAAATTGGAATTACAATTATCTTAATTTTATCTACAAAATCAATTTCTTCTTTGTTTGTCTAAAAAGGTACTTCAGTTATTCAATTGCGTTTTAAGTGAGCTTTCAAATATTCTGAGTATAGTAAAAAAATATTTTTAGTATTAACTGTAGGCATACTTAATACAAACTAGTTTTGAGAATACTTAACTTGGTTTTTGGTATTCCTAATTTACTTAAGTAGCGGTTGTTTAAAACGATTTAGTATTAAAGAAAGAAAAGGCTTAACGAAATCCTTTTTGAATTAGCTAAATCCAACTTTAGATAAAGTATAGACATGTAAGATTTAATCACTATTCTTGTTTGCTACTTGGGCACTATAGGTACACCCGCAGTCAGATGCTCCGCACTCCGCACACAATACCAGCGACGAGCTCACAGGTGATGCTCTGCAACTCCGAGTATACTGAGCAATTGGTTTGATTCCCGCAACGAATAAGTTAAAAAGATATTATAATACTTAGTACTTACCTATGGAGATCTAGTTACTGGTAGGGGAGCGCAGAGGGTTTTTGACCAAGCCTAGGTATGCAGGGCGAAAAGTTGATAGCTGAGTAGGTGCGGCATGATGAGAGATCACCTAAAATATGTTGTATAGTTTAAGATGGAGAGACCAGTCACGAGTCCACTTTCAGATTTCGAAAATGGACCAAAAATAAAATGATCTTCAGATTCAGAGCCGTTGATATTTGTATGACCGTGTGCGACTTAACCCATAATAAGTTAAATAGGCAAATCTGATGAAGAAATTGTGGGTTTTCCCTAAATCTGACGACTTTGAAAACTCAGATTTGGATAATTTTTAAAAGGATATTCAGCACCCGAATTGTGTACCCATACCACTTTCAATCACAATCTGAATCATTTTGAAGGATAGGTAAGTATTGCTAATCCATTGCTTCATGTTCGAAAAATTGGTCTGCTCAACAACGTAAATACCGCAAAAAGTCTGTATGTTTCATGGATTTAGTATCGGTGCCTCAACCAGACATATATGGACAATATTATTAAAAAAGCTTCAAAGACACTAGGTTTTGTGTTACGTAACGCTAAATGTTTTCGCAAACCTAAAACTAAGATTTATCTTTTTAACTTTCTCGTTCGACTATATTGGAATACTACGCAGTTGCATGGCGTCACCACTACGCAACTCATAGTCTCAGGTTGGAGAGGATCCAGAAAAGATTTTTATACCATCTTGCCTATTCTGCGGGATTAGGCGCTCCACACACTGCACCGCGCTCCGTCGCGGTGAGCAGCCGGTCGATTCTGTAAAAATCTCACCGTGAAAACTTGCGTGAAGTGAGCTGTCAGTGTCATCCCACTGATGCTAGGGATTGACCAAGCAAACATTTACAATCATAATCGAGATTTTATGCTAATTCTATTGATCATTTTATATAATTTCAAAGCTAGTATTTTAGTGGTCAAAACATTAATATTATTATTATTTATTTATTTATATATACTTTATTGTACACCACAAAAATAATAATAATAATTACAATCATTAATACATCTTCTTAAGTTAGATTTCTATCGTTAAGAACAAATCTCATATGGAAAAGTGTTTATGGTAGAAATCTAACATAAGGAGATATATTAATGATTCTAATGACTATGATTCTGTAAATACATGTCTATTATAGTCGCAAATCACATTTTGATCAAGATACAACCTGACACTGATCTGCAAATTGCAAAAAACGTAAGAAAATTTAAATTTCGCGGTCTGCCATGTCACATTCACCTTAACCGGTCAAGCGGCGCGCGTCGCCCATGATTGGCGAGTGGCGACGAAACCGTAGCCAATGAGCGACGCGCGCGAAGTGATGTTGCCATGGTTACCGTGGAGTGAAATATGGAACATTCCGAATCGCACTGTAATCGATTACAACGTGCTTACACTTTGACCCCAATTATTCTGTATGGTATAAATTACCTATTATTCCCCGCATAATCTTACCATGCCGTACGGTTGTCAAGAGTGGTATTTTGACAGTTCAAACCGGTTTCGTTAAACTAACGTGGCATTTTCGAAATTGTGCTTCCGGCTACAGTCGCCACCTTACCAAAGGATAAGAAATTCGTGGTGTAAAAAAACAAACAAATAAATACTATAATCTTACCGTGAATAAATAATCAAGTGAAATAGTTTTGACTCTCAGCTGCCATAGTGGTGATTTATCTAAATGGGAACGCAAATTATTTATGTGAGAGTTGTGGGCGATGATGGCCTAATTCGGAATGATCCATATTTCACGCAGCGCACTGCGCATGCGTGTCGTCGTAGTCGTTAGTAATTTAGTATCAAGTGAACTTTTTTTTTGCTTTCATGCCATTGACGACCATGTACAACTCGTTTATAGAGAGTAGTTTATTCCTTGGTGTAGAATGTACATAGCCTGTACGTATTCGAGTACAGTGACAATAATTAGTTCCTAATTATTTAATGCTGTTAGAGATTTTAATGTCTAAATCCAACTGTTTTTGTACATCGAAAAAGTCAATTTAGTCAGCCTACATTTCAGACAATATAATATAATATAAGAAATCGTGCTAAGCAAGTATTCAGTGATTGGTGTAATGTTCGTTTTCATAAGTACATAATACGTAAAAGCACATATAGGTTTTTTTTTATATCATCTCTAGATAAACTACACGTACAATATACAAACCTTATTAGGCATATTATTAATCTAGTGACGATTGCTGTTAGGGCACACAAATTGCATTATTCATGTATACGCATGTTTTGGGCTGTCTAATTTTAGTTTTGCTGTATACTGTTTACACACTGTGTCTACGTTTCTCAGCCAACTCTCCTGTCGCAGATCTGCTGAAAGAAATTACTAAGTAAATGATGAAAGCAGTTCCTCTATCTTTATGTAGTTTACTTTATTATGTATTTACTGTGTATATAAATAAATATATTACATTTTTTAATTAGTATCACATTAAAAAAAATTGCTAATACATTTTTTCTACTGAGTCGGCTGCTTCCTGAGATGCAACTTCTTAATGCCGGGAACGGAGGGACATTGGATGTGTGTCGGCTGCACCCCCACTGCAAAAAGCTGGAAATAATGGTAATAATTTGTTACTAAGTATTTGATTTATTTAATTCCTACACATCAGCACATCTGCAGCTAATGTATTTACTTTCAATAAGAATAGCGGTATGATTTATTAAGAACAGCGTCTGATCAAATAAAATCAATTGAATGGGCCAATATTATTACTATATATTTAGAGCACAACGAGTTTCTACATTTCTTAATTCCATGCTCCGTGCCTGTCTGTGTCCCAATTTATTTGTTCCCTATTGTGTTTATCAAAAATAGTGTGTGAAATAATGAATACTTGCCTCAGACCGCCACGCATGACACAGCCGGGAGCGATGTGATCAAATCAAATAGAGGCAGTGTTCTTTTATTGTCTTCTGTCCCTTTAATGACTTAGCAACTGCAGGGTCGTTAAGGCTCATCTGCTGAAAGGTAGAATATATCAGATTAATAAAATTCACTTGCTTTTGTGTGCCTATACTTTTGTGTTTTTATTTTAAGTTATCCTATGTTGTCCCACAGCTGGGCACGGTCTCCCCCATACTTTTCCAGTTTTCCTTATGTTGTGCCTTCTTCGGCCAATTGGTCAGGAACGTGTCAGTGACGACGCCCGCCTTGTCTTCAGGCAACCTTTGTCATATTGAGTTGTTTCTAATTAAAAACGTGTTACTAGGATACTACATAAACCTTTATTGACTGATAACTACCTATATCTTGTAAAAATATACCACTATAATTGTAAAATCATAAGGTTTTCTTGAAGTACTTACGTAAAATTTTGTTTGACCAAAAAAAAAGGTTTATCGATTGATTGTGATGTTATTTCGTGCAAATATACAAGGACGTATAATATGTTATAAACGAATATTCATCCACTTAACGTCGATTTTACACAAAAACTATTAAAATAAACAACGTAGCATCATAAAATCATAACAAAACAGCACGCACTGCAGCTGCCATTAAGAATCGTAAAGTCTATTAAATTTTGTTCGCACTCGTGCAGTGCGGTCGCGTCATTTGCCTACACTAGGAAAATGACGAACTCGAAAGTAATTAAGTGTAATAACTGCAATATTGTGATATGTGAAGTGTTAGCGTACGTCCAAAATAAAATGGATGTCATGGACGAGGAAAGCTTAATAAGATTGTGTGTTACAAGTTTTTCGGATGAAGAGATCGAGGCGGCTAAAAATTTACTTTTTGACTCGATTACCACTAAAAGACGCAACATTGCCCGTAAAAGGGAAGGAAAATCTCAGAGACATCTTGCCGATATAATAACATTATTTAAAGAAACTGATCCGGAAGATGTACCCATATTTGTTGCGCGGGAACTGCATAAGCTACCACCGATATCGTTCGATCATCTGGATGCAAGTAAACTTTTGAAGGATATATTATTGTTGCAAAACGAGCTAAAGATTATTAAGGAATGCTATGTCACTAATAAGCAGTTAGATGACTTGAAAAAACAAATCGATCAGTGCAATTATCAAACATCAGGTACTTTGCAATCTACAATAACTGATCTACCTCACAATAATAATATAGATAAAAAGCAAAACGAAGACGCGAGGACGCAGTCGTTTCTAGGAAGCGAGGAACGCGTAGATACTCCATCCTTGTCTTTCGCGGCAAGTATCAACAACTCCGTCTCTCTCTCACAATCTAACACGTGCGTGGAGGCCCCCACCGCGGTTTCGACGCAGGGGTTTCGTAGGTGCGAGACTCCTGAGCGCACGAGTCTCTCGGTGCGGACTAAACCACAAGCGACAAGCGATAGCGGAAATGTACAACCAGATAATGGAGAAAAGAATGAATGGACAATTGTACAGAAGAAAAAGTCAAGATACAGGTTTGCAGGAAGTAAAGGGAAAGCTGCTTTGGAATCAGAAACGAAATTTAAAGCAGCGGAAATTAATATTCCGTTATTTATTTCTCGTGTTTCTAAGGCGGCGACCGAAACCGACATTACCGATTACATATTATCTAAGACACAGACGTCAATATCGATTAAGAAAATAAAAATGACAAATGAACGAAATTATAATGCCTTTAAAGTTTTTGTACCACAACACAAGCTTGAAATGTTTTTAAATGATAGCCTATGGCCAGAAGGAGTGTCGTTTAGGCGCTTTGTTTACATTAATAAAAATAGCAATACCAGGATTAGTGAATTGAAGCAAAATAACAAATAATGGATTTACAAACTAATACGAACATTATTTCTAAATTTATCAGTTTCAACTGCAAGTCAATTAAAAGGTCTATTGATTATGTTAGAAATTTGTGTTGCTCCGCGGACATTATAGCCTTACAAGAGACTTGGTTATTCCCCTACGATATTCCAGTATTAGGTACTATTGACCAGGATTTTGCTTATACCGGCTCGTCAGCCATAGATATTTCGGATGGTGTTTTTAGAGGACGACCTTATGGAGGTGTGGCAATATTGTGGCGGAAAAGTTTGTTCAAGGAAGTGACGGTTATCCATTGCAAAAATCCGCGTATCAGTGCAATAAAAGTGTCTATGAATAATCGTGCATTTCTAGTTTTTAGTGTTTATATGCCAACCAACGGAGTGGACAATTTAGAAGATTTTACGTCGTGTTTTGGCGAGGTATGTGCTATAGTTGATAACTATTCAATAGAAGCTGTTTACGTGTTAGGAGACTTTAATGCGCATCCGGGAGAATTATTCGGTAATGAACTAAATAGCTTGTGTACGGACCAACAATGGACCTGTGTAGATATAGATATGTTAGGAAGTGTATCAAATAACTATACATTTATTAGTGATGCTCATGGTTGTGTAAGATGGCTCGATCACTGTGTTACTAGTCATTCTGCTAGACAAACTATTAAAAATATATTTATAGAGTATGATACGTGTTGGTCAGACCATCTGCCACTAATCATTGAGTGTGAATTAAGTACAATTATATGTAAAAACAGTCCGCGTAGTAATATTAGTAAAAATACAGCTGTTTGGGGCTATAGAACTAAGGAGCAGATAAAGAATTATACAAATAGATTTTCCGGTTGAATTAAAGCAATGTAGTTATAATGTATGTAATTGTGAGGAACATAGATATTATTTAGACAAAATGTATAAGGACATAATAACGTCGCTAACAGAAGACGCTGCCGTTAACACGTCTGAAACGCAGTCTCGCACACAGAGGAAGAAGAGACAAGTGACAGGCTGGAACAAACACGTATGTGAAGCACACAGAGAGGCCAGAAATAAGTTCTTACTCTGGGTTGCTCAGGATAGACCACAATTTGGAACAATATATGAGGAAATGTGTGAAAGTCGTAAAGTATTTAAAGATAGACTCAAATGGTGTCAAAATAATAAAGAACAATTAAAAATGGATATAATTTCAGAATGTCGAGCCTCAAAGAATTTTAGTGACTTTTGGAAAGCAACCAATGATCTGAACCATAAGTCTGGTCTCCCTGTGAGCGTGGACGGTGCGAGTGATAGCGGGGATATAGCTGAACTATTTAGAGAACACTTTGCTGTGAAATCACCACTAGGTCCGTCATCTGGAGATCCTGGGTCTACCATGACTGGTGACTTGTATAATGTTTCAGCGAAACAAGTACGTCAAATTGTTAGTAGGATGTCTAGGGGCAAGTCACCAGGCCATGATGGACTCAGTATCGAGCATTTGAAATACGCTGGCGTCCATCTGCCGCGTGTGCTCGCGATGTTCTTCACTTTATGCTTGAATCACTCGTACCTGCCCATGGACCTTATGAAAACGGTTGTTGTACCGATTGTTAAAAACAAAACTGGCGATTTGTCCGATAAGAATAACTACCGGCCAATCTCCTTAGCAACAATCGTGGCTAAAGTTTTGGACAGTGTGCTTGACTCAGAACTAGATAAACACCTTAATATTCATGACGCTCAGTTCGGTTTTCGCGCTGGACTTTCTACTGAAAGCGCAATTCTGAGTCTCAAGCACACTGTACAATACTATACGGAAAGGAGTACACCTGTGTATGCATGCTTCCTTGACTTATCCAAAGCATTTGACCTAGTGTCTTATGACGTATTATGGGAAAAACTCAAGAGGACAGGCGTGCCTACACAGGTGCAACGGATTTTTCATTTCTGGTATCAAAACCAGAAAAACTCTGTAAGGTGGGCGAACAGCTTCTCCGACACGTACAGGTTGGAGTGCGGGGTGAGACAAGGTGGTTTGAGTTCTCCCAAGCTCTTCAACTTGTACGTGAATGAGCTTATAGTTGGGCTCAGCAGTACTCGAGTAGGATGCAGGGTTGACAATGTATGCATGAACAACTTTAGTTATGCTGATGACATGGTGCTGCTGACCCCAACTGTAAACGCAATGAGACAGTTGCTAGCCATCTGTGAAACATACAGCAATAAGCATGGATTAGTGTATAACTGTAAGAAAAGTGAGTACATGGTTTTCAAGGCCGCCGGTAAGTGTCCGTCATATATACCTGCGATAAAGCTGAATGGTAGTGAACTGAAGCGGGTACATCAATTCAAATACCTAGGACACTACGTTACTGAGGGCCTTGATGACCAAGCTGATGTAGAAAGGGAACGTAGGGCATTGGCGGTCAGGAGCAATATGCTGGCCCGCAGGTTTGCGCGTTGTAGTGAACAAGTCAAGGTGACACTATTTAGAGCCTACTGTCAGACTTTCTACACGTGCAGCCTGTGGTTCAGGTATACGCAGAGGACGATCAATGCTCTACGTGTCCAATACAATAATGGATTTAGGATGTTGTTAGGGTTGCCCCGCTTTTGTAGTGCCTCTGGTATGTTTGCGGAGGCTAGGGTAGATGGCTTCCATGCCATTGTGCGCAAGCGGCTCGCGTCGTTACTGAGCAGAGTCCGGAGTAGCACTAACAGCATCCTACAAGTAATTGCTCATAAACAGGACTCAAATATCCTGAAAGAATTTATTCGTGTGCAAATTTTATAACTCTCGCTTGTATTATAATATCTATGGACCTAGTCTGAAATAAAGATTTTATTATTATTATTATTATTTAACTTTTTTTTTCCAATATTGCCAACCCATATTTTTCGTTTTGAATCATTTAGTCGATTAGTTTATCTACCGGACCATAGACTCAAACTGTTGCACAGGATATTAGACCTTAATTCACAGTAATAATAGAGGTTGAAGCCGCGTGAATCGGGTGTCACCGATCGGTGACCGTGGGGCCTGACGGGTGCGCGCCGGTCGTCACCGATCGGTGACCGCGTAAATCTAGCGGTTTGTAATGTAATGATGCAAGCATTTTATTTTTCAACACTTGTTTAAAAAAAAACGCCATAAGACATTAAAATAATTACCCTCTTTCAGCCTATAAAGCTCAGAAAGCTGTTTAAATTTTCAATTATTTTAGTACCAAGCCCCATACATCTATTGAACGTCTCTTTTATCAAAAAATTTTTGACAACACTGTTGGTTCTTTGTTTGAATTTAGTACTTAGGTCAGTGGGTCGTCATACTTTGAATTTTAAGTATTCTGTGATTAAAGTTTGTCAGTGACTTTTCTATTTATCGATAGAAAAAAATGACTAACTAATATTCATCATCTGTGGTGAACATGTGCTGTCTACTGCTGTCTATGGGGCTTTCCGATACAAAATAAACTTTTTGTCTGCAGTTTCAAAATAAATAATTGTAAATAAACAAATGAAAGTTTTATCTTAGTACCTACTTTGAATTAGTTTTTCAGTGACAATGGCTAGCACGATATTATAATGGTGAATGTGATAGTAATATGACATAATGTTGGCATGTACCTATTGGTGAAAGTTTTTCTAATTTAAAAATGAATTCCTCTACCTACTCCACAGTTCCTGTGTTACTGTTCATAATTAGGTATATGAATTAGATGATCAGTCAGGTGGTTAGCTTCGCAAGGACGAGTGGTGGTCTGTCAGGTATGCCAAAATAGTACCGACTTGATGATAATAATATGTAACTAATGTAAAAGACGTAGGCATGTCACAGACGTGTGTCACTCAATATGACAAAGGTTGCCTGAAGACAAGGCGGGCGTCGTCACTGACGTGGTTCCTGACCAATTGGCCGAAGAAGGCACAACATAAGGAAAACTGGAAAAGTATGGGGGAGACCGTGCCCAGCTGTGGGACGACATAGGATAACTTAAAATAAAAACACAAAAGTATAGGCACACAAAAGCAAGTGAATTTTATTAATCTGATATATTCTACCTTTCAGCAGATGAGCCTTATCGACCCTGCAGTTGCTAAGTCATTAAAGGGACAGAAGACAATAAAAGAACACTGCCTCTATTTGATTTGATCACATCGCTCCCGGCTGTGTCATGCGTGGCGGTCTGAGGCAAGTATTCATTATTTCACACACTATTTTTGATAAACACAATAGGGAACAAATAAATTGGGACACAGACAGGCACGGAGCATGGAATTAAGAAATGTAGAAACTCGTTGTGCTCTAAATATATAGTAATAATATTGGCCCATTCAATTGATTTTATTTGATCAGACGCTGTTCTTAATAAATCATACCGCTATTCTTATTGAAAGTAAATACATTAGCTGCAGATGTGCTGATGTGTAGGAATTAAATAAATCAAATACTTAGTAACAAATTATTACCATTATTTCCAGCTTTTTGCAGTGGGGGTGCAGCCGACACACATCCAATGTCCCTCCGTTCCCGGCATTAAGAAGTTGCATCTCAGGAAGCAGCCGACTCAGTAGAAAAAATGTATTAGCAATTTTTTTTAATGTGATACTAATTAAAAAATGTAATATATTTATTTATGTACACACTAAATACATAATAAAGTAAACTACATAAAGATAGAGGAACTGCTTTCATCATTTACTTAGTAATTTCTTTCAGCAGATCTGCGACAGGACAGTTGGCTGAGAAACGTAGACACAGTGTGTAAACAGTATACAGCAAAACTAAAATTAGACAGCCCAAAACATGCATACATGAATAATGCAATTTGTGTGTCCTAACAGCAATCGTCACTAGATTAATAATATGCCTAAATATTTATGGCATTTATGGTATTTACCTAGAGATGATATAAAAAAAACCTATATGTGCTTTTACGTATTATGTACTTATGTATACGAACATTACACCAATCACTGAATAGGTACTTGCTTAGCACAATTTCTTATGTTATATCTTAAATGTAGGCTGACTAAATTTACTTTTTCGATGTACAAAAACAGTTGGATTTATGGTCGGTTTCTGAGGTTTTTAAACGGAGTTTATCCATTCGATAGTGATTATTGGTTCGATATCGTGTTTCTGAACACGTCATTAAGGAAGAATTTAGCTTAAAAGTCGAGTGAATTATTATCGAGGGTTTATCTGAGAACCTCAAAAACCGAGCATAAGGAAGGAATTCGCTTAAATAGATAATTATGTCGAATCAACAACTATTGAAAGTTTAAACTCCGTTTAAGAATTCTTCAGAAACCGGGCATTAGACATTAAAATCTCTAACAGCATTAAATAATTAGGAACTAATTATTGTCACTGTACTCGAATACGTACATTTTTATGTACATTCTACATCAAGGAATATACTACTCTCTATAAACGAGTTGTACATGGCCGTCAATGGCATGAAAGCAAAAAAAAAGTTCACTTGATACTAACAACTACGACGCTTGACACGCATGCACGCATGCGCAGTGCGCTGCGTGATATATGGATCATTACGAATTAGGCCATCATCGCCCACAACTCTCACATAAATAATTTGCGTTCCCATTTAGATAAATCACCACTATGGCAGCTGAGAGTCAAAACTATTTCACTTGATTATTTACTCACGGTTAGATTATAGTATTTATTTGTTTGTTTTTTTACACCACGAATTTCTTATCCTTTGGTAAGGTGGCGACTGTAGCCGGAAACACAATTTCGAAAATGCCACGTTAGTTTAACGAAACCGGTTTGAACTGTCAAAATACCACTCTTGACAACCGTACGGCATGGTAAGATTATGCGGGGAATAATAGGTAATTTATACCATACAGAATAATTGGGGTCAAAGTGTAAGCACGTTGTAATCGATTACAGTGCGATTCGGAATGTTCCATATTTCACGCCACGGTAACCATGGCAACATCACTTCGCGCGCGTCGCTCATTGGCTACGGTTTCGTCGCCACTCGCCAATCATGGGCGACGCGCGCCGCTTGACCGTGCATGAAAAATACGGATCTTAGTTATTTAGTATCTATCTACAATAATGTTATATTTGCACGCGTTACAGGTTAAATAAGTAGTCTGTAACTAGTTAATACAAAATCTGGTTAATTGTTGAAAACAAAATGCACACAACTGACTTTTTAAATGTACAAACACGGTTGGATTTAGACATAATATCTAAAAGCGTTGAAATAAATAGGAACTAATTTCTGAACTCGATTACGAACAGGCTTACGACCATGGTCGTCAATTATAGAAATAAATAAATAAAAACTGAATTTAATATTAATGACAGCGCCTAACGCGCAAGCACTTCACGCAATCCACATCAAAATAATCTACAATGTGATAATGACAGTGACCAACGCGCAAGCGCGGCGTGAAGTGTTCACATCAAAATAATCTTCTATGTGATAATGACAGTGACTAACGCGCAAGCGCGGCGTGAAGTGTTCACTTCACCCGATTCTCGACATTTAATGTCGTGATTCGGGTGAAGTGAACACTTGCGTGACGCGCTCGCGCCTCAGGCTGTATTGACTAGTCAGTCTAGGAAAAAAAGAAAAAAAAAAACAACATTGAGTTTCTAGCTAAGTTTCTGTTTTGCTATTTTATTGTAAAACCCCACGAAATATTAATGTTTTGACCACTAAAATACTAGCTTTGAAAATATATAAAATGATCAATAGACTTAGCATAAAATCTATTATTAAAATCTCGATTATGATTGTAAATGTATGCTTGGTCAATCCCTAGTATCAGGTGGGATGACACTGATAGCTCACTCCACGCTCACTTCGCCTAACTTTTCACGGTGAGACGGTTACAGAATCGCACGGCAGATAACGCGCTCCCGCGCGTGATTGTTTACATACAAATTCAACTCCCGCGCGTGAGCGCGGGAGCGCGGCGGGGGCGCGTTATCTGCTCACCGCGACGGAGCGCGGTGCAGTGTGTGGAGCGCCTTAGACAAAAAAATTCGGAGCGACGCAAAACGTCTTCAAAAAGGGGTTTGAAGGTTTTGGCCCTAACATCAGCCGCCATCTTGTTTTTTTTTTCAAAATCGCGGTGCACAATAAACGGCATATATTTGGATAGGGGACACTTATACAAACACTAGCTTCGGCCCGCGACTTCGTTCGCGTGAAATTCGTACTTTCCTCTAAAAAATTCGAAAATGTATGTACCTTTATCATTTATTTAGATAAATAAGTATTCGGGCCAATTTTTAAGTTTATAGATGAAAGGAATCAGATTTTTTAAATAAACTGTATACCCGCTTTTCACCCCCACAGGGATGGAATTTTAAAAAATCGATCGTGATGTGTTCATAACATGACTCAAAGACCCATACCCATTTTCGAGTTAATGGAAGCAAGCAGTAATATCCACCCCTTAAACATTATTACTTACCCTTTTCCACCTTGGTAGGAGTCTATTTTTGAAAAACCCTAAAACCAGTGGTGTAACTATAGGGTGGCATTGGGGCAAAATGCCGGGTCCGTGGCTTAGGCCCCCAGTGGTCGAGGCACCTGTGGCCGACGCCCCCGATTCTATTAATTTAATATCTTTATTATTTTGTGCTTTTTCGTAAATGAGAAAAGTGTTTCACCATTAATAATAAAGTATTTTTCCTTGCTAAACAAAGTTATCTATCAAATAGCAGAGAGAATAGATCGTCACTTAACCTTATCCTTACATACCTTTTTCCCCATCATCATAATCAGCCTATAATGTTCCCACTGCTGGGACACAGGCCTCCTCTCTCTCTGTGAGAGAGAGTGGGCCTTATCCTTACACTCCTTTTTCCCCATTAAAAGCATATTTATTATGTACAAACATCCAAAAAATCAAAAATACTTCATATAAAAATAATGTTAGTGGATGTTGTTAATATACATTTATAATAAACTAGCTTCTGCCCGCGACTTCGTCCGCGTGAAATTCGTACTTTCCTCTAAAAGTTTCGAAAATGTATGTTGGTATGATCTTTATAAAAATTTAGATAAATAAGTATTCGGGCCAATTTTTAAGTTTATAGAACAAAGGAATCAGATTTTTCAAATAAACTGTATCCCCGCTTTTCACCCCCACAGGGGTGGAATTTTATCACTTGACTCAGTTTATTTATACCAATTTTCGAGCTAATCAAGCCACGCGGTAAAATACTCCCCTTTAAAATTAACTACCTCTTTTCACACAGTTAGGGGTAGATTTTCGAAAAACCCTGATACATGTTATTAATTATTTTTAGTCCTTAGTATAAATACTGAGTTTCAAGTTAATCGGACAGGGCGTTAAAATTCTTCCATACAAATTTTGACACCCCCCAATACCTCTTTAGGGGGTATTTTAGAAAAACGAAAAATTCCAAACTTCATAATTTACTTAGATAAGTATTCGTGCCAAGTTTCAAGGTTATTAACTCAAGAAATAAGATTTTTCATACTAACAAAATCCCCCCTTTTTACCCCCTTAAAGGTTTAATTTCCAAAAACCCCTTCTTATTCAACACCTACTCTTCACAAAGAACACACCCTCCAAAATTCATGTCCCTAGGAAGGACCAGCGATTTAGACTGTGCGTTGATATTTCAGTCAGGTCGTTCATCCCCCTTTTGGGGGAGAAATTATCAAAAACGCTGAGACACGTATAAATTAATTTTCAATCGTTAGCCTAAATACAAAATTTAAAGATCCTAACTATTAAACTGACGGACTTTCATACACAACTTCATCCCCCCTTTTAACCCTTTGGGGGTAGAATTATCAAAAACGCTGAGACACGTGTAAATTAATTTTTAGTCGTCAGCCTAAACACAAAATTTGATGATCCTAACTTTAAAACTGACGGACTTTCATACAAACTTTCATCCCCTATTTAACTCCCTTAGGGGTTGAATTTCAAAAAATCCTTCCTTATTCCTTGTCTACACAACAAAAAAGAAATGAAAATAAAGCTGAAACGCCTGTGCAATAGCTACCTATACCTACTTCACTTAAAAATAAATACTTATAACTACTTTAATTAATAAAAGTACCTACGCTTAATAATTTTTAATTTGAACGAATATTTAAACACTACCAAAACAACTCATACAACCTATTTTACAAAATAACAACAAAACAAATTCAAATAAACTATTTAAAGACTAAAAGTCGCGCTGATAAGCACGGTTTCTCAATATCAATTATTGTCTGTCAATAAGGTCGAACGCTCTGAACGCATCAACAGTCAAATATTGAATGAAGCTCGCTCTTTTTTTTTTTTTATTTTTTAGCAATGGCATCTCGCAGTTCAACCTATGAGGTTGTCGTCTGCTTAACCGGGCTTGCCTGTGGATGCCTCAAAATTAAGGCCTCCAGCCAGGGCTTGAAGCTCGCTCTCGGACCTCCCGCCTTTTTATACCCTACCGAACCGACCCGTGTCGAGCGCGGCAACCGTTACACAAAAATAATCCTTATAGCATGATTCAGACGTGCGACGGCGCGATGGCTTATTTCATGTATAAGTTTGGTGTTTCTATACCGATTTCTATGATTCTTTTTTTATTGAATAGGTAATAATGTTAACTTTTTCAAATTAGGGATGAGTGAGAGTATTATAAACGTAAGAGTAAACAAATATAATCAGAATGCTCCGAACTGCTAAGCTATCAGGAGTTACACGTGTTATTGTGAGTCAACCATAAAAGATAGACATATGCTGTTGCGGGATATTTTTTAGACAATTTTATGTAGAATATTTCCGTCATACATGATTTCTATGTAACTTTAACCATTAAGGCTGCACACGCGACGGAAGCTTAAAAAATGGAGTAACTTCTCCCGTTTTCCCAACATTTCCCTTCACTACTCTGCTCCTATTGATTGTAGCGTGATGAAAAGTATACTATAACCTGCCCAGGAGTATGAAGAATAATTGTACCAAGTTTCGTTAAAATCCGTCGAGTAGTTTTTGTTTCTATAAGGAACATACAGACAGACAGACAGACAGACAGACAGACAGACAGACAGACAAAAATTTTACTGATTGCATTTTTGGCATCAGTATCGATCACTAATCACCCCCTGATAGTTATTTTGAAAATATATTTCATGTACAGAATTGACCTCTCTACAGATTTATTATAAGTATAGATTACCATTATGGAAATTTTATCTTTCAACTACAACCAACTCGTCAACTAACTGAGTCAAACCAGTTATTGGTAACAATAAAAAGTCCTTCTTTTTGTCCACAAAATTGAAAAATATAAGGAAGTACCTATAAATAGATATTATGTCTATCTCTTTCATACCAGAGTCAAGTTATTGAATATTGTAATATGCAACAGATAAGAAAGTTTAGTGTGTCATCTCACAATGACGAGCGAAAGTCCTTCCCAAGGGCTCGTGCGAAATAATTACAATATCTATAGTTAAAATAAAAATAGTCTTGGTGATAAAAATGTTGTGCCTGACAGTACATTTGATCAAAAATTGCTTTGAATTAAATTAATCGAATCGGGGGCGTCGGCCACAGGTGCCACTGGGGGCCTAAGCCACGGACCCAAAATGCCACGGGCCCCCAGGTAGAGGGGCCCCCCGGCCCGAGAGGGTCATGAGCACAGTAGGATCCTAACATAAGTTTATAAAACCAAACTTTTTTGGAAAATGTGCAACAAAGCACATCATTCAGGTTTCGAACATTTTGTACCTTTTTCCCATTGTTTGTCTAATTTTTTGGACAGGACCTCATGCTCAGCAGTAACGCTTGCGACCACTAGACCAACGAAGCAGTCAGGTTTTAAATTTTGTAGGGGAAAATATAAAATCTACGCGGAAAAAGTCGCGGGAGAACTGCTAATTAAGAGAAAAAAAAAACTATAACGTTGGTTGAGCTTCTTTATATTGAGGGAGGGCTCCATCCTTTGAATTTGCCACGGGCCCCAAACGGTATAGTTACGCCACTGCCTAAAACTCATACTTGTTTTATTTTTTGTCTTAGTAGTACCGAGTTTCGAGTTAATCCGACAGCGAGTTACATATTTTTCTAACCTATCAACTTTGTCACCCTCTAAATCCTCTGTAAGGGGTTTTTTTTTTAAACTAAAAGTGACAATCTTTAGATATTATTTACTGACCTAAATATTGCCAAGTTTCATGTTTATTAACCAAATAAACAAATTTTTTATAAAGTGTATCCCCGCTTTTCACCCCCACAGGGGTGGAATTTCGTAAAATCGTCTGGGATGTGTTCATTAGGTACTTGACTCAAAGATTATTTATACCAATTTTCGAGTTAATCAAATCACGCAGTAAAATCCTCCCCTGTAAAATTAAGTTTCGAAAAACCCTGATAGGTACATGTTATTCTTTAAATATAGTCTTAAGTATAAATTTCGCAATCTGTAATAACTTATTGCATTCCGATTTGGGGTGGAGCTACCAAATATTTAATAAATTCCTCGATCTGGAAAGAGCTCAGCGATCACTTGTAAAGGTGATGTATCTACTTTAAACCATTTAGGTACCTACAACGGTAGCTAGAACGGACCTCTATAGAGTTAGCAACTTGCTTTCAATTAGGAAACTTTATATTTTGTACGTTTCCTTAACCCTGCATAAGAGTCTTCCTTTTGACTCAGCAACTCAAAGCAGAAGGTGCAGAGATATAGTGGCCTACTCCCCAGGGATTCGAACTGCCTTTGGTAGACGTCAATATGTTACACAATCTACCTACATCTATAATAAACTGAACCTTAAATTAGATATGTATCCCCTGTTGTTATACGATTGTAAGAAAACAATAACTGAATGGTTGAGACCATGTTGAGACCCCTAACATATTATGACGAAACCGAAAATATTCTGACCAGAATCAGCTGAAAAAAAGAAATTGGGTACACTCACACTTGTATAGACACACACACACACTCAAGCATACATACATACTCTCCAAAAACATAACCCTCCTTCTGGCACAGTCGGGTAAAAATAACAATTGTTGTAACGAATTTTAAGTATTTTTTTTATTTTGTAGTAACTTCAATGTTAATTTCAATCAGACAGAGAAAGAAAACAAATACCTATTACAAAACTAATAATTTATTTTGTTCATTAAAAACTTTTTAAAACAATCGGAACATTAAAATATGAGATAAATGTGTTGAATTAAAATGATAGTTTTGTATGTAAACATGAAATAAGTAATTGAATACACCAGCTAGTGGATTAAACATAAGATTTATTAATCATATTCGGTATAAATAATATCATCCAAGAAGGCAGCGGGAGGCTGAATAGGATATTCTTGGTGCGACACCAAGAATATCCTATTCAGCCTCCCGCTCATGTCATGTACCATTATAATACACATCACATGGGAGCAACATCAAAGTGTTCGTTTTCCTACAATGCAATTACAATAGTAGCCAACTATTTTATTCCTGCCTTGCAGAATATTATCGATCTAGATGCAGACAAAATAAATTCGATTGTTTTGGTGTCTTTGAGTGGATTCAAGCCAATTAAAAACGACAATGTTGTATTGATTCGATTTAAATCGATGAAAAAAATCCTTGAAATATAAGTAAGTCGAAAACTGAACTCTGAAGAAATTAAAGGTTCAGTTTTCGACTTACATTTCGGTGAATAATTCCGAAACTTGACGCTATATATTACATTTTTGTCTGTATTAGTGTCCTCTATCTAAATACATATATAACTTTCGTAGTGCATCGCGATTCTGAAAAAAAATCTAAATGGCGTCTGACGTTAGGGCCACCCTCCATACAGAAATCTTCAAACCCCTTTAGCATGACTTCACTCGAAAAACGAAGAAATAACATAGATTTAATTTTTCTTTTTAAAATACTTCAGTGTAAAATAGACTGCCCCTCGTTGTTACACAAGTTTAAGTTTAACCTACCCCACAACTATCCGCCTCACCCTATAAAACTATTACGTCCCCCATTCCGCAATACTGTATCAGGATCCAACTCCCCCATCCCCAGAATTTGCACGATGATTCAATACCTAGATACTTTTTCCACAACACTTCAAAAATTCAAGCGCCAAGTCCATCAAAAAAAACTAACCACCAAATTGACTTTTTTTTTTTCTTTTCTGTCACCTTTGTATTTACTATAATTCTATAGCCACCCACTGTTGTTGAAAGTGTTATTTCTACACTGTTATTGTAACTTTTTTTTAATGTTATAATTTAGTTATTTTTTGCATGCTGTGTCTATCGCATCATATTGTAGGTACACTATGCTTGTATCATATTGCTTGTATTATTAGGATAAACAGTGTAACAATTGTAGATAGGCCAATGAATAAATAAATAATGATTATGTAATGTGGTCAGATTCGGATGATACGACGTTACCTACGTCGGGCGAGTTCTCCCTGCACGTGGGCTCGTCATGCGCCGCGCCCACGCGCGTGCAATTGCGCGCCACCTTCGTGCGCGAGTGGCGCCTGCCATTCCAGTCCTCAACTGCCGTAGAGACGCAACAGGTACGTGGACATACAGGGTGAAATTGAACACATGCGACAAATCGAAATGGGAGATTATACCTACTCATCATTATGAACAACTTTTACTATGGGACCAAACCTGAAATCGCGAAAAAAAATCAGCTGTTCCCTACATTTTGGCGAGTTATGCGAACATAAATGTAGGGAACAGCTGATTTTTTTTTCGCGATTTCAGGTTTGGTCCCATAGTAAAAGTTGTTCATAATGATGAGTAGGTATAATCTCCCATTTCGATTTGTCGCATGTGTTCAATTTCACCCTGTATACTGTCCATTACGTGTTACAGACTCACAGTGCACTATCCTCGGCGACCGGAACGACTCTAAGATCAGTCGAGATTTCACGATACATAGTTATCTTCTATAGCCTGAACTATGTATTTGAATAAATTTTAACAACTATGATTTTTTGATGGACATTTTTATTATATTTATTTATGTATTTATTACTTTTAACTTCTTAAAAGTAATAAATAAATATAGGTAACAACAGCACATTATCAAGTTGCTTGTTGCTGCTGTTGTTGTAGTTGTTGTTTTGTGTGCGCCAAATAAATTCTAACAAGCCTCCACAGATATGTAAAATATCGATTATTTAAAGCCGAACAATTAAAGAAAAGACGCCAGCACATCAAGCTACTACAATCTGTCAAACTTCATTAATAGATTTTCAACTTTATCGCTACAACATAAGGTTCAAGGTTGATTAGGAAAATTTTACAGTTTTGGGTAGCTTGATGTGCTGGCGTCTGTACATTGTGTACATAAGTAAGTAGGTTACGTTAGTTTTATTTATTTTGCCACATATGAGTTAGTATTTTTAATTTATATAAGATGTTGATATGCAAGAAATACACGTATCCAGTTACATAAAATGTGAGAGAAATTTATTTAATCCTTATAGCTTTTAATATAAAACCGGTCAAGAGCGAGTCGGACTCGCGCACCGAGGGTTCCGTAGATTCCGTACCATCATAATAATATGTTTTTAAATGTTCATCGGCGAGGCCTATAGATATTCGTCAGAGAATTTTAACACTGCGCGCTGCGGTGTAGAATATTGTAATTTTAGGTCAGTGCCATCTCATGACCGATAGTGGAACTAATGTAACTTGTTGATGATTTCTGAAAAAGTGTGCTATTTAGAGACATCGTTTTATTTTTCCTGCAATCTTTACATAAACTTCATAAAAAAAATCTCTTTAAAAATCTTTTAAATTCTTAAATCTTATTTAAAAATCTCAAATTATTCTATGTGCTATCACACAGATTTTTCTCTATGCAATCTTCGGAGATAGAGGGGGGAGGGACAGTATTTTACTACATTTTTAGCGAGATATTTGAGTGAGCATGACATACTTTGACCAATATCCTTGCTGCCTTCTCTCTCAAAAATAATTGAAAAGGCTTTAAATATTAGACTCAAACATTATTTCATATCACACTAATATTATAAAGGCGAAAGTTTGTGAGTGTGTGTGTGTGTGTGTGTTTATATATTTGTTACTTTTTCGCGCCTAAACCACTGAACCGATTTAGATGAAATTTGGTACAGAGCTAGCTTGAGTCCCGGGAAAGGACATAGGATACTTTTTATCCCGATATTCCCACGGGATCGAGACTTATGCGGGTGAAACCGCGGGGCGCAGCTAGTAATAATATAAAAAAAGCCTCGATCAACATCTATCGAGGCTCTCGTCTCTCGATCTATCCAGGCGGTTGGATCAAGGGCCTGATTCAGAAGGCAGTACTCCTCGATACGGCTCGGATTGTGAGGAGGTTCCTGTCTTTGGAGCCCTAACCACCGGTAGCTTGGACCCTGCTCCCGACATACACCGGCGGACTACTATTTTTTTATAAATTTAGATGTTTTTTATACTTATTTTTTATATTTTAAGAAATATTCAAAAATGTAATTAAATATGTAAATAGATGAATAAACCTAATAATAAATATATTTATTCAAAAATTATATTATAAGGCATGAAAATTAGTACAGTTTTGCTTAAATAAAAATGATATTGCTAGGACTTACGTGCATTATCATCATCATCATCGTTTCAGCCGAAAGACGTCCACTGCTGGACATAGAACCCCCCCCCCCAAGCACCTCCACTTCGACCGGTTCTGTGCCAACGAGTTCCTGCGGCCTTCACAAGGTCGTCGGTCCACTTTGTGGGAGGCCTTCCAACGCTACGTCTTCCGGTACGCGGTCGCCACTCCAGAACCTTTCGGCCCCATCGGCCATCTATTCTGCGAGTAATGTGCCCTGCCCACTGCCACTTAAGTTTGGCTATTCTTCGGGTTAAACATTATTTAGAAAAGTATAATCTACTGTTACGGAATCAATATGGGTTTAGACAAAACAAATACAGTACTGATAACGCTATGCAACAACTTATGGCAGAAGTAGTGAACAGTAACGACAAAAACAAGAAACGTTTGAGTATATTTCTAGACTTGGCTAAAGCCTTTGATACTGTCTCTATTCCGTTACTGCTTAAAAAGACAGAATGCAAGGGTATTAGGGGTCTGCCTCTGAAATTGCTCGCTGACTACCTGTCTAATAGAAAACAAGTCGTTAGGCTTGATAGTTACTCAAGTAAGGACGAGTCTATTGAATACGGTGTACCACAGGGCAGTATTTTAGGCCCCACCCTATTTCCTATACACATTGACGATTTATCAAGTTTAATACTAAAACACGGAGAAATTATTACCTTTGCAGATGACACGGTTATTACTTTTACTGGCAGAGACTGGCACGAGGTAAACTATAACGCCGCAAAGGGGTTTAGTCTCGTTACGGCTAAATAACAATCTGTTGACACTCAATCAATCGAAAACAAAAATTATTACTTACCATATAAATAGTAATTCTAAACCATCTTCGAAAGGTACCAAAAGGTTTATATCCGTACAGTCTACTGCCATAACCATGGCCTTGTTTGGCACCGTGGCCGGGCCAGAACGGAACACAATGAAATGATAGCTGTACGAGCCCACACATGTAACTTGATCACCACTCAAAATTGCGATTGTTATCGTCTCGATATTACTTCAGTCAGGTATTTGGGGATACAAATAGATGAACAACTGAACTGGCACAGCCAAATCTCAATCCTATCGAAACGTGTAACAAAACTATTATTATTATATCGCACCTTTAGAATAGTAGTGACTTAACTCAAAAATCTAAGAAATCGAGTTACAATCATAGAGGGTCGCTAAAAGGTACGCACTTTTAGGTGAATATTAAAGAAGCGACGTTTTTATGGTAGAGTTATAATTATTATTATGTGTTCAGAAACCTACGATATGTTTGTGACCCAAAGCTGCTTACCACAACCATCTATGCGTTATGCCAATCAATTATTACATATTACATTACATACATAAGTACCATCTGGGGAGGAAATGCTAAGACACAGTGTATCGAACCAGAAAGAGCGCAACCTGCGCAACGGGTCATTTTAAAAACTATGATGTTTAAAAAATATAGATTTCCGACAGTTGAACTGTAGATACAAGCTAAGTGCTGTTTTTAGCATTCGACAACTATACATTGAGAAGATCTTACGTATTCAAAAATATGCGAAAAACAATAAGTGAGCCTATAAAATTTAAGGGTTGCCCTCGATTTCTCTAAGATCCCATCATCAGATATTGAAATGGTGACAATGGGACCACACGGGAAGCACCAGCTTTCAAATAAAAAAAGAATCATGAAAATCGGTTCACCCAGTCGCAAGTTATGAGGTAACAAACATAAAAATATACAGTCGAATTGATAACCTCCTCCTTTTTTTGAAGTCGGTTAAAAAAACAAACCACCAGATTTTCCAGATGCTATACGAAGAGCTTACAAAGTCCACAGACAACCAATATATAGGACAAAATTTGCACAGCAATTTCTTTTCTTTCTAGCTCCGTGTATTCATAATTAAAATGTACTCTAGGTTTTCGGAAATATAATTCACACATATTTAAAAAGGTTGTGCGAAAACATTTACTCTGCTTAAATTATAAAAGTCACTCGTTTGTTACTCTACGAGTCATACACAGGAACGAGGAATAATTATACCTTACTGTAGTACAGTATCAACTAGTACAGGGGGTATTGTGACTGTTCCTGGCGGCCTTATTTAGTGTAATGTCAACTGTATACAATTGTGCAAAATAAATAAATAAATACTCTCAGCTAGGGCACGTTCAAATCAATGAAAGACGTGCCCAGTAAATGGTAGCTTTATAGTATGTGCTATGCACTATACAATACTAAGAGATTGAATTTATACCACAGAAATCTTAACTTATTATTAAGATTTCTGTGATTTATACAATGCAAAGATAGTTTTTACAATCTTCAGCAACTCCAATCTGCCATGCCTACTTCCAAGATTGACATTGAACACTCGTTGAATTCGTTTATTTATACCTAGTCACTAATGTTGCAGGGAGCGCCGCGCGTTAACTTCTACAAGTGGCTGCCGGGACAGAACAACGTGCGGCTGGTTGTGGAGTCCGACGACAACGTGTGCGCCACCATCGCCGTGCAGAACTACACGGTCAGTAGCACCAACCACCAGCAACCAGCGGCTCTGATACGGGCACTGGCAGGGCGGTTACTTGATGTGCAAGGCGACATCCAGTAGAAGGCTTGAGGCAGCACTTATGTACTACTTACATCCTTTTGTATTGTTCTGTAAAGTAAAAGTTTGGAGATTGGAGTGTTCGGCTCGCTGTTTCCGACTCTACTAAGTACTAAAACTTAGCTAGGTATGTGTGTTTACGAAGGCGCATCACCTTTCCTCGTTTGAGGGAGATGTCCGTATCTGTATTTTAAGTATATCATTGTGATTCGTGACATTGTTTCAGTGCCCGATAGCAGAAACGCTGGAGGAAATAGAAGTTTCGACGTTAAGGATGACAGTAATGCGCTCCGGCGGCATGCAGCTATCGGTAATTAAAACCATTTCACTTTTATTATATATTGTACCAAAGAGAATTAAAACCACGGTTGAGGTTGTATAGTCATTGTATTGTACCTGCCGCTACCTAGCTATCACCATTTTTGCCTAGAGAACAAATAAATTAAGAGTTAGCAAGTGAAGTGAAGTGTCTGTTGGTTTTCAGCGCAACCGATACCCGCGGGGTTTCTATATACTGTCGGTAGTGCAGCACTCGGACGAAGCATGCCGCGAGGAGGAGCCAGCCGACGTGGACTGGCTGTGGGAGGTCGCCGTGCTGCACCAGCAGCAGAGCATCAGCGAGGCGCCTCCGCCACGCCGTAAGGCGCTCACCCTGCACACGCAGGTACAGTCAGTGCGCCGCGGCCTCGTGCTCGTGCTGGGCCGCCTGTGACGTGCGACGTGTTGCAGGCGGCGCTGACTCGCGCTCGCGCTGGGTCGCCTGTGACGTGCGACGTGTTGCAGGCGGCGCTGACTCGCGCTCGCGCTGGGCCGCCTGTGACGTGAGACGTGTTGCAGGCGGCGCGGCCTCGCGCTCGCGCTGGGCCGCTTGTGACGTGGGACGTGTTGCAGGCGGCGCGGCCTCGCGCTCGCGCTGGGCCGCTTGTGACGTGGGACGTGTTGCAGGCGGCGCGGCCTCGCGCTCGCGCTGGGCCGCCTGTGACGTGAGACGTGTTGCAGGCGGCGCGGCCTCGCGCTCGCGCTGGGCCGCCTCTGACGTGAGACGTGTTGCAGGCGGCGCTGACTCGCGCGCAATACATGGTGGGCGCGGGCGTGACACTGGCGCTATTCATGCTGTTCTACGTGCTGTTTGGCGCGCTTGTGCTGGTACAGCGCTGGCCACGCTGGAAGAGACTGGTGGGCCCGCGTGCGGTGTTGGCTCGCAGTAAGTATGCCGGCGACCAAATTTACTTAAGTACAGCATAATGATCACTACGCATATAATAATATTATGCGTAGTGATCATTATGCTGAATTTCGTTATGCCAATGTAAATTATGACAATATATTTTATGCTTATCATTAATAAACCGACTAAAACCTATGAAGTAAGGTAACTTTGGTCGACCTGTACATTAAATTTTATTTCTTAATTAATATAATATAGAATGCTTCGATATTAAATAATTATGTAAAATTTGCACGCCGACATTAATGGCAGAATAAGAGATTCATATACCTTATCTTTAAGATCTCTCTGTACCTACCTTATTTACGCAAATAAATGATTTTTGATTTTGATTTTTTGATTTTGAAAGAATTTTTTTTTTTTTTGTTTGGTTAATGTTTCATACGTGTTAGTGTGACGGCCTGGCTTATTGTTACGAGCTACGGGTGTAGTGTCAAAGGGAAAACATCTCAAAACCTTGGTCCAATTCCAGTGCAATATTTACAACAAAACTATTACCTACTTATCACAAACAAATAAGTATTCCAGTTATTACTTTCTTAAAACTAAAAATTACTAAATAAAAAAGTAATTTAAAAAAATTAAATCGACTTCAAAAAGAAATGAACTCAAAATCATGAAATAACTTTAATTTCGGAAGTCGGTGGCAAAAAACTAAAACTAAAATACAGATCCCAAGACACCGACTTCCGAAATTAAATTAAGTTATTTCATAATTTTGAGTTAACTAATTTCTTTTTGAAGACAATTTAATTTTTTTTATTACTTTTCTCAGTTGACGTTCCAAATTCAAATCACATTAATGACCAGCGGCTGCGGGTCATAACGAAATTCAGTACAATATTAATCACAGAACACTATTAAGTACTCCTATTAATGCCCTGCTAGAGCCTAGGACCATAGTAAAAACAAATTTTGTCAGTGTTGCGTGACTGCGTGAGACGACGCATACGTACGAGCGCGCTCACATACAAACCGTGTTCGGTGCGTATGTATGAAGATTCCCTACTTATTTGTAGAACTTAAATTACTTGCTTTAGGTTAGGTTTGAATGACATAATTTGACGTTAGCGAGCAGGTGGTGTGAAATAGTATACGTCAGTGGAAATAGTAGATTGTTTGCCAAGAGAGTAAATAACTATTTTGAAGGCGAGACTGTTTCTTTAAATCCAGATCGGAGCGAAGGATTCTAGAGCCCCCGAGCGCAGCGAGGTGTCTAAAGTAGAATCCTGAGCGCAGCGACGGATTCAAAGTACGTTACTCGAGCTTAAAATAGTGTTGCTCCAAAGTGAACACTACTTTTTATCACCCTCTATGAAAATACACACATCAACACGGTCTAGGGATATTTCATACTCAATTAAATAACTCGAAAAGTACTGGCCGCATTGGAATCTTTTATACACCGATTTGTTTGTAATTTATCTCAGACTAATTCCAAATTTAAATTTTTGAAAATTCTTTTGTTTCGGTGGCAAAAAATGTCTTGATGAGGGAATTTTCATTTGTGCGAAATTTAGAAAACAATACGAATTACGTTTAGTTACAGTTTTTTTTCATTTTTAAACGAAAGATAAAGTTAAAATTGAGGTATTGTAGCCATGCAACGCCGACATTTGACGAGGGTGGAGATGTTACGAGCTGTGGGAATGCTGGAAGCTGGATCTGTTCAGCGTAATGTTGCTGAGGCCATAGGGACCCATCAAAATGTAATTTCAAGATTGTGGACACGCTATCGTGCCACAGGTGAAATAGCGGAGAGGCACCGGGGGCCAAGTCGCATCACTACCCCCAGACAAGACCGATTTTTGCAAATTACTGCGCGAGCACAACCAAATGCAACGGCGACTCAATTGGTCCAAAGGCTGCGAGTGGAACACCAAGTGCTTGTGAGTGACCAAACTGTAAGAAGGCGACTGCATGAAAGCAATCTACGCTCTCGTAGACCACTCCGGGTCCCACCTTTACGGAGAGGCAATCGTGGACGACGATTAGAATGGGTTCGGAACCACGTGGACTGGGGCCGTGAGCAATGGTCCAATGTGCTGTTCACGGATGAATCCAGGTTCGGCTTCCATCCAGATTCACGAAGGACGCGTGTTTGGCGAGTTCCTGGACGATGGAGCCGTCTCCAGAACCCTCAGGAAGTTCACCCATACCAAGGAGGAACAATTATGGTTTGGGCAGGAATTCGTCTTGGAGGACGGACGGATCTCGTTTGGGTGCGGGGCAATATGACGGCAGAACGATACGTCCAACAGATGCTGGGGCCCGTAATCTTGCCCCACAGAACACAAATGGGGCAAGATTTCCTGCTCATGCACGACAATGCCCGGGCACACACGGCGAGAACGGTAGCAGCTTGGTTACATACACATAATGTTAGGGCCTTAGACTGGCCTGCTCAATCGCCAGATCTAAATCCCATTGAGCATGCGTGGGATATGCTGCAAAGAAGAGCTCTGAAGGAAGTTCCTGAAAATCTGGCTACAGAAGATCAACTTTTTGCGCACCTCAGAAGGACATGGGACAATATTCCGCAGCAAGACATTGACAACCTTGTTCTGAGCATGCCAAATCGTTGCCGATGTGTTATGAACATCATGGGCGCTTTCTCAGACTACTAACTTCAAGTTTATAAGTGCAGTGCAGTGCGATGCGCGCTCGAACACAGACGTGTTTCCACTGTGCACGGCACGAATTTTATTCGCGTGTTGCCCGGCCATAGCCGCTGCCCGTAAACACTATGAGTTCCAAACAACTCATAGTCAACGAATTGCTGGCATTCCTGGTCCATGCTATCGATTACATGGACGAGGTGAGCATCCTGCAGATATGCCGGTCTAATTACAAGGAGGACGAGATCAGCAGCGGAAAACTGTTACTGTTCCAGTCACTTGGAAAACTCGACCAGATGCCGTCTCGCCGCAGAGATGGAACCGAGAAGAGTATTCAAGATATCATCGATATGTTGAAGAAAACTGACCCAGACGACGTGCCTGATTTCGTGGCGAAGGAGCTAAGTAAACTGCCCCCCGTCACGTTCGATCACGTCGACGTTACGCGACTGTTAAAGGACATCACTTCCTTGAAAGCGGAGATGACCAAGCTGCAGTCCAGAATGGAGGCATCAGAAAAAACCAATACTGAACTACGTGCAGAAATAGCATCATTGCGCAACATTGGTTCGGTAATTGGGTCACCTGAGGCCTCAAAGGTGAACACACGACGAGGGGCGCAAAATGCATCCGTTGGCAGTTTTGAATCGGCGAACACAAGTGCGTCACCAGCTGCCGATATCGCTGAGCAAGCGCCGCCCGCCGCCGCCGTCGCCCGCGCCACAACACCGGCTGCGGAAACGTCACGCGTTGGTACGTCGACCCCTAAACGTGCCTATGCTGCTATTGTCAGCGGACAATTAGATACGTCGCAGCCTAAGCGACAAACTAAAAAAGGGGACAAACCGATAAAGGGTGCTCAACCTGCCCTGACTGCGGTCCGTAGCTCTTTGCCAAGAGCCAGCCAGGTTGATGAGGAGGGTTTCACGAAAGTAGAAAGGAAAAAAAAGAAGCCCTTTTCTCGTAACCTGTGTGGCACCGCACCGAGTGGACCCAACATGTTGCTGCGCCCTGCTGTGCCTACGACGCAGCTGTACCTTTCGCGTCTGCATCACTCCACGACAACTGAGGACGTAGTGCAGTATTTGAAGGTGAAGACCAACTGGACTCTGAGGGTCGAAAGGTTGGAATCGCGCCACAACATCAACTTTAAGTCATTCGTGGTACGAGTTCCAACCCAACATCTACAGACCTGCCTGAAAGAGGACTTTTGGCCGAAAGGTGTCGCATATCGACGTTTCCGAGGACGGTTACGCGACACCACGCAGCGAAACACGACGCCGACAACGTTACGTGTATAGTCATAGCTTTAAGGTTTTTAATATGTATTAGCTTATTATAGCATAAGATTATTTTGTGTATTTTATCTATGGGCCTTAGTTGCCTGATAATAAAATGATTATTATTATTATTATTATAAACACAAATTAAATGATTTTTCTATTTTTTTCAGTTTTTACTCACAAATTAAAAGTTCATTCATATACGATTTCCGTCTATGCTTCATTTTTTTTTCCATAAAATCCTGAAATTTTAATCTAAGTACCTTAACCATTATTAAAAAATGGTAGAATATTAAATAACGTATCTTTTAAATATATACATGTCATATAAATAATTAACACATTGATAGTAATTCGCTTTTTAAAAATATCCCTAGACCGTGTTGATGTGTGTAGTCATTGAGTTATATATATCAATGTGTGTAGTACATTACTGCAGCGGCCAGTAAAAGAAGCATTTATGGACGAAAGTTTGAATGTGGGCCGAGGTGAAGCTGAGGCACACATACGTAAGTCCATCAATGCCTAGTTGTGGCCAAAGCTTGTATAGTACTTTTCTCAAATAATGCGCGGAAATTAAATCTAAGTAGGTAGGCAGAACTTTTTTGTCAAATACATTTACTTTTCAAAATCAATGATGAACAACGAACAACAATAATTTTTCCCGCGTTAGGCCGCATACGTCCGGTTTCCTGATTCGGAATACAGAAAATCTTCTCTTTAGCGCACACGTTCTTATATTTTCCGTCAAGGTTTCCGAACGGAAAATATAAGAACGTGTGCGCTAAAGAGATGATTTTGTATGAAATGCGTGCATTCAGGTTCTCCGAAGCTGAATTCCGAATCAGTAAACCGGACGTATGCGGGCCAGCCTTAAAGTGCTCTGAATTTGTTTTTTTTTTCAATAAACAGCTTTCTATTTGCAAGCCAGTTCGAAATTTAAATAAAACTTTTGAAAAGTTATCTCCTTGGTTGCCATGTTTCGGAGTAAAAGATCGTTCCATTTTTAAATTACACGATAGACATGAGTTTACTATGTTATTTTTTGGCCGCAAAACACGACAGATATGGATTTTCATACAACTTATGCCGGCCGTTGCTCGCATTACAAGTATTTGGCCAGTATACAGCAATTTCTATTTGTCTCGAAGAAGGTTGTCAAAATAATGCTCAAATTTCCAAGCATGTTTGAGAAAAATTTGTAAGCGTAACTTATGAATAAGAATAGTATCTACGTTTATTTATTTAATAATAATAATAATAATAAACTTTATTACTCAAAAATTACATACGGAGATTTTACATTGGCCCCAAACTAGGCTAGCCTGTATCTTGGGCACCAATATGGAGGGTTTACCATTTAAACATTTATTTTTAAAAACATGTTCGGTATTGTAATAAAAGTAAAAGTAAAATGTTTGCTTCAAATTACAAAAAAAACTAAATAAAATCTGAGAATCAAAATTAAAATTAAAGAAAACATAACAATCGAAACGAGAATCAAAGGAAAATAATAATAAAACTAATAAAACTATAAAAAAGTTAAACACTATTATTATGTTAAGGTGTGAGATCATATGTTGTGAATGAGTGTGAGTGTGTGTGATCATGTGTTGTGAGTGAGTGTGATCATGTGTTGTGAGTGAGTGTGAGTGTGTGTGATCATGTGATGGTGAGTTTGAGTGTTTAGCGTGAGTATGTGTATGTGAGACAAACTAAAGAATTGTATGTGTGCAGAAACTATTTAACCACTGTAATAACCTTTTCTGCTTCGTCATATGACAAGTTTAGTAACCAGGATGTTACGGTATTTTTTATTTGTTTGCGAGTACAATTTCTTATATTGCACTGTTTAATAACTGTGTTGTAGACATGTACATGAAGAAAAAGTGGGAGTCTTTGTGCGTATGCGGATTTTACTGGGGGATTTGGAACTCTGAATTTGCGTTTGGCCTGTAAACTACTTAAGTCACTTCTTTTCGAAATTTTGATGTGGGTATTCGTTGTTACGTTTAGGATATACAATTTTCTTATGCTCAGCAGGGAAGCTTCTGCGAACAGGATTTCTGTAGGAAAACGGTATGGTTTATGTAACAGGGTTTTGAGGACTGCGCGTTGTGCTCTTTCGAGGATTATTAAATGAGATTTTGACGCTCCTCCCCAGATTACAATGCAATATTGTATTAGCGACTGACATAAAGCTATATAGACTAGTTTTTTTACATCCACCGATGCACTGTCTCGTATCATTTTCATTATGTAAATTTGCTTCCGAACGCGTTTAACAAGTTCCCTGATCTGTGGTTTGAATGATAGGTGTTGGTCTATTATAACTCCTAAGTATCTTATTTCATCTACTCTCTCGATGTCATTGCATGAACATTGAGTATTGGTGTTAGTAAATGTGTTATGGCAATCTTCTTCGTGAATCTTTAAATTCCATAATGGTACTTTGGTAGCCAGTGTTTTCCTGAAGGCTATGTATTTAGTCTTTTTGACGTTTAGTGTCAGCAAATTTTTGTTGAGCCATTTAGCGATCCTGATCATTCCTGCTTCTGCTTTTTTGTACAAGTCTTCCCAATCGGTTCCATGAAATAGTATCACAGTGTCGTCTGCGTAGCAAATGAGGTCAGCGTTTGGTACGGTAATTTTGAGTATATCGTCCATGTATATAGTAAATAGTGTTGGGCCAAGTATACTCCCCTGTGGGACTCCAAAGCTGATTTTCTGTTCATCGCTGACTAGATTATCAATTCTGACACATTGCCGCCTGTTGCTTAGGTAACTACGAAGCCAGTCAAGTGTTGTTCCTCTTATTCCTAACCTTTCAAGTTTTCTAAGAAGGATTGGAATAGAGATGGTGTCGAACGCCTTAGCAAGGTCTAAGAATATTCCTAGACAACGTTCGCCATCATCTGTATGTTTGGTTGTTATGTTCGTAAGCAATTCGACCGCATCAGTGGTCGATTTTCCTTTTCTAAACCCAAATTGCCTTTCTGAGAGAAGTGAGTGATTTTATAGGTAATTAACTAAACGGATATTCATAAGTTTCTCCAGGACTTTTGAGAAAATGCAAAGCAGAGATATAGGTCTGTAATTATCCGGGGAGTTCTTAGGACCAGCTTTATGAATCGGAGAGACAAGAGCTACTTTCCAATGTTCTGGGAAAACTCCTGACGACATACTGAGATTGCAAATATAAGTGAAAGGTTCCAAAATGATAGTCCTTATCACTTTGATTAGAGACGGTTTAATTCCATCTAGACCAGGTGCACTATCGTGTTTGAGGTTTCTTATAATAGAGTCGACCTCATGCATATCTGTAGGCGTCGTGAACATTGAATCAACGGGTGAGATGTTGGTGTCGATATCAGCAGATAGTGCCTCTTCAGAAGTTGATAGTCGCTGAAGTATCCGCTCAGACAGGATCTTGCCCACTGTTGTAAAATAATCGTTACAGTAATTAAGCGATACCTGTGGTGTAGTTTTCGCTTTTAGTAGATCAGCTGAGTCATTTCTTTTCTGACGTATCTCACATATTTCTTTTATTGTAGTCCACAATTTCTTTGAGTTTCCTCTGTTGTCTTCTAAGGCTTTGCTTTCGTAGTCTTTCTTCGTCTTTCTTAGAATGTCTATAAAGAAGTTTCTGTACCTAGTATACGAAAGTTTAAGAGTGTCATTTTTAGGGTCCATATTTACCTGGCGGTGCAAACTATCTCTATGACGCATACATCTCATCAAACCGGGAGTGATCCATGGCTTTAGGTTGTACTTCGAGCGGCTACTTTTAATGAGATGAGTGTGAGTGTTTACTGCAGAACTGATTATATTATTAAAACATTCTAACGCCTCATTTACATCGCTCTTGCTGGTAACGTTGGTCCAATCGACCTTTTGTAGATCAGCAGATACAGCTTCAAAATTTGTCTTCAAGATTATCCTTTTTTTTCTATTTGGTTTATCGTTTGATGTGTTGAGGCCGACCATAGCAACGTCATGATCTGTTACCGCACATTTACTGACCACACCTACCAAAGAGTCTTTACTTTTTACAAAAATATGGTCCAAGCAGCTGTGTCCCCTTGTAGGCTTTGTAATGGCGGGAAGTAAGCCATGTTGCGCCATCAAACATTGATACGCTACGTTATCAGAGTTTGGATTTACCGCAAGTAAGTCTATATTTAGGTCTCCAAGTAGTACTAATCTGGAATTTTCCTTGAGTTTACTTAAATTAGAGTCGAGAGATACTAAAAATTTATCCAAACTAGCGGTAGAAGGGGAGCGATATATTCCAAGAATTTGCATAAAACCGTTTATACTTACCAACAAGCAGTCCGCGTCATCCATGTCTGGTTCCGATACCGACACCGTGATAGAGTCGCGCACATACATTATTACTCCACTTGCCTTGTTTTTGTGGTGAGTAGTATTAAAAACGTTGTAGCCTTCCATTTGTCTGATAACAGAGCTCTCATGCAGCCAGCATTCAGTAAGTACAATAACATCGTATTCAATGTTTAAAAGTTTTAGCGCCACTAAAAAACTGTCAAAGTTACACTGTGCACTTCTTATGTTAAACGTTAGCATTTTGAAGTTGTAATCGCAGTTGAGATGTTTTTCACATACTTCGAGGTCATCGAGTAAGTGACAATCTATACTAAGGGTTTCATCAATGCTTTCAAATACTTCTAAGTTATCCACGATAAAGAAAGTAATTTAATATGGGATGGGGTATGGCTAATATTGTCACTTATTATTTTGTATAACTGCATTATAATCGTTCGCATTTTGAGGAATTTAATTATTTACATACAATTACTTGAGGAAAACATACTAATTTTTTATAAAACTAAGTAAAATCCTAATTTGAGTACCTAGGTAAACAATTACAAACGAAGGCAGAATGCCTTTCGCGCGTTTTTTTTTTTTATTTTTTTACAAACTTTTTTTTTTAATGTCTCGCGCGTTTTTCTTTATCGTACAGCCTGTTACTTGTTCGTACAATGTTCGTGATTGATCTCTTTGGTGATTGGAACTTGTACTAACAATATCCACATTCCATAATTCAAAACACTTTTAATCCCTAGGGATTAAAAAGAGCTATTTTAGTCCCTGTTTACGAAGAATATACTAGCTCTTTTTGAATAGATGTGATAAAAAAGCGGCCAAGTGCGAGTAGGACTCGCGCACCGAGGGTTCCGTATAAAAATTTAAGGTTTTCAGAATTTTTCCTTTATATGTGCTATAAAACATTGCTTCATGCCAAATTTCAAGATTCTAGGTCGACTGAAAGTACCCTTTAGGTTTTGATTCCCTTGCGAGTAGTTGCAAGTTTGAAAATATGCGGCTTAAATTGCTGTTTCTTTTGATTGCGTTGACATAGAAGTTTGATTTGGTTACAGCTTAAAAGTATTATAGACCTGAGTATTTGATATGAATTTCAATTTAATACCTCTACGCGTTCATGAAAAAAGAAGTAGTAACTTTAAAATTTTCAAAAATATTTTTTATTATATGATGTAACTAAAAATTTACGGTTTTCGAAATTTTTCCTTTATCTGTACTATAAGACGTTACTTTGTACCAAATTTCAAGATTCTAAGTTCACGGGAAGTACCCTGTAGGTTTTGATTCCCGTGCGAGTTTCGAAAATTTGCGGCATAAACGGCTGTATCTTTTGATTGCTTTGGTTTAGAGTTTGATTTTTTCACAGCTCCAAGGGACAGTAGACTTGAGTATTAGGTATAAATTTTAGTTTGATGCCTCCACGCGTTCCTGAGAAAAACGGTCTTGACAGACGGACGGACGGACGGACAACAAAGTGATCCTATGAGGGCTCCGTTTTTTCCTTTTGAGGTACAGAACCCTAAAAATATGTATTTTCACTTCTCATGCTCTAAAAGTTCGTCTTTATGTTGTGCTTAGGCGACATAAAATCGCTTTTTTATGTTCTAGTGCATACAGTAATGTTTTATCAGGCCCAACAGCCACATGCACAATAAAACTTCGCAGATTAAAGTCGTGATTTATTTCATTTTCTTTAATTTATACCACTTCCGTGTTTTCTATCGTTAATTTAATAAAATCCGATAAAATAGTTGTCATTTATTGCTTAAAAACGCAAAGAAACGTTTTTTTTTATTATCGTGTCTCACTTGGTTCACTTCGGTTGGCGCCGCCGTAGAAAGAGGGGGGGGGGGGGGATCTCTCCTGACGGTCACTTGTCCTGACGCGATGCCCTGACGCGAGTTTAACATTTTTTACCCATTACAAAAAGTGTGCAACGCCTCTAAAGAAGTTTTCACTTCAAAAAACTTTTAAAAAGTTTCGTGGCGGGAATTAGCTATGCTTTGCAACATTTTTGATTAATTATGTACTGTATACTTTATGCCTGTTTCATTTTCTCGCAATCGAAGTGAAAAGCAGAGTGTGTAACTCAGGCATAAACGAGCCATTTTACCCCTCGACTTAACTATCTACTATAAACGGCTCGGGGTAAAATAGCTTCTTTTATGCATTAGTTGTCCAATCTACTATTAAACGCTATGAATTCGCCTATCACCCCTCAATTACTTAATAATTAAAAGTGCCTTCTTCAATCGAGTATTTATCCATTTTTCAGAGCCTGATGAAGTTACAAGATCGGAGGTGGAAAGCACAATGTCCATGTCGCCTGGAGGGCGACGGCGGCGAGACTCCAGTGAGTTCTAACATATCTAAACACAAGATTCAATTGTGCTCAAATTTCTAGAGATTCAACTATACTTGTGGAAATCGGTCAAGGAGAGGGAAGATAGTGCCCGAAGTTAAATACGAGCCTTTGTTGTTTGTTAACTGTTATCTTATCATTCTATGAATACTTATAATATAATTCTATGCATATATATATACAGTTAATAAAAATAGGGAAAACTCTGGCATAAATATAAAATACTGATATTGTACGGTGATAGTGTACGGTGCCTACAACCATTGGCCCCTACAAATACCAAAATCATGTATGTAAAAAATTAAACAAATTCGTTTTGGCACTTAGAAAAATAAAAATTCTCACAACTAGAAACTGCTTTGGTGGTTTACCACAGTCATGTTTGCTCTGTTCTAAGATATGGATTAATCCTGTGGGGTAACTCTACGGACGTCCAGAGAGTAGGTATTCATTGCTCAAAAAAAATTAATTAGATCGATTTTTAATCTTAAGTGGAGAGATTCTTGTCGATCAATATTTATGCAGCAAAAATTACTTACACTTCCGGCATTATATACACACATCAACAGAATCTAGGGATACCTTAATCCTAAAGTATTTACGAATTTATAGTTTAAAATCTTTTAAGTTTCCATAAAAAGTTTATGCACAGATTGAAACCTCTTTTATTCTATTTTCAAAATTTTAAATGTAAATAAAAAAAAACAAAAGAAAAAACAAAATACGGGTGCAAGATTGTTAGTAATTCGTTACGTTAAGGAACGTTAAAATTGTTTTATTAATATTAATTAATGAAAAGGGATTAGATTGTTTTTTTCTTTTTTAATTTAATGAGCCGTGAGAGCTTTAAAAGTCATGTCACGTCGTCATTTGAGACGAGATGAAGTGTTACGAGCCGTGGGCATGGTAGAAAATGGTGCTATTCAACGCGTCGTGGCTGAGGCCCTATTACTGATACAGAGACGAGTCTCCAGGACATCGTAACGTTGATGAAGGAGACCGACCCGGACGACGTGCCTGATTTCGTGGCGAAGGATCTGCACAAGCTGCCTCCCGTCACATTTGACCACGTAGACGTCACCAGGCTGCTGAAGGACATTACATTCCTGAAGCAAAGTCAGGCCGAGATGCAGCAATAGCTGGAGGTGTCTAACAACACCATCAGTGATCTACGGGCAGAAGTAGCGGGCTTGCGCAACGCAATTTCTGCAAGTAGGTCACCTACCGACGCGGACGCCGCAAATGTGAACACGCGTCGCGGGGCACAAAACGCCTCCATCTGCAGTTTCGAGTCGGCGGGCTCGAATGCGTCACCAGCTGCCGAGAATGCATGCGTTGCAACGCGTGCCGTGGCCGTCCCTGCCTCGACACAGGTGGAGACAACGACGTGTGTAGGTTCGTCGACCCCCAATCGGGCCTACGCAGCAATAGTAGCCGCTAGCAAGCCTGCTGAGTCGCAAAACTCGCAGGTAAAACTAGCGGAAAAACTAAAAGGGGGTAAACGGAGCCGGTCGAAACCCAACAAGGTTTTGAATAGGCAGGATCCAGAGAAGGACACGTGCGACAAGGATGGTTTCATCAAAGTGGAGAAGAAGAAGAAGAAACCTCCTTGTCGGAACCAGTGCGGCACCGCGCTGGCAGGACCCAACATGCTGCTGCGTCCAGCAATCCCGACGACGCAGTTGTACGTGTCCAGACTGCACCACTCCACGAAGGTTGAGGAGATCGTGGAGTACTTGCGTGTGAAGACCAACTGGACTTTGAGGGTCGAGAAGTTGGAGTCGCGTCACAACATGAACTTCAAGTCGTTCGTGGTGCGTGTTCCGACACACCATCTCGAGAAGTTCCTCAAGGAAGAGTTCTGGCCGAAGGGTGTTGTGTATCGCCGACACCAGTCAGCGAAACACGACGCCGACACTTCGTGTTTAGTTAGTTTCTTAGTGTGTAGTACTTAAAAATACTATGTATGTATTTATAGTATTTTTAAGTTATATTAATATTGTATTTTATGTGTTTTTACATGGGCCTTGATGCCTGAAATAAATGGATAAATAAATAAAAAATTACACACCAGCCAAAACGTGATATCAAGGTTGTGGTCACGTTATCGCAGTACTGGGGATGTGGCTGAACGGCACACGGGTAGATATCGTGTTACTACGCAGAGACAGGATCGATTTCTTCAAATGACCGCCAGAAGACAACCCAATATCACAGCGATGCAACTAGTACAAAGGCTCAAGGAGGACCACCAGCTGCTGGTAAGCGACCAAACCGTGCGAAGGAGGTTGCATGAAGTTGGTCTTCATGCTCGAAGACCGCTACGTGTTCTAGCATTGCGACGTGGCAATCGCGGTTGGCGGCTTTCGTGGGCTCGGGAGCATTTACCATGGAGTGACGAACAATGGTCTTTGGTGCTGTTCACCGATGAGTCCCGGTTCGGGTTTCATCCGGATTCACGATGAACACGCGTTTGGAGAACTCCAGGGAGAGTCAGCCGTCCACGGCACCGTCAGGAGGTCCACTCATACCAAGGCGGGACAATCATGGTGTGGGCAGGAATTCGTCTTGGTGGATGAACCCAGCTCGTTTGGATCCAAGGCAGCATGACTGCACAAAAATACCACGAGGAGGCAGTAGAGCCTGTTATTGTCCCACACAGAATCCAAATGGACCAGGAATTTCTACTCATGCACGATAATGCTCCTTCCCATACGGCGCGGCTGGTGTCGGCCGCTCTCCGAGACCACGATATTCAAGTTTTGGATTGGCCTGCACAGTCGCCCGACTTAAATCCTATCTAGCATGCCTGTGACATGTTACAACGAAAAGCTTTGACAGATTTCCCGCCAAATTTGACGGCGGAACAACAACTTTACGAACACTTGCAAAGAACATGGGACCTTATACCGCAGCAAGACATTGACAATTTAATTTTAAGGTGAATGCGTACTTAGTTGTAATCCGCGAAATTCAATTTTTCTTAAGTTTTTTGCAATTTTCAGGTCAGTGTCAGGTTGTATCTTGATCAAAATATGATTCGCGACTATAACCGGTACGTATTTACAGAATTATAATAATTAGAATCATTAATACATCTTTCTAAGTTAGATTTCTACCGTTAAGAACAAATCTCGTATGGTATGGTGTGTTTATGGTAGAAATCTAACTTAAAGAGATATATTAATGATTCTAATGACTATGATTCTGTAAATACATGTCTATTATAGTCGCGAATCATATTTGGATCAAGATACAACCTGACACTGATCTGCGAATTGCAAAAAACGTAAGAAAATTTAAATTTCGCGGTCTACCATGTCACATTCACCTTAAGTATGAACAATCGATGTCGATGTGTAATTAATATAAGAGGTGGCAACACTAATTATTAATAATTAGATTTTATAAAAAAAATCTATTTTAATTATAATTAATAGGTTTATAAGAAGAAATGAAGTTTTTTATCATAGGTACCTACTAAGTTTCTACGGCGAGTAAAAAGTTTTTGTTTTTTATTTAAAACAAAAAGTCATGGAATGATTTTTATTTTTTATTAAAGACCTTAAAATAACCTATCATTCTTCCATTTACTATATCAGAAAATTCTTCATAGATTTTTAGGATTTGATGAAATATAAAATATCCCTAGATTCTGTTGATGTGTGTATATTTGAAGTAAGTAAATTCGTATGAAATATCAATCACTTTTTTATAAACTTACGATAAAGCTCCGTTTAAAAGAAAAGTCGTTAAAAACCATTTCTCATCCCAAGAAATCGGCTTAGATTGTGCGATAGATGCTGTTACACTATGCAAGTTAGAATATACAATAAGGGTCGGCAGCCTAATTGCGGAACGCCAAATCGTCAAATGATTCTGATCAGTTGGCTTCATTTCTATCACAATTGGCTTCATTTTACGATTTTCGAATTGCGAAACTCTAGTTTCTGCGCAGGGCCTTAACGTTCATAATTGGTTTCATAATAAACTAGAGTTTCGCAATTCGAAAATCGTAAAATGAAGCCAATTGTGATAGAAATGAAGCCAACTGATCAGAATCATTTGACGATTTGGCGTTCCGCAATAAGGCTGCGGGATACATTGATCGACGGCGTTCGTCGGTTTATCCATACAAAAAACACTACAAAGTGAAAAATAACTTTAATTTCGGAAGTCGGTGTCATTGAATCTGTATTTTAGGTTTTTGCCACCGACTTCCGAAATTAAAGTTATTTTTCACTTTGTAGTGTTTTTTTGGAAGTCGGTTTTTTTTTTCTGAAAAAGTTTTTATTTCACGCTTTTTAGTGGGTCTGCTTTTAATTTATCTAAGTTACAATAGCCTAGTGCTCATCGCCTTTTACAAACAAAATATTGCTTTTCCCGATGTAGGGAAGTTAATTGTTGAGGAGTTCTCCAGGTCCACCATCAGCTCCATATCACCATTCACACTGTGACGAGCATACATTGCTTAGCAACCATATTAAAGTAATCGAATCGCAACCCGTGAAATACTTAAATATTATTGAGTAGGTACCTAGTTCCGGTGCCCATCTATGGTCTTCATCATCAGTTCCACTTCACCAAATGGTGCTTTCCGAGAGCAAATGCACGAGTTACTATAAAAAATACCCAAATCGCTATAGGTGTGCCTATAATATTTGAAGAGTTCCTTCGATTTCTCCAGGATCCCATCATCAAATCCTGACCTGATGTTTTTAGACTAGATGCTGATAATCCTGGCTGCAGCATCAGGCCAGACTTATGTCAACATTGCATTGAACTTAAAATTTAGTCCTGTTTAAAATGAGCCCAAACACGACTACGGTGCTGTAATTTCAAGGTTTGTACTTTTCTGATGCTCCTGGCTTCAGCATCAGGTCTCTATGTAGGTACTTCGGTGTTCCTCATTAACAGTACGTTTATCCACACATCCAGCCCTTTTCAATGAGCCTAAATACGATATATCTGCTGTAAGTTGTCGAGGAGTTAGGTACTCTGCAGACTATCCTGACTGCAGCATCAGGTCATGACTTGATGATCATGAGACCAAATGTGGCAAATGCCCAATCAAACATCAAAACAATTTACTAAAACAGTCCTTGCCCGTTCGAGTAACTTCTTACTGTTAAGGAGTTGTACCTACCATCATCAGCCCAGCTACCTGAAATGGTAACAACCATACGCAAATACACAAGATACTTCATAAAATATGCAAAAAACAATAAGTGAGCCTATAAAATTTGAGGGTTGCCCTCGATTTCTCTAAGATCCCATCAACAGATCCTAACTTGGTGACAGTGGGCCCACCTCACAACTATCTACTTTCGAACAAAAAAAGAATTTTGAAAATCCGTCGACAATTGGCGGAGTATTCGATGAACAAACATACAAAAAAAAAAAAAAACATGCAAACATCCGAACATAGTACTTTTTGTGAAGTCGGTAAAAAGAGAGCAAAGTATGTAACAACGTATACCTAGTTAGCGCCATGAAAGATGAGACTCGTATATATGATCAAATACCGCAGCTCGTTTGAGTGCGGGGCAGTGGTCCAACTGCTCTGTCCAACTAGTTGGACCATGGGTCTTTACTAGGGGCAGTTGTCCAACTTTAAAAATAGTTGGACCACACCACCTTTTGTGAGTGAGCTCGTTTATCTGTATTATTATTACATCACAGCTCGTTTAGAGTCCGATTCAACAAATACTTCCTTTGCCGTTATGTTGGCAGCCAGTAGCGTAACTATACCGTTCGGGGCCCGTGGCAATTCATGAGATGAGAGCAAACAAAAAAAAACAAAATATCCTGTTACAATCAAACGAGTGCGTAGTAGACTAGTAGTGCAGTCTTTCTAGGTGGTCGCCCATTTTTTGACAGAAGAGTAGTCAGTCGCGTAACGCCAGAACGGACAATAAGACAATAAAACATTCAGCCTTATGCGTTAGTGGCATTAGTGTAGCGAGTTGACAACCGACTAACGAAGTCACGCCTATAGATGTAAGGCCGGTTTAAAACCTATTAAACCAACCCGTATAAAACGAAAAAAACCGTTTAAAACCGAAATAAACCATTTTTTTCGATTTAAAACGGTTGGTGTTGATGACTATGTTTTTCTTAATTATAACTACCTACATTTTCTTGATTTTACCGAGCTAAGGATATGACGGAGTACCTATAGATGTGAAACAACCGATGCCATTTTGAACCCCAAATAAATCGTTTTAAACGGTTGAAAACTCGCCTACAAAAATAAAAGAACTGTGTTTTAGGCAGCAATGTATACCACTTCTTATTCTTCACCACTCCTTAATGTTTTGGGCATGATTCTAACACGGAAACCTTACAAATCTTAAAAACAAATCCGCAGAATCGTCTTACCATAATTATCTACTATTTTGACAGACATGGGCACAAAACACATATACTCCTAGCGGAAGACAGGGGAGCCAACATTATAACATAGGAACAATTTGTTGAAATGCACTTTAATCGGTAGGTATTTATTTCTCTTTTTTTTCGGGCGCTTGGGGTACGACAACTGATATAAAGTCGGGCGGATAAAAGGTTAAATGCATTACTAATATCAAATAAAAATGGCGGCCGGCGGGATACGACGTGAATTCGAATAACCTATAAGTTTTTTTTAAATGGCACAGCTAGTGAAACGCGCGTGCATGATGTAGGTACAATGTTCTTTTTTTGAAAAGGAGTTGCATAATGAAATTAATTACAATATTATAAAATTATTATTAATCTTTATTCACACAGACTACAATGGTCTATTAGATATTATAGTGTTAGTAACAAAATAGCTTAACCTATGTTAGTACTTAATAACTAAAACAGAACGGGTCCGGTTTGTAATCGCCCACACTAGCGGGCTATCTGCCCGGGCGGCTATTGCTTGCAGGATAGTGTTGGGACTGCCACGCAGCCTCCGGAGAAGCGAGGCAGATTTCTTACGCCACAGTGCATCAAATCCGTCAGTGCGTGCGTCTGCAAACATTGAATCTAAATCAATCTGAATTCCTAATTCGGAAACCGAATCAAGAAACCGGACGTATGGCCGGCAGCATGGGTGTAGATAAAATTTTAAAATATATTATAAATTATTTATTTATTTTACCATTTATGTACACACATATATAAACAGACAAGAAAAAACAGAACAGAAAAATAGGTACAAAGGTGATGCTTATTTCATCAGAAATCCAAAAAAATTACTTAAGGTGAATGGGTAGTTGTAGCCCGCGAAATTCAATTTTTCTTACGTTTTTTGCAATTTTCAGGTCAGTGTCAGGTTGTATCTTGATGAAAATTTGATTCGCGACTATAACAGGTACGTATTCACAGAATTATAATCATCAGAATCATTAATACATCTGTTTAAGTTAGATTTCTACCACCAACACTTTTCCATACGAGATTTGTTCTTAACGGTAGAAATCTAACTTAGAAAGATGTATTAATGATTCTAATTATTATAATTCTGTAAATACGTACCTGTTATTGTCGCGAATCATATTTTGATCAAGATACAACCTGACACTGACCTGAAAATTGCAAAAAACGTAAGAAAAATTGAATTTCGCGGGCTACAACTACACATTCGCCTTAATTTCAAATCTTTAAGTAGGTAGGTATTGCAGTTATCAAATGTTAGGTCGACGTATAGTAACAGAGACCCAAATGATTTTAATGACTTACTAAGCTATTGTTAATCAAGTTTAAAATTAAATGTAAATGTAAAATGTCAATGTTCCTTATTTATTTTATTTTGACTTGACATTTGCACAACCACAAGGTTGAATATACATAGTGTAACAAACTATAGAGGTATGAGGAATAGGGTGTAAAGTTCACTCATACTCTATAGAAAAGGGAGGATCCTCCAACCAGACGGGTGTTGTGTCTGGCGGGCAACTGCCCAATGAGTCATGTCGGGCTGTTGTATATATGCTAGTTGCGTGGTAAACTCTGCTTGCGCGATGCAGGATTTGCGTGACGTCAGTATGACGCGTTGTTCGCATGTGGCGTTGTAGATACCGCTATATCACTCCCCCCGGAGACCGGAGCTCGATAGTGGGCTGAGTCTTGTATCTTGCGATGCTTGCCAGGCTAGCTGAGGTTCCAGTGAGTCGGAACCGTTTGCCGCATAGTTCACGGTGAGTCGGAACTGTCTGCGAAGATGTCCCCAGTGAGCCGAGGGTGGCACTGCGTTATGCTCCAGTGCGTCGGATGTAGTACAGCGCCGGGTTGAGGCTGACTGCTGGCGTCGACCAGGAGAGAAGGGCTCTGCTTGTAGACCGGCCGAAAGTGCAGTGTGCTGTGCCGAGGTTGCTGATGAGGCTCAGGGTGATGACGTGGTAAACTCTACTTGCTCGATGCAGGATTTGCGTGACGTCAGTATGACGCGTTGTTCGCATGTGGCGTTGTAGACACCGCTACAAACTGTATAACTACTTATGTACTATCACAGTCAGAAGTCGACTTGCAATCTCACAAAACTATGGCATAAGACTATTAGTTGTACTTATGACCTTCTTCTTTAAGAACGTTTGACAACACTACACATTGGCAACTTTTTGCCCGCTTATGATTGTTATTACAAATTTCAATAGGTTAAGTGAGTGTTACGGTGGCCAAAGTGGTTAGCACTGTGCCTCGCATGGCGAACGTTCGGGTTCGAGTCTCACATCAAACATTAAAAATATTTTTAAGTATTACATGTGAAATAAGAATGCAGAGTTGCTAACAAATATTTTAAAATATTCCACAACTAAACGAAGATTCTTTCGTTTTACAATTATTTTCAATATTAGCGTCGTTATTAAAATATGAGGGTAGATTTGAAACAAAGTTCATTTTGTAAATCTACCCTCATATTTTAACTACTTTACTAGTTTACATAAATTATTCCACTATTCGCTGTTGTTGGTTGGTGAACATAGTAAAGGAATTCTTTTGTATAAAAAATATTACAATGTTACTATATCAAAATTTGTTTCATTTATTATCATATTATAATAATAAATTACCTTTATTATAATATCTATTTGTTCAAAGTAATTTAATAAAATAAATTACTAAAACATACAAATAATAATAATTATATACAACATTTAAAAAAACTGGCCCAACTAGGATTCGAACCCGCATCTATCCCGATCACATTAGCGAGTGCAGCAGCCTCATCACTGATCTAGTTAATGTTAACTTATATTCAACTGTTGAAATTTTGCATTGCTATTAAAAAAATAATCAGACTGCGATAAAAAACAAGTTACTGATATGGTCATCCTTGTCTAGCATTGACCACATCTATGACTACTCGTAGCGCGATGCTACACGACGTTAATTTGTTAGCGTTGGAACATGACTCACACGGATAAAAATATGCGTATGTGTGTATAGGCGCCGCAGCTCGTATAGCGCAGGTGATAATGGTCATTGCGGTGTAAGTGGACTTCTGGCTGTGATAGTACCTACATCCTATATTCTAGCTAATAAAGATATCATTCATTCATTCATATGAATTTCCCCGTGGCTTATTGATCGGGGATGATAAGCCTACATTTTAATAAATGTTATGACCAGCCAGTGTTACGCGGCCTCTATAATTATGTATCTACCACCATTTTTTTAGCGGCGACATTCGACAGCAGTGACAACAGTGACACGGACGAAGAAGAAGAGGAGACTGGCACTGCCACCACCGTCGTCACCGCCGGGGTCGTAGCCAGCGACACCACCCCCCCTGACGGTGACAGAAGAGGCTCCACAAACAATACCAGAGAGACTGCCGCCGGCCCCGACGCCGCGCCTGTGACTGACGAGCACCTCGCCGGCCGCGCGGGCGGCAGCACAGACACCCCCCGTATGCCCGACGGCGACACCAACACGCGCGGAGTGCAGACCGAACAGAACGGCAACGGGATCTACGTGCTACAAGCTAATAGAGATCAGGTAGCACATTTAAATCAAGTCATGTTAAGCGTTTACATAAATGAAGCCATTTTATATATCCCTCAGTTCAATTGGTTTTTTCTGTGGGAGAAAAAGAGAATTGGGTCATTAGGAAAGGTCAACAGCAGCACCCAGGCTTATTATAATAATATCCTCTTGACCGAACTTCGGTCACGGCGGCCAAGCCCATCGGAGAATAGCCAAGTACGCGCTGAGTGTACCCAAACATGTTACCTACATGCGTGCACTCGCTACACTTGCGAACTCTGGGCTTCTTACTGAGAAATTCAAATAGAAAAAAACTTTTTTACAAAAAAACAACCGACTTCAAAAAAAAACACTACAAAGTGATAAATAACTTTAATTTCGGAACTCGATTTCAAAAAAAGAAAATGCAGAACCAAGGACACCGACGAAAAGTTTTTATTTTTCACTTTTTAGTCTGTTGTACCTACCCCACACAAATTCAATTAACACTAGTGCACTGAAGAATTGAAGACACCTTAGAGAATTATCAAAATTCGCATAGAAATGCCGGAGATGCAGTACATTGTATATAACTTCGTACATAAGAATGTATTATGTATATAATGTATATACCTAATGTATTATATGTATACTTAAATATACTAAAACGTTCCTGAAAGTATGTAGGTCCATTAGTGAAAGAATTATCAAAATTGGTTCATTTGTTTTTGAGAAAATCGCGGATATACAAACATACATACATACGGGTCGAATACAGAGCCTCCCTTTTTGAAGTCGGTTAAAAACCCAACAACACCTTGGTCGCGGGAGTCGCGGGGCATCAGACGAAGGTGCTCACGCTCCGCAGCCGTGTGACGTGCAGCCGTGTGACGTGCAGCCGTGTGACGTGCAGCCTGCCCACAGGGCCGCCCCTTCGGGCTGCCGGCGCGCCTGCACGTAGCGGCGCTGGCGCGGCGGCGCGCGCGCGTGCTGGGCGCGCGCTCCGACCGCTACCTGTACACGCTCTACACCGTGGCGCTGTTCTACTCGCTGCCCGTGCTGCAGTTCGTCGCCGGCTACCAGATCGTGAGTACCGCTGCGAAGATAATACGTTACTATTTGAAGCCGGCCGGCGATGCTCAATAGATTGTCTCAGGTGCTGAACGCGACGGGCTCGCTGGACGCGTGCTACTACAACTTCCTGTGCGCGCACCCGTGGGGAGGCGTCTCGGACTTTAACCACGTGTTCTCCAACGCCGGCTACCTGCTGCTGGGCGCGCTGTTCATGCTGCAGGTGCGCCGCCGCAAGATGCGTCGGAAGAGGAAGCCCAGGGACGAAGTACGTATGCAACGTTACACCGACTGAGTGGCAGCAGCATTCAGGCAGTACATTTGTGTCCTCCCGCAGGAGTACGGCATCCCGGCGCACTACGGGCTGCTGTCGTCGCTCGGCGCCGCCATGATGATGGTGGCGCTGCTGTCGGCCACGTACCACGTGTGCCCCAACGCTCTCAACTTCCAGTTCGGTACGTACGGGTCGCAACCTACTCACGTACCACGTGTGCCCCAACGCTCTCAACTTCCAGTTCGGTACGTACGGGTCGCAACCTACTCACGTACCACGTGTGCCCCAACGCTCTCAACTTCCAGTTCGGTACGTACGGGTCGCAACCTACTCACGTACCACGTGTGCCCCAACGCTCTCAACTTCCAGTTCGGTACGTACGGGTCGTAACCTACTCACGTACCACGTGTGCCCCAACGCTCTCAACTTCCAGTTCGGTACGTACGGGTCGTAACCTACTCACGTACCACGTGTGCCCCAACGCTCTCAACTTCCAGTTCGGTACGTACGGGTCGCAACCTACTCACGTACCACGTGTGCCCCAACGCTCTCAACTTCCAGTTCGGTACGTACGGGTCGCAACCTACTCACGTACCACGTGTGCCCCAACGCTCTCAACTTCCAGTTCGGTACGTACGGGTCGTAACCTACTCACGTACCACGTGTGCCCCAACGCTCTCAACTTCCAGTTCGGTACGTACGGGTCGTAACCTACTCACGTACCACGTGTGCCCCAACGCTCTCAACTTCCAGTTCGGTACGTACGGGTCGTAACCTACTCACGTACCACGTGTGCCCCAACGCTCTCAACTTCCAGTTCGGTACGTACGGGTCGCAACCTACTCACGTACCACGTGTGCCCCAACGCTCTCAACTTCCAGTTCGGTACGTACGGGTCGTAACCTACTCACGGTAATGATGACGACCTCATGGATTGTGTTTATCGTAGTGTTCAACACCTCATAGAACACTTAACATACTATCTACATCATTAGGTACTGTTCGCAAATTGTTAAAACCAGTCATGTTCGTATTATGCATTATTTTCTAAAATCTAAAATAGTTTCACATTCAAAAGTTGGATAACTTTGATGTATCTTACACAGGGCAGAGTTCTCATGCAGTTCTCGGCGCCATAGTCGGTTGAGAAGCTCTTGCAATGAAAACCTGATTTCAGTTAACAGATATGGACCTACCTAATCCGGTATTATCTGGGGGCACGGCAGTGCCCCCGCCAAGTCGAGCAAAAAGCGGCACGGCCGTACCATCCTTTTCTCGAAACAGTTCAGGCCATTTTCGATCCACCTATAACTTCGTTGTGGATAAAACTAGAAGCCTGAACTTTCAGTAACCAAGCAGGCATTGTATAAACACGGCATATTTCAAATTTCATTCAATTTGAACCAGTAGTTTAAGAATTATAACTAGTCAAAGTTCTTAATTTTGTCACTCACTCACTCACTTTCTCACTGACTGACTGACCGATCATCAAAACTCTAAGGCATTTATAGCAAACATAGGAGCTTCAAATTTAGAATACAATAATGTTTAGTGTATAAATCAAGGAAAAACTAAAATATTTTGCAATTTCGGTCCACTTTTCTAGATACACCAACTGCATAAATAACTTTGTAATCCCATATAAATATATAGGATTACAAAGCTACATTTGCAGTTAATGAATCAATGTACCTGTATATGTATAATATAATGGAATAATAGGTGTAGATAGGTACCTACCCCTAGATATAATTATGTTCAAAGGTAACTTGTAAAATGGTCAACGGATTATGTTCAAAGGTAAATTGTAAAAATGGTCAATCAACGCGACGGAATGAAAAAAATGGGACATGTCTTATGAAGTTGTACCAAAATTCCGCAAAGTATTAAGTAGACTAAATTGTCCAAAATTGCCATGAAAGAAAGAACACTAATAATCATAACCGCGGCCGGCGGAGGTGGCTTGCGCGCGCCGCGGCTTCCACGCTTCTCGTCCGTCACTGATGTGCGGCCACTTTCTTCCAGGCGACCTATGGGTCTAACTGCGATATCGCAAGCTCACAAAACAGAGAGTGGGATTTAAGAAAATTCGTTGTCGGTATTCAAGTAATAACTTAAGACAGTAATAACTTAAGTAAGACAGTAGGGACTGAATAAATTAACCGACTTGGTATTACATGGATCTCACAACTTTTTACGGTAGAAGAACTGAGTTGCGAGACTTGGTTTTTTTTACACTTGTTATGTTTTTAATGGCATTTTGTTTACTACAAGCCGTGTGCCATGCGCCATGCGCAGCCGTGCGTGCGGTGCGTGCGGTGCGTGCGGTGCGTGCAGTGCATGCCCGACAGCCCGGCGGAATTTGTTGATGTTGCCAAAAATGACGATTTCCCGTACAAACTTGGATTTTTTTTTAAATTCCTCCAAAAAAATCATCCTCCGTTGTTAATTAACCTTTTGAACGCCAGAGTATAAACGTATCGCCGTACCCCTGACGCCAGGCCACTTTAACAACACAACAACACACACACACACTTCTCGATATTGGTGGTTTATTTATATTAGTTTCATGCAATACAATATAGACGGAAGCTTAAACTTTTTAACCGACGAAAAAATGGAGGAGGTTATCAATTCGACGCGTTTGTTTTTGTTTTTTTTTTTTTTATGTATAATCACGCATAACTTTTTACAGAGCAGTTCGATTTTGATAATTCTTTTTTTATTAGAAAGGGTATATCCCGAAGTTGGTCCCATATAAATTTGGAAAAAAAATTCTAACCCTAAGGGTAGGAAAACAGGGATGATTGATTGTTCACTCACTGATTGTAATGTATGACCACGCATAACTTTTTACAAATTACTCCGATTTTGATAATTCTTTTTTTATTTGATAGGGCATACCTCGAAGTTGGTCCCATATAAATTTGGGAAAAAAATTCCTACTCTAAGGGTGGGAAAATAGGGGTGATTTATTGTTCATTCACAGATTTTAATGCTGAGCTGTGTATTACAATTAAAAAATAAAAAGGCCTACCCATGTTGGTAAAGCCTGTTTTTTTTTTTTAAGTATTTTATTATACAGCAAATAATAGTTACCGTAGGATTATATAATAACAATTAATACCTAAAGTAAGGTAGGTAGCTATTTTAAAAGTAATCAAAAATTAAGCATGTAGTAATTACTAAATTATAGCCACAAAAAATGTTAAAATAAAAACTTTTTAACAAAAAAATTAAACCTCCGAAAAAACTGAAAAGCAAAAAATAATAAACCTTTTTTATTTAACCTTAATAAACAAGTTCTTAAACTAATGTAAGTATACCTAAGTAATTTTGAGTCGGCGCCAAACAATCAATGAACAAAGATCACTAAATGACATTAAATTTAAAGAAAATAACCAAATCAAATTAACAATGCAACGTGAAATCTCCAGCGATAAACATTAACATTCCAAACAAAAAATGCCTTCTCCGCACGGCTACGATATTAATTTGGTTGTTTGGCGAATATGGTGCGACCCGTGCGTCGTGTATTTTGTCATATATTTGTGACGTTGGCGTTCAGGGTAAGATTTCGTTTGTCACATATGTATATGTGACAATGGCGTTGAAAAGGTTAATTGTGATCAAATGAATTTAAGATTTATATTTAAGTAGGTAGATTACGAGCAGTGGTGGCCAAGTGGTAACGGCCGCGACTTAGAAGTTGTAGGTCGTAGATTCGAACCCAGACAGGCGCTTTACTTTGTGTAAATCAGGGTTGTTGCGAACATCAGCATCAGCATCCGCGGAACTTCAGCATCATTTTCAACATCAGCATCAGCATCCGCATTGATCGATGCTGTATGCTGATTATTAATGCTGAAGTTCGAGTCGTGACATGACCGCAGAGGGGGCGGGGCTTATAGCACGTCACGGAAATACCTAGACTATGTAGTGATATTACATATTATGTGCTACCACTAGGTATTTAATTACTAACTAATTATTACTAAACTAGTTACTTAGTTTGATTAATTTAAATTATTGAACCAACCTTTTATTTCAATACCAAGAAAAACTGTGCAACTTTTAGGTATAAATTCATAATGTTCACTGCTTTTTTAAGAAAATAATTAAAATCAGCATCTGCATCAGCATCCGCTGATGTGAAAAAAATATGCATCAGCAACAACCCTGGTGTAAATTATTTCATCACCACTGCTCTCAAAACGGTGAAGGAAAACCATGACACGAACCATGTGACATCTGCCAACCCGCACTGGGCCAGCGTGGTGGATTACGGCCCACTCCCTCTCACCGAGAGGAGGCCTGTGTCCCAGCAGTGGGAACATTATAGGCTGATTATGAGGTCGATTACTTGTAGTTGAAGTTTTCATAAATGAAGTGATGTTGTTGCACAGATACGGCGTTCATGTACGTGCTGGCGGTGCTGAGCATGGTGAAGATCTACCAGTCGCGCCACCCTGATGTCAACGCGCGCGCGCACGCCACCTTCGGTGTGCTCGCCGTGCTCATCGCGCTCGGTAACGCAGCATACCATATGCCTTCATAATGCTCATCGATAACAACGAAAATAAACGAGGAACCACAAGAAACTTTGTTCTCAGTTGCCAGTTATTATTTTAGGGTTACCATTTCTAAAGAAAAGTTCTTTCAAAAAGCTGGACATTTCCGAAAAGTCCGGACATTTTACTTACCTATTTATCTTTCTTTTTTCAGTAATTAATTGAAATTTTTTATTTGCTAAAATTAATCCTTTTATCTCGAGAAGTCCGGACAAATGATAAGCCCCAACAAAGTCCGGACGGGAAGCCAAAAGCAGATCATGGCATGGTACATGTAATAGAAGGTCCCAGGTCACTAGTACTTACTATAAAATAACAAAACCATTATCTGCCTTTGATTTGTCGGCGTGGGCCGGTACGGCGCTGTGAGGTGTGCGTTGTGTCGGCGTGGGCCGGCGCGGCGCTGTGAGGTGTGCGTTGTGTCGGCGTGGGCCGGCACGGCGCTGTGAGGTGTGCGTTGTGTCGGCGTGGGCCGGCACGGCGCTGTGAGGTGTGCGTTGTGTCGGCGTGGGCCGGCGCGGCGCTGTGAGGTGTGCGTTGTGTCGGCGTGGGCCGGCACGGCGCTGTGAGGTGTGCGTTGTGTCGGCGTGGGCCGGCGCGGCGCTGTGAGGTGTGCGTTGTGTCGGCGTGGGCCGGCGCGGCGCTGTGAGGTGTGCGTTGTGTCGGCGTGGGCCGGCACGGCGCTGTGAGGTGTGCGTTGTGTCGGCGTGGGCCGGCACGGCGCTGTGAGGTGTGCGTTGTGTCGGCGTGGGCCGGCGCGGCGCTGTGAGGTGTGCGTTGTGTCGGCGTGGGCCGGCACGGCGCTGTGAGGTGTGCGTTGTGTCGGCGTGGGCCGGCACGGCGCTGTGAGGTGTGCGTTGTGTCGGCGTGGGCCGGCGCGGCGCTGTGAGGTGTGCGTTGTGTCGGCGTGGGCCGGCGCGGCGCTGTGAGGTGTGCGTTGTGTCGGCGTGAGCCGGCGCGGCGCTGTGAGGTGTGCGTTGTGTCGGCGTGGGCCGGCGCGGCGCTGTGAGGTGTGCGTTGTGTCGGCGTGGGCCGGCGCGGCGCTGTGAGGTGTGCGTTGTGTCGGCGTGGGCCGGCGCGGCGCTGTGAGGTGTGCGTTGTGTCGGCGTGGGCCGGCGCGGCGCTGTGAGGTGTGTGTTGTGTGTTGTGTGCAGTGGTGTGGGGCGTGCTGGGCGGCGGGCCGCTGTTCTGGAGCGTGTTCACAGTGCTGCACATCTTCACCTTCCTGCTGCTGTCGCTGCGCATCTACTACGTGGGACAGTTCCGCCTCGGTCAGTAGACACGTTCACATGACCGACTCATATTGCTAATTATATGCTAACCTAACCTAATGCACTACCAAGCTTTGCAGACGAACGACGAGCACAGGGTAGGTACTTATTGTATGTAATAATAACCACAACTAGCTATATTATTATAACAATCATAGAAGGTATTTAATTTATAGGCAACTAGTGATCCGGCAGTCGCCCCTGCTTCGGTGGACGGCTACAGTGTTTACGACCTGACAAAACATGAAGATTTCTTTATTAAAACTAGGTTAAATATTAATGTATTATACAATATGTAACATAATTAACGCAATACCTCATACATCCCAACAAGAGTATTGAGACAATGACCAAAACATTTTTTTTATTGCTAATTGTTATCACAGCTATTATTATAAAGAAAATAGTATTATATTGATCCCAGCATTACTTTATGCATTTAAAATAGAGTCTTAAAGACTTGATATAAGATTTAATTTTCTTTGGCTCAATCGGCGGTCAGTATTTATTTATTTTATTACTTTTAAGAAAACTTACAGCTAATACATTCGAGTGATCAGAGGTAATGTAGAAGAAAGCCAACAACAAACATAATTTTTGAAAAAAAATACTTAGGTAGGTATATCAAAAGTAACTGAAATCGACTCAGTTAATCAATTAGGTATGAACAAAGTACTTTCAGGACTTGCGTTAATTCTGTTACACCTTGCATTGCTTTTATGTTTGAACTATGTGGTTGATTGTTTGCAGCAATATCTACAAGATTTATTGTTTGATCTCGAAGGAAGTACTTACCTACATTTTGTTTTTAGATGAATGTATAAATTAAGTTTTATTAAGTACTCGTATTCCATCTAAGCTAAAAAATCCTGACAAATCAAAGAGCCGGACAAAAGTCTAGAAGTCCGGATATGTATTGACAAATCCGGACGGATGGTAACCCTACCTACTTGAAAACCACATCAAAATTCGTTGCGTACCTCGTTTAGAAGAACAACGTATTCACACAGACAGACACGAAAAGCAACTTCAATTTATAATAATACGTAGGTATAGAAGTTAGGTATCCCTACACAAAGCTAACAGCGCGGGCGCGTGTGCACAGCTGCGCAGAGCCTGCAGGCGGCGGCGCGCGAGCTGGCGGCCACGCCGGCGCGCGCGCTGCGTGTAGGTATAGAAGTTAGGTATCCCTACACAAAGCTAACAGCGCGGGCGCGTGTGCACAGCTGCGCAGAGCCTGCAGGCGGCGGCGCGCGAGCTGGCGGCCACGCCGGCGCACGGTGGGCTGAAAATCGGCTTTCATAGACTTAGGCATTTTATTTTGCAAGTGCCAGTTTTTATGCCGGATATCACTTCTATTAGTTATAACAATATACAAAAATGACACCAGAATGGATTCTGCACAAAAACGAAGGAATTATAATTTTTTTACGAAAATTTTGTATGGAGCTAGTATGAAAAATCGAAATATCTCTAAAACGGCAGGGATAACCGTAATATCCTTATAGGAGGTTATAGTACCTACTAATTATTTATGATTTTTTGACATACGTTACATAATGGTTGTAGATGCCGTTTTTTTTTTAAAAATCGTCAAAATATTTTTATTTATTTTTACATATGAAACTGTTCAAAACGATCCGTGAACTGTGTCAAAGTTAAGAACATCGTTAGGAAGCATGCTTTTTCCCCAAATATTAAGAATATGTGATAAAAAATAGACTGTAAATATATACTTTTATTGATAGGTAATTTAAATAAAACAAAAGTAACAAAAATAATATAATCTAAGTGCTATAAATTCAATTATACAAAATATTTGAAACAATAATCTATGAAATTATTAACTAAACATATTGGTACAATAAACTAACATAACAAATAATTAAATTTTACAAATTTTCTTTACAACTTTCGTTGTCGGACTCCAATTCCGAGTCAGAATCCAGATTGGATATACCTACAAACTCGAACTCAGTTTCCGGAAACTGTATTAGGTCGAGAGTTTCAGCAAAAAAGGTTGTCTTCCTTTTTAACCGACTTCAAAAAAGGAGGAGGTTCTCAATTCGACGGTATGTTTATTGTTTTTTTTTGTATGTTTGTTACGCGATTACTCCGTCAATTGTGGACCTATTTTCAAAATTATTTTTTGTTCGAAAGGAGATACTTCTGAAGTGGTCCCATAGTAACCAAGCCAGGATCTGATGATTGGATCCTGGAGAAATCGAAGGAACTCTTCAAATATTATAGGCACACCTATAGCGATTTGGGTATTTTTTATAGTAATTCGTGCATTTGCTCTCGGAAAGTACCATTTGGTGAAGTGGAACTGATGATGAAGACCACAGATGGACACCGGAACTACTCAATAATATTTAAGTATTTCACGGGTTGCGATTCGATTACTTTAATATGATTACTAAGCAATTTATGCTCGCCACGATGTGAATGGTAATATGGAGCTGATGGTGGACTAGGAGAACTCCACCACCACCAGCACCATCAAATCCCCACTTCGATATCAGCTTTAACTGCTTATTTTCCACATTATCAGAAAGACTTTGAAGAATCCGCTTCACCGTGATGTCAAGTAAAGCTTGAAGTGTAATTCTAGCTGATGAATCCGTAACTGACACTGATTGATTAGGAGGGTAGCATGCAAGCTTAGTTTGTTGCAGTTGATAGTAGGATGGGTAAATATCCTTAGCACCTTCCCGAATGGCAGTCTCTCGCAACGTAATATTTTGCCACTTTGAAAGCTTAAGTGATAGAAGCAATCCAAGTGCTTTCTCTGGTGTAAATATTACTGTTTTCACTGGTTTCTTAATGCTTTCATAGATTTTAATGGCAGCTTCTGGATTTTTGATCATATATATTCGATTACAGATGCGATATCTTCATACCCTTCATCTTTTAAACGTGCCGCAGCTGCATATGCCAATTCAAAGAAATCCTCGCCTATGTGCTCACTAGATCTTCTCTTTTTCTGTTTGCTTCCCAGATCTTTGAATGGTTTTCGGGACCTTTTTGTCATTGTTCCAACAGTCGATGATGTCGAAGGTTCTGGAGAGACTGAGCGTGCTCTTGGTATCTCATCAATAGTTGGTTCTTGATTTATTAAAGTTTGCACGCAACTTGGCCAATCAATATTTGCTTGCAGCCACTCTCCGTACGCATTTCACATTCAACAACAAACAATTTTATTCCCCTATCTTTCAAAAAGAAGCGACAGCATGGGCACTTTGACACTGATATTCAACTATTTGGTATTGTTGGAAATCTTACAAGATCAACAAGATACTACACACCTCTGTCTAGTCCTTCAGGTCTATAGGGGTGATGCTATTTTATGTTAAGAGTTGTTAAAGCTCTGAATTCTTCAACTTAAACACTAAAAAGAACGTTTCATATGTAAAAATAAATAAAAATATTTTGTCGATTTTTTAAAAAAAAACGGCATCTACAACCATTATGTAACTTATGTCAAAAAATCATAAATAATTAGTACTATAACCTCTTATAAGGATATTACGGTTATCCCTGCCGTTTTAGAGATATTTCGATTTTTCATACTAGCTCCATACAAAATTTTCGTAAAAAAATTATAATTCCTTCGTTTTTGTGCAGTATCCATTCTGGTGTCATTTTTGTATATTGTTATAACTAATAGAAGTGATATCCGGCATAAAAACTGGCACTTGCAAAATAAAATGCCTAAGTCTATGAAAGCCGATTTTCAGCCCACCGTGCGGCGCGCGCGCTGCGTGTAGGTATAGAAGTTAGGTATCCCTACACAAAGCTAACAGCGCGGACGCGTGTGCACAGCTGCGCAGAGCCTGCAGGCGGCGGCGCGCAAGCTGGCGGCCACGCCGGCGCGCGCGCTGCGTGTAGGTATAGAAGTTAGGTATCCCTACACAAAGCTAACAGCGCGGGCGCGTGTGCACAGCTGCGCAGAGCCTGCAGGCGGCGGCGCGCGAGCTGGCGGCCACGCCGGCGCGCGCGCTGCGTGTAGGTATAGAAGTTAGGTATCCCTACACAAAGCTAACAGCGCGGGCGCGTGTGCACAGCTGCGCAGAGCCTGCAGGCGGCGGCGCGCGAGCTGGCGGCCACGCCGGCGCGCGCGCTGCGTGTAGGTATAGAAGTTAGGTATCCCTACACAAAGCTAACAGCGCGGGCGCGTGTGCACAGCTGCGCAGAGCCTGCAGGCGGCGGCGCGCGAGCTGGCGGCCACGCCGGCGCGCGCGCTGCGTGTAGGTGTAGAAGTTAGGTATCCCTACACAAAGCTAACAGCGCGGGCGCGTGTGCACAGCTGCGCAGAGCCTGCAGGCGGCGGCGCGCGAGCTGGCGGCCACGCCGGCGCGCGCGCTGCGTGTAGGTATAGAAGTTAGGTATCCCTACACAAAGCTAACAGCGCGGGCGCGTGTGCACAGCTGCGCAGAGCCTGCAGGCGGCGGCGCGCGAGCTGGCGGCCACGCCGGCGCGCGCGCTGCGTGTAGGTATAGAAGTTAGGTATCCCTACACAAAGCTAACAGCGCGGGCGCGTGTGCACAGCTGCGCAGAGCCTGCAGGCGGCGGCGCGCGAGCTGGCGGCCACGCCGGCGCGCGCGCTGCGTGTAGGTATAGAAGTTAGGTATCCCTACACAAAGCTAACAGCGCGGGCGCGTGTGCACAGCTGCGCAGAGCCTGCAGGCGGCGGCGCGCGAGCTGGCGGCCACGCCGGCGCGCGCGCTGCGCCCGATGTACACGGCGCGCCTCGTCATGCTGCTCATCGCCAACGCCGTCAACTGGGGCTTCGCGCTCTACGGGTACGTCTGACACGTCAGGGCGATGTTACTTATATCTATGATGGCTTACTCAGACTTTGAGCTCGGTTATGGTGCTTGATATATTTATTTATTTTCCCTCTTTCATCTGTCATTACAGGGTAATCTATAATATGTGCTATGGGTGTGCTATGGTAACACATTTAAAACATTATATTTGGATAAAATAAAAAAATTGCAAATCAGATTCATGAAACTATTACTTAGTAGATAAAAACACAAAAACGAAGATTTTTTTTTGGAATGTAAAATGCTGCCAGTTCATGAGAGGGTAGTGTTGTCAGTAGTTTAGAACAGTATTGTAGTGAATTTAAAAACAATATTATTCTTTAATATCCTGGGCACCACACTGGGTACTTTTTATCCCCGGAAAAGTATATACAATAAAAAACAAACTTAATTTTGCGGTTAGATCCCTAGACCCGATTACTGTACCAACTGCAAATAATAAGTTTGTCGTATGTTACGTCACCCGCAGTATCTTAAGATACAATATCGCTCGCCATACAATTCAATGGACTATCACGCACGACGAAGATAATAATCTACACTAATATTATAAAGAGTGTAGCGCTTAGGTGGTGTGAGGCAATAATACTCCAGATGTAGGTGCGACGAAAGTATATTAATATTACAAATAAATGAAGAATAGTGGAGCGTATAGCGTGTAGTGTGTAGAGTTACAAAATGTGTACATGTTTTATTGTAAACTTATGGGCACAAGTAGTGAGCTCCTTATAAATGTAAATCGACCAATAGGAGTTCAGCTGAAATGTTTGGTATGTGATTTAGTTTCTAAAGAAATCCGTGCGGGGGCGCGCAGGTCGCCGTCGTGTTATTGTTCGGTCGAGGCGACCGCGTCGACGGCTCAGCGCGGCGGTGGCGAGCGCGGCGGAGCCCTAGAGTCCCGCGCACAGCGGCGGCGGACGGATGTATGTTTATCTATTGCAGGCGCAGCTACAGTACTCCCCCCTTGTATTTTTGTATGTTACGAATAAACGTAAAAACTACTGGACCGATTTCAAAAATTCTTTTGCCGTTAGAAAGCTACATTATCACTGAGTAACATAGGCTATATTTTATTACTAGAAAAAAATAGGTATCCTTAGAAATTCCTACTAAAACCAACCCAAGGTGTAAAAAAATAGCCATAAAATATCTTTCATCGCATGCGCTGCGGAAAATATTGATGATAGAACAAAAAAATGTTCTACAATATTATAGAACATAATTCAATATCTATAAAAAACTTTGCGAGACCATATGTCCAACTATTGTAGTTATGTCACTATAACTACTTTTTTACATTTTAAAATTTTATAGAAATGCCGATCAAAATCAGACCATGTTATCCATACCTTTGTATTAATTCTTATCCAAATAAATTATTTTGTATTCAAGACTGTATCAATACCTGTTGATTACTTTTTGAATTATTGAAATCGGACATTCTATTCAAAAGATATTACGAAATTAAAAATGTCAGTAGAAAAAAAAAATACACGCCGCCGACGACGCGCCGCGCCGCGCCGGTGCGTGTGACTCCACGCAGCCTAGCGCAGCGATAAAATTCTCGTGTCCACAGTGTTTGTAACAAAACTCCTCTAAAACGGCTTGACCGATTCTTATGAAATTTTTTGTGTATATTCAGTAGGTCTAAGAATAGGACGTAAACTATTTTTTATTTTAACTACTACTATTGATCGTGTAGGGTAGGGCCTACCCCTACCCTACACGATCAATAGTAGGAGTAAGGTCGGGGTAGGGTAGGAGTAGGGTAGGGGTACGGTAGGAGTAGGGTCGGGGTAGGGTAGGAGTAGCGGTAGGGTAAGAGTAGGATAGGGGTACGGTAGGAGTAGGGAAGGGGTAGCGTACGAGTAAGATAGGAGAAGAGTAGGGGTAGGATTAGGGTAGGAGTAGGACACCACGCGTACGAAGTCGCGCCGGGCAGCTAGCCTATAATAATATTATAAAGAGGTGAAAGAACAATTTCAGATGTCCATAGTAACTTTGGCTTAATATTAATTTGTCATGGACAGTGAAAATTCTTACGATTTTTTGTGTAGTTTAATGTCAAAAGCTTTTCTGTGATTTCCACTTTTACACTGAACTTCTATGAAAGAAGTTATTCAAACATTTTAAACTGGAGGTTACTGTTGCTCTATCACGCGTCTGATAGCATCTTCTCTTTCTGAACTGTTATTTAAGGCGTTAGACTTTACACGATGCAATGAATGACCGCAACCAATACAAAAATTTCGATGCACAATTGATTCAGTTGGCGCATTGCTACTTGTTGGATTACTTGTTTGTTGAATTAAAAACCAACAGTAATATGACAAACAACGCTGTCATTTGGAATCTAAAACAAACAAAATACGGTTGTGTTGCAAATTAACATTTAGCTTAGTTAGAACAGTTGACATTCTATTAATAAGAATCGTACTTTACCTCAGAAAGTGAAGTCCATTGCCGTAACAATGAACGGACATCGTCAGATTCAACTAAATGCCGTTCCATCCGGAACACATTTATACCACAATTAATACAATGTAGTTGATGGTACATTGTCACAAAATGTGTGGTATGGATATAACACAATAAGTCTATAACGCAAACGCAGATGAATTCGAGAAGGAAACAAACGTGTACGAATTAGAAAAACACCGACAACAACAACAAGATGTTTGAACTGGCGCGCGCAATTTTGACAGAACTGCAAAAGTTTTTTTTTTAAATATTTTAATGGCGAACTGCTGGTTGCCATTACGAGGCGATTAAGGTATCGAATACAGATCAGGAAAATCGATTTCTTGAATTTCGTTCTTATATTCTAAAAATAATAAATGTATTTATAATAAACACGACGAACGTATTATTTAGATAAAAAATAATAATAATAAAAGACAATTATGAGGTGGTAAATAAAAACTAAAGAGTAAATCGCTTTAATTATTTAGAATAATCGATTACAGTGGCAGAACAGGTAACTACCTGACACATTTTTTATTAATAAAAAGAAAAACCTGGAATTCAAGAACATGATTAGTAAAATGATTACTTATTAAAATGATTTTCTTTTCGAACAGTTCTCGAAAAGAAATAAATATTTTTTTAGAAGTTGGAATTTTATATTTAAATTGTTGTAGGTAAAAACTTCGTGTCCGTGTGAATTTAGTTTTAAAAGTTGTGTAAGCCGAAACCTGACATTGTTCGTTTGTTTGTATGTTTGTAGGATATAAGCGAGGATATAGGCTATTTAACATCACGCTGCGGCTCTTCGGAGCCGAGCAGAAAGAAAAAAAAGTCAGAAAGAACGCCAAGCGAAAACTAAGTAATAGCGCGGGCAGGCGATGCAATGCGATGTGTCGGGGGAACCAAACATTCCGCGCGGACGAAGTCGCGGGCAGAAGCTAGTACATACATAATCTTTCGCGTTTCGGAAGTTCAAAAGGGATCGGTCGGATGATAAATGGACCCTCTTCAAAATTGCTCGCAATCGTTGTAATCAGATGATACGCAACGCTAAACGTCGCCATATTCTTGATAACATCACTTCTGCTTCTCCTGCTGGAAATTCCTTGGAACTCTAGGTATCGGCAAATCGCGGCATTCAGACCTTCCTAACGCATTTGGCTTGGACGATCTAAATCAGCATTTCTCCACTGTTCCTACCCTTGATAATCCAACCAAATGTCAAACCCTTGACTACCTTGCTGGTCTGACGCGACCCAATATTACCCCCTTTGCCTTCACCCCAGTCGACCCGGGAGAGATCAAAAAGATTATCCTAAGCTGTCCATAAAATCCAAAGCCGTTGGTTGTGATAACATCAGTCGACACATGATCGTGACAGCGGTTGATCAGCGCCTTCCTGCAATTTCCCATATACACTCCTTTGCAAAAAAAACGGGCACTTTAGATTTTTTTCTCTACTTCAATGAAGAAGAATAATAAAGAAGTTTTATTAATTTGACGATGAATTGGTATGTTATTTGAAGCATCCTAGCATGATTCTTCACGTTCTAAATTTAAATTTTGAAATTAACAAAAGAAAAGTAATGATTAATGTGGATTATTGTAAAATTGCTTTACTACTGGCGCGAATTGTTGAAACGATTTTTTTACTGATTACTAAAACTTTTTGTATATTTTCTGCAAATTAAACAATTTAATCTTTCTTTTTACATTAAATACCACTTTTTGATATGAGTGATAAAGCGATAAGGGCCGGTAAAATTATAGCCCTACTTGAAGAAGGTTGTTCGCAAACTTACGTGTCTCAGCGGCTAAATGTGAGTCGTTCAACTGTCCAGAGGACTTGGCAAAGGTATCAAGAGACCGGCTCGGTCAAAAGAAGACCCAGTTCGGGAAGAAAACGATGCACAGAACCAAGAGATGACCGCTTTTTGGTGAGTCAGGCGTTGCAGAATCGTCAGGCGTCAAGTGTGGACCTGAAGAAGAGCCTTGAAGAAGTAAGAGGAGTAGAAGTTAGCTTGTGGACGGTCAAGAGGAGGCTTTTGGCTGCCAATATCAGGAGTTACCGCCCGGCTCGGGGCCCTAAATTACTCCGTGAGCACCGTGTTGCTCGACTTCAGTTTGCTCGAAACTGTGCTTTATGGACACTGGAGGACTGGAATAAAGTATTGTTTTCTGATGAAGCTAGAATCTCTTTGTGTGGAGAGAACCGACGCCGGCCAGTGCTGCGAAGACCACGGGAACGCTATGCGGTAGTGTGTTTCGAAGAAATCACTCCTTATGGCGGAGGCTCCGTTATGTTTTGGGCAGCAATTTATTTGACGGAGCATACGGAGTCAATTTTCAGAAAAAATGGAACATTAAATGCATACCGGTACATAATGGAAGTCCTAATTCCATATGCACAACCCGCATTGACTGCACTTGGGGAAGATTCCATTTTTATGGACGACAATGCTCGCCCGCACCGTTCTGGCGACGTGGAAGCATACATGCAAGAAGTTGGGATCCGTCGTTTAGATTGGCCAGCTCGAAGTCCTGACCTCAATCCAATTGAGCATGTCTGGGATGTTCTAAAAAGACGGGTTAGATCAGTGCAACCTGCTCCACAAAACATCAGGAAGCTAAAAAGAGTCATTGCAGAAGAGTGGGAACGTATTCCTCAAAACGTTATTAAAAACATCGTGGAAATCATGCCCAGAAGGATTCAAGCTGTGATTTTGGCAAGAGGAGGTCACACACTCTATTAGATTTTTACATTTGTAACTTTATTTAATTTAAAAAAGTAAAAAAATCTTCTTGTCTTTATTGCCGACCACTTCTTATTGTTTGGCCGTGTACATCGGCTTTAAAGAATTCATCGAAAATTAAAAAAAAAAATTGCCAGAATTCACTTCACGTGTATTAATTTACACGATTATTAGTATACCTACAGATTACAGACTACGTCAAAAAAAAAATTTCATTTAATTAACTCAAATCGACCTGAGAACGTAAATTTCCTTAGGTGCCCGTTTTTTTTGCAAAGGAGTGTAGTAAACTTCTCCCTTTACTCTGGTGTTTTCCCTTCCCTGTGGCGGAAAGCCCATGTTCGTCCACTACCTAAAATCCCTAATCCCACTTTCGTCCAATTTCCATCCTTCCCTTTTTATCCAAAGTACTCGAGGCCTGTGTATATAAGCAATTCTCCAACTTCATTCACAAAAACTCCCTCATCAGTCTATTCCAATCCGGGTTCAGGCCCGGGCAAGGTACTGTTTCTGCTCTCCTTAAAGTGACTGACGATATAAGGCGAGAAATGGAAGACACTAAAGTGACGGCTTTAGTGTTGATCGATTTTTCAAATACTTTCAATACCGTCAGTCACGAAGTCCTTTTACCCATCCTCTCCTATCGCATGGTCTCCCACGAGGTTCTGGAATGGTTTTCTTCTTATCTTCGGGGGCGTCAGCAATCAGTTCTCGCTGGTGACTCTAGCTCCAGCTGGTGTGACCTTGAAACTGGCGTCCCTCAAGGCGGCATTTTATCTCCACTTTTGTTCTCTATCTTTATAGATCTCATAACTTCCGAGCTTCAGTGCGCGTATCATCTTTACGCTGACGACTTACAGCTCTACTGTCAGGCAGGTGTTGACAGCTTATCCGGTGCGATCGAGGAGCTAAATCGCGATTTACGAGTTGTCAAAAACTGGTCTGATCGCTTTGGGGTGGCGGTTAACCCAACCAAGTTTCAGGCTAGCATTGTAGGGAGCCCCCATAGCTTGAAGAGGCTGAATGGTTCAACGGTGCCACCGGTTATCTTTGATGGCACAGTGATTCCGTTTAGCTCTGACGTCAAGGATCTGGGTTTGCATATTGACACTTGCCTTGACTGGCTTAAGCAGGTCGCGATTGTGAGCAAGAAGGTCATTGGAACGTTGCGGTCGCTCTATCGGTTGAAAAATATTCTCCCATCCCACATTAAGGCAATGCTTGTACAGTCCCTTGTCTTCCCCATAATTGACTAGGTGATGTGTGCTACTATGACCTGAATGCAGATCTCCTCAATAAACTTGACCGACTTCTTAATAGCTGCATTCGATTCGTTTTCAATCTTCGCAAGTATGATCATGTATCCGCACATCGAGCGCTTTTAAAGTGGTTACCTACCCGGCAGCGCAGAGCGTTGAGGGCTTTGACAACCCTGTTTTCTCTTCTTCACAAACCCACTTCTCCTTCTTATCTGACTTCTCTTTGTCAATATTTATGCTCTGCACACAGCAAGAATCTGCGGTCCGAGAATAATCGTCTTCTTCGTTGTCCTTCTCATCGGTCTGGTTTTATAAAGTCTTCTTTCTTTGTCCAGGCGGTTTTCCTTTGGAATGCGCTCCCTCAGAATATCAGGACGATAACCAATCGGTTCACGTTTAAAGTCAAAGCTCGAGAACACATACCCAAGAAGTTGGCAGATTCGTCTCAGAACTAAGTTGTTGTAGGGTTTCTTATTTATGTCTCATAAATATATATTTTTTAATATATGTCGGATCAGGAGTAGGTTACAGGCGTCTCGTTATCATCAGGCATATTTGATTAATTACTGTGGGCGTACTGTGGGTAGTGTTGGTTATTGCGCAATAGAAAAACCGTTTGTAGTTCAAATCAAATTATAATATCACGAACAAATTAATCACACTAGCAAATCACTCACTGTAGGTACACGACACAACTAGATACACAGTAAAATAATTATGTACAGTAACAAAGTAATTGCGAACAAATCGTAGGATCGATTACTGTTCGTATAGTGACAGAGCCACCCAAGTAAACCGACAGGTTTGTCGGGAGCTAGTGCTCTGTCAAGAGTCGAGTCCGAACACCGACTCACCCTCACTAACTGTCACTGACTGTCTGACTGTCCGTCACTGACTGTTATTGACTGTGTAGCACAAACGAGTGCGCTCAGTTATAAAGGTTTGTCCCCACTACGCACTCGCCCCACAACAACTCTGTCCAATGGCGTACGGAAATACGTCATCGTGTTTACTTGATACAAAATATTAAAATGTGCTAAATCAAATAGATTCACATTATAACTCACATTATAAATCGAATAATACAACAAGAATAATTGTCTTAAATAAACAATCACTATTGTTTCACAAAGTAAATCATTTTAAAATCAAAGTAACAAGTCATCAATTGTTTTGAACAAAACGATCGGTTACAATTATCAAAATAAGTTGCTAAAATCAATTAGCGCGTACACTGAGTACTCAATAAATTATGTTCCGATTTATTAGATACTAATTGATAGTAAAATCTTAATAAGAAAACAAATCATAACAAATTCTGTTGACTATCCCTCAAATTTAATTGACAACCGTCTCCGACACGGCCAGAACTGACGTTCTACACGTCCTCGTGTAATCTTGGGATAAAAAATGTCTAGGTGAATATCGATCGGCCTTTCTGACCAACAAAAGCACAAATCACAAAATAAAAATCCTGAATTAGTCAAATAAAATTATCATCAAAAGCAGTTGCATCGCAACCATTCAAAAATGACCATACTGTTGCAGACAATACATAGCTCAATTAAAGTAGAGACATAGTCTCCCAGCCGAAATCACACCATGGGATTCGACAAGTAATTTGGAGTCAACCAAATCCAGGCGTCAACATAGACAACCAAACAAGAGTCAACATAGACAACTTGTCAATCCAGCTATAGTATGTCAGCAGCAGATGAATCATCATCAGTGTCATCATTGACATCATCATTAACAGTAACTAGACATTCAGGCATTTTTGTACATGGTCATGTGCGTACTTGATTTAACCAGAGCCATATAAACAAAATGTTGATAATCATAGCAAAAATCATCTACCAGAGCCATGTAAACCAACTTTGACTATCTAATCAAAGCGAAAATCATCAACCAGAGCCATGTACCATCGTTGTCCACATTAACAACCATCTTTTTTCACTAAGAGCCTTAGACACCTGGGAACCCACACACGAGTAAACCACTCTAACGCCACGGCTCTCTAGCCAACCAGCAATCACATTGCTGTCACACATCCAGCACATGGATCCGTATGCATCACCCTGTGACTACACACAACTTTACTACGGCCGATAGAGAACCCCTACTCGCGTGGTTCCATTACTTAGGCTTGCTCATCACCACTGTGATCACCATCTACTTTGACTGGTACATGACCTACTGGCATCATTCTTAACTTATCGTTAAACCAGATTAGGCTATAACTAACAACGTAATCATTTTTGCTGTTGGTTACCAGGAAAGCACTCAGTACCAGAGTCAAAACAAAATGAAAACGGCTCACCAGATTCGGTAGACAATAGATCTGCAGCTGGCCCAATGGCACAGACATCCACTCGCTGCCACCGTTTCCTTGGCAGAAGTCGTGAAACTCCCTGCTCGAACAGCACCGTCCTTGATCAGCGACTCCTCGTACAGGAGATCCAAAAAGTGCAGCGCCGGCCGACACTGCCATCTTGCTTGAAGACGTTCTTGTGTGTTAACCTGTAACCGAAAAAATCAACAGCAGTGCCTGTTCCACTCGGCCAATTCTGACCACATGGATAAAAACAATAACAATCATCGATAAAGATTCCTCTAAGCCTTAGTAGTAATTTATCAGAAACTGTATCAAATTAGTAATAGATCACATACTATCATAATATTACGTTGCAAGTAAATGTCGGGTAGACATGTAATAAAATCTCAAGTTGTTGCTCGCTAATCGCAACGACACATGATTTGTTCTGTGCTGAATACACATATTTGACCAATACCAGTTAACGCAACAACATTATAAAGTTGACATTCAAGACCTTCGCACAAATTGAAATGACATTTTATTGTAGGGTTGCCAACCGTACTCTAACATTTTGAACTGGTTTGCCACTTAATTTGGCTGCACAACTCGCTTTTACTAACGAGCATTGAGCATCAGAATCGTTAAAAAAAAACAATACAGCTCACCTTTATTTTCTAAGGTGTCCGAGGGTAGGTGTAAGACGCAAACATCCAATTGCCATTGCTGCTTCCAGCACATGCTCCACCATCCGCTTGCACTGCAACTGCTCGTGCACTGGGCCATGATATGCCCTGGAATCGCTCACTAGCAGCACACGAAGGGCTTCGCTGACGGCTTGCGTGGCTGCTTGGGTCGATTCAGTCACTCCACGTCACTGGTAGCTCCACGCCACGTCCTTGATTTGCTATTTACGATAGCCACGTTGATGCTGCTCCTTTGCGCACCTTACTGATGGCCACTACTCGTTGACCACCTGGCAGTGAATTTTCAACAAAACAAATCACCTGTTGTGCACCGTTATGTTTGCGCAAGAGACGCGTTACTAGGCAAACGTATTTCTGCATACAGCCTATGCCGAAAACAACATGCACCATGATCGCGCATCCGTATCTGCTTTGTCTGGGTCGAACTTGGATAGATCCACACGATTATTTAATAAGCGTTCACATGTTTACACTTTGTTTTTCAAATGTCAACGGTTACTTTCACTTTTAGCGTTCTCATTTTGCGCATGAACCAACACGAATTATATCCCACTTCTGATGTCGGATCAGGAGTAGGTTACAGGCGTCTCGTTATCATCAGGCATATTTGATTAATTACTGTGGGCGTACTGTGGGTAGTGTTGGTTATTGCGCAATAGAAAAACCGTTTGTAGTTCAAATCAAATTATAATATCACGAACAAATTAATCACACTAGCAAATCACTCACTGTAGGTACACGACACAACTAGATACACAGTAAAATAATTATGTACAGTAACAAAGTAATTGCGAACAAATCGTAGGATCGATTACTGTTCGTATAGTGACAGAGCCACCCAAGTAAACCGACAGGTTTGTCGGGAGCTAGTGCTCTGTCAAGAGTCGAGTCCGAACACCGACTCACCCTCACTAACTGTCACTGACTGTCTGACTGTCCGTCACTGACTGTTATTGACTGTGTAGCACAAACGAGTGCGCTCAGTTATAAAGGTTTGTCCCCACTACGCACTCGCCCCACAACAACTCTGTCCAATGGCGTACGGACATACGTCATCGTGTTTACTTGATACAAAATATTAAAATGTGCTAAATCAAATAGATTCACATTATAACTCACATTATAAATCGAATAATACAACAAGAATAATTGTCTTAAATAAACAATCACTATTGTTTCACAAAGTAAATCATTTTAAAATCAAAGTAACAAGTCATCAATTGTTTTGAACAAAACGATCGGTTACAATTATCAAAATAAGTTGCTAAAATCAATTAGCGCGTACACTGAGTACTCAATAAATTATGTTCCGATTTATTAGATACTAATTGATAGTAAAATCTTAATAAGAAAACAAATCATAACAAATTCTGTTGACTATCCCTCAAATTTAATTGACAACCGTCTCCGACATATATATATTGTTGTACATATGTATGTATATATGTATTTATTCTTATATATTAGCTATAAATATTGTTTTTTCTTTCTGTTATTGCACCTACTGTGTATTGTCTCTGCATCATCCTAAGGTAGACTGGTAGAAAATGCCCAAGGCATTAAGTCCGCCTTTGTACAGTTTTTACTTGTGCATATAGTTTTAATAAATAAATAATAAAATAATCTTGTAAAAAATTATTTCTGTGAATAAACACTTTTTAATTATTATTTTTTTCATATTAATACGAACTGGCTACAGTTTAGTTTCTTTATTCTTAGGATTGTAGGTACCTAATCCACACTAAGAATAAAGCTATAATATCGAACAAAAAACATTAGGTAATTTGATTGGCTCATCTGTGATTGGCAGCAATATTGAGGGGTCGATGAGGTCGATCCGTCGAATGTCCGGCTGGTGTCTGTACCAGGCAGTAAGAGTTGTCCCTGTGGCAGGTTGTTCACGCAGAGCGCGGACTTCGCGGGGCACCTGCTGTCTGTGCTCCTATGCAACACGCTGCTGTACATGGTGTTCTACCTGAGCATGAAGCTGCTGCACGGCGAGCGCCCGCGCTGGTACGCGTGGCTGTACCTCGTCGGCGCCACGGCCGCCTGGGTGCCCGGCCTTTACTTCTTCGTCTCCGGCAGTACCGACTGGTACGTATTCCGTACCCTTACCTACCAATTCACCAGACATTTTAAAAAATAACAACACGTAAAACATTTGCGATAGGTAAGCTAACTATTCACTAGGTAATCGAGTCCCTCTCCCGGGCTCTTCGCCTTCCAAGCGAGTACCGCGCGGCTTGTCAAACAACGAGCGGTCGCCCCGGCCGGCCCTACCGCCCGGCCACGTCTTTTGGCTTAGTGGGAAGCGGCGCGGTTTCTTTTGTCTTGCGTTGACGCTGCGAGCGGTGCGTCGTGGCATGGTTCATACACTTTGGTATATTTGTTTTTACCGCTCGCCGCCGCGCGCTATGCTGCCGCTGATAGCGGCGTGTCCGTGGCCAGGCCGTTAGGGCCCCACCCGTCGCGTCGGCTCGGAGGCTCCCATGCGGATGCGAGGTCCCGTGTGGCGTGGCGCCCCAGAAGCTAACTATACCCGTGGAGAGATTAGTTTTCGTATTTGACGGCGTCTGAGGCTGGCAAGGTTAAGTCGCTAGATCAAGCCGCGATAGATGGGTCGCTCGATGAAGTTTGCACAAAGGAAGACCGAAGGTACAGCGTCGACCACGCCTGTCTCGTTTTCAAGTTTCAATCCCAATATAGCCAATGACTCATGTAAATCTACCTACATAACAATTGGGTAGAAATATTGTAGGTACCCACTTAGGGTCCGTTCCACGAAAGACACAGAGCATAATAATATGTAACCTTTGAAAGAAGTGCCGCAGGCGCGGCGCTACAGGCATGCGACGGTTTTTCTTTTTCAAAATGGCATCTCGCAGTTCGACCTATGAGGTTGTCGTCTGCTTTTATTAAGGGCTTGCAGGCATGCGACAAAGACATAAATCTATATTTACACATATGTTTATCTCAACGTCATAGGTATTACATACACTGGTTAATAAACAGCACCATTGGCGTATATGGGGGGGGGGGGGTGGGCACGGCCTACCCTAGAATGGTCAGGCCCTAGAATCAAATAAATAATCTACCACCAAGACCTACACAAACTTATTATTAACTACATAATACATTCCTTTTAGTTACTTTTGAAATCACAAAAATAATAGAATCTATTAATAAGCAACGAAATAAGCTAGAGTATTATTATGATTGCTGATTAGACGGCCCGGGAGCTAACGCATCGGCAATCGGCCATACAGGCCACGGCAGGGGTTGCGCAGGTCGTTGGAAGGATCCGGCGTCTGGGCCACGCACAACGGACCAAATGGGAGTCTAAGTGCGGAAAAGGGAGCCCCATCATCATCATCCGGCGTCTAGGTCTCGAGGTGGCTTTGCACAAATCTGAGGTCCTCTGTTTCCATGGGCCTCGGAACAAGCCACCACGCGATTTACACATAGCGGTAGGAGGCGCCCGCATCGGTGTCGAGTCGACGGTGAAGTACCTAGGACTTGTCCTCGACAGCCGGTGGGACTTCGGACCGCACATTCAGCGGCTGGTCCCCAGGTTGATGAGCTGCAACGCTCATCAAAACTGCTACCTAATTTGGGGGGGCCCAACTGGTCTAGACAAAATCAAACTGGTTGCTAATTTAATTGTAATTTTTTCTTATTCTTTTTTACATTCATTACTCACACCCAGACTTATTACTTGTATTTTTTTATTTTTTATTAAAATCGTTTTGCTTGTAGGTACTATGTTTGTAAATATGTGAGCACCATGTATCTATCAGATAATTAATTTATATGTCATGGTTTCGTTTTTAATTCTTTTACCTATTGTGGTATAGTAATTTTATTTTAGGTGCATCGTCCTCACATGTTATTATATAATTAATGTACCCATGCAAAATATTGCACCTAAAACATTTTAAAAGAGTAACGGTGGAGTTTCTTGCCCGTTCTTCTCCATACGAAAACTACCTTTTGGAATGGGCGACTAGAATCAATTCTATTTTAAGATAATTTTTGACGTTCAAAAGTGCCTTTTATGTGCCTATTTGAAATAAATGCTTTGACTTTGACTTTGCCTCCTGCCGGAGACTGTACGTGGCGATTGTGAAATCCATGGCCCTGTATGGGGCGCCCGTGTGGGCGGACACTCTGACGGCCCGCAACTTTGCAATATTGCGAAGGCCGCAAAGGGCGATGGCTGTTAGGGTGATAAGAGGATACCGTACGATCTCCTACGAGGCAGCAACTCTCCTGGCCGGATCAACGCCCTGGGATCTGGACGCGAAAATCCATGCGTCCCTATATCGCTGGCAGAAGGCGGAGCTTGCTCGTGGTCAGCCTCCGGTTCCTCGGGAATTCGATCCACGAAGGACTGAGCTCCGTCAGATCCTAGTGGCTGAATGGAGGGAGCGACTTGCGCAACCCAGGAGGGGGCTCGCCACAACAGTGGCGATAAGGCCTGTTATAGAAGAATGGCTGGAGAGGCAGCATGGCGCCCTAAGCTTCCGGCTGACGCAAGTGCTTACTAGACACGGATGTTTCGGGAAATACCTGCGTCGCATAGGTCGGGAGCGGCCACCTGCTTGTCATGACTGTGTGGACTGCCACGAGGACACGGCGTTACATACGTTGGAGGAGTACAGCTTGGGCCCAATAGCGCTGTGCCCTCGTCGCGACACTTGGAGCGGGTGATCTGTCATTTACGGCGGTGGTTCAGTCCATGGTCGGAAGCGAAAACGCGTGGGATGCTGTGGCCTCTTTTTGCGAGTTTTTTTTTTTTATAAAAACGTTGCCCCACACTAGGAATTTCTTCTGTATTGTGGGTGCGTTTACAAACATTTAAACTCACATACACAAACAGCCAGACCCGGAACAACTACTTGTAGGTCATACAAATATTTGTTCCGTGCGGGAATCGAACCCGCGTCACGCAGCGCAGCAGTCACTCGCTTAACCACTGCGCCAACCGTGCCGCCATAGTTGATGCATGCAAAGGAGGCGGCGGAGAGAGAGAGCATACCTCTCATTCCACCCGCACCAGAAGAGCAGCTGGGCGTCGAAGGGTGCTTAACGATTTCCGGCCACTATAAGGGGCCTGCGGGCGGCGAAATTGGGGTCGTGTCATCGCTCGAGCAGTCGTGCTCAAAGAAGTGGCACGCAATAGTGGGATTTTAGTCGGTAGGTGTCCGACATCATGGTCGGGAGCAGACGCCGGTGTGTCACAACTGTGCGGCTTGCCCTGAGATACGGTGCAGCACACGTTGGAAGAGTGCCCAGCTTGGGCACGGCTGCGCCGTGACCTCATGGCGGCAATAGGCGGGAGCGATCTCTCGCTCCCGGCTGTCGCTCAATTGATGGTCGAGAGCGGGAGCGCATGGGACGGTGTTGCCTCCTTTTGCGAGGATGTCATGTCTGCAAAGGAGGCGGCCGAGCGGGAGAGAGAAGCCGCATCCTCTCTCCCCTCCCGCAGGAGATGCACCGGGCGCCCGAGTAGGGCGCAAAACGATCTACGACCTCCATGAGAGGTGGCCTGCGGTCGGCGGACTAGGGGCGTCTGTCGTCCGACCAGACAGGCCCGAGTTGCAGGCGCTGCAGTGTTTCACGCACGCCACTCGAGAGTGGGTGCGGCCATTATAGGAATGGGCGCACGGGGAGGTGGGACCCGCTGAGAAACAGCGGGTCGAGGCCTGTCAGGGGAGCGGTGAATGCTTATGCGAATCCCGCACCCCCGGCCATAGGTAGAGGTGGAACAACACCGCGGTGGTTTTAGCCGGTAAGAGTCGCCGATGCCCCTCTGTCACCCCCACGATAGAGGAAGTCCATGAGGATTTTCACAGCGAGAAAAAAAAAAGGTGTCCGACATCATAACCCTCCGTTCTTGCCGGACGGAAGGAAAAAAAAAAACCGGCCAAGTGCGAGTCGGACTCGCCCATGAAGGGTTCCGTAGCAGCAAGTAACATAATATAAAAGTTCTTGTAGTTCGTTGTAACTTTGTGAAAGGTAAATTGCGGTTTTCGATTTATGACGTATTAAAAAAAAAACTACTCACTAGATCTCGTTCAAACCAATTTTCGGTGGACGTTTACATGGTAATGTACATTATATATATTTTTTTAATTTTATCATTCTCTTATTTTAGAAGTTAGAGGGGGGGGGACACACATTTTACCACTTTGGAAGTGTCTCTCGCGCAAACTATTCAGTTCAGAAAAAAATGATATTAGAAACCTCAATATCATTTTTGAAGACCTATCCATAGATACCCCACACGTACAGGTTTGATGAAAAAAAATTTTTGGAGTTTCAGTTGTAAGTATGGGGAACCCCAAAATTTATTGTTTTTTTTTTTTCTATTTTTGTGTGAAAATCTTACTGCGGTTCACAGAATACATCTACTTACCAAGTTTCAACAGCATAGTTCTTATAGTTTCGGAAAAAAGTGGCTGTGACATACGGACGGACGGACAGACAGACAGACAGACAGACAGACATGACGAATCCATAAGGGTTCCGTTTTTTGCCATTTGGCTACGGAACCCTAAAAAAGGTCAGGGGCCAGGCCCCCCTAGAAAGAATCCCTAGATACGCCAATGAACAGCACAATCATAAATAGAGAAAGGTGCGTGAGGTAGGAGGCTTGTTGTAGGAATGTTACTAACTATATCATATCCTACTAATTACTTTCACTTATTGTCGCGGGACTTCGTTCGTGGGACCGACTCCATCTACAAATTCTACAATACGCTGCAGATGCAAGTCATAAGTGTATACACGAGTGTTCCGTTTCTCTGAATATACCTATGTATAGTTATTGTACTTGCTGTTCATGTGAGCTACATACAAAGAGATTTGAGATAAAGTTAAGGTCTTTGGCTACATACCTACTTGAGTAGTTGTGACGAGCGCTATATTGCAGGTCGACGACGCCGGCGCTGTCGCGACACTTGAACCACGAGTGCCGCGTGCTGCAGTTCTACGACTCGCACGACCTGTGGCACATGCTGTCGGCCGTAGCTCTCTACTTCTCCTTCAACGCCATGCTCACGTGGGACGACGGACTCGCCGCCGTCAAACGCACCGAGATCGCTGTGTTTTGATATTCAAACCATTTGCATTATAATCATTATAATAAACTTAGCTATCTAGTTACCTAATTTCTTAATAGTGGTTTTATTTTTACAATAGACCGAGAGGTGACAGGATTTTTCATAACGATCATGGATACGGTTAGATTTACTTTTATGGTTTGTAGAGTAGTCCCCTAATGTGAATGATGTCGGTCTGCCTGCTCTCATTGGTTGCAACTTCGAGTTATAGCGAGGAAGTGCCATTCGAAGACATTTTGGAGCTATTAGATGCTCATTTTTCGCCGAAAAAGATATGAATTTTACGCGGCAACGCAACAAGCGAGTGAGACGCATGCCATTCGCAATGGGCGGCAAGACTGCGCGGCCTCACGAAACACTGCTAATTCACCAGTGTAGAAGAAGCCCTCCGAGACCGCTTTGTAATGGGTAGGTATGTCGGCGGGTCCCGAGGGACAGACGCTTCGCAAAGGATACGGACACTTTGACTCTGGCAAAGGCAGTGGAGTTGGCGCAGAGCATCCGATGTGCGCGGGCAGGCGCCTCCGTGTCACCATCAACATAGCAAGAACATGTAGTGTTCAAGGTGCAGGGTACGAGTACGGCTCCAGGGAAGGAGCCGGTCAAGGAGAAATGTTCCGTGTGCGGTCGAACTAACCATCCGTCATCCCAATAGATCCCCATAGTCGTGTTAGTAGCAAAGATTCTCCTTGAATAGTTCTTTCCATTGATGTAAGTATATGTTATTAGTAGGCACCGTTCCGTGCCCAAGTTGTCACCTTTTTAGGTCATTTACTCCGTACTGACTAACAATTCGCAAAAGTAGTCTTAAAGTCGTAGCAAAGGCTCTGCTTGAAAAGCTCTTTCCATTGGCATATATCTTAACGATATTGGGGAATGCAGCAGGCTTAAGAGGAGGCCAATATTTTAAAACGTCTGTTTAAATATAATGTTTGCAAGACACAGACAGAATTAATGAAAGTTAATTTGTAAACAAGCATACTATAAATTAGAAGATTATATCCAAGATAAGAACGCTTGGAAACATGCTGGTCCTGCTCCATAGGACAATCTAGTCTAGACAAAATCAAACTGGTTGCTAATTTAATTGTAATTTTTTTAAATTAGTTTTTACATTCATTACTCACACCCTGACTTATTACTTGTATTTTTTTTTTTAATAAAAATCGTTTTGCTTGTACCATGTTTGTAAATATGTGAGCACCATGTATCTATCAGATAATTAATTTATATGTCATGCTTTCGTTTTTAATTCTTTTACCTATTGTGGTATAGTAATTTTATTTTAGGTGCATCGTCCTCACATGTTATTATATAATTAATATACCCATGCAAAATATTGTACCTAAAACATTTTAAAAGAGTAACGGTGGAGTTTCTTGCCCATTCTTCTCCATACGAAAACTACCTTTTGGAATGGGCGACTAGAATCAATTCTATTTTAAGATAATTTTTGACGATCAAAAGTGCCTTTTATGTGCCTATTTGAAATAAATGCTTTGACTTTAACTTTGACTTTGAAATCAAATGACGAAATACCAGAATTTCAATTACTCACATTTAAGTAGTAGAGTTCTATAGATCCTTACGTAAGTACCTACTAATCCAAGAGAAGCCGTCAAAATAAGAAATATTCTCCTTGATGAGATCTTTCCATTGGTACATGTAACTTAACGCTATTGGGCTTCAGGGCAGATTCGCCCAATCTCCTTTACTTCAAAAGTAGGTATTCAAAAAATAAGATGGCGGCGTTAGTTCCAATTTTAAACACGCGCTAAAATCACCTAGCGGCTGGGGGCGATAAGGGTGTCATGAGGTAGAAAATACCAGCCTCTCTGACCCCAATTCCAGGCAGGTGGATTTGAATCTCGACTCATGCTGTCAATGTCAATTTTTTACTACTGCATGTGCGGTTGACTCAAGTAGGTACAGTGTGCCCAGTATATTTTGACCATTGGCAATGGGTACATATTTGAATGTCGAACATTAAAATACCTACGTGTAAAATGTCAACGTTCAAAACATCGAAAATAGATAATAGATATATAAATTTTCGAAATTCAAATATGTACCCTTGGCAATACTAACCTACACGCGCGTATCAGAAAGGTGAATGAAAACTTTATGATTGAGTATAATATCAGCTTAATTAGCAAGCTTTGAGTGTGGTTGGTTGGTGTTAATTACTGTGTACGGAGGTTACTAGTTATTTACTGTATGAAGTACCTATGAATATGGTGTGTAAGGAAAGGGTTTTATGAAGAAAAGCACAGAAAGACAAGACTAGGCATTTATTTCAATTGGGCTTGTCAGTTAAATACGTTAATGAGAAAACTAGTTGTCCGTTCTCAAAACTGGGTCATCATGAAGAAGGAAGGACAAGAAAACTTCATGGCAGCTTGTTTTATAAAGTACCGTCAATCGGGGTGAATAGGGATGCAGGGGTGAATCGGGACAAAAGGGATTTTAACATTAAAATAATATAGTTTGTGGCCAAAAAATGACCCTAACGTGTTTACTGTAATTTAATCAACGATTACGTGCCGTTATTGACAACAAACTATATTATTTCAACGTTAAAATCCATTTTAAAGTTTCGTCCCGATTCACCCCTGCATCCCTATTCACCCCGTTTGTAGGTATCAACACATTGTACATTTGGATTATTCCACTTTGCCTCACCGGCCGCCCCACTGATGGGGCAAAGTGGAATGCCTAAAATTTTGCAGTGGAATCTACCCCACTAAATCGAAATAGTGGGGCAGATTCCACTACTTTAAAATCCTGTTGGATTCTGCTCCTCTAGGGTTGGCACCTTAAAATAAACGTACGAACATTTTATTTTTGCAAATTTTTATTTCCTAGTTGTTTCTGGAAGGATACGGGTTGTAAATCGCAAATTAATTACACGATTTGTTACAAGCATATGTTACATGCAGCGTTGGAGTAAGGATGACCAAACCGTCATTTACCTACACAATAGACATGTATTTGGCCATTTGCATTTCTTATCAGTATAGTTCATTTTGAAACCCACCCTATCGGAGGCTCTACAGAGGTCATCGAGCATTGTATGGAGGTACTCGGCATTGATGTTAATGCCAGCCCCTTTTCAGTCCAGAACCTTGAAGACATCCTCCAGTGCAGCAGTGAACAGTTTGGGAGAGATAACGTCTCCCTGTCTTACACCTCTCTGCAGAAGGATAGGTTTCGAGGTCTGATCCTGGAGTCGGACTGACATATTGGCGTTTTCGTATAGACACCTCGATGCAGCATCCACTGCCGCGAAGTATTTCCAACATTCTGTTTCAATTGGATTCGTAACATCATCTATACCTACTAGAATACATGGAAGAATGTTTTTTGGACAATTGAAGCAATAACTGAGGTTCAGATCGTAATAATCATAAAACTGTATTATGCCATACCAAATGTTAATGTGTGATTTTGAATGGTTAAATAGTTAGAATAAATAGCATTTCGTTTTCTATTTACGGGGACAAATCGTACTCAGTTTGTGATTGTAAGCTTCAATAAACTAGTAAAAACAAATCGTATAATGCCTATGATTTTAAAATACTTATAATAAATCTGTAGAAGTGAAAATTCTGTACATTGAAAATATCAATAAAATAAATGGCAGGGGGTGTTACTTGGCCGACACCGAACCCAAAAATGCGATTAAAAATTTTTTTGTCTGTCTGTCTGTTTGTTCAGGCATCACGCAAAAACTACCGGTTCGATTACGATGAAACTTGGTATAATTATTCTTTAATATCCTGGGCACCACACTGGGTACTTTTTGTCCCGGAAAAGTATAAACAATAAAAAACAAACTTAATTTTGCGGTTCGATCCCTAGATCCGATTACTGTACCAACCGCAAATAATAAGTTTGTCGTAGGTTACGTGGAGGGTGGGTTCTTTGTGAAGAGTAGGTATCCACTTAGAAAGTGTTTTTCGAAATTCCAACCCTAAGAGGGTGAATGGAGGGAGGGTGAAATTTCACGCGAACGAAGTCGCGGGCAAAAGCTAGTTTTATTAATAAAAATTTGCAAAAATAAAATGTTTGTACGGTTATTCTAAGGTGCCAACCCTAGTGGGGCAGAATCCAACAAGATTTTAAAGTAGTGGAATCTGCCCCACTATTACGCAAAATGTTAGGCATTCCACTTTGCCCCACCAGTGGGCCGGCTAGTGGGGCACAGTGCATAAACAATTATTTTTATCACATTAATCTCTTGGACCATTTCTCAAAGCTATAACAACTAATCAATGGAAAGAAACAGAACATGAATATTCCGTAATTCGATTTAACACAAAAGCAATATTAAATTATTATATTATAGAACAACACAGTTAACAGCAATAATATCAATTAACTTACGTGAACGGTAGTCCATCTTTCACCACAGTTGAATCCAAGAGAGCCAAAATTGGCGGGCCCACCCTTTATAAAGTTCCCCAATATTACTCAAGTACATCTAACATTCCCGCCATTTTTTAACAATCATACAATTTGACCAAATAACTTTTAATAGTTGACAGTCTCATGGTCGAATGTACATCTATTTTGACAGAACTGTTGTAAAACGTTATAAGGAGGTATTCAATGTATTTTTATAACAATTTATCCAACTAAAATTAGATAGTCTCTTTAAACATAACATTCACTGAGTTTACTACATTTATTATTTATAACTACTTATACATCAAGAAATTCACATAAAATTAAGAAAATATTTTAAATATAATGGTTAATTCTGTTACCCTTACATTTTACGTGAGAAGTAAAATATTAAATAAGTTATTCTATTTATTTAGACTCCGGTTTCGTTCGGAATTCGTTGATTATTTAGTCTAGAAACACTCGACAGTTTAGCAAAAATATGGTACATACTAATTCCATGCAATCCAGGAAGATTGTATTCTTTATAACTCTACATATTCCGACACGCGCTTGCCATGTTATTCTATTTGACAGAATTAGTTTCAGAAGGATTTTTAATGTTCAACAGTCGTCTTTATGTTAGAATATGAAAGTTTTACAAACGTTGGTTGAACAAAATCTCTAATAGAACAAAGAATGAAAGATACGAACGAAACGCATTGAAATGTCAGTGACACAGTGACGTCACGTCAGCGATTGTCGCGTTCTCATTATTTTTATTTCGCAATTTCGAAAATATCTGCATAAATTTATTGTTTTATGTTGTATAAGTGAAATATTTAGCTCGGGCACATATCACTGACATGGATAACCAATACTACTACAAACTAATGGCGAACTATCTATCAAAACGGAACTGTGACGAGTCGTTCATGCGATATTTTTTTGGTAAGAATTCGCTAAAGAAAACACCCGAGGAGTTAGAACGGGCAGACGAGAGGAAAAGAAGACTGCAGCGGGAACGATCACGTCGATATCGAGCGTTAAAGAACGCACGTCGACAACACGAGGGCGGCGGGAGTGGCGGCGGCCGGGACAGCGCGGACGGCGACGCGGCGCGCTCCAAGTCGCGCGCCCTCGCCCTCGAGGAGGACTACAGCGACGGCGACGAGCCGCCCACGCTGTGCGACCTCAGCTACGACGACAAGTGGCGGGAGCGCGCGCCTGCTTCCGACTGCGCGTCTGACGATAACTCGGCGCAGTCGGCGGCCGAGCTCACGGACGCGCCGCTGAGCCTGCGCGAGCTGCTGAGCTCGCCCAACGCCGAGCTGGACTACCCTACCGTGCACAGCCTCATGTTCCACTGGCTGCAGACGTAACACTGTGCTGTTCACACTCCACACTAGAATGCATGCAACAATTTTGGCTCCCACTAACTTTTTTTCGAAATCCTAAATTGTTTCCATTCATGTGCTGCTCTCAGCCCTGTCTTCCATAATAACTAGTTCCGGTACTGAGTTGTCAGTAAGTAGGCAAGCATTGACAAGATTCATATCAAATGCCATGTATTTCTTAGAAACTACTGTGGGTGTGGTAGTCTTACACATATCAAAATGTTGCTGCTTCTATGATATAATTGATCACATGTGTTGACAGAACCGTCCTGCTATGATTTATTGACTAATTAGATAGTAGTTTAATATGTACTTTGACTGTAGATGATAATAATTAATGGTTCAGGGTGGTTTTAGCAAGCTAAGCGATATAGGTACAAGTTTGTAAAAGGGTAAAATGTAAGCTTTCCAATGAGCAAAGGGTGCATTGATGCTTCCATGCTGTTTATTTTCACTACATTCAACACAATACAAGTACAATTGAATCCAGATAGGTTGTAATCATGTTATGTGAATTTGAAATGAATGCACAAGCATTGTTTGAATACAAAACTGTTATGTCAATAGCAGAAGTATCAAACATAGACTGCTGAGAGAATGAGGATTAGCAAGGATGATTGTAGGTGACTTGGCGTTGTTTAATAATAAGAACATATCACTTATTTGCATTTGAAGCCATGCCATTGCACTGAACAAGTGGTAGTCAGTAGTCGTGGTGACAGTATGCGCAGAGATGTGCTATGAACACGCAGGCCAGCGTGTTGTGGGTGCTGTGTTGTGAGCGCAGCACCGGCCAATAGATATGCTATGAACATGCGGGCCAGCATGTTGTGGGTGCTGTGTTGTAAGCACAGTGCTGGCCTATAGATGTGCTATGAACACGCGGGCCAGCGTGTTGTGGGTGCTGTGTTGTGAGCACAGTGCCGGCCAATAGATGTGCTATGAACATGCGGGCCAGCGTGTTGTAGGTGCTGTGTTGTGAGCCCAGCACCGGCCAATAGCTCATAGAGTATTCCACTAGACAATAAGTTGTTGTTAAGTTGCCATATCCTAATATTTAGATACTCAACAATTATACATAATTTTATTATAATTATATGCATAGAAAAGTATAGAGTATTATATACCTATAGTTTGTGATACAAATGAATTTACATTTTGTGTGAAATCTACAATGTTAGGTAAAACAGGTTCATAGAGTAAGTTAGTGCAGCAAGTGGTGTCATGGACTAGCGGTGTTTCCTGACTCCTGCCCCACACTGGGTGCACATGACAGTGCTCCATGTATGTGTGAGACATTGCTAAATACAACATTCCTATAACAAAACTACATAAACAGCCTGTATTTGCTGGCAGTGGTGTGAATGTGAGCTGATGCCAGCAATATGTGGTGCAAACAAGATGATGTGATATGCAGAGGTGTAAGGTGATGTATAAAGTACCACCAAGTCAATATTTTTTAAATATGTAGGTACTTGATTCAAAGTAAGTTATTGGTATTTAAATCTAATCTAATTTTTTTTTATTACACATTTTTTCTAGACCTACAGAAAGAGTTTTTGAAAAGGAATCACTATGGCAGTAAGTTTGGATAAAATACTTTTGATTGTAGTAAATAGGAAGTTTACTCGAATACCCCTCATGATAAACCTAAAATGGATATCTAAATCAAATTCATCTGGCTCCAACAGATAATATGTCTAGCTCTTAAAATATTCATCCTGGAGGTTTACAGGGTGAAGTTTTTTATTCAAGTCTAGCGGACTTTTTATTCTTTATCCTGGAACCGAATCTGAACTTCTATAAAAATATATAATCACATGCAAAGTAACATGTTTAAAAGTCAAAAGAAATTATTATTTTTTAATTTTCCATTTTTTTTATTTGTAGACTCGAAATCTGCGCGTATAAAAAAATTAAAAATTCCGGTAGCTACATTCTGTGGGTGCTTACTGCTATTTCTATTGTCAGTAGTTAATTCTGTCCCATTCCCATCTCAAAAATTCGTTCTGTGGGCTCAGGCGCAAAACGTCTCTTTCGCAAAATGTCCCCTGGTCGTAAAACGTCTCTTTCGCAGAATGTCTCTTTCGTAAAATGTCTCTTTCGCAGAATGTCTCTTTCGCAAAATGTCGCGCCAGGTACACAATGTTTCGGATACACAGTTTCTGAAACATCACGTAAATGTTTCCAGGAACAATGTTTCAGAAACTCTGCCGTCCACACAGTCAGTTGCTTAGGTCATGTCGCCCGAGGGTATTTTTGTAGTCCTTTGTCGAGCAATCCCATAATATTCGTTTTTTCTCAAACAGTTCTATCAATTTAAAGACAGTTTCATCGTCCCACACTACAGACATGTTTATAAACAAATGTTTAGACGCGTCCACACTCGCATGCACCTGTTGCGCAACTGATTTGTTTCTGTGTTCTCCGCCGCAAGTGGGGAGCACCGAAACATACCGATAAACACGTAGTGTTTACAGAAACAAAATTATATGTTTCTGAAACAAAATGATTTGTTTCAGAAACACGTAGATTTTGTTTCTGAAACAGAGTTTATAAACAATTGTTGCTCAGTGAATACGTGGCTTTAAGAATAAAATTTTGATTTTCAAAACAAAAAATCATTTATTAAAATTATAGTGCAATTATGTTAAAATTATTTACTTAAGAATGTATTCCAAATAAAAAAAAAAAATATTTTGATACAGTAAAAAATAATACTTTGGTACAATTTAAAGTTCAATGATGGCAACATTTATAATAATATGTTAAGAGCAGTGGTGGCCCAGTGGTATCGGCCGCGACTTACGAGTTGTAGGTCGTAGGTTCGAACCCAGACAGGCGCTTTACTTTGTGTAAATTATTTCATCACCACTGCTCTTAAAACGGTGAAGGAAAACATCGTGAGGAAACCGGCATGTCCTAGAACCAAAAATTCAAAGACATGTGACATCTACCAACCCGCACTGGGCCCGCGTGGTAGATTACGGCCCACTCCCTCTCACAGAGAGGAGGCCTGTGTCCCAGCAGTGGGAACATTATAGGCTGATGATGATGATGATGATAATAATATGTGAGGGTAGTTAGAAAAAAACTTATAAATGTATGTGTCATTCATTATTGCCGAGCTGTGCCAAAATTTATTTATTTGACATTTTAATATTAAATATATATTTTTTAATCATTTTAAAAATGGTATAAAAATATTTTCATTTGCAATACTTAGTTAATGTTTAGTTACTATTAGTAATAGCTCCTATTATATTATCTGTGGATATGTTTACTAACAGTATTGATTCCTTTGATCTAAATTTTGAATGTGTGTAAAATGTTTGATACCTATTGATATTGTTTTTATTTGGAATACATTCTTAAGTAAATTTAAGTACCAAAATTTTAACATCATAATTGCACTATAATTTTAATAAATGATTTTTTGTTTTGAAAATTAAAATTTTATTCTTAAGTCCCTGGCGCGACATTTTGCGAAAGAGACATTCTGCGAAAGAGACATTCTGCGAAAGAGACATTTTACGAAAGAGACGTTTTGCGCCTGAGCCGTTCTGTGGGTAGACATATGTACAAATATCTAGTTTCGATGCGACTGGTTTAATAACTACTTATTTGCATTTATGATAAATACTCTAGTTAAGGGCTGATTTTTCCATCGCCAGATAACTTTTATTCGAGGAACAAAATTGACTTTTGGCAGTACTTGTATCTTGTATGAAATAACTGACAAAATTTCAAAATGAAAAAAGCAGCCCTAAATCTACTAAATACTCTGGTTTTGAATATTTTGCTCTCTTAAGTGTAATTAACAAAGGAAGTACGCTAAATACTAAAACTATTTTTAAATTGTAGGCACGTGAACAGTTATGGTGTGTACGCTACTGGCCACTTATCAAAATGTTAATTTATTATTAAGGTGCAGTCTGAAAGTTGGCAAGACCGCAAATAGCTATCAAATATTTCGCTGTTTTTTTAGTACATACCTAATATTTTTGAATATTAGCGCAATATTTGAGTTATTTAAATGCGACGTTGCCAACGTTCAGAATTCAACCTTTTATGTAGGGTAGGACCTTAGGAATACATTAAATGTTGTTTCTACGATAGACTAAGTTATTTTGTTTGCTTTGTGTCGCTAGCGCTACTGGTTTCACCGATTTCAGGGTTCTTGAAATTTAATCGTTTGACTGAGGACTGCGGTCGCAACGTATCAATTGTATGAAAAAAAAAAGTGATCAAACGCTTAAATTGAAAAAGCCCTAAGACTCATTATTACACCTTATTGTAAATCCAGTTTTCCTAATTCAGTGGAACTCCAAAGTGCATGGCACACTTACTATTGAAAGACGGTACCTAATGCCTTGTAGTGTTGTAGTGTAGGTGCAAAGTAGTTTGTCATGAGTTCATGATGCCTCAACACATTCAAGTACGATGCGAGTTAGATGAAAAAAAGCAGAGAACCAGTACAACTGTACCTACTGGTTCCCTACACCTAACTAGGTTTTAACAAAAGTAATCAATTGTAACATAGTTATAACAGTGGGCCACGAGCTGTGCATTGCTTGTATCTTGTTGCGGCTCTCAGTGCAGGACTGCAGGGACACCATCAACATATTCGACGCGTACAGCCATATTATTAGTTTAGACTTAGTTTTAAGTGATCAATAGAAGGCACTAATTTGTAACAGAACATTATACACAGTTATAGGCATATGTATACCTACATAAGCTGGTCATACACTGCACTGTCCTCTGGCGCAGGTGCGGTCAGCGACGTAAGTAAGTACACCTGGATTCGATACACTGTTTTTTCAGCATGTCCTACTGTAGTTGCTGGCCGTACCTCAGTAGTGTTTTCAGTTTCGGATTCAATTATGATAGGTATTATCGTTCCAATAGGTGCTTTCGTTCTCAGTTTTGTAAGTCTTAATAAATTATAGTTACGGTACTGGCAGCTTCATTGTTATGGTAAATAGAGATCTGGAAATGGGGCGTATTCTGAACAAACTGAAAAGATTATAATTATATTTTGTTAGTGCAACAAACTTTGTTGCTAAAATATGAACAGTGCTAAATATAGTGCCATTAGTGACGTGGTGTTCAGCATACGACCCTTGCGCCTGCGCGGCGATGCCTTCGACGAAATTTAATATTATGTGAACTATGCGTAGGTACTTTAAGGTAGTGCCATATTAAAAGAGCTTCCTGTCTATTTTTAATTACTAGTCTTTTATTAATCTCATACCTGCCATTGGCGTAACCAACACCAGGGCGCGGTCCAATGAAGATCCCGGCCGGAGCCCTTTTGCGTGTGCTGAGAATGGCCACCGTGTGGTTTTATTTCAATAACGGACGTACGATAGGCTGCAAAAGTGCATGGAAAGTACAGAAACAAAATCGTATGAAGCGAGAAATGACGCCATCTAGCGTAAAACCAGTTAACGACTAACAAAATGTAATTATGCTGTTATTAGATGGCGTTGCTTTGATTTATTTGATAAAATATTTTTGTACAAAAATATTTAGTAACTACCAAATCGAATATTTAATTATTAAAATACCCACTCGTTAGCGTAATAAATATATTCCTATCGGTTTCTTTTATTATTTTTATCATTTAAGCTACGTATGCTGGAAAATGTAATGTAATAATTAGATAAATGCATTAGCCTAGTAACTCCTTGCTCAATCCTACTTAATACGTTTCTTCCTCAATACTTACATTTCGTTAATTAGTCATAGTTGTGAAGAAATCAACGCCATCTAGTTTATATTCGAAAACTTGAACTCAAACGTTCACGGGAAAATAGACACTAAGGTATCCATGCAATTTTGCTGGCCAGTGTACATCATCAAAAAAAAATCTGCTGCTCCGCATATAATTTATGTATTTACGTTCACATATCGCGACAAAATATATGGAGCAGCTCATAATTACTTTCGCGATTCCATACCTACGTCTTCGTTGGTCCCCATGATGATGACTTGAATGACCCCCTTTCGGGTTTTTAGTTTTAGGTATACCTACTTACCAACTTACACCTTAGCAATAAGGGTTTGTTCTTCAGGCGAAGTTGCTGGAAAAAACTAGTATAATTATACAGGTGGTCCAAATAGTGACGGCAATAAAAAAATATATATTCCTCATACCTAAGGGTATCCGAAAATACCCCATGTATGTTCCGCGATTTTTGATAGCTTAGGAGGTATGAATATTTTTTTAATTTTTGGGGAAAATTCTTGGGGGACATCTTTAAAAATTTATAACTTTTTTGACAAGCTTTTTTTATTTATTTTTTTGCGATGGGACTCATGAAATACCCTTTCATGTACCTACTTATAAAAAAAATATCTTCCTAACATTAGTGCAAGATATATTTTTTTTTATCGAAAGTGAGAAATTTACATTTTTACGATTCTTTTTCAGTTTTAAAAATAACAAATGTTTCAGGTTCTACTAGTCAACTTAAACTTTTAATGGTCTACATCTTTTAAACTTAAAACAACTTTTAAAAAGTTGATTAGGAAGATATTATTTTTAAAGTGTATTTCGTCGCAAAAAATAAAAACGAAATAAAAAAAATATTCATCTCTTAAACTATCAAAAATCGCGGAACATACATGGCATGGGGTATTTTCGGATACTTACCCCTAGGTATGAGGAATACCTACTTACTTATATTTTTTTTTATTGACGACACTATTTGGACCATCCTGCATAAGTTCGAAAGAAAAAATAAATTAGGTACCTAATTATATTTGCATGCACTAATTTTAGAACCTGGGCATGCAACTTTTCTTATGAACCTAATAAAAAAAAAAGAAAGATGTTTTCTATTTTAAGTACGGCCTACCTAGGTAAACTTTATTATAATTATGAGTACCTACCTAGGTACCAAGCAAGCAGATTAGTAAACATGCAAACAATCGTTGATAAGGCGCTGTCTCCACGAGCGAGAAAATCGCGGCGATAGTCTCGCCGTGCCATCAAAATTATCGCCGTGTGCTCCATGCCGCGATGACATCGCCGTGTGGAGACACGTTCTAAGAAAGTGTATAGAAATACGTGGCACGAGCACGACGATAATATCGCCGCGATTCTCTCGCTCGTGGAGACGGCCCCTTAGTTAGAATTTATAAAAAAAACAAACTGTACCGACTTCCAAAATTAGTTATTTATCACTAAAAAAATCATCGTGTTAGTTACAAAAAAAAAAAAACTTAAAACCTATAAAAGTGGTACTTTGTCGTCTTTTTTTAAGTCGGTTGTTTTTTTTTTTTAATATTTTCAGTTTTTAATTGTACAGAACGCCATCGCCAGCAGATGAAGCTACCCGAAACTGTCAAATTTTATCAATCAACTTGGAACCTTATGAGTTAGCGATAATGTTGAAAATCTATTAAAAAAAATTGACAGATTGTAGTAGCTTGATGTGCTGGCTACCAGACAGAAATTCAATTAACACTAGTGCATTGAAGAATTGAAGACACCGACTACAAGAATCATCAAAATTCGCTTAGAAATGCCGGAGATGCAGTACATTTATGCAAACTTCGTACATAAAAATAAGTACGTGATGTATTATAATACTAAAACCTACCTGAAGGTATGTAGATCACGTAATAAAAGAATTATCAATATCTGTTCATTAGTTTTTAAGAAAATCGCGGGCATACAAACATAATACATACGGGTCGAATACAGAACCTCCTTTTTTGAAGTTGGTTAAAAATAGAATACATTTTTCAATGACATCGACATACCTATCTGTAAATATTATTTGAAGGTAGTCACAGACGACAGCTTACACCTACGTACCTACCTACGCAATATAGCATGTACACGAATATGGTACATATTCAATGTCAACCGCATTGCTAGTTTGCGTCACCAGGTAGAGGTAGGTACCTACCTATAGGTACATCAGTTAAAAAATTATAATATCAACACGTCCTGTTTCTTTAAAAAGTGTCACTTCGATCGGGGCTTCGGGGCCAACGACCCTGGTCAAACGAAATTGAAATAGTCAATTCAATCAATCAGAACGTGCAGACTCCAGACAGCGCTGTATGACTGGTCCTGTCGCAGGGCTCCGATGCAGGTTACGAGTCGTGCGCGAGCATTCACACCACTTACCCTTTCGTCTCGACTGTGCACTCCGTAATAGCCAAGTATTAGTTATCCATGGAATGTATGCGCCTTATGCACAAAATTAATTTTATTATAATGCTTAACCTTTCGTATGCCGGAACGTAGATCCACGCGAGACACAATGGCTTTTTAATTGTGTCTGTAATTACGGCATTCAACCGGTTAAGGTAGGCATTTTATTTACACATTTAGATTTACAGAAGTAATAAGAGTGAATTCAATATTAGGTTTCCGTTAAATAAAATTTAATACTTAAATAAGTAATCTTAATAAATTAAAACATAGTTAATACAAACATTGATATTGGTTTAAGCATCTCTAGTACCAAGATCCTTTATCACAGCCGTCTTATCAGATTATAATAGGTACCAAGTACCTACCCACCTAACATAGACTCGGAATAATATACATTGTATAATGTTCATTAAGTACCTAGGTACATTAAAATAAAATATCTGACAATAAAACAAAATATTAAAATCAACAATCATGGTTGTGTTGCGTAGTTCTTGATTTACTTATCACCAACTTAAGGTGAATGCGTAGTTGTAGCCCGCGAAATTCAATTTTTCTTACGTTTTTTGCAGTTTTCAGGTCAGTGTCAGGTTGTATCTTGATGAAAATTTGATTCGCGACTATAACAGGTACGTATTCACAGAATTATAATCATCAGAATCATTAATACATCTGTTTAAGTTAGATTTCTACCACCAACACTTTTCCATACGAGATTTGTTCTTAACGGTAGAAATCTAACTTAGAAAGATGTATTAATGATTCTAATTATTATAATTCTGTAAATACGTACCTGTTATTGTCGCGAATCATATTTTGATCAAGATACAACCTGACACTGACCTGAAAATTGCAAAAAACGTAAGAAAAATTGAATTTCGCGGGCTACAACTACCCATTCGCCTTAAGGCATGCATGCTGCGCGGACTGCTGATTAGCTAAACACGCAGTCTCCATAGTGAGGGTAGGCTGTAGGGTTCTGTATGCTTCTGAACACGCAGTCTCCATAGTGAGGGTAGGTCGTAGGGTTCTGTGTGCTTCTGAACACGCAGTCTCCATAGTGAGGGTAGGTCGTAGGGTTCTATGTGCTTCTGAACACGCAGTCTCCATAGTGAGAGTAGGTCGTAGGGTTCTGTGTGCTTCTGAACTCTTAAAACCGTTAAATATACCATTTCCATTCATGCAGGTAGCAATTTATTTAGTTAAGCTCATAATATATGTAATAGGTATCGACCTAGGAGCCTGCGTGACTATATCGCAAGCGTACCGGAAAAGTGCGCGTCCTATGCGCAGTCAGTGGAGCGGAAACCTCGTTGTAAATCAAACAGTAAGGCAACACTCTTACATTTTTTCCAACTGTAAAAGTTAATTAAAAGTATAATGTATGCGGCGCGTGCGGTTCTGTATGGATGAGCAGCTCGCAGGCGGAGCGCGCGGCGCTCGCGCAGTGCCGCCGAGGCCGCGCTCTGCACCGGCCCGACGGCCGGCTCGCGCGCGACCGCCCGCCAGCACGCGGCGTGGGCGACCGGCGGCCGTCCGTCCACCCGTGTTCACCGGACCTACACTCATAGTGCACTAGTGTCGCTTGCTCTCCTTCACACGAATTATGAAAACCTGCACCATGTACAAAATAACTTACGTGACAAGGAAAAAACAGGTAACTTTCTAAAACTAATTGAATAGAATGCATTTTGGAATCCGTAAAGCTGGTTACGGATCAGGGATTACCTCTCCACCACCTCATGACTACTCTAACACATTCCCTTCAGCTACAGAGGAACTTACACAATTCTTCAATGTATTGCTCACTGTTACGGATAGCGGGAACCCCCCGGCGCTCGCGCTCGCCAGCTCGCCGCGACATACTCCCTCGTAGTCGTCGGCGTTCAGGGAATATATCATCGCTCCTCCCAACTGATTTTCTATGATGAATTTCGCTTTCTCCATAACACTTTGTGTGCTTTCATAAGAGACCCATTCCTTGTTACTGTACAAGTAAGGGACCTTAGCGTCCTTGTCCTCTGATATGTTAACATTGCTTGTGTTAGTTACAAATGCACACACATCGGGATAGTTGACAAAACCCAAGGAGCCCAGTGATCCAAACCCAGACGCGGGACTACTCACTTGGTGGTTGTTGACATTGACCAAAGTGAATGTGTGACCATAAGTGGGTATGCCAACTACAATTTTATTACGATCCAGCCCCTTGTCCAAATACATGTGAACCGTGTAGTTGATGTTCAGAGTAGCCAGGTACAGCTGTTCTCTGCTACGCTGATACAGTGGCGAGTTAAAGCCAGTGAAAGGGGTGTATTTAGTATAGTAATGAAAATCATATGTCATGATATTCACAAAGTCAACATACTCATTCAATTGGTCAACATCATAGGAAATATCGACTATTGTCTGTGGCGCTGCTGCAGCGATGGTCAGTAGATAATTTTGCTTTTCCCTAATGTATTCCATGCGGATCTCCCGAAGCAACTGTGAAAAATGTTGTCTTTCTCGACCAGCTACCGCTGCATTGTGTAAGGCTGGAAACTCCCAGTCGAGGTCTATCCCATCCAAAGTATAATTTCTCAATAAATTCTTTATGGATTTTATGAATATTTTTCTTGATTTGTGATCTAATACCATATCTGGAAAGCCATTATCATTTTTGGCTCCTCCAACTGACAGCAGTATTCTAAGGTCAGGGTTGTTATGCTTCAGTTTGACTATTTCACGTAATGTTCTGTACTGGTAGTCTTCTAATGCAATCTCATTTTTCACCACTCGAGCAAAAGCCATATTAATGTGTGTACATAGGTTTGGGTGAATATCAGAGGGCATCAACTGATTAGTAGCATGCTCGCTTGGGAAACTGTAGTAGCAGGAAATAACTTTGGGACGAGCAGCTCGGGATACACCCTCCCTTTGCCTTACCATATCTTTAATCACATCATATTTCATCCGAATTAAATTCACAGGGAGATTGGCATGTTTGTACCACGTGTGGTACAATGAACCACAAGCAGCAGCTGTGATTAATACAACCAGCACACAGCTCGTCACTCTCAACACTGTATCACCACACCTCCAAGTGACTCTTGTTACTTCACTTTTAAGATGGTTATATTCCTCTTCTTCTAATTGGTAATATTTATTATTGCTCTCCTCTTTAACGGTATTATTCGGCATGGTATTGTTTTCTGAAAATGTATAAAGTAATATATTTTGTAGTCAGTGAGTATGAATTTGTATGTTTTAAGTTTAGTCAATTGCATGTCCATGGAGACTGTTTGATTTTCATATTTATTTATTGCATTCCATAACAGCTCCTCTGATGTCTACCTCCTAAAGATTGGTAACAATAGAAAAAGTAATTGTGTCTCATTAGTGACAATTGAGCTAATATTGTAAAGATGATACAAAAGGGTTTAAGCTAGATACAAACATAGACCCAGCAAAAGGACAAAATATAAAAAACAAAATTATAACTGCCTACTACTAATATTTAAAAAATCTAGGTAATTAAATTAATTTAACAATAAAATAAGGGCATAAAAAGTTATAAGATTAGATGATCATTCATCACATCACCATCATTATGTTATCAGTGCCGTTATTTCGTACCAGTAAGTACCACCTATATAAAGGCAGTTTTATTAGCACAAGTGTTTCTTCTATACTGACGTGCGGTTGTATACCTACTGTACTGTAACACCCATAAACATTTAACAGAATAAATATCGTTTCTAAAAACTAATATCGAAGACATGAAATTTACCTTAGTACTGGCAGTATTTACAATAGTAGGTGGTAGATGCAGGTTACAGACAAAACCACAACTCCCAAGTATACAAAATCAGAACCTAAGACGACCCACTGACCGAATTCGTTTCTTTATTTTTCTAATGATTAAGAAACCGCGATTAATTTCCAGTGCAGGCACTACAGGAAGAACAGTGAAAAAAATAAACACTCTTTCAAATAAACAATCAAATAAAAAAAAAACAATAAATCAATCACTATCCTGTCATTTCTGTCAAAAGCATAGACTACAAAAAAACTAGAGAGTCAAGTAGTCAACACTGTGTAAGCGTCAACTTTTTCTTTGCTGTCAACCTGACACTCCCCAAGCGCCCTCTGTCTACGGCTCATGGAATTAGTATGTACTCTGGAACTCTGGACAAGGCGCAGTGATGCTGAATGGGTATATTATCTTCAGAGCCCACTGACCTGTATTATGTTTAATAGAGGTCATTGTCAGAGCGTCAATTCTGTATGATCATTATTATTCCTCGTAATCTTCCCACGTGCCAACCACGTACGGTTGTCAAGCGTGGTAACAGTTTCTACGCCAACTTCACGTTTTTTCGCGCGGTTTCGTTAATTGTGTCATTGAGAATAAGCTAATAGCAGATGTCGTATTGACGTAGTTTTGAAGTAAGTTAAGGAATTTGTGGTTATGACCTACTTCGGAACCACGTTATTTTTTCTCTCTCATTTTTTCCTACATGTTTTGACAAATTTTTGCCATTTGTTTGTCGCCGATATGACTAGATTTTGAATGTTTTAAATTAAAAGAACTGGCATTTAGGTAAATTCAAGTATATACTACTCTAAGATATACTATTATCATACTAATTCCATGGGTAAACTTGACCGTGAGTGGATTATAGTTGTACAAGAATGTTTTCATGCATGGCCAAAATTGGAACTAACTCCGTCATCTACTTTTTTCTCAAAACAAATTCTCAAATGTTTATCAATAATGCCGTATCAACGACATTTAAGCGCTAAAAGATACTTGTACAACACTTTACTAAACATGAAGGCACGTCCTTGCAAGCACCACTGTCAAGTATCACTTGTACAATAAGTCCTTCATGGAAAAGCTGTGCGGGGATGAATTCTCAATAGAGCATTCATTCCCGCACAGCTTTTGCGGTTGACCGGTTGGTTACTGCCGGTTTTGTAGCGGCAGGTTTAGCCGCGGTTTGATGTTTCCACAACACTCATTTGATGTAATAGAGTGCAAGATTTGTTGTAAGGTACCTTATTATAGACGTCACAATTTGTTGGTCAACCAAGTGACGATACCGAAAAATTGCCTTGTGTATAGACTCACTTGACTATAAACAAGGCAGTTTTTCCTTGAGCCAGCTATCTTGGAAAATTTTACATCTATATCTGGCAACTTAGAATGTCACAGCGCTCAGAGTGGGTGATTAGAGGTCAGTGGGGTGATTACAACGCCTAGGGCATAGAGCTATAGGGCTGTAGACTATATCATCATCATCCATACATAGCCCGACTTTACCCGCGGTTGGGCATAAGCCTTTCTTCTCTTGTGCCAATCGCCATGCTTCTAGGCCAGGATCCAGGTTTTGCTCGTGACGGCTTTTTTTTTTATTGCTTCAATGTTTTCCGTCCATCTCGCCACCGGACGATTGAAATCTCATATGCCAGTCTTTGGACGTCACTCTGTCACAGCCGTCCTACAAACATCAAATCTCACGAAAATATAACGATAAACTAGATCGCGTATATCTACGATAAAAGTTAGTGGAATCTTTACACATATTTATGACAACTTTTATGGCTTGTCGTAACATGGTCGTAACTACATTGTTTTTGCATGTAAATTAATTCCTAAACGAACAATTTTGTTTATTGTTTTTGCAAATGTCAGCTTTAATTTGACACTGACACTTTGACAGTGACAAGTCACGATTCGATAGTGTTGATAGTCTTCTTTATAATTTAGTTGCATTATTTATATTAATTTGATGTAGGCGTGTGGTTTTATCATATCGGAGGTTGCACAGGCCTCAAACCTGGCATCTAGATATGGACGACGCGTCCATGAACCGCTACGAAAAACAGCTGTATAGTGTGTTCAAAACGTTCGACGTAGATAACGAGGAAGCCTTAGACAGATCAGCAGTTCATAAACTTTGTGACGCATTGCAGCTTGAGGATCGCGGAGCAGCCCTCGTGAACACGCTGTTTGAGCGACGCTCTGACCGCGTCACCTTCGCACAGTTCCGGAACGGACTGCTAGCCGTGCTGGGGGGCGCAGGTGGTGAACCCGTGCGTTCGGTGGCCGCTTCGCTGGAGCCCCTGCCGCAGCCCGACCCGCTACCGCATCACAGTGACGACGACTCCTCTGGTCGCGAAGTGGCTCCAAAATTTGTGTTCGGCTCCAAAAAATATGGTCGTCGATCAAGGCCCCCTCGTTCAGGAGCCGCGACGGACGAGCCCCAGAGTCCACGCTCCTCTTCCGCTTCCCGCCTCGACACCGACGACAAGAGAGCGAGACAGCGGATGAGGTGCAGACGTAGTGCATCCGCAATGGAGAGCCGCGATGACAACATCGTTCTTGACGGCGGCCAGGAGGATTCCTCCGCCACGGAGACGTTCGAACACGACCGCCGCATCGACAGGGACGAGGCCCTCGCCCTGTGCCGCGGCCTGAACATGGAGGGCATCGACCGGCGGCTCATAGAGCGGATATTCGATGACACTGGAACCACAGATACAACGGTTGGCGAGTTCTTCGATCGCTTAAATGCGTCTCTCACTACTACTATGGAAGAGGCATCGCGCGAAGTGCAGGCTACCGCGACGATCGGTGACGCCGCAGCCGACGCGGCTGATGACGAGACGGCGGCCGGGCTGCCCAGCGAGCTGGTACTGGAAGCGTGGGAGCGCGCCGGCGTGCAGCAGCCGCGCCGCCTGCTGGCCGAGCTCGGCTTCGGCGCCGTCGCGCTGCGCCCGCCCGAGCTCGAGCGCGCTCTCGATGAGGAGCTGCGCGCGCTCGCCGAGCCGGCGGGCGAGCCGCGGGACGCGCGCGCTCTGCTACTGCTAGCCGCGCTCGCGCTCACCCGACTACGACTGGAGCTGGCGCGACGCCGCGCGGACCTGGCTGCCGCCGAGCGAGACAAGCTCCGCGGCGACGTCGCCGAAGCCAACAGACACGCTAGGCTGCTAGCACAAGAAGTAGACGAGAGCCACGCTCGCATCGAGGCTGAGTTGAAAGCGAGCCTTCGGCGTGCCGAGGCGCGTCATGCTGAATCTACGCGCCAGACTGCCGCGGAGACTGCGGCAGAACGCGAGCGGGCGGCTGCGGCGCGGGTGCGCTTGGAGGCCGAGGTCGCGCGGCGCGCTGACGTAGAGGCGCGCTTGCGCGGGGAAATAAGTAGCCTTCGCGCGCGCGCCGAGGAGCTGGAGGCCCGCGCGGCGGGCGCGGAGGAGCGCTGCGGCGAGGCAGAGCGCGAGCGCGCGCGCCTGGCGGCCGAGCTGCGCGCGGCGCTGGAGGCCGGCGCGGCGGCGCGGCAGAGCGCGGTGCCGGCCGAGCTGGCGGAGCGCCTGCACGAGCTGCGGCGCGACAACCAGCTGCTGCGCGACCGCAACGACGAGCTGTGCGCCGCGCTGGAGACCCACGCTCGGCGCACGGGGGCGGGGCGGCCCGAGGTGCGCGGGGGGGACCTGTCCACCGAACTCGATTCGCTATTGGTTCATGAACGATCCGAGGTGAGTCTCAGGGTTTATAGTTATTAATAAAGCAGTTTGTTACCTTGGCAGTTTTAAGTTGACAAGTTTAGTAACGGAATAAATTATCTAATATTACTAAAGAGTCACTTGAAAGGTGTTTTCTAGTAGGTGGAATGGTGGTGGTAATTGGAACATTGTTGGTCATCTTTATGATCTGGATTATATTTCGCCTTTCAGGAATGTGATTCGTCTCCAGTGAGCATAGACCAAAAGATTCTGGGTCATGTGGAAGCTGTAACAAAGCTCAGAGAGATTTTTGATAGCGTACACGCGATCCCAAGTATCAGCGAGACGGATGGTCAGTCGTGCGCGACGTGCGCCTCTGTGGGCGACGCCGTGCGCCGCATACAAGAGCGTGTGCGCGAGCTGGGCGACGCGTTCGTCTGCGGCGAGCTGGGCGACGCGCTCGTCTGCGGCGAGCTCGGCCCGCGCGCCGCCCACGTCGCCGCGCAGACCGACGCGCAGGCTGACGCCGCTCCCGAAGGCGACGCGTTGCGCCGGGACCTGCTCGATGCCGAGCGGCGGCACGACGATGAGAAACGGAAAATGGCCGGCCTCATCAAGTGAGTATGCGTTCCACAGTGAACAGTGGCCTGGTCGTGGTGCCATGTTCAACACGAGGGACTATATTTTCAGGGATCTCGAGAGCAGCCTCGAGCAGATGAAAGCAGAGTATGACAAGTGCGAGGAGTACTGGAGCGGCAAGCTGGAGGAGGAACGCGACATGTACAGCGAGGAGCAGCGGCTGGGCGACGAGCGGCTGGCCGAGCTGGTGGCCAAGATCGGCGAGTACGAGAGGCAGTTCGCGCCCGCGCCCGCGCTGCCCACCATCGACGAGCGCCACAGCCTCGAGGCGCAGTTCACCGACCTGGACGACGAGTTCCAGCGCTACCGCCGCGATAAGGAGGAGGAGCTGAGCGCGCGCGGCGCCGAGCTGGCGCGCATGGCCGAGCGCGTGGCGGCGCTGGAGCGACGTCTGGCAGCCGCGCCCGCGCCCGCGCCCGCCCCCGCGCCCGCCCCCGCCCCCGCGCCCGAGGTGCGCGAGCTGCGCGCCCGCACGGCCCGCGCGGAGGCGGCGGCGCGGCGGCTGCACGCGCGGCTGGCGGCCGCGGACCTGCTGGTGAAGGACCTGTACGTGGAGAACTGCCAGCTGGCGCACCGCCGGCCGCTGTGACGCACGTGTGCCGCAGGTATCGGCTCGCACGTCGCCCCTACTTGCCGCGCGTTCGATACCCGTGAACGACTCGGTTCGAGTGCCTTTCCATGGTATTGTGTGTAGTACCTCATAAAAACATGCGCATATAATCACTAAGGCTGAGATTGGTACACGTTACTTAGCACATGCTGTGGCTCTATTCGTTCGTCTATCTTGCATTAAGTAATATAGTCTAATATCCGAAATAAGGTCGGTCTTTATCCATCTGTTTACTGCAAGTTTTTTTTTTTATAATGTGTACAAATACACTCAGCGGCACGGAATCTTGGCCAAGCGCTTAACTCGCGATAGCAAAAGTTTTAAGTGTTTCTGATGAATGTTTGTTGTGCAGGTATGTCAAAAAATGTTTACTTTTAGTTCAAGAGGGTAATCCATAATGTTTAAGTGCACCACTACGAAACTTTTAATTTACAGTTGAATCGGGTCATTTGAGCGACTACGTTCACGTTTTAAATTTGTGTGTTTTGAAAAGTTTACTGTTCGGTTTTTGAATTATTGTGATTTTATGCTTTTAATTCAATATGTAAAGGTGCTTTAAAAGCAATAAAAATGCCTCTAACACCAGCACAGGTTTCACAAGCCATTGCGTTAATTAACCAAGGGCTGACACAGCGTGAAGTTGCTACTGCTCTTAACGTACCACGGTAATCAATGCAGTATGCCCTTAAAAGATACCAGGAGACAGGCCAGTACACCCGCAGGTCAGGCAGTGGAGGCGTAAGGTGCACATCGGCCCGAGACGACCGCTTTATTGTCCTGGAGATTTTGAGAAACCGCTACCTGACAGCTGTTGAGATACGCCAGCGGCTTCAAATTGTGAAAGGCGTTAATGTTAGTGAGCGTACGGTGAGAAGACGAATGGAGGAAGTCAATTTAAAAGCTTTTAGACCAGCACGAGGTCCAGAACTTCTCAGACAGCACCGAGTAGCTCGACTTCACTTCGCACGAGAACACGTTAACTGGACCCACGAGCAATGAGCTAGAGTACTGTTCACAGACGAGTGTCGAATAGCTTTACGTTCTCTAGATGGTCGAGAACGAGTGTGGCGAAGAAGAGGAGAGCGGTTTTTACCCATTACTACCACTCAAACAGTGAGTTTCCATGGAGGCTCAATAATGGTATGGGGAGGCATAAGTTCCGACGCACGTACAGAGTTGGTTATCGTCGATAATCGGCTAACAGCTGTTCGATACATCGAGGAAGTTCTTCAGGAACACGTAATGCCATATTCGGGGTTCATTGGACACGACCAATTCCTCCTAATGCACGATAATGCACGCCCACACGTTGCACATTGCGTTGAAGAATATCTGGAAGAGGTTGGCATACAAAAATTGCAATGGCCAGCTCGTAGCCCAGACTTAAACCCAATTGAGCATATCTGGGACATGCTCAAAAGAAAGATAAAGTCCAGCTCCAAACCACCGGAAACTCTAAACCAGCTCCGAGCTGCAGCGCTGGCCGCTTGGCGCAGTATACTGCAAGTTGATGTCCGAAACATCATTCAAAGTATGCCAGATCGAATGCAGGCACTTATCAGGGCTAGAGGAGGAAACACCCGATATTAAAACGTATAGACAACAACGAAAAAGACCTTATTTTTTATTTTATAGTGTTTTTAAATTTATAGTGAAAAATTCCTAATTTCAGTGAAAGTGCGTGATTTTAAAAACTGATTTATTGGTGAGGTAATCTTTTAATTTCTAACTTCTTAAAGCATAAGAGACACGTATTAAAGCCACTTACCCTTCATTTATTGTCATAAATGCAAATGCAATTTTTTTATGCAAATATTCGGCAAAATCACGAGTGGCCAAGTTTCCGTGCCGGTGAGTGTATTTAATTGGGCAACCTGTAAATGGATTGCTTTAAAATTAATATTTTCATGGCTATAATTAATTAGAAATACTGTTTTTTTCCTTCTATATTTCACTGACTTGTTCGCCAAGTGAATTAGATTCCAGAACATGTGTAGAATTTAGGTTGCCTAACTTTTTCTGGTCCTAACCCAACTCACCTGTAATAGGCATTGGCGTATCTAGGGCTTCTTTCTAGGGAGGGCCTGGCTCCTAACCTTTTTTTTTTACCCAGTCCGGGAAGGAGTCCGTCCGAACGGAGGGTTACGATGTCGGACTCCTACCGACTAAAACCCCACTATTGCGTGCCACTTCTTTGAGCCCGACTGCTCGAGCGACGACACGGCTCCAATTTCGCCGCCCGCAGGCCCCTTCTTATGGTGGCCGGAATTAGTTAAGCACCCTTCGACGGCCGGCTGCTCATCTGATGCGGGGGTGCGGGTGGAATGAGAGGTATGCTCTCTTTCCGTCTCCGCCGCCTCCTTTGCATACTTCAACTCCTCGCAAAAAGAGGCCACAGCATCCCACGCGTTTTCGCTTCCGACCATGGACTGAACCACCGTCGAAAATGACAGATCACCCGCACCAAGTGTCGCGAAGAGGGCACAGCGCTGTTGGGCCCAAGCTGTACTCCTCCAACGTATGTTGTGGCGTGTCCTCGTGGCAGTCCACACAGTCATGACAAGCAGGTGGCCGCTCCCGACCTATGCGACGCAGGTATTTCCCGAAACATCCGTGTCCAGTAAGCACCTGCGTCAGCCGGAAACTCAGGGCGCCATGCTGCCTCTCCAGCCATTCTTCCATAACAGGCCTGACCGCCACTATTGTGGCGAGCCCCCACCTGGGTTGCGCAAGTCGCTCCCTTCATTCAGCCACTAGGATCTCACGGACCTCAGTCCTTCGTGGATCGATTTCCCGAAAAACCGCAGGCTGACCACGCGCAAGCTTCGCAAATCCTTGCGTCCCTATATCCCTATACAGGAAGATTTTTTTATCACCATCCAAATTTTTACAGGGTGGTCTACCCATGAAATCACGAAAAAAAAATCAGCTGTTTCATACAAAAGTTCAATACCTACTTGACCAAAATGTATGAAACAGCTGACTTTTTTTTTCGTGATTTCAGAGTTGGTCCCATAGTGAAAGTTGTTCATATTCATGGGTAGAACACCCTGTAAAAATTTGGATGGTGATAAAAAAATCTTCCTGTATAGGGACGCGTATATATTTTCGCGTCCAGATCCCAGGGCTTTGATCCGACCAGGAGAGTTGCTGCCTCGTAGGACATCGTACGGTATCCTCTTATCACCCTAACAGCCATCGCTCTTTGCGGCCTTCGAATATTGCAACGACCTGCGCAACCCCTGCCGTGGCCTGTATGGCCGATTGCCGATGCGTTTGTCCCCGGGACGTCTAATCATAATAATACTCTCATAATATTTCGGTGCTTATTAGTAGATTCAATTATTTTTGTGATTTCAAAAGTAACTAAATGGAATGTATTATGTAGGTAATAATAAGTTTATGTAGGTCTTAGTGGTAGATTATTTATTTGATTGCTTTTGTGTGAAGTTATATTTAACTTTATATTTAGTTTAGCTTAAAATTTCGAATAGGTCCCTAAACATCCTAGGGTGGGCCTGAGACTATTCTAGGGTTGGCACAGCCCACCCGCCCCCCCGCCATATACGCCAATGGTAATGGGACTGCACACCTGGTGACTGACGAACAATATCCACGCGAGGGTGTCTACAATCACGTGCTGAGTTCATGGTTTCAGTTAGCGCGTCGATATCTCTGCCACACCCATCTGCAGTATATTTGTAAACATTATTTTTGATAATAATTATTTTCACCTGGTAAACAGATGAGTGAAGGTTGATCTTCCTTCGGATCCTACACTAATACTAATATGACAGTTGCGCGACAGGACACAAGTTGTAGTATTCATAGCCATAGTGCGTGCTAAACGTACTAACGTTTAATCTTGACCCAAGTGGTCCTGGTACGTGCTCCTTTACGTACTCATAATGCGATACACTTCACGCATTTATCTTAATCATAATATATTATGTTATTATAATGTTATCAGATGAATTGTACTGAAATGATAGATACGCGAGTCGCTAGCTAGCTCAAACTAGTGATATCTGTAGAACCAGATGCTTACAATGTTTATATTGTTAAACATTTTAAATGTATCTACAAAGGTTTTTGGTGTCGAAATTAAATGAAGAATAATGCGTATTTCAAAGTTGCTACAAAATTTCGGGGAAAATGATCATCATGAATGACGTTCATGATGCGTGATTTGGCCATGTTTGTTCTTAAACCCACTTGTCATCAGTCCTGTATTTGGTTGGAGAGCGATCACTGAGTTGGCTATAACAAACTTCTGCATAACGATGTTCCCGCTTTCTCTGTAACACTATTTTAATAAAATACGGTTTGCCGCTGTCCTATGTCCGTGGTGCGTTCAGACCGAGCAGTAAGCATTGTATCCCGACAGCGATTGTTACATGTCTCCGCAGTGGCACTGCGCTAGTGTGTCGCCGCCAGCCACGCTCTATTTTAAGTCCGATCAAGTTAGCTTCAAAAATAGGGGTGAGGTTACATTAATTCGCATAAAGCTGAACATTGGTGTAAATGTTAGGAACACCATTATAAATAGTCTAAAATCCCCATCGATCCGACGTGTGCAAAAAAAATTATTCAAGGTCAAATGTTGCAAAAACGCAGTTTTTTGCATTTTTCAGCTAAACAGTAAGTTTTATCATAATAATAGGTAAGAGAGAATTGTTCATCATGCAATTATCTACAAAAAAAAAAATTACACTTTTTTTTCCTAAGAATCACCATTTCGGAGAAATAGCGATGCAAAAGTTAAGTTGTGTTTTTCATATGTATGTCAATTACTTTTATATACGTTACAGAGCCGTAATACAAGTAAAAATATTAGTTTTCGTGGTGTCTACATACATATTATACAATTATAAGAATATAAACTTTCTTTGAATATAAACTTTTCTTTGAACAATTTACTTGTACCTACTCAGCAGGAAGAAGAAGACAGTACCCTTGCTTGAAGTTCCATTAGATGATTATCAATCAGACGAATAATTTTACCAAATTACTCATAACTTATACCTACCGCTTTCACCATTTTCAATAGTACAATTTTTTTATTTGATACTATATTTTTAAGTCAACAGGACCACAATAGATCGTGGAATAGGCCTACTGGGGAAACCACGCGCCAAGTACACTACCTCACGAGTGGCGCGGAAACGTGCATATCATGAAAAACAACTTTTTCAACTTTTTGCATCGCTATATCTCCGAAATGGTGGTTCTTAGGAAAAAAGTGTAAGAACAATTTTTATAGATAACTGCATGATGAACAATTTTGTCTCACCTATTTTTATGATAAAACTTACCGTTTAGCTGAAAAATGCAAAAAACCGATTTTTGCAACAGAACCTTTAATAATTTTTTTTGCACATGTCGGATCGATGGGGGGACTTTTGATAATATTAAATGAAGTTCTCCAGTAAACATTTTTCTATTTGTTTTTCGTGTTAAGTAGATTTTCTGTGTTTATAATAAGTTGGTCAGTTGTAAGGGTAATATTATTGAACCTGACCTGACTCCTCGCAGTTTCCGAGGCGGTAACACCGTCACAGATTACCGTATCCTAGGACCCATTGGCGTATATAGGGGGGGGGGGGGGGTGGGCACGGCCCACCCTAGACTGGTCTCAGGCCCACCCTAGGATGTTTGGGGACCTATTCGAAATTTTAAGCTGGATACTTACATAATATAACTTCACACAAAAGCAATCAAATAAATAATTTACCACCAAGACCTACACAATCTTATTATAACCTACATAATACATTCCATTTAGTTACTTTTGTTATCACGAAAATAATTAAATCTTAGTAGATCCAGCTGGAGTATTATTATGATTAGACGGCCCGGGGGCAAACGCATTAGCAATCGGCCATACCGGCCACGGCAGGGGTTGCGCAGGTCTCGAGGTGCCTTTGCACAAATCTGAGGCCCTCTGATGCATGGGCCTCGGAACAAGCCACCACGCGATTTACACATAGTGGTAGGAGGCGCCCGCAACGTTGCAATATTGCGAAGGCCGCAAAGAGCGATGGCTGTTAGGGTGATAAGAGGATACCGTACGATCTCCTACGAGGCAGCAACTCTCCTGGCTGGATCAACGCCCTGGGATCTGGACGCAAATATCCTTGCGTCCCTATATCGCTACGGAAGGAGCTTTGTGCGTGGTCAGCCTCCGGTTCCTCGGGAATTCGAGCCACGAACGACTGAGCTCTGTCAGATCCTAGTGGCTGAATGGAAAGGAGCGACTTGCGCAACCCAGGTGGGGGCTCGCCACAATAGTGGCGGTAAGGCCTGTTATGGAAGAATGGCTGGAGAGGTAGCATGGCGCCCTGAGTTTCCGGCTGGCGCAGGTGCTTACTGCGTCGCATAGGTCGGGAGCGGACACCTGCTTGTCATCACTGTGTAGACTGCCACGAAGACACGGCGCAATATACGTTGGAGGAGTACAGCTTGGGTCAACGGCGCTGTGCCCTTGTCACGACACTTGGTGCGGGTGATCTGCCATTTTCGGCGGTGGTTCAGTCCATGGTCGGAAGCTAAAACGCGTGGGATGCTGTGGCCTCTTTTTGCGAGGAGGTGATGCATGCAAAGGAAGCGGCGGAGAGGTAGAGAGAGCATACCTTTCATTCCACTCGCACCAGAAGAGCAGCCGGGCGTCGAAGGGCGCTTAACGATTTCCGGCCATCATAAGAACCTGCAGGCGGCGAAATTGGGGCCGTGTCGTCGCTCGAGCAGTCGGGCTCAAAGAAGTGGCACGCAATATGCGCTCCTTATGTAATGGAAGGACGTGCGGTCGTGGGATCGCCCGCACTTGGGGATGGGGCCCGCTAGGCATGGCGGGCTGATACCAGTCGGGGGTGCGGCGAATGTACAAGTACTCCCGGGCCACCGTAGTAAAAGGAACAGTGGGGTTTTAGTCGGTAGGAGTCCGATATAACCCTCCGTTCTTCCCAGACGGAGGGTATCCATGAGGATGTCCCCACAAAAAAAATAGCTTAGGTAGGGGCCAGGCCCCCCCTAGATACGCCAATGGGACCGAGGTATAACAGCGCACTGCGCAGTGCTGCTTGCCCTGCCACGAGCGCGTGGCACTATGGCACACGCTCTCTGGCTCACTTGCGGTTACACATATTGTATCTGAACATTTATTATGACGGGAATGTAAGCACACTAACCACTTCACTTGATGGTCCAATGTATTTCAGCATGGCGCGGGCGTTGCGATGATATTTTATATTCTGTTTATGTGTGTTATAATTAGATTGTTCTCCTCAGTGTTGTACAAATATTAGTATACTGATGTTATCAGGAAAAATAAAATCACGGTTTTAGTAATGGTTAGGGCTATTTATTCTGTGGTTAGGGTTCGAGTGGAGTGCTGCTCACTAGTTCAGTCGTAGTCGTCAGGGGAGGATGTCCGACAGATAGTCGTGTTGAGTATTGCCTGCCGCAGCCTGCTGGCCCGGCTGGCCGAGGCACGCGGGATCCGGGTACACGGCGCACGTCGCTGAGCACTGCTTGTGGTGTCCTGTGTGTATAGTACGTGCGACATTCTTATGCAGCAGATTTTTTGTAAATTAAATTACAAACATCCATACTATACTTACTTATATACTTATAATATTATAAATTCTAAAGTAACTGTCTGTATGTTACCTTTTCACACCTAAACCACTGAACCGATTTAGATGAAATTTGGTATAGATATAGTTTGGGAAAAGCTCGGGAAAGGACATAGTTTTTATCCCGATATTCCCACGGGATCGAAACTTATGCGAGTGAAACCGCGGGGCGCAGCTAGTACTATATATGTTTAAATAAGCTAGGTTGTGTTGTATTCCATTCCATAAGGTACATACCTACTTTACATATCCTTGCTGATATATTGTTTGTTAAATATATTAATTCGCTGAAACAGTGCCTAAGCTATGATATGTGATCACAATCAATGCGTTAAAGTTAACTAATTAGCTAATTTTAAGTAAATAATAATAGATAATTGTGTCAATGATTGTAGCCTGACGCCATACGTAATAGAAAGCGATCGTCGCGGTGATTTGTTCGGAACCTTCTTGTCGGAGTAACGACGCGTTCAGGTTCGCTGAGAAAGATGAACGCGACGACGATCGGTTCCATCGGTCAGGACAAGGTCTAGTGATTATTGTACACGCGACGCGGTCCCTGCGAAGAATTGACCTTAGTCAAGTGTACGGGAGCCGGGAGTCTGGGGGCAGTGGGAGCGGGAGACACGCCCGTAGTCCCGGCGACATGGATCTGTTCATGTTTGTGTGGAGTGACGCCGTTTGGTTGGTCATTGATTATTATACAGTACGCGGCCAGGCTGGTGTTCTGTGTTTAAATATTATTGTGATTATTAAAGTGTTGATCAAAAACTGCGTTTTATTATTAAACCAACCAATAGGTAGTATATCAACAGAAACAACAACAACAGTAATAACGTTTATTGAGATACTGGGGGTAAATTAAACACGTGGCTCCATTAACTGAACATTAAAGTTACCTTAACACTTGTTAGGTACATACGAATGGAATCCATGGACATGATTCACCTCATGAATCTGATCAAATTGATAAAATATAAAAGTATTCGTGGTGATGGTGTAGCAGTAGTGGTTAAGACCTATCCGACCAGTGCGGATCAGTAGGGATATATGGAGCACAAAGTTCCATATATCCCTACCGTTAGCGATAATTGGAAAAAATCTCCAAGTATCCCTACCAGTGGAGATATATCAGTAGGGATATAAGGAACAGGGCATAATAATTATATCAATATATATTATACTCCATAGGTTTAGGTACCTTGTTAAATAAAGGTAAACAAAAAAATCACTTGACTTAGTTAACCAACTAAACGTACTTAATACCAGTCTATTCAGTTGTCATGCTACGTTACAGCTGTACTTTTCAATTTAGCAACGTTATTAATGAATTATAATGTTGCTAAATTAAAGAATACAACTGTAACGTAATATTACGTAGCATGACAACTGAATAGACCGGGTATTACGTTTAGTCGGTTAACTAAGTCACGAGGTTTTTTTGTTTACCTTTATTTAACTACCTAAAACTATGGAGTATAGTATAGTAAGGCCGCTATCCCACTGGCGTTTTACGAGGGTCGGCGTCTCTCGAACGCCTGCGCAGCGTCAACGTTGCGCCGACGCGACGTTGACGTCGTGTGACAAGCATTAACGTCCGCTGAACGCGACGTCAACGTCGCGTCTGCGCAACGTTAACGTCGCGTTTGTTGGCAACAGGTACAATCACGCCGTGTCTATATATTGTATGTCACTTTGAATCACTTGTAAAAGTTCGTCAAATGTAGTCTGGCATTCGCAAATATTCATAAAATTCCGATTTATTATTTTTAATATTACCTACTACGAAATAAAGTAAATAAAAATAAAGGGTTTTCCCAGAATTGACGATGAAGTTTTCTTTTTCTTTTACGTAATTTTCGTCGAAGTAGTAAAGCCAACAGTAGTGCTTCCTCGTCGGAATCCATTATGTTTCTAATTGTACGCCTCAAATAGTACCATGTGCGCGACGTTAACGTCGCGTTCAGCGGACGTTAATACTTATCACACGCAGACGCGACGTCAACGTCGCGTCTGCGCGACGTCGACGCTGCACAGACGCGACGTTGACGTCAACCCTCGTAAAACGCCAGTGGGATAGCGGCCTAAAGTGCGACTGTCACAGCAAAAACAGGCTTTAATACGATATATGTATTTACATAAAAATAATATAAGTACTAAAGTATTTCTTTTAGAAATGTAAGTCACAGATTGATAGTGACGACTAGAGTACTAGACTAGTGATAATGTTATCGGAGCAGTGTGCTGGACGGCTCCCGGCAGCGGCTGGCCCGGCGCCTGGCGCTACAAGTACATGCCGTTGACGAGGTAGTCGGCGTCGTGCGCGAAGGGCGACTTGCCGCGCCCGCGCCGCCGCCGCATGGCCGCGCGCGCCCGGCACGTCAACATGCCCATGATGGCCGTCATCATGAACAGACCTGCGCCACAAACGTATCAGACACTTCACACGGAGGCACTGCTGCGTTGGATGGAGAGGATACTAACGATCGCTGCGCGGGTTCATTTGCTTGCCAGCCCCTGCCCCATAATTTCGAAGTAGCATCTTGTCTCAGATATATAACGTCGAAGTAAGATATTGTCGAAGTACAGCATGCCGGAGTAGAGTATGTCGAAATTGACTCATGTCGGACTACCATAGTTGTCGAAGAAGCATGTCGTCGAAGTCGCATCGTTTCCTAGTTAAGTCATGTCGAAGAAACGCTTTATCGGAGTACAGTAGTGTCGGACTTAAGGTATTTCGAACTAAAGTATTGTCGCAATGAAGACGTGTCAGAGTTCCGTAGTGTCGAATTAAAATCTTGTCGTATTAAAGTTAGTCGAAGTTCAGTTGGTAAGTCGGTCGGGGGTCGCAGTGGATGCTCCTGCCCGTCTGACATTTTCATGCAAAGTGAAGCTATTAGTAAGTACACATGCACGTAGCTTAGCCGTCATCATGGGTAAAATGAAACTGCGCCATACACCTTGACCACAAAGCAATGTAAGCTCCCTCAACAGTGTGGCGCATGGGAACAAAGGTGAGTACCTACCTAGTACCAGTAGCATCATGGCGGCGGGCGGATGCTCGCTGAGCCCGTCGTGCTCGTCGTGCTCGCCGTGCTCGCCGTGCTCGCCGTGCTCGCCGTGCTCGCCGGCGGGGTAGTGCACGTGCGCCGCCGCAGACACCGCCTTTTTGTCCGCGCTCTCCGCAGACTTGCTCGTCTGAACAGTCTGCATACAACAGAATGAAGTACATAAGTACCTACTTACTTAATTATTATTTATACCTACCTAATATCGAGAAGTACCCCTAGATATAACGAATGCCATTTGTAATAGTACTATCATTCACTGAATATTATCGCAGAGCTCCCAATCATGGAGAAAGACAACAGTGTTCGCAAATGTGACCTTCTCCTTGCTGGCGGCGACGGGCGCGCGCGCGGGCGGCGAGACGCGCTCGGGCGGCGCCGGCGCCTCGGACGGCTCCTTCTTCATCAACTCGAAGCCCTTCTTAGGGCTGTCCCGCAGCGTCTGCTGCTGGCTCGAGTACACCACCGGGATCTCCGGCATCGTCTTCGGCGGGATGTACACCGGAATTTCCTAACAGAATTTCACAGTTAGTTACTTGGTTATTGTTGCAGGCCGGTGTCTGGATTTGTTTCCGGTATAAAAAATAGGCTCATCCAGTCGCCCCCTATTACATCCTTACCTACATGGGACGTAAAATCTACTTACCTGACCAACTCAAAACCTCGGGGAGTCGGGGCACTGGACAGGCAAGCACGAAGTTACTCAAAGAGAAGAACAAAACTCAAAGCATTTATTTCAATTAAACCATGAATTATCAAAGTCGGTCAGTTAGGCAGAAAGTTGAAGCTAATTGCCCATTCAAAAACGTAGATCTCTATGGAGATGAACGGGCTAGAAACTCCAAGGACACTCTTTTAAATCAAGATATTACAAACTCAAGAATGTAAGAGTACGACAAGAGTGTTACCTGCTCGGTGCGCGGCACGGGCCAGGCGCGGCGCGGGTCGGGCTCGGGCCAGTAGGCGCCGCCCCAGCCGCGCTCCGCCGACATGCCCTCCATACCTGCGCACACACACCGCACCCAGTGTCAGTTTCCTATTGATATCGTAACATTAGACCCGAGGTTAAGACTTATGCACGGATGTGGTTACCGTTCCCGTTGGGCTGCGGCGGTGGCCAGGCGCGGCGCGGCCAGGGTGGCTCGAAGGGCGGGAACTGCGCGCCGCCCTCTGGCTCCTGCAACAGCCCGCCCTTGTGGCTGAAGATGTGCGAACTCGCCGGACCCTCTGCCAACATTTTTATTCGTGTAACTTCACCTTGCTTACACTTAACTCATTAATTTCAGCAGTTAGTTTCAGCGCACGGACCATAATATGTGCACTTAAGTTTGTGAGTGACCTAAGCAACTTTCTATTTTTTGCACTTTTCGAGTGATCAGGTAACGATCCTGTCAGATTTGTAAATCGTCAGCTGTTTGCTGAATGTGCAGCAGTTGTAGACCAGCGAGTGTGCGTGTTGCACACGTACGTACCGTTGTACCGGTGCTGCGGCTGCGCCTGCGTGAGGCGGTGCGGCCAGCGCTCCGGCAGCGCGGCGCCGTCGCCCGGCACGTCGCCCGCCGCCTCCACGTTCTCCTGCACAACCAGCTCTCACTGTAAACACTACCTACCTGACAAATTATCAACAATATGTAGAGGTGTCGGAAGCAAGTATGAGATAAGACAGTACCTGCAGTGGCTTGAGAAGCGCGGGTGTGGTAGAGGGCGGAGCGGGCGCGCGAGGCGCGGGCGGAGGGGGGCAGCCCAGCTCGGGCGCCTCGTCCGAGCCGTCCGCGCACTGCGGCACTCCGTCGCACGCGTTGTACACGGCGATGCACTCCCCGCCGCGCCGGCACGCGAACTGGTAGCGGCTGCACCGCGACGCTGCAACAACCAGCAGCTGCCTATATACTACTGCCTCCTCTCGCACGAACCCCTCGCCGGGCGCTCCTGCGCACCTTCACCTCTGTCGACACCGACACAGGCAGCAGAGGGGATTGCTGACTAGTGTAATGATCCCGTGCCACCGGAGCCTGTCGCAGACAGTGCGTCGTTTGATGACCATTTGACTGCCTATAAGGCGCTGAGCAGGCGATGACCAATTTTATTACCGTCCGCAATGATAGAACGTATGATTGAGTGTGGAACCTAAGATAGAAACACGTTTGTACGATACGACTAGGTACATACAGAAAGCATGGCTAATAGAAATCTATATTCCTAGACAACACGTTTCGCCGAAAACTTTGTTGATAGAAAATATTGTTTGTAGATAGGTATCTCGGTTCATTGGAAGCACTCTTGGCAGATATCTCTGTTCATAGATAGCACTTCTTGCCGCAAAATTTTGTTCATAGAAACCACCTGTTTCCGGATACCTTGGTTCACAGAAAGCGCAACGTAGGATGCAACAATTATTCCCGATGTCCACCACTTGTTTGGCCACCACTGGGAGACACCGAAACAGCTTTTAAAAATATTTTCATTGACCACCACTGGGGGACAAAATTATTGTAAAATAACCTTAAAACACTTTAAATGTAAATGTTTATATTATTGTGGCATGCATTTTATTCTTTGGTTACTAACATGTTTTTAAGTATACTTACTAACATAAATATGGACTGTGTCTGATATAAATAAATTATTATTAATAATTAAGTTGCTTCTGCATCATCTCCGGCGCTGCGGGAAGTGCAACCCCTCTGCCCTTACGTAACAAAGGATAGGCGGGCGTGCGAGCCGTAGCGGCAGAGGCTGGTGCTAGCAAGCCGAAGCTGCGGAGGTGAGCGCCTCCGGTTTTTATACACTCTAGGGGTAGCAGCCAAAAGACTACGTGAAGTCGGGGATGGACAACGAGAATATTTTTTTAAAGTTATTTCGCCGTCCCTCAGTGGTGGCCAAACAAGTGGAGGACATCGGGAATGAACCGGATGCAAGAGCGAGCGAAGGGCACCCCGAGGTTAGGTTTGGTTAGGTTACTTTTAATCCTTTATACAAAAATCGAAGCCCCGGAAAGCGGGGCGACGTCGATACAGGATGCAAGAGCGAGCGAATGGGAATACAACTTACTTAAAAATAATTAACTTTGGTTTCCGTGAACCAAAGGCGTTTTCTGTTAACCAAGGTATCCGGAAACAGTGGTTTCTACGAACAAAGCTTACGACAAGAAGTGCTATCTATGAACAGAGATCTCTGCTAACAGTGCTTCCTATGTACCGAGATATCTACAAACGAATGTTTTCTATCAACAAAGTTTTCGGCGAAACGTGCTGTCTAGGAATAGAGATTTCTATTAGCCATGCTTTCTGTAAGTAGTCGTATCGTACATAAGCGTGTAATCTATCTTAGGTTCCACACTCCGTAGGTATATCTACGCAATACGCACAAGTAAGACTAAAGGCCTGCGCAGACGAGGGACTTTTGTCCGCGGAGAAATTGTCCGCAAAATGTATGGAAATCCCAGCAGTCTACTTGTCCTTCGTGTGCGTTATTGTTATTGCATAGATTTCCATACGTTCTATCGCCGCGGACAAAAATCCGTCGTCTGCGCAGGCTATAAGACATGGCGGCATTCCAAACGCTATTCTATCGTCGCGGACTAATAATAATTTTATTGTTCATCGTCTGCTCAGTGCTAATCAGTCAACATTTGGTAGTAAGTCTGACAATAGTGCCGTTGGTTGGACTTGGAACCTTCGGATGTCGGTATGTTCCTGTCCTGGATTTCTGTTTGCAATAAACTCGCAGTTAATAATTAACAAGGTGACTTTATCTAACGGAACATGAATCATGTCTGTGCTCATGACGTCACCCTAACAGTTAGGTCCACAGTGATTAGTTGCGAGTGCTGCGACTCATAAATATGATGTATAGCACACGGCTGCCCGGGCAGCGGCGCGGCGGCGCGCGGGCGGTTCGTGTGCGAGGTCGTGGCCTCGTGGGGCAGCGGGCGCGGAGCAACGCACTGCCCGTGCCCGGATCGTCATCTGCTTAGTCAAATAGTCCGCGCAGGTCAAACCTCTAATGAATCGCGATCACATACTAAGGGATGCAAACTCTGTAATAGGAAGGAAGCTAGCTTCTTATATTTTGGTGGTTGAAGGCCGCGCGGAGGACCTGACATCCATCAGCATTTTGTAACAAAGGAACACTCCATTCAGTTCAGTGTCAAAGTAACCTGTTGGTCAAGCAGTCCAGCTCAAGAGACGTTGTCTGGTGGGCCGGTGGGCAACGCGGGTCGATGACCTCGCCCTACACCGCTCATTAGTTTATGCATAAAAAGCTACAAGTCCGCGCGTCCACAATCACGCTCCACTAATTGACATCGAATGCTCCAAGCAACGCCCAAACACCGCTCATTTCCCTGTCAGTGCAAATCCAATCAAATCGTTTATTTGTGATACATGGGTTACATCATAGATATAATTATGTTACATTTCTATGGTTTACATACAGGTGTTCATTATAGCCATAAGTACTAATATTATAAATGCGAAAGCGTGTTTGTCTGTAATTACCTCTTCACGCTTAAACCGCTGAACCGATTTAGATGAAATTTGGTACAGAGCCAGTTTGAGCAGAGTTTTTTTATGGTTTGAGTCCCGGGAAAGGACAAAGGATAGTTTTTATCCCGACATTCCCACGGGATCGAAACTTATGCAGGTGGAACCGCGGGGCGCTGCTAGTATGATTATAAAATTCTAATGCAAGTAGAAGACTCTCCTCGGATACCATAAGGTATCCGAGGAAGTCTGTACATAATGTACAGACTTCAGACCATACAGAATGGAATGTTGAAGCGCGCCCTGGGTGGCGGGAAACTAGGTAGGTACACCAAATTTTGCTCCAGGGAACATTTGATTTTTTATTCAGTAGGTTGCAGCATTCAGGACAAGTCGAATGATTACGATAATCCTAGCCCAGAATTATTGCAAAGCACCAAACTATTGGCAACTAAGAAAGATTTTCATAACCACACGAGCTCTATCAGCATCATTGCAATAATAGCCGCTTGGTTAGGACGATTATTGAACGTTGATTGGCTAATCAGTTGCCAACATTTCAAAATGTATGAGCCCCTAAAACAAAAATAACATTTCTTGATTTTTCTATTGTAATTGTCCTAAGTGCGAGTACCGTCCGCAAGGGTTGGATCAAGGTGGCTCTAGAAAAGGATGTCTGACAGGATTTGGGGGAGGCCTCTGCGTAGCAGTGGGACACAGGTTTTTTAGAGTTCCGTACCTCAAAAGGAAAAAACGGAACCCTTATAGGATCACTTTGTTGTCCGTCTGTTGCTCGAGGCTTTGGATGATATTGTACAAACGTCGGGGGCTCCTGTAGCTTGGGGAGCCCGTAGCTTGGATACGGTTGTAGCTACGTCCCTGCCAACACCGGCTGTGTCAGCTGTGAGTGAAATGGTGTGAGTCTAGGAGATGAGATGCATACGTATCGCGCTGGGCGGGCGGTCGTCGCGGGGCGGCGTGGGGCGCGGCGGCGCGGGCGCCGGGGGAGGCGCCGTGCTCGCCGTCGTGGTGCTGGCCGTGCTGCTGCTCGCGCCCCCGCTCCTGGGAACAAAATGGGCAATTGATCCTGTTTCTTATAGGGATCAATAAACTCTAACGGACCGACTGAGGTTGAGTTGAGTACTAGAACTACTAGAAAAGTCAGAAATTGCAAAAAGACTTTTCCCGTCTTACAACTCGTAAATAAAATTACTGAACGTAGGTACTATTCAGTAATAAAATTTTGCGAAAAATTGCTCTTTGCTGAAATTATAAAGAAACGCATATTTCCGACTGGCCCATGTGGCCCCATCTCGAAATCCAGTCTGAATACAGGCTCAAATTATACCTATTGGCTAGCGAACCTCCGCATACGTGATACTTAGGTATCGATGTCTAAACATGATCACAAAATTAAGTCGGTGTCGTTGGTTCCGCATTTTAGTTTTTTGACACCGACTTCCGAAATTAAAGTTATTTATCACTTTGTAGTATTTTTTTGAAGTCGGTTGTTTTTTTTTTTGTAATTTTTTTTTTATTTTGCACTTTTTAGTTGTACCTACCCCACAAAAATTAAATTAACACTAGTGAATTGAAGAATTGAAGACACCGACTGAAAGAATCATCAAAGTTCTCATAGAAATGCCGGAGATGCAGTACATTAATGCATATAACTTCGTACATAAGAATAATAACGTAATATATTATATATACTAAAACCTTCCTGAATGTGTGTAGATCATAATTAATGAACTTACTTATTTTGAAAATTTCAAACGAATTATGGTAATTCCCGTTCGACTACCTATGCATTAATAGTTGGCAAGCTCCTGCTCGTGGTGCGCGAGGCGCTCCTGGTCCTGCAGCTCGGCGAGGTGCCGGCTGATGGCAGCACGAAGCTGCTGAGTGGTGCACATAGTATAGTGGGTAGTGACCTCAGGTTGGCGAGCTCCTGCTCGTGGTGCGCGAGGCGCTCCTGGTCCTGCAGCTCGGCGAGGTGCCGGCTGATGGCAGCACGAAGCTGCTGAGTGGTGCACATAGTATAGTGGGTAGTGACCTCAGGTTGGCGAGCTCCTGCTCGTGGTGCGCGAGGCGCTCCTGGTCCTGCAGCTCGGCGAGGTGCCGGCTGATGGCAGCACGAAGCTGCTGAGTGGTGCACATAGTATAGTGGGTAGTGACCTCAGGTTGGCGAGCTCCTGCTCGTGGTGCGCGAGGCGCTCCTGGTCCTGCAGCTCGGCGAGGTGCCGGCTGATGGCAGCACGAAGCTGCTGAGTGGTGCACATAGTATAGTGGGTAGTGACCTCAGGTTGGCGAGCTCCTGCTCGTGGTGCGCGAGGCGCTCCTGGTCCTGCAGCTCGGCGAGGCGCCGGCTGATGGCCAGCACGCCGCTGCTGAAGTTGCTGTGCGCCGTGAACTTGCAGCGGAAGTCCTCAGGGGGCCCGCAGTTGAACAGGTAGCAGCTGCCGGGGCCCTGCGCATATAATTCAACAGCTTAGGTTCTATCGCGGACTGTGCTGAAGCGAGTCAGCAGAAAGGTATCGATATAAGGATTTGCCCATAATATTATGGTGCAAGTCAAGAAGACTACCATCAACCGCTTTTCCTCATTGGCTTTAAAGGCTAGTAACGAAAATAATTATGATATTAGATTCTACTTCATAAAATAATAGCTAAATAGCTAATTCGTCAACTCGTTCGACGAGTTGACGAATCGCTACGGCCCATTTGGGACGACCTGACGAAAATAAAAATAAATTTTATTTTCATTCTGCAAGTCGTCCCACGTTACTATCAAAATGAGAAAAGTTACAATCAGTAGCAAGTGTTAGTGTGGAAATAATAAAAAAAAGAATTTGTAAGTAACAAAATATTTAATCATCACAACATTGTCATATATAAACAGAAAAGATTAAAGTCCTGTCATCATTTACTTTAAAAGTAACCGCCATAACCATTGTTTCAAAACAATTTTTTTTATTGTATCTTAATTTTTTTCATCATAGGTCTGTCATATTTCAAAAGTAACCACCCTGTAAGGTTTTAAAGATTTTAATAATTCGTTTTTAAGTTTGAGAAATGGCAACACTGTGCAAGCGTCAATTTGGTAGGGCAGGGGTAGGAAAGTTTAGTATATAAATGAGGGGACTTGGCCGAGAGGGCTCTTCCCCCCGACCCTTGCTCGAAGAACGGCCAGCCCGCGCCGCAGCTGAGCCTGTAGCTTTAAACTCCCGACTGTGACCTCTGAGTTTGTTTCGGCATTTCTTCTCAGAGTAGTCAGATAGGAAATGCCGGCCTCATCAAGCTTAAATAATATTATTATGATCCAGCCTGTCCCATCTTGCTGCCCTCCCCCAGCGACGCCCTAAGCCGAGGTTCGTACCCCATAGGGGGTGCCCTTAGCGTGTAGTCGCTTAGTATACTAGTTTTACGCCCCTGGCTGGAGGCTTTGAGTTTACTTAAGGCAACCACAGGATAGTCCGGTTAAGTAGTCACGACCTCTATAGGTCAACTACGAGATGCCATATAGGAAAAAAAAAAAAAAAAAAAACCGAGAGGGCTCTCTTTGGTGTGAAGTAACCGAGGTGAATGTACCTGTGAATCAGTGAAGAGAAAAATAAAGTACGTTTCAGTGTCTACATTTAGTGAGTTTTATTATACACCGTAACCATTGTTTACTTACCTGATAATAACCGAAAGTCATACATGTTACCATTCTTATTAATTTCGGATAACACTTGAACTTGTGCGTTTGCTTGTAAAATTAAACAATAAACTGTTGTTCTAGTAAAATATTATTTAGGAGGTAGGTACTGATTTTTTTAATAATAAATAATCTATGAACAAAACGAAAGTAAAAACTAAAAATTCTTAAAAATATATTGTTACGACTTGTCTTGCTAACTGTACCAAAAGTGATACAGTTTAAAGTTCCATACAAAAAAAAATCGAGTGTGCTTATGACCACACGACTGAAGTGAAACTTCAAACGTACTACTCAACTCAACTCCCGTTCGCCTCGCCCGATCACACTTTTCGTAACGCGTTCGCCAGCTAAGCGTGCGTAAAGAAGTTTTACTTCAAAAACGTGGGACTACTTGCAGTATGAAAATAAAATTTATTTTGATTCTCGTCAAGTCGTCCCAAATGGGCCGTAGCTTAGGCATGTAGGACGAGTTGACGAATCACTCCCTAAATTATAATAACAACAATCTGCTACGCCCGTAGTTGACGTCCTGACAAGCGTCAGTCTCTGTGAGATTTCTTTACGTGGTACCAACTACCTACTATCGGCCGGAGCAGGACAGGACAGAACAGAACAATAACACCAGTGTAGCACAACAACTACGTCGACCAGGCGTGGTCGCAGCCCAAGATTTTGGGGGGGGTCATCATGGGTGCCGAGGAATATTTTACGAATATTTTAAAGGAGGTACATCTCGTCGTTAGTCTAGTGGTCGCAAGCGTTACTGCTGAGCATGAGGTCGTAGCTGGGTTCGATTCCTAGGTCGGGTAAAGTGTTAAAGGGTTATTCCATCACAAATTTCTCAGAAGCAACCTGGAGTCTGGATTTGTGCCCGGTTGTCGGCAGTAGGCTTGCCTTCTATGACATCTGGCGAAATGTGGGTGTAAGTACTATATTATGAAGGTACACGGTACACCCCTGCCCAACAACCTTTTAGGCGTGATGATATGTTAAGGTTTATGTGCACCTCCAGCTCCACATTACTTATGCTATTTAGGGACGCAGCTTTTACATAGGTGTGTTACTTAAATGCTGCCAAATTGGTCGTATGTATTAGAACAGTTGATTGTGCAGGGTGGGGAGAGCGAGCGAAGCGAGCTCGAAAATTTTAACAATTCGCCTCTGTTTGATTAGGTTTTATTTTATATTTTCAAGTAGAAATAGGAGGTACATTCTCGACTTATGCAGGCAAGCTCAAGCAGCTATGAATCTAAAATGCAAGAGCGAGCGAAGCGAGCTCGAAAATTTTGCACACTCCTCTCGGATAGGTTCGATTTTCTTTAGATCATTCCAAAAGGACTAGGACTAGGCTTTGTCGACTTTTGAAGAATAGCTCAAGAACCAATGTAAATTGCAAGACCGAGCGTAGCGAGCCTGAAAATTTTAGCACCCCACCTTGAATAGTCTCTGTTTTCTTTTACCCATCAACAAAAAGAGAACTTACTTTATAGAATTATGACGAAAAGCTTAAACTCGTTTTACAGCAGTTTAGGTTTTAGAATCTGGCCTTACCTAAGCCTTTCAACCTTACGTACGAGCGGGGTGCCCAATATCCCGAGTTTGCTTCGCTCGGTCTTGAATCCTGGATTCTATATTTTTATTAACAGCCTTTTTAAAGGAAAATATTTTTTAGGCGCGTTAAAAACCCACTATCATTTCATCGTTTTAAGTTTTTACTTCAGTCGGCAGTCCCCATGTCTGCCGATGTTCTTAATGTTTTGAATATGCCAATCGGGGTTTTCATGGCTCAAGTACAATTTTAAGTTATTAAGGCAAGTAAATCATTCAGACTCTCGACAGCTTGAATGATTTTGGGGGGGGGGGGGGGCTCATGACCCCCCACGACCCCCCCCCCCTCGGACCGCGCATGACGTCGACCAATATTGATAAAGGGGTTTGAAGATTTTTGTATGGAGGGTGGCCCTAAGGTCGGCCGCCATTTTGATTTTTTTTCAGAATCGCGGTGCACAACAAAAGTTATATATTTAGATAGAGGACACTTATACAAACAAAAAATGCTATATATAACATAATATCCTAAAGCGTCAGGTTTCGGAGTTATTCACCGAAATATAAGTCGAAAACAATAAGGATTTTTTGGTTTTTTTTCCCTCCAGGTAAGCATATTGAACTATTGAGGTAATAGAAACGTTATGAAACCTTTATGGAGAAGAAACAAATGAAGAATAGACATTTTTTAAATAAATAATTAAACACGGCAATTTAGGTATAGTTCGTTTTTTAATTCCAGAGACTAATCTAACATTTAAGTCTTGTGTTTCCGTTTTTTTAGTATAGAAGTTTGACATTACACTTGTCAGATTAGTCTCTGGGATTAAAACACGAACTACAAATTGCCGTGTTTAATTATTTATTTAAAAAATGTCTATTCTTCATTTGTTTCTTCTCCATAAAGGTTTCATAACGTTTCTATTACCTCAATAGTTCAATATGCTTACCTGGAGGGAAAAAAACAATAAAATCCTTGTTGTTTTCGACTTATATTTCGGTGAATAACTCCGAAACCTGACGCTTTAGGATATTATGTTACACTAGCTTCTGCCCGCGACTTCGTCCGCGTGAAATTCGTACTTTCCTCTAAAAGTTTCGAAAATGTATGTTGGTATGATCTTTATAATTAACTGAAATAAATAAGTATTCGGGCCAATTTTTAAGTTTATAGAACAAAGGAATCAGATTTTTCAAAGAAACTATCCCCGCTTTTCACCCCCACAGGGGTAGAATTTTGAAAAATCGTTTAAGATGTGTTCATAACTTGACTCAAAGTTTATTTATACCAATTTTCGAGCTAATCAAGCCACGCAGTAAAATCCTCCCCTTTAAAATTAACTACCTCTTTTCATACAGTTAGGGGTAGATGTTCGAAAAACCCTGATACACGTTATTAATTATTTTTAGTCCTTAGTATAAATACTGAGTTTCAAGTTAATCGGACAGGGCATTAAAATTCTTCCATACAAACTTGAACACCCCCCATTACCTCTTTAGGGGGTATTTTAGAAAAACGAAAAATTCCAAACTTCATAATTTACTTAGATAAGTATTCGTGCCAAGTTTCAAGGATATTAACTCAATAAATAAGATTTTTCATACAAACAAAATCCCCCCTTTTCACCCCCTTAAAGGTTGAATTTCCAAAAACCCCTTCTTATTCGATACCTACTCTGCACAAAGAACACAACCTCCAAAACTCATGTCCCTAGGACCAGCGGTTTAGACTGTGCGTTGATATTTCAGTCAGTTCGTTCATCCCCCTTTGGGGGAGAAATTATCAAAAACGCTGAGACACGTATAAATTAATTTTCAATCGTTAGCCTAAATACAAAATTTGAAGACCCTAACTTTTAAACTGACAGACTTTCATACACAACTTCATCCCCTTTTTAACCCTTTGGGGTTGGAATTATCAAAAACGCTGAAGACACATATAAATTAATTTTTAGTCGTCAGTCTAAACACAAAATTTGAAGATCCTAACTTTAAAACTGACGGACTTTCATACAAACTTTCATCCCCTATTTAACTCCCTTAGGGGTTGAATTTAAAAAAATCCTTCCTAATTCCTTGTCTACATTATAAAGGGAACCATTGTGTAAAATTTCAAAATAAATACCTATAACTACTTTAATTAATAAAAGTACCTACGCTTAATAATTTGTAATTTGAACGAATATTTAAACACTACCAAAACAACTAATACGTGGTCCTAACTTTAGCTACCTTACACTTAAAATCTAAGTGACTATTTAAACTAAAATATTCTTATAGAATTATAACCAGAAATATATACAACTCACAACAAAAAAGAAATGAAAATAAAGCTGAAACGCCTGTACTATCTACCTATACCTACTTCACTTAAAAATAAATACTTATAACTACTTTAATTAATAAAAGTACCTACGCTTAATAATTTTTAATTTGAACGAATATTTAAACACTACCAAAACAACTCATACCTATTTTACAAAATAACAACAAAAGAAATTCAAATAAACTATTTACAGACTAAAAGTCGCGCTGATAAGCACGGTTTCTCAATATCAATTATTGTCTGTCAATAAGGTCGAACGCTCTGAACGCATCAACAGCCAAATATTGAATGAAGCTCGCTCTTTTTTTTTTTTGTGTATGTCATCTCGCAGTTCAACCTATGAGGTTGTCGTCTGCTTAACCGGGCTTGCCTGTGGATGCCTCAAAATTAAGGCCTCCAGCCAGGGCTTGAAGCTCGCTCTCGGACCTCCCGCCTTTTTATACCCTACCGCCGCGCGACCCGTGTCGAGCGCGGCAACCGTTACACAAAAATAATCCTTATAGCATGATTCAGTATTCACGATGGCGATGCGCGATGGCTTATTTCATGTATAAGTTTGGTGTTTCTATACCGATTTCTATGATTCTTTTTTTATTGAATAGGTTATAATGTTAACTTTCTTAAATTAGGGATGAGTGAGAGTATTATAAACGTAAGAGTAAAGAAATATAATCAGAATGCTCCGAACTGCTAAGCTATCAGGAGTTACACGTGTTATTGTGAGTCAACCATAAAAGATAGACATATGCTGTTGCGGGATATTTTTTAGACAATTTTATGTAGAATATTTCCGTCATACATGATTTCTATGTAACTTTAACCATTAAGGCTGCACACGCGACGGAAGCTTAAAAAATGAAGTAACTTCTCCCGTTTTCCCAACATTTCCCTTCACTACTCTGCTCCTATTGATTGTAGCGTGATGAAAAGTATACTATAACCTGCTCAGGAGTATGAAGAATAATTGTACCAAGTTTCGTTAAAATCCGTCCAGTAGTTTTTGTTTCTATAAGGAACATACAGACAGACAGACGGACAGACAGACAGACAAAAATTTTACTGATTGCATTTTTGGCATCAGTATCGATCACTAATCACCCCCTGATAGTTATTTTCAAAATATATTTCATGTACAGAATTGACCTCTCTACAGATTTATTATAAGTATAGATAGATAAAATTTTTTGTTTGTATAAATGTCCTCTATCTAAATTGTATAACTTTTGTTGTGCACCGCGATTCTGAAAAAAAATCAAAATGGCGGATGATTTTAGGGCCAAAACCTTCAAACTCCTTTCGTGATTGTATTGCAACTGAAACGAGATAAAAGTATTGTTAATGTAAGTAGAACATGCACGCCATTTATTAGTCGACAATTCGACATATCGTCACTAATCTAACTAAGTGACGTAACTGATTCGAAGCATTTTTTACAGGGCAAGCTATTTGCAGTTGAGGGTTAGCTTTGGTTGAGGATAGCTTGTGCTCTATATAAATTCTACTGATACAAAATTGAGCAAGTTCTGATTACGATTTTATATTGGTATTACTACTATTGTTATCGTGTTAATATTGTTTTTTTTTACTAATAAATATTTTATAATTTAATTTAATATCTATTTCAAATTTAATTTAATTTATTTTTATTTTTTGATACTATGGGTGTATGTGTAAAAACTTGCCTGAAATAAACGAATTTTATTTTATTTTTATTTTTTTATTTTATTTTTACAGTATAATATTTAACAGATACGTCACTTTGTGAGATCTTTGTTTTTATTTTGTTCGGAATACATGATCACTTGATCAGATATCGGATTCGACTTGCAAAATGTATCAAATTACTATAGTTAGGTCAGCTTAGTCCAAAATGTCAGATACGTCAGTTAGTTAGATTAGCGACGATCTCTCGTCAGAGAGTAATATATTCCTTAGCGGCGATATATTATCGAGTTCGTTTAACACGCCTGCACGGATTTCAACAGCGTCGACATGCGGGAATTGCAAATCCCATTATTGTCACCACCAGACGACGCTAGAAAAAAGTTTTCATGTCAGTAGTAGTAAAACTGTCATAAAAATATGTACAGCTTGGCAAAAAAGAGTGTGGAATAAATGAGGTCGCCAGTATCGCACCTGTGGCAACCCGAAATACTACGACTCAACAGTTTTTGATACTTGTTATTTTTGGGATATGATCCCAATCTCAGGTACGGTTCAGTCCCTTGGACACTACGCAAACACCATGGAAGGCTTCAATGTCACGAAAGCGGTGCAGTAGGTACCCACAGACAGATAATCATGCCCCTAAGAGCAGTCTAACAGTGGGATTTTTAGGAATTGACGACAGTAGTTTGTTTACAGGGATAATGAAAGAACACGTTTTGTTTGAAGTTTTATTTTAATACTAAACATTCAATCAGAAGAAACGAAAACACTTTCATCTAAATATTTAATGCCAGAAAAGCTCACATTTTGTCTAGAGCTTCCTGCAACTTCAGAATCACTAGCAAATTCTAATTCTGATAAATCACTGTTGCTGCTACTGTCATCTCTGAGATTTATTACCAAACATTCTATCTGTTCATACATAGTCACACCTCTGTCATAATATTCCTTTTCTATTTTCATTACATGCTTGCATGCATTTTTCCAGAGTTCGGCAGTAATGTTTGAAAACGCTCGTTCAGCAGCCACCTATAAAAAATAATTAAACATTAACTATGGTTCTTACATAGCAACATTAAATATGCATATACAGGGTGAATTTTTCAAGTGGGCGTGGATGGCCAAATCCGAAACTATGAGGACTAGCGAAAAGTACTCAAAGGAGTCGCGGGCTCGATTTTGATGAAAACTAAAACTGCATCATTGGATTTTTGAAAAATCAATATTTCTAGCCAGGAATCGAACCTGTTGATTTTGAAAAAAAAACCACACCTTTTATTATTACACCATTCGATAGTGTCGCTACTAAGGATCGAATTCTGGGAAGTAATGACATACGGCAAACTAAAGGAAAGAGCTCATTTTTAACAAAATACTTTTTTTTTCTTATGTTACCTACCTCATCATCATCTGCCTAGCTTTTCCCAACTATGTTGGGGTCGGCTTCCATTCTAACCGGATGCAGCTGAATACCTCGGTATGTAAAGATGGTCACCCATCCACAGACCAACCGCGGCAAGCGTAGCTTTACCTGATGGATTGATCTGTGTGGCTGTTATTATTTAGCCGGGCCCGGGTTATGTTACCTCCTACTAAACGTTAACTGATTAATTGTTCAAAAATTAAATGATGACCATTGTTTTCAATACATAGCTGGATTCGACGTCTCAAGGATTGTACTGCATTCAGCATTGCAATATTATTGATTCCATTAGAATATTTTCCAAAAATCGTAATAGAAATTTGAATTTAGAACCTAATGTTGTGAAGGTGACTGCGCTGCGGGTGTGTTAATAAAAATGTATGAATACTCTAAAATAAGAAGCAGTTTATTAAAATTCAACATTTTCCTTAAGTTTGCCGTATGTCATCCCAGAATTTGATCCTTATTAGGGACACTATCGAATGGTGTAATAATACAGTATGTGTTTTTTTTTTTTCAAAATCATCAGGTTCGATTCCTGGCTAGAAATATTGATTTTTCAAAAATCCAATGATGCAGTTTTAGTTTTCATAAAAATCGAGCCCGCGACTCCTTTCAGTACTTTTCGCTATTCCTCATAGTTTAGAATTTGGCCATCCACGCCCACTTGGAAAATTCAGCCTGTATAAAGTAGGCTACATACCTTTATATCAATGGACCCAACATTGACTGAAGCAATTTTATGCTTTGCAATTCCACATATTAATTCAATAGGGAACTGTATTTTATTAATTCCATGTTCATTATCTTCAAGTATCCAATCATGGAGGTTAGCGTATACGAGATTTGTCAAACTTCAAAACATAACCTCAATTTTCAATTTCTGTAAACAAGACTAAAAGTTACTTAAATCTGGATACTAACAAAACTTCGCATTGAAAACATTTATAAAAGCTTATTTAAGGAACAATTACTTATTTATGGTACATAAATACCTGTCATATCGGCAGTTCTTTGATAAACATTCTCGATATCAGACAAAACTTGTCCCGCTTGCGATTCGGCCAAACACCACGAAAAGACGTGGTAAATCACTGCTCTGCCACTACTACGAATAGTTTTATTCATTTTAAATAGTTAATTATGCAACGAAAGGTGATAATTTTTAGAAATCTATGAAAAACGACTAGGATATACGAACTGTTGACACAGAATGTACTAGCAGTTGACAACTACAGCAATGTTGCCACAATTAACGATTTTTAGTTCCAACTGTCACCGCGTCAGACTCTTTTTTGCCAAGCTGTAATAATCTTTTGACATGTTTTTTCGTTGGTAGTGGTGAAGGCTTAACACGTGCTTTGTCTGTGTTTTAATTTTATTTCGATTTTAGTGGTTTTTAATACAGTAAATTTCAATAGAGATTGTTTTTTGTGTTTGTGTTTTAGAAAAGGTTTGTTTTAACATTGGTTTAGTTTATTTTTTAAATATTTTACCCGGCATCCAAAATGGATACCAAAAAACCCCCTGACCCTCCTGATCCCTTTGATTACACTCCGGTGTTAACAGTTACTCTTCCCGACGACAATGTAAATACTATGGACTCCGAATCTACGAACAGGAAAAGGTCTGCTGCTTCCCCCCCGGCTGCTTTAATCAACCCTCCAAAGCTAGCTAGAAACACTATTGGCAGACAGATATATACGAATAGAGATTACCCCCCATTTATCGTACACGTATCTTTAAAAGATGGTCAAACCCCAGGTACTGTTCTGCACCCTGTCAAATTTGGTATGTTCTTGACACAAAATAATTTTAGCAACATACTCCTAGGCAGTGTTAAACGCCTAGGAAGAAACAGGGTTTCGGTCGAATTCAAGTCTCACCAGGATGCTAACAGTTTTCTAATCAGTCCAATCTTAACTAAAAATAATTTTGTAGCCTCAATTCCCCAATTTAACATCACTCGTTTAGGTCTTGTCAGAGACGTTCCCATTGAATGGACTGAGGAAGAAGTTATTGAGAACATCAAGGTTCCCACTGGATGCGGCCCTGTAATTAAGGCTAGAAGAATGAACCGTAAGGTGACTTCTCTGGGTGTTACCGAATGGAAACCCACTCAAACGGTTGTTCTAACCTTTGACGGCCAAATTTTACCCCAGCGTGTTTTTTGTTTCTACTCTGCTCTTTCGGTTGAAAAATACATGTACCCAACTATCCAATGCTTTAATTGTTGTCGGTATGGTCACACACGTACAGTATGTCGCTCGAAACCCCGCTGTTTCAAATGTGGTCAAGACCACCCAGGAGATGGTTGCCAAGTTTCCCTTGATTGTGCATTTTGTATTTCTTGTTCTGGCAATCACTATGCAAATGATAAGGGTTGTCCTGAATTGGGAAGACAAAAGGGCATAAAAGCCCTGATGGCAGAGAAGTCGGTCTCATATGAGGAAGCAAGTCAGGTCCTCCCTCCAGTTTCAAGATCATATGCTGAAGTGTCGAGATTATCTCAAAAGACTAAACCAGTATCCAGTCCATCTTATTCCCCCAGCCCACTTTCCCAAAATCCGAAATCTTACCGTAAAACGGTCTTCCTTAAACCAAAATCCCATGCCCCACTTTCACCTAGCTATGACAAGCAGGCTCATCAAGCCCTCACACAGAACTACTCCTTCTCTCCTTCACAAAACGGTTGCGCCTACCGTAGGGAAGGTGAAACCAGCCCTGACAAATCAGAAAACATTTTGAATATTATATCAAGTACCTATGTTATTGACTGTATTAGCCAATCCGAAACAATCCCTACCTGACCACGTTGCCGACAAATTGACATCCATTGTAAATTATATTCACAATGTTCCACCCCCTGACATTCCTTCAATGGAACGTGAGGAGTGTTACTCCTAGGAAACCTGACCTACTCTATCTAATTAATAAATTCAAACCATCGATCTGCGGTATTGCTGAGACATGGCTTCGTTCCGAAAGTAATTTCGGGATTCCATGTTTCAGCGGTGTTCGCCATGACAGATCAGATGGATATGGGGGATGTGCTTTGTTTATCAATAACAAAGTACCATTCTCCCCGATTCCTCTACCCTTTGTTGGTGACAACATCAATGTTGTTGCTGTTAAGGCTGAGGATATAAATGTATTTAGTTTCTATATTGCCCACCCACAAATTGAAGATCTTACTACAATAAAAAGTCTGCTGAGTAATGTATAAGGTCCATTACTAATTATGGGTGATTTTAATGGCCATCATTATAGATGGGGGTCTGATACCTGTGACAACTTTGGAATAGGTCTGGCGGATATATTGGATGAACTTAACCTATGTGTGATTAATGATGGCAGTTCCACACGTAGGTCTGCGCCAGGGCAGAACAGCAGCTGTGTTGATCTAACATTGTGTTCGTCTAGTATAGCCAGCCTTTTTAATTGGAGTCGCTTGAATATGATGTTACGCACGGAAAACATTTAAAAAAGTCGGGCGCAGCGCGCGCGCTGTGGCGCGCGCGTCACGCGGACTCACGCGAAGTTAGTTCGTTCTCAGACCCCGTATGGCGCGCACGGCTGCGCTCGACGCGATCTCGCCGTAGCAAGGCCTCACGAATACACGCGATTTTCAACATTTAAACTGTTTTCTTATTTTTACTCCCGACTAATCGCGTACCTGCGTGCTGTACGCAACATTAAGTGGTCCTTCTTGCCGGATCTCGGATCTCGGCCACGTGTTTAGTCGGACTAAAAACCTGTCTGCAGGGATGTCGCTGCTTCACACACCCCCGAAGGGTGTTAAAACACGTAGTAAACGTGCAACGGAGCAGCTGACTACTAAAAGTGAACAGTTACCAGTAAAATCAGTGAAAAGTGATAAAACCACGTGTTCGTCGGCGGCGGCCCGTAAAAGGCTAGAGTATGAAACGGCTCAACTTCAAGCACAAATCGACCTCGATTTAGCACAAAAACGCGCTCAAATCCAGAAAGGCTTGCTTTCGAAAAAACTGGAAGTCGATATAGCAGACTTAGAAGAAGAGGATCACGGCTCGGTCTCGAAAAGTTCGAGAATAGTCGAATCATGGTTCGACAAGCAAGATAGCGTCGCCTCCATCGCTAAAGAGCAGCAACAGGACTTCGTCAGCGAGCGCCCGCCACGTGGCGACAGCATCAACCAGTTGACAGAGGCGTTGCACCAAGTACTTACCAAAAATAACGCCTGCGATAGCAACAAAGAACTACTTGCGCGCCTAGCAACATCAAGGGATTTACCGGTGTTCGACGGTGACCCTATGCAGTGGCTGCAGTTCAAGGAGTCGTATAAAGAGTCATCACACTTATGCAGTTATAGCGAGGCAGAAAACATTTGGCGGTTACGAAAGTGCCTACGGGGTGACGCAAAAGAAGCCGTGTCATCGCTCCTCATCGGAAACACAACACCGCAAGCTATAATTGACACATTAGAATTGCAATTCGGCAGACCCGAGTGTATAATTAATAAAATATTCACTCAACTCAAGAAAATTCACCCACTCCCGACTGCATACCACACGGAGATCGTGAATTTCTCGATAAAAGTTAAAAACTACGTCACAGCTGTTAAAGCTATTAAGCTGCAGGAATACCTACAAAGTCCGGAAACGACGTCTATGATACTTTCAAAGTTACCGCCCGCCCTTATCAATAAATGGGCCGAGTATTTGTACGAGAGAAAAGACAACTCTACACCCAAACTAGAAATACTATCGGAGTTTCTATTTCTATACAGAGAAGCTACTATCGTCGCAACCTCGGGTGTGAGCTACGTATCCAGCAGTCAGAACGACGTAAGAAAGAAACACGAAAGAACTCATTCAGTACTAGCGTGCACTACTACTTACGACAGTAAATGCATTTTTTGTCGTACCTCTCCGGCGCACGCGTTAGACAAGTGCGGCAAATTCAAACGCGCCATGAGACGCGATCGATGGCAATTCGTACGGGCTAAACATCTTTGCTACAAATGCTTGAGCGCACGGCATAATGAACCTGCCACGTGCAGCGCTCCTAACTGCAGTGAATGTGGACATCCGCATCATCATCTCCTTCACTGGACGAAGACTACAGCGGCGCCTGCGGTACCCGCAACGGCGCGCCCGGCAGCGTCCGCGCAGCCAGAGACAGCGCGCCCCGAGGTGGACGCAGCCCGCGTGCACCCATCGACGCCCGACGAGTCGCGGCGTGAGGATACCGTTGCCCACGCCCACACCAGTGCGTCCACTAGTGTTAGTGTATCGTCAGTGCCTAAAGTGTTGTTAAAAATAGTGCCGGTTACCGTTCATGGACCCAAAGACAATATCCACACACACGCGTTGCTTGACGACGGTGCCACCGTGACGTTGATATCTGCTGATCTTGCTGATCAGGTGGGACTCCACGGTAAGGCAGTCACCATGCGCGCCAGCAGTGCATGGGACTCCGGTGAGCTCGTGTGCCAAGCGGAAAACGTAAGTTTTGACATTTCTAGTAACACCGGTGATCGTTTTAATTTGTGTGCTCGAAAAATGAAAGAACTTAATTTACCTATTCAACGATTATCGTGTATGGACTTTAGTAATTATTCAGACTATATTGACTACGACTTATGTAAATGTGACGCACAACCCAAATTATTAATCGGACAGGATAATTATGATCTTATTGCTCCTATCTTGTGTTTAAAGGGTAATAGAAAAAATGAACCTTATGTTACAAAGACACCGCTAGGGTGGTGTGTACACGGTGTTGTAAACAATATAAATATGCTGAACATGTCAGCTGATCGTATCACTAGTGATGACAGTCCGCAACATTGTTGTGATTCGGAGTTGAACGAGTTTGTAAAAAAAACATTTGCTTTAGAGTCAATAGGTATATCAAAACAACCGCGAGAGAATGCGGACGAGTTGCGCGCTGTCACCATACTAAATAACACATGTGAATTAGTTGATAACCAATGGTTTGTAGGATTGCCTTGGAAACATGATAACTTTGTCATGCCTGATTCTTATCAAAACGCCTGTAATCGTTTAAAATCAGTCGAGAGAAAAATGTCAGCCGACAACACTTACGCGTCGCGTTACCGGGAACGTATCCAGCATTTATTTTCCAATAATTATGCTAGGAAGCTAAACGAGGGGGAGTCCAGCGACCACGTTTGGTACCTACCGCATTTCGGGGTCGATAACCCCAATAAGAAGAAGTTACGTTTAGTTTTCGACGCGGCTGCGAAAACACAGGGATGTTCTCTGAACGATTTTTTATTGACAGGTCCGGACTTGTTGCAATCTTTATTTGGAATCATGTTTAGGTTTAGAGAAAATCGAATTGGAATTATTGCAGATATTAAAGATATGTTTCTTCGAATTAAAGTTAAAGAAAAGGATCAACATACACTTAGGTTTTTATTTACGGATGAAGCCACTAAGACCGTTAATAAATATGCTATGACGTCATTAATATTTGGCGCGAACTGCTCGCCTTTCATCGCGCAACATATCAAAAATAAAAATGCATCACGTTTTGAGGATACTTATCCGACTGCTGTCGACGCTATATGCAAGCAACATTATATGGACGACTATATAGATAGTTTACCCGAAGTTGACCTTACAAAGGAAATGATTAAGGAAGTATCTTTTATTCACCAGAGGGGTGGATTCGAAATACGAAACTGGGCTAGCAACGTACCAGATGTTCTGGAAAACGTACCGAAGGAAGCCTTAAGTGACAGTGTCTGTTGCACCTTCGATAAAGATCAATCGGAAAGGACACTCGGTTTATTATGGTACCCTGCTAGCGACGAGTTAGGATTCGATTTGACACTGAAGCGTATACCACCTGATGTTGTAAACTTAAAAAGAAGACCAACGAAACGCGAACTGTTATGTATTGTTATGTCTATTTTTGATATTCATGGTTATCTGATACCATTTACGATTAAAGGAAAAATAATAATGCGCGAAACTTGGAAAACGAATATAAAATGGGATGAGGAATTGAATGACGAGTTAAATAATTTATTTCAGTGTTGGATAATTCAAGCAAAAGAGATAAATAATATTAGGATCTCGCGTTGGTACTTTTGTGATAGTGATAAGAGCGCAGGTAACGAAAACCTAGAACTACACGTATTTTGCGACGCGTCGCCGAGCGCCTACGCGACTGTTGCTTACTGGCGTAAGGAGATGAGCAGTGGGCATATTATTGTGTCATTTATCGCTAGTAAATCTAAAGTTACACCTACGAAATCGGTTTCTGTGCCACGACTGGAGCTACAGGCTGCTCTATTAGGATGCAAATTAGCAAATAATATTAAAATGGAGCATCGGTTAAAACCAAATTCAGTTTATTATTGGACGGATTCAACTACTGTTTTACACTGGATCAGAAATAATTGTAGAACATATAAAGTTTTTATAGCAAATCGCCTAGGAGAAATTGACGAACTAAGTAAGGCGGACGAGTTGCACTACGTGCCGACTGACGTCAACGTGGCAGATTTAGGAACTAAAAGTACTGACTACGTACTTAGCAGCGAATCATCGTGGTTTACCGGTCCATCATTTTTACGTCAATCACGCTCTTGCTGGCCTCAGGAACCTGCCAATAAAATTAAAATTAATGAAGAAATATTAGAAAGGATTAATATAGTAAATGAAAATAATAGTGTAAACGACTTACCTGTACCGGAGCCAACACGCTTCTCCAGTTGGTTGCGATTGCTTCGAACTGCTGGAACTGTTTTGTTGTTCATAGATAAATGCAAGAAAATAAATTCAAATGGACTCACCGACGAGTTGATGAAACGAGCTGAAACGTTATTGCTTCAGCACTCGCAAGCCTCAGCTTTCTCCAGTGACATCTTGCTGTTGAAACAAAATAAAGAAATAAAACGCGATAGTAGACTACGCGCTTTGACACCCGTTTTGGATAATACTGGACTACTACGTGTCGGTGGAAGAATTGGAGCTGCAAAGGATGTAGCGATGGATACAAAATCACCTGTGATCCTGGATGGACATGACCACGTGGCTCGACTCATTGTCAAGTATTATCACATCCGCGCAGGCCACGGATGTAATGAGCTGGTACTTAATGAGCTGCGTCAAAAATACTGGATGTTACGTCTACGTCCTACTGTGCGTACAGTTGCGACGCAGTGCTTGACCTGTCGCATCAGAAAAGCTAATCCGAAGCCGCCACGACTGGGTGACTTGCCTGAAGGTAGACTCACACATCACCAAAGACCGTTTACCGTTACCGGAGTCGACTTATTTGGACCAATAGAGGTCACAGTTGGAAGATCAAGACCAAAACGCTATGGTGTCCTATTCACGTGCCTGACAGTACGCGCTGTACATATTGAGGTCGTGCCATCCCTCACTGCAGATTCCTTAATTATGGCTCTACGCAGAATGGCTGCTCGTAGAGGGTGGCCAAAGAAGATTTATTCTGACAACGGAACCAATATGCGCGGCGCAGAAATCGAACTAAAGAAAGCTTACGACGCTGTAGACAAAAGTGCTGTCATGAACGAGGCCCTGAACAATGGAGTTTCTTGGAGCTTCATTCCGCCAGCTAGCCCTCACATGGGAGGATCTTGGGAGCGGCTCGTGCGCAGTGTCAAGACCAGCCTTAGGGTGGTACTGAAAGAGAGAGCTCCGTACGAAGAGACTCTGATTACAGTAGGTAATAATTGGGGTTTCCAGATCAAAGAAGATCTGGAAACCCGCAATTATTACCATTCATTTTAAAATCATTTCAGATACAGAAACACCTAATTACAGCCATCATTCATTGCTTTTAAATAGTACTTGCAAAATATTCTGACGTGACTATTGAGTGGTCTTTATTATTTAACAATTTTAATGTAATAGATATCATGAGAAATTTTAATATGAAACATTTATTTTATTGAACATTCGTAATTATGTTTCTACATTATAATCTATCATTACATTCATTCAACAATTCAATGACACTGAAATTGGAGCAACAGTCGGTATAGTATGTCCGATACGACAGACTACCGAGAATGAAGTGCACTCGCCATTGTCCATCGCGCTACCTTATATATGCAGTGTAGTCACGATTTATTTTAAATGTTATGACTTAGAAATAAAAGGTACTTTATTTTAAATACTTTTATTTATAATGAATATTTACAGTATAAAGTAACCATTTGAAAAACAAATAATAATAATAAAACTATTATACGTCTATTTTAAACATCAATATTAGGTACATGAAGTTGAACTTAATTTTTTAACTATTTTAGCAACTAAATACTCGGTTTCACTCATTATGTCATCAATATCACTACGGACTAAATATTGTATGTTCACGCTTGCACTGTCGGGGTCACTGTCTATTTCATTCATCTGACGGCCTTCCACATCATGTACAATTATTTTTATAATTCGGTGAATATGTCCGGGCTCTTTACGCGTGATAAAAGATGTGTTTTTAAAAGGTTTTGATTTTTTCTTCTTCTTTATTTTTTTCTCTTGTATTTTTTGCTGTCTACTCTCTTCACACGCTTTTTCCGCCACTTCGGCATACCAGCTTTCTCGGTCTTGAGCATAGTAAAATGGATTAAGAACTGGATCGGAGCAATCTATCAAATTCTGAAACAATGAATAATTTTATGCTATTAAAAAGCATCATAAATATGAATTCAATTGCTAATATCGATGATTACTTAGATACTTACATCACATTGTAGGTTAATGTTTTCTAAAACAGGACTGTAGGATGGTGAGTGTGACATATTTAATTCTGTATCCCGACTTTGTTAAACACCTGGAAAATAATAGTCTAAATTAGTATTTCGTTAACCCATGATATTCTATCTCAAAACAACAATTGCGATTGAAACATAGTGCTGTATAGAAAAAAATATGTACCAGACCTATATGTATTAAACATCGATTATACTGTCTTGTCTGATAATAATGCTGGATAAAATACGGAAGAATAATATTAAAACTTACCAATAATACACGATCAAGCCAGTTGTAACAGTCAAGTGTAGAATTCGAATAGATTTTAAATGATTTTTCTCTCTATTTATATATACCCTAATTTAATTTTATGGATAGAGTTCAAAATCGCACATTTTTAAGTTAGATATCATATCTTTTTCCAAAAATGGTATAGTGAAATAGGAAACGTAAGACATTACGATACCTATCATTTTATTATTTATTGTAAATATATATCGATAAAATAATACTACTGCCCTTATGTTTACGGTTATCGTTTTCATACATTTTACTCAGATGATTAAGCAAGCAAACTCATGGTATGTTAATAGTATATCAAAGTTGCGCCGTAAGCTGAATTCTTTTTAAGGAGACGAATCAAAACAATATAGCAATATCGACATACTATTGCAACGTTTGGTTTCGCCTGTTATTATTATGATATTTTTAAAGCTAAGGTATCTTATATTTTGCCACAAATAGAATGGTAAGTAATGATTTTATTTGTTATTTGTTCATAAATTAAGGTTGATCGATATATCATCACACCGTTAATTCCCAGTTAGGCAGATGTGTATTTCACCAACTATTCGGTGAGTCTATACGACATTTCGACGCAGTCTGATAAAAATAATAATGAATTAGTAGAACAATATAATAATAATATTCCACAACTACCTATCACACAATGCCGTCTAGTTCCAAGCTAAGCAGAGCTTGTGTTAATGAGTACTAGACAACTGATAAACATACTTAGATATTTCTAAATACATACATATATTATAGATAAATGATAAATTACACCCAGACAAATGATCGTATTCATCACACAAACATTTGGGGGGTGGGGTGGGAATCAAACCCACGACCTCCAGCATAGCAGTCAGGACCACTAACCACTAGACCAACAGGCAAGTCAAATAATATTGTTTACAATATCGCATCACAAACCTGCATTTGGATGCAGACAACTGACACAGCATTTTCTATACACGTGCGTCTTCCCAAATTTGGAATAATATGACGTAGATTTATCACTATTTAAGCGTCCCGCTGCTGAAGTTCAACCACAAAACACCTCTTCCAGAGCTAGTGGCATCATCATCGTACATCAAAACTTCGCTGCACTATTTAAAATGTAAGTAGCATTATTATTTTATATATTAATAATTCTATTGTTTAACTATTCTTATAACAGGGAACTCCTTAGACGAGTGCTAGTAATCTCGACTATTGAGCATGAGACATTGGGTTCGATACCCAGGAAATTAAGGCATAATGATATCTTCTATGTAATTATTCTAATATTCATTCTTATAATGTATGATTGTATACACTATTCTATGTAATTATTCTAATATTCATTCTAATAATGTATCATATGTATACACTATTCTAGTGTATTGGCACGGAAAGCCAGGATTCCAGGTTCGAATCCTGCTTATGAATTGATTAAATAGCATAATTAATAAATTAATTTTATATTATTTCAGGTCGCTAGAGAACGCAGAGACTCTCTTCCCGTCTGACGACGAAGTGCAACCTCCAGTCGCGAAAAAGACGAAGAAAAGGAAGCAGGTGCCAACTCAAACGAAGGAGCCGGAGGCGGCAGCGCGGACTGCATCACATTCGCCATCGAGAGCAAGTCCGGCCCCGAGTACGTCGCGGTCAGCTCCGAAGAAGCCGTACTTCAAGCCAATACCACCAAAGAAGGCTACAGCTTACGACCTCTTCGGGACTGACAGTGAAGATGACGAGAAAGAAGATGTCGCTGTTCCCGGTAAAGCTCCAATACAATTAACTTCGTATTTAACTCGGCGCCTTGCTAACGGTCATTCGCGCCAGACGTACGAGCATAAGCCCGGTACGCACTATATAGATTTAAAAGTGTACCGGTGCGATGAAATTAAAAACGTTCAACCAATTAACAGATGGCGCCAAGCAATAGTTACTGTGAAAAACCAAACATCTGAAAACACAGATGCATGGCAGCACCTGACTAATTTTATTATGGCAACTAGAAAAGAATTTGTAAAGTGTCCACCAACATTTGTTAGCAACTATTACTAAAATATTAGTATTCCATTACAAATATCTAATTACTATAAATACTATTTTTTCACCATGAGTTACTTGCTTATTTACGACATTTAATTTTAATCATTATCTCAATATTACGAAATGATTTTTATGTACTAGTATTCTGTTTTAATGTCTTTTTAGGTTTATATTATGATGTATTAAAGAAATATATTCAAGAATTAAAAATTCATTGTTTTGTTTTCTTACAGTTTCACCAATTCCTGGAAAAATAACAAATTATAATGATATAATGAATTGTGAAAAATGTCATATTGAAATACCGAAAAATGAATATCACTATCATGTGAGAACGAATTTACACAAATCTAATTGCATAATAAAAACCAAATATGAAAATATTGATATTATTGCTACGGCTTTTAGAATGAGAATAATAAGTTACAAACTGAATCCATCGATGGAGTACCTTACACCTGAGGAATTCCTAATGGATAATCAGCATCAAGTCATAAAACTAATTAATGCTTGTCTAAATAAACATAATTGTGTTAAATTAAACTTCGAGCTTTATGCTTACTTTATTCTCCCAAAATCTGGTGAGCAACAGCTTAAGTCATTTAACACAAAATTTAACATTATATACAAAAATACTGATATACATGAATTTTATTTGAATACAATAAACACATTTGAGAGGAAACTCTCAGAATTCCAACACCGTGAATCTGGTTGGTCCTGTTTCTGTATAAGTCACCTGGAAATTAATATAAACAAATATTCTCCTTTAAAAGGCGGTACTTACATAGATTTGCCGCATGTTATACAAAAAACGAGAAGTTGCTTAAATATAAAAAACCATGATAACTATTGTTTTTTGTGGTGTGTTGTTGCAGCATTATATCCAGCAAAATGTAATGTTTGCAGAACAAGTTCCTACCCAATTTTTTCATCAGTCTTAAATATAAATGGTCTATCATTTCCTCCATCGTATAATGATATTAAAAACTTCGAAAAGATAAATCCTACTATAAGTATAAACGTATATGGATTGGATGATAAAAACGCAGTCACTGGTCCCTTATATGTGACAAATTTAAGAAAGACACACCATGTAAATTTATTATATATTGAACGAAAAGGCAGTGGACATTATTGTTTAATAAAAAATCTGTTCAGATTAGTTAGACGTCAAATAAGTAAACATAAAGGTAAAATGTATCTATGTGAGACGTGTTTACAAGTTTTCTCGAGTGCCACAAAATATAGTGCCCATACTACATGTCCTAATATATTAACAGTATTACCTGAAAAAAATAGCATTCTTCAGTTTAAAAACTTTGAAAGAAAACAAAAAATTAATTTTGTTATTTATGCAGACTTTGAGAGTATTTTGCTAAACTGCAACATAAGTAAAACTGAAAATACCCGAACATATAAGGTTCACGAACCTTCATGTTTTGGATACTATATTTGCTGTTCACATAATTCGGAGCTAAATAAATATGTAACATATAGAGGGCCCGACTGTGTGGAAGTATTTATAAAATATTTACTAAATGATGTAGATAACATTAACAGCATCTTATCGAGTAAAATGCCTGTGGCCCCTTTAACCACAGACCAAAAAAACGATTACAAAAATGCTACAAAATGTCACATCTGTAACGATCTGCTCTTTGATGACAAAGTAATGGATCATGATCATATTACATCTCAGTACCGAGGCGCCGCACACTCCCATTGTAATTTAATGTTTAGAGTTTGCCCGTTTGTGCCTGTTATTTTCCATAACCTAGCTGGTTATGATTCTCACCTATTTATTACAGAATTAGCAAAATATGAAGGTGCTTTTAAAATTATACCTAAAACCAAAGAAAAATATATGTCTATCACGAAATTATTCCACAGAAAGAACAGTTCAAGGCCTATTCAAGTTAAGTTTATAGACTCATTTCAATTTCTTAATTCAAGCTTAAACATATTAGTCAACAATTTGTCTGAATCTGATTTTGTTAATTTGTCAAAAGAATTTTCAGATGTTAATTGTAATAAGTTAAAACTACTACGACGAAAAGGAATATACCCCTATGATTACATGGATGCAATCTCAAAATATAATGAGAATCGACTACCACCTAAATATTGTTTTTACAATAGTTTGACATGCGTACATATTAGCGATGATGAGTATAATCACGCTCAATATATATGGCAAACATTTAATATAAAATCGCTTGGAGAATATACAGATTTATATTTAAAAACCGACGTGTTACTACTTTCTGACGTTTTTGAAAAATTTAGACAAACTTGTTTGCATCATTATCAGCTTGATCCGGCCTACTATATTACTGCACCTAGTTTAAGCTGGGATGCGATGTTATTGTATACCGGTATTAAATTAGAATTAATTAATGATGTGGAAATATATGAGTTCCTGGAGAAGGGCATTCGTGGAGGTTTGGCACAATGTTCTCTTCGCTACGCTAAAGCAAATAATAAATATTTACCAAGTTACGATGCTTCTCAAAGGTCAACATATTTAATTTATCTTGACTGTAATAATTTATACGGTTATGCGATGACAAAAAAAATGCCTATTTCAGAATTCCGCTTTTTATCAATCGATGAAATAAATACTATAAACGTACTATCAATTTCGGATGATTCTGAATATGGATATATTTTAGAAGTAGATTTAGCCTATCCCGAGAATTTACATAATAAGCACAGTGATTTACCGTTTGCTGCAGAGAAGTTCAAACCTCCTGGAGGCAAAACACCTAAATTAATTGCTAATTTATATGACAAATTCAACTATGTAATACACTACGTTCACTTAAAAGAATGCTTACTGAATGGACTTATTTTGAAGAAAATTCACCGTATCTTAACTTTTAGACAGGAAAACTTTTTACAAAAATATATTGACCTAAACACAAGCTTACGCCAAGCTTCAACAACCGTATTTGAAAAAGATTTTTTTAAACTCCTTAACAATGCTATATTTGGCAAAACTATTGAAAATCGACGCAAACAGGTTAATGTAAAATTAGTGACCAATTGGGACGATTATAATAACAAAACAAATAAGCACCTCAGTGCGGAAAAGTTAATAGCGAAACCAAATTTTAAAAGTATTAAGATTTTTTCTGAAAATTTTGTCGCTATTCAATTGAGTCCTGAAAAAATTATTCTAGACCGACCTATCTATATCGGGTTTTCAGTCCTAGAATATGCCAAACAACATTTATATAAATTTCACTACAATTATATTAAAAACAAATATAAAACTCAGGCAAGGCTGTGTTATACAGACACAGACAGCCTTCTTTATTTTATCAGCACTGAAGATTTTTATGAGGACATAAAAAATGAAGTTGGACAATTCGACACAAGTAATTTTGAGACTAATAATTGCTACAATATACCGAGAGTAAATGCAAAAATTCCAGGACTATTTAAAGATGAATGTGGAGGTGAAATCATAAGTGAATTTGTAGGGTTGAGAGCTAAGCTTTATTGCATAAACAGCCTAAAAACTTGCATTACAAAAGCAAAAGGAATATCGAAAGCTGTAACTAATCGATTAAAACTATGCCATTACAACAGAGCTTTAACAAGTGATACAAGTTTTAAATGTAAAATAAATATAATTAAATCAAACAATCATGTACTGTACTCTCAACAAATTCATAAAGTAGTATTGAATAAAAATGATGATAAGAGGCAGATACTTGCGAACCAAACAGAAACTTTACCATGGGGTCACTGTGAAACCATATTTTAAAAATAATTTTTTTCAAGATTAAAATTATCTCACTATAGTAAAGCTTTAACAAATAATGTCAATTTCAAATATAAAATGAATATAATTAAATCACTCAAGCATGTACTGTAACTCTAAATAAATTCATAAAGTAGTATTGAATAGAAATGATGTTATGAGACAAATACTCACGAACCTTATTGAAACTTTACCTTTGGGTCACTATGAAACTTTATTTTGAGAACTAATTGGTGTCAAAATAAAGAAATACAAAAATGTTTATGTAAATAAATTGTAATATTATTGTAACCTTTGTTTATAATTAGTATAAGTATACCATACATTATTAATTTAGTGAGTGGTAGTGTTGATTGTTGTTTTTATATTTGTAATACCGAAATAAAATATTATTTATAACTGATGCACGTTTTTTTTCTTGTTATGACCTTACAGTCTTCTTCATTTTAATAATCTATATGATCACTGAGCACGAATATAAATACCATACTAATTAATTATTATTTACAGCAGACATAAACATAAAATGGTTAAGCACTTTAAGTAGGTATACATTTCGCTTTACATTTGACATGACAACTTTAAACCAATCTAAATCATTTGTTTTTATTATACTTATGCTTTATATATCTATGTTTGGGTGAAATTGAATTAATAGTCAAAATGAAGTTGATCAAACAACACACATCACTTAATGTTAATCATATAAATCTTGGTGACTCTGATAACCACATTAGGCATAGCATTCTGTTACCGAATACGATTCGTTGTATTATATGTGGTCCCTCGAATTGTGGAAAAACAAACGTCGTGCTTAGTTTATTGTTACATGAGAATGGTCTAAAATTTCAAAATCTTTACCTGTATTCGAAAACTAACTTTCAACCAAAATACAACTTCTTACGAGAAGTTATAAAGAGAGTGCATCAAGTTAAGTTTCATGAATTTACTGATAATAAAGAAGTCATAGCCCCAGATGAAGCACTAACTAATTCAGTATTTATTTTCGATGATGTGGCATGTGAAAATCAAATAAACATTCGTAATTACTTCTCTATGGGTAGACATAAACATATTGATTGCTTTTATTTATGTCAAACATACTCAAAAGTTCCGAAACAGTTGCTGCGTGATAATGCAAACTTTCTCATAATATTTAAGCAAGACGATGTTAACTTGAAACATATTTATGAAGAGCATGTTAGTTCTGATATGTCCTGGAATCAATTCAAGAAGATTTGTAATACAGTTTGGAGAGAGCCATATAACTTTGTTAGTATTTGCAAAGACTCGTCTTTAAGCAATGGAAGGTACAGACAGAATTTAGATAGCTTTTTTAAATTTTAAGCAAATAATGTGTAATTATATAAACCAATAACAGACAAATATAACTTAGTAGTATATTTTCTTTGGCTGAATACACTTGTCACAATACGACATGGAAAAGAATATTAAAGTAGAATTAATGAAGTCTGTGGAATCCATAAAGACTAAAATAAAACAAATGAAGAACCAGGAACACTCTATGAACTTGTCACTTGATAAAATGCTAAAAACCGTCACGGAACCCCTTAACGCACTAGTCGATTCGAAAATATCAATGGAAAAAATAAAGCATTCACAAAATACACCACTCCCAAATTCTGACGACTTTGAATTGGATGACATGGATACTAGTTCATCTACAAAGTTTGAAGACTGCTACGATCCAAAAGTGAAGTCTGCACAAATACTTAAAAAGTCTCCTACAAAACAAATACTGGATGATTTAGAAATTTCGCTAGAGGGTCGTGATATCCATGATATTTATGACGGTGTAAATATACCGTTTGGAATAAGAAGTGTAAATAAAACATTGCTAATGGGCAATTCTATAGTCTCATTTTCTAAAATCGATAGTTTGAATGACGACAGTGTCATTTTAATTAAAGTTGGTGACAAATCCTATAATTTTACCCCCGGCTTGAAGGAACTATTACTTCGAAGAAAACCTGATTTAAAATTAATATCGAGCAAAGATAGACTTGTCTACAAAGAAATGCTGCATTATACAAATGCTCATAAGAGAGATTTTAATCCTGGAGGGCAAATAAGAGGTGATAAGGGAATAAAATATCGTGACGTAATCAAACCATTATTTTCTGAATCAGTAAATGAAAATTTTCACACTGGAGGAAGCTTACCAACTCTAAAAAAATACAAAAATAACACTGACTTGGTATATTGGGATGACCCTAACGAACTCGTTGAGAGATTGAAACTATTACTTGCTTCCAGAGATGCTGGCAACACAAATCATGATAATGAAATTTTGTCGATCGTTGAAGAATTGAAAGAAGCTGGCATAATTAAAGAATAAATACTCAGCACCATAAAATTTTCATTCAGTATTGTAGACGGATTCAAAACAAACGTACTGAATTGTAAACATGAGCAAAACCGACGTGGTTAACGAAATTCATAAAAATGCGAGGTTGAACTTTCCACGTAGATGTGTTATCATGAAAGATATAGATGACCTGTGGCAAGCAGACTTAATCGATATGCAATCAATTTCAAAGCAAAATAAAAATTACAGATTTATTCTTGCTGTTATTGACACATTCTCAAAATATGCTTGGACTTTTCCTCTAAAAAGTAAAACCAAAGATGATGTATGTAACTCTTTTAAGAAATTATTGAATAAGGGGCGTGTTCCTAAAAATCTACAAACGGATAAAGGAACAGAATTTTACAATAATGAATTTCAAAAGCTTATGGAAACTTATCACATTAATCATTATTCAACGTTCTCAACAAAAAAGGCTTCAATAGTTGAGCGATTTATCAGGACATTGAAATCGAAAGTCTATAAGGAATTTAGTTTAAGAGGCAGCTACAATTGGATAGACAACACGCTTAATAATGTTATTAACAAATACAATCACACTTATCATCGGACAATTGATGAAGTTCCCGCTAATGTGGATAACATTAATAAAAAACATATATTAGAAAGGTATTCAAGGTTGGTGAAAAATCATAATATTAGAAGAAAATATAAAATTGGTGATTATGTGCGTATCAGTAAGTACAAAGGAACATTTGAAAAAGGTTACACTCCCAACTGGTCTACAGAAATATTTAAAATTCGAATGATACAAAATACAAATCCTATCACCTATTTAATAGAAGATACAATCAGAGGTCAACCCATTTTAGGTGCATTTTATGTACAAGAGCTTCAAAAGACGAAAAATCCTAATTTATATCTTGTTGAGAAAGTTCTTAAAAGAAAAGGAGATAGAGTTTTAGTAAAATGGTTAGGTTTGCCTTCTTCTGAAAACAGTTGGATTGATAAATCGAATATTTATTAAGTATTCTGTCCAAAATGGATCAGTCTTATGATGTGTATTGAAGAGAGTAGTCTTCTCAATTGGATTATAAATCATTTACCATTTGAATTACATTTACCAGGATACAATTATTGTGGGCCTGGCACTAAATTAATTAAAAGACTTACACGTGGAGATAAAGGTGTTAATAAATTAGACGAATATTGCAAACAACACGACATTGCCTATCATAAGTCTTCAAACTTAAAAGATCGCCACAAGGCAGATTTAGTTTTGTTAAATATGGCTAAAGAGCGAGCACTTGCCTCAGATGCTAGTGTAGGGGAAAAACTAGCAGCGCGCTTAGTAACCAGCGCTATGTCAACAAAAATTAAAACTGGTTTTGGCCTAAAACAAGATAGCAAAAAGTGTTCTCCTAAAATTAAACCTGGAAAAGGATTAAAAAACAAATTTAAAAATGTTATTAGCAAAACGAAGAGACATATTAAAAAATTAAAACCAAAATGCAAGAAAGTGGCAATAAAATTAGCAATGGCCGCTGCCAGAGAATTAGCTGATGATACATCCATTAAACTTCCTCGTGTTATTCCTATACCAAAAACTGGTGGAGTATTGCCTTTGATTCCGATTTTTGCGGGATTATCAGCGGTAGGGGCTTTAGCAGGGGGTGCAGCTGGTATTGCTAAAACCATTAATGAATTCAAGATGGCTAAAAAGTTATGGACTGAATCGAAGAGACACAATGAAAAGATGGAAGCTCTCTGTATCGGAAAAGGACTACACCTTAAACCACATAAAGATGGGCTCGGAATTTTTGTATCAAAAGAAAAAAACTAAGATATCGGCTACCCAAACGAGCCTTGACTAATTTAGACATTTTGAAGTATGGAAATAACATTCCCTATTTCAGAGGTGTCTTTATGAGAGATAAGCTCCCTAAACACCCTTTTAAAAAAGAATGTGGAGTTATAAATTTGGATAGCTCTAAAAATCCTGGTTCTCATTGGGTAGCCTATGCCAAATACAACGATTATATCGAGTATTTTGATAGTTACGGCAATCTTAAGCCTCCAAAAGAATTTATAAAATACTTGGGGTCCAAAATTCACTATAATTATGATAATATTCAGCGTGATCACCCTTTTAATTGTGGACATCTATGTTTAAACTTTTTGAAGAATTTTTGGTGTAGTGAAGGAATATAATAAACAGGATCTTCCGAAAAAGGCCAGTATAGAAGCATGTCTGCTACGGTTACCATCTCTGGAAATAAATCGGAACTGGTTTCATACTTTCAACCACCACTGCAGTTGGCAGATCAATACGAGTGCGGTTTGATATACTTTTCAGTATTAAAATCAAGACCAAGTATCCCCGTTACTAACAGAGGTCTGTCTGTAATCAGAATCGAATGTGATCTTGTTCACGGTTCGTACTGCAACGGATTACCAACTCATTTTATTCATGAATTTGTGTCTGATACTACTCCAGGTCATCAGTGCATTGAAATACCACAAAATGTTATTTACTTTCCAGTAAACAAAAATATAATTTCACAGGTATCTGTTAAGATTGTAGATCAATTTGGTCACTGTATTAACTTTGGGGAGGAACAAGTTCAGTTACGTCTTCATTTAAGAAAAACAAAATGATAGTTTATTATAAAAATACCCCAGCGATTGAAAAACATATTAGTTCTTCTGCGATTGCTAAGGTGCAAAGACGTAAGAAAACAGTTAAGAAATTGACTAAAGTAAATAAAGATTTTCTTAAGGCCCTAGGGTTTAAAGTATGAATATACTACAGATTACTGAATTACCGCACTTCGACACTTCGATCGAAAGTTACGAAGTCCATTCATACAATCCCTACAATAGCAGCTTTAGAGAAAACGATGAAATCAGAATTCCCATCCACCAGCAAGACATATACGTCCTACCATCAGCCAGTTCAATTTACGTCGAAGGACAAGCGAAGTTTTTCGGGAAAGATGGGAAACCAATCAAGAAAACTGTTACGTTCACTAATAACCCTGTTATGTCTTTGTTTCAAGACATCAGATACGAAATGAATGGTATTGAAATAGACCGTATAAAAAATTCTGGAATAACGTCAACAATAAAATCATACATCTCATTAAATGAAGCAGAAAATAAAGTTGCTGCCCTATGGGGTTGGAGTTTGCGGGGATTTCAAAGTGATGGAAATTTTAGTGCTGTGATACCATTAAATAAAGTTTTAGGGTTTGCAGAGGATTACAATAAGATAGTGATAAATTGCAAACATGAACTTATATTGAACAGAAGTAACACTAACTTAAATAGCGTTATCCTTACTGATGATATTGCTCATTTTCAAATAGACATAGAGAGAGTTCAGTGGAGGGTGCCACACATAAAAGTATCAGACCGAGAACGACTGACACTTTTAAAACATTTAGAAAGAGATAAACCTATTCAGATAGCGTTTAGAAACTGGGATTTATATGAGTATCCGTTACTACCCCAAACCACAAAGCATTCTTGGTCAGTTAAAACTGCTTCACAATTAGAAAAACCCCGATATGTAATTTTTTGTTTACAAACTAATCGAAAAAATAATCAAACTAGAGACAGTTCAGTATTCGATCATTGTGAAGTAACAAACGTTACGCTCTTTTTGAATTCACAATATTATCCCTACGAACCTTTAGGTTTAAAGTTTTCTGAGAACAAATATAGTATATTATATGAAATGTTTGTGAAATTTCGTCAGTCGTATTACAACTGTCCAGTAGACCCGTTGCTTGACCTAAAGGAGTTCAAAGAAAAAGCCCCTCTCTTTATCTTGGACTGCTCAAGACAAAACGATAGCCTAAAAACAGGTCCAGTGGACGTGAGGTTGGAGATTGAATGTTCTACAGCAATACCAGATAAAACAACTGCATATTGTTTGATTATAAACGATCGACTTGTGGAATACAAACCTCTCAGCAACATTGTGCGCAGGTTAACATGATTGCCATTGTAGATGTTCAAGGTTTTAAAACAGAAACAAATGAATTTATCATTAAAGAAATTGCTGTATTATGGAATAAAAAAATTCACGTATTTTTAATTAAGCCACCATTTCCATTTTACGATTTGACGAAATTAGAAAAACGGCAAGTCAGTTGGATTGAACGTAATAGAAAGATATACTGGAAAGACGGATTTGTGCCTTATTCAAATCATCAGAATTTGATTGTAGATATTTTAAGAAATAAAAGTGTTTATACCAAAGGTTTAGAAAAAGTGTTGTGGTTAAGAAAAATTTTAAATAATAATAATATTCATAATTTAGAAGATGAAGGTTGTCCTAATTTATTAAGCTTGTACAATAAATATGAACATTCTCATGATGTGTATAGTTGTATTTATCATGATACAATATGTGCTTTAAAAAATGTAATATGTTTAAATAAATGGTGTATAGATAATAAATTTTTGAAATAAATACTTACTTGTTTAATTTTTCACAATTAGTAATAGGTAACTGTTTCCTATCCCTACTAATCCCCCAATGTTAATCGTTATAAATTGCCGGTAACACCTGTGCGATGTCATTATACATTTATAATTAACCGTATCAAGAACTAGGAAGTGAGTATGCGACATTCGATTCCTGAAATTGTAGTTAAAAGGTTGGATCACAGACTAAATTAAACAAATTTAAAAATAAATTATATTAGCTACAATGCAAGATTCAGTAAAATATACTTCTGAAGGCATTTGTAAAATTATTATTCAGAACGCTAATGGTGAGGCTATAATTGTCCGTGATATGCAGCCCGCTCATAAAAAATCGAGCGCAGATTCATCAAAACCTCAAGTCAGAGAAACAACACAAGAAGATTTATTCTGTCAAAACATGCATGATGCATATTCGGAAAACATTCAAAAACTTGTCTTTAAAAGCGGTAATAGAAAGCTAATATTCTCCCGAGTTAACGATATGCAGATTGGTCCTGAAAAATTGAAAGCGGGTTCAGCAAAGTGTCGGGTCACCGGCACATCGTCAATGAGGAGCACAATGCGTGAATTAGTGATACCTGATTCAGAAGACGTTATATGCTACCAGATTCTACCGGAAGATGAAATTCCTTTTATTTAAATCAGTTTCAAAGTTATTTTCAATTAAATAGTGAATAATATAAAATTGGTGAAAATAGCGGCTTTCCAGATCTTTCTAATGTGCTGAATGAATGAAATGATGAATGAGGGGAAAATTGCGGGTTTCCAGATCTTATAATTGCGGGTTTCCAGATCTTCTTTGATCTGGAAACCCCAATTATTACCTACTGATTACTCTTCTAGCTGAAGTGGAGAATATGATTAACAGCCGGCCCCTCGGTCATGTTTCCGTGGACCCTCGGGACGACGAAACTTTAACGCCGAATCACTTTCTCATTGGTTCTTCGTCTAATTTACCTAACGCAGGGGTGTTTACGGAAAAAGACCTATGTTTGCGAAAACAATGGCGTATTTCCCAACGCCTAGCTGACCATTTTTGGACTAGATGGGTGAAGGAGGTGCTCCCCGATCTAGTGCCGCGCCGAAAATGGAGAGACGAAGGTGCGCAATTAAAGATCGGTGATATGGTAGTAATAGTTGACCCTAACTCCCCCCGTAACTGCTGGCCTAAAGGTATCGTACAATCCGTGTACCCCGGCGCTGACGGACGTGTAAGGGTTGTCGACGTTAGGACTAAAAATGGCATACTTAAACGTCCAGCGGCTAGGTTAGCAATATTCTAGATTTTATTTTACTGTATTGTGTTGTGTTTTGTTGTTTGTTATTTTTTATTTAGGTTATCGTTTTGAGTGTCGTGTCGACACTGAGGGGGAGAATGTTACGCACGGAAAACATTTAAAAAAGTCGGGCGCAGCGCGCGCGCTGTGGCGCGCGCGTCACGCGGACTCACGCGAAGTTAGTTCGTTCTCAGACCCCGTATGGCGCGCACGGCTGCGCTCGACGCGATCTCGCCGTAGCAAGGCCTCACGAATACACGCGATTTTCAACATTTAAACTGTTTTCTTATTTTTACTCCCGACTAATCGCGTACCTGCGTGCTGTACGCAACATATGACTTATGGGAGTGATCACTATCCCATCATGGTGGAAATCCCTTCCAAGACCATTCCTGACAAAATCTCCCCTCCGCTGTTAAAATACCAACTCAACTCAGTGGATTGGGACCTGTATTCAAAAATCTTAGACTTACGAATCTCATCCCTCCCATCCATTAATCCTGAGTCTGCTCGGGAATGTTTTTCCTTATTTTCCAACACAATATCCTCTACAGCAGATGATTGCTTCCCTCCTAAAAAACCGCCAACGGGCAAAATTCCATCCCCGCCATGGTGGGATAGGGATTGCTCTGCCGTGATCAGGGCCAGGAATGAAGCCGAAATGAATTTCAACTCCGACATGAACCTGGAAAACATCATTGCTTTTCAACATATTTTGGCTAAGTCCAAGAAATTACTTAAAAATAAGAAGAGAGATGGTTGGCGGAAGTATTGTGGCTCACTGAATCCTTCTACTCCAGCGTCGGCTGTGTGGCGTAAATTGAAATCTTACAGAAGTAGTTTGAAGCCCCCCTCCGGGAGCACACTGTCTGCGGAACTGGGTAACCAGTTTTTCTGTAAGCTCGCACCAGTTTATGTTCCCGGTAAGGAAGAATGTGTCGATTCCAAATCACAACTGACCTCAGATGATCCTCTAGATGGGCCATTTACGCTTGGTGAACTTAAGTCGGTCCTCGCCTATGTAAAGGATTCTGCTCCTGGAGTGGATGGATTCCCTTACTCCTTCATTACTAAAGCTGGTAATAAGACACACCAATACTATCTGGACTTAGTCAATTATTGTTTTACTTCCGGTTATATTCCTCCTGATTGGAAGGTTCAAGTAGTAATTCCCATATTAAAACCTGGAAAGATCCTAGCGATCATTGTTCTTTCAGACCAATTGCTCTATCGTCCATCCTTATTAAACTCTTAGAACACTTAATTAAAAACCGCTTAGAATGGTTTGTAGAAAGCAGGAAACTGCTCCCAACGACTCAATTTGGCTTTAGGAAAGGTCTGGGTACGGCTGATAGTGTGGGTACCCTCACATCAGAGATCCGGCTGGCCCTTAGTAGGAATGAGTCTGTGGTAGCCGTTTTCTTAGACATTTCAGCTGCCTATGATTCTGTTCTCCTCCCAGTCCTCAGGCAGAAAATGCAAGAGCTGAGAATCCCGGTTAGGATTCGCCGAATCATTTGCAATATTTTTGCAGACCGTAGTGTTCAACTAAGGATTCCTGGGGAGGGCTCTGAATCGAGATCGGTTTGGAGAGGTCTACCTCAGGGATCCGTACTTAGTCCCCCTTTATATAATATTTATACCTTTGATCTTCCTTCTTGCCTAAATTTTAACTGTAAAGTACTCCAATATGCTGACGATATTGCTTTATTGGTCTGTGGCAGTTCCATCGAAGACGCCGCTCACTTCATTAATATCTCTTTGTCTTCATTAAACCAATGGCTCTTAGGTCACGGGTTATCTTTAAGTGCTCCAAAGATTACTGCAGTTGTCTTTACTCGTAAACGACTTATACCCCAGGTTAATATTAATATTGACGGTCAAGCTATCCCAATTGAGGAGAAGGCCAGGTTTCTGGGGGTTACCCTGGATTCCAAATTGTCGGGAGTGGACCACATTAACAATACAGTCAAAAAATGTGAGCGTTCGGTTTCGGTCCTCAAGGCTTTGGCAGGTGTATGGTGGGGAGCTCACCCATACACCTTAAAGTTAGTTTACAATGCACTGGTCAGAAGCGTGTTGGATTATTGCAGCTACCTGATCGAGCCATGTAATAAGGAAGCTTTACGTAGATTCGATTCTGTCCAGTCCAAATGTCTGAGGATCGTGATTGGTGCCATGAAATCCTCTCCTATAAATGCTCTCCAGGTTGAATGTGCAGAACCTCCTCTTAATCTTCGACGACAATATTTAGCAGATCGTTTCTTGTCAAAAGTGTTCTCCCTTTCATCCCATCCTTTACTCCCCATTTTAGAACAAATCTACCTCTCTCTTAACACGTCTTCCTACTGGAATAATAAATCTATTCCATTGATGAATAGGTACAGAGAGCTTAAACAACTCTCCTCACCTGTTTGTCAATACCCCTCTCTTCCTGTTTTTTCTTCCGCCTATGAGGTGGTCCATTTCAAACCAAAGGTCGTTTTGGGACTTGGTATCTCCAAAAATTCCCAGGACGCAAAAGGCGACTTTGAGCGGGCCATTAGGAGATACTGGATGGGCTGGAATTTTTTTTATACGGACGCATCCAAGTTATCGTCATCAGGATGTACAGGTGTCTCAACATATTTTCTGAACTCTAAAATTGCCCTTTTATTCCAATGCCCACCGGAAGCCTCAGTATTTACAGAGGAATGCATTGGTATTCTAGAGGCTGTTAATTTCATTTTTACACACAACATTAAAAATTCAGTAATTTTTTCCGACTCTCGTAGCAACATTCAAGCTTTAGAACAATGTCAACTAAAATCCAAAATTCACAGTAAAATTATTTTCGACATACTTAATTTACTTTACAGATGCTCGAACAACGGTTTAAGCATTGAGATAGCTTGGGTTCCCAGTCATTCGGGTATAGGTGGCAACGAGTGCGCTGACTCACTGGCTAAATTTGCTTCATCTAACCCGGTGGATCGGAAGCACTACACGGTACAAAGTTATGACTTACGATCTGACTCCAAACACAAATTGTACAACTCATGGTCAGCAGAATGGCAGGTAAGTTCGAAACTTAAGGGGGCGTATTACGCCAGTATTCAACCTGACATCCAGCGGAAGCCTTGGTTTTTTAAATGCCCCAAACTGTCCAAGAGAACTGTTACAACCTTGTGCAGACTGAGACTTGGCCACTGCTGCAGTCCAGTATTTCTGAACAAGATCCGTGTTCGGGACAGTTCCCTGTGCGAATGCGGTCTTGATGATGGTACTCTGGACCATATCTTTTTCTCTTGTCCTTTAAACTCCCAATCCTTTGACTTATATCATAAGCTTTCCAAAATTAAAATCCCTCTTCCTACTAATTTCCATTGCCTCTTGACTAACTTTTCTCCTAAACTTATAAAAATTTTATCATTATTTCTACATTTAAATGACATTAAATTGTAGTTGGTGTGTAGTAAGGCTCTTTGTTAACTTTTATATAGATTTGTGGTGTCCTAAATATACAATAAAAAAAAAAAAAAAAAAAAAACTTTTAACTAACAAAAATTGTCTCGTCCTTTCAGCTACTAACGTATACTAGATAACTACCACGGAGTGCAAAGTTCGACGGCTGCAGCTCACCTTGCTGCGTTGCCGTCACCACATGACGCTGTCAGAATAGTCGACATCGGCTCAGTTGCCATTTAAAAAAAAAAAAAAAATCTTTTGACATTGGCAGAATAGTAGACATCGGCTTTACTTGCCATAATTAAAAAGAAAGTTTATTCAAAAGTCATGTTGCACAGAGGTTGTAGTAGGATCTACTTATCTGCTCCCGCGACCCCTGGCGTAGGTGTGAGATGGAACACCGGGGTGGTTTTTAGTCAATAAGAGTCTGACAGACCCCGCCGCCCGCCCCAGAGGGACGGACATCCATGAGGATTTTCCACCGCGGAAACAAAAAAAAACAAAGGGTCTATCTGCTAAGTGTTGCCGGTTTGAATATTAACCAAGTCCCTTTGCACCATAGGTATATATACGTCGCAGCCAACTGGTTAAATTAGAACTATGATCAACCGCGTGCGAGCCGAGAGAGCGAAGCGAGGCGAGCACTACTTCCAAAGGCCAGGCGGTTAACTAAGCGTCTGCGACATAGATACTTAACTTCTTATTTGAAAAATTACAAAGTAGGTAGGTACTTGGTTTGTTTACGGCAATTCGGTGTCAGTAGTTGGCTAGCCCGGGTACCTTCTCCTCGTAGACGAAGACGTCGCAGGCGTCAGTCTCGCAGCACAGGCGCAGGCACTCGGCACGCGCGCCCACGTCCAGTTCGGACAGGTAACGCGCGCCCATATCGCGCGACTCCTCCGTGCGGATGATTTTGTCGCGCTGCACGTCGAAGCGCGGCGCGCACGCCCCCGGATCCAGCTCGCGCGCGCCCACCGCGCCAAGCAGCAACGCCGCCCACCACGACCACGCCCGCAAGCGCATCGCTCTCACCGCTCGCACAGCCCAACACCTGCCAACACCGCTCTCACCGTTTACCAGACACAGAACACTTCGTTTCCTTGAACACACTCCCGAATTTTGTCTTTTCGGATACGTAGGACCACTGTACGGAACTTCGCATCCCCGCCGTCCATGCAAGATGCAGGAGTAGCGCGAGTGTTGGCGTGCTGGCGACAGTGGCGGCTGGCGGCTGGCGGCTGGCTGCGTGTTCGTGCTAACTAATTGTTATCGCATACATTAGCGGGCGCTGAGTGCGGCGCGGCGGCCTTTGCGCGGTCGATATTGTCGCGTTTGCGCAATCACTCGCGCACAAGGACATCATAAAGTAAAGGCACTGGATGTGGCACAAGTGCGCCGCGCACTTCGGCTGTGTTGACTAACGAATTCGAATAAAAAAACAGAACCTCCTTTTTTGAAGTCGGTTAACAACAATTTTAACTGCAACAAAAATGCGTAATCAGCCTATAATGTTCCCACTGCTGGGAGTGCGACACAGGCCTCCTCTCTTCGAGACGGAGTGGGCTGTAATCGACCATGCGACCTAGTGCGGGTTAGTAGATGTCACTTGTCTTCGAATTTTTGCTTCTAGAACATGCCCGTTTCCTCACGATGTTTGCCTTCTCCGTTTTGAGAGCAGTGGTGATGAAATTATTTACACAAAGTAAAACGCCTGGCTGGGTTCGAACCCACGACCTACAACTCGGTAAGTCGGGGTTCTGAGCCACCATTGCTATAGAGCAATGGTGTCTTTACATTTTTGTCTGTAATGTAAAGTTCTGCAAACAAGCGGCGCCTAACATAGAATGTTAAGTTTTGAGTACAATTAAGTAACTACGAGTAGGGAAACAAAAACGGAGGTTCATACGGCCAGCACCCTAACTGCGTAACACACTTCAATCTCAATATGACTGATTTTGATGGATCCATTACTGCATATGTTCGAAAAAATTGTCTGCTCAACAACATAAGTAACGCAATGGATTTTGTTGTAGTTACTGTCAAAATGAAAGCCCATTGCCATTCCTGCTGTAAGTGTGTTCCGCAATCACCCCGCTGCCGCGCTGGGACGACGCATATGCTGAACTCTGCGAGTAGCACTGTCCATGTCATAATCATAAAGTTTATTTGTGAAACATACGTAGATATACATATACAAAAGAGTACCTACGCTACGCTGGTAACATGCACAGTGAATATGCTAAAAAAAATGTCATTTATAAAAAGAAACATTCTATTATTCATAAAAAAATTATAGATGTGAAAATTTTAAATGCAGCATTAATAAAAACTTGTCTATTGTACAGTAGCATTTGTCAAGAAGAAGTTTCTGCAGTACGATTTTAAATTTTGACAGTGGCATTGTTTTTATGGAATTAGGAATATTATTATAGTTACTACTCAAAACAAAAACAACCGACTTCAAAAAAAACACTACAAAGTGATAAATAACTTTAATTTCGGAAGTCGGTGTCGTTGGTTCTGCATTTTCGTTTTTTGACACCGACTTCCGAAATTAAAGTTATTTATCACTTTGTAGTGTTTTTTTTGAAGTCGGTTGTTTTTTTTGTAAAAAAGTTTTTATTTTTCACTTTTTAGTTGTACCTACCCCACAAAAAAGTAAACAAAAAAATCGTTAATGTGGACAATGCAGATAAATTTTTAGATTTTTGTTGATTTTTCAAAAACCGCTTGTCCGATTTCGATAAAATTTTCATGGGACCATTTGGGAAGTATACCCTTTCCAACAAAAAAAGAATTTTTCAAATCGGTTGGCAAACAACGGAGTTATGCGCGAACAAACGTAAAAAAAAAAAACAAAAAAAAAATACAAACATTCGAATTGAGAACCTCCTCCTTTTTTAGAAGTCGGTTAAAAACAAAGTTAAATGGCGGATTCAAAGTCAAAGTCAAAGCATTTATTTCAAATAGGCACAAAAAAGGCACTTTTGAACGTCAAAAATTATCTTATCTTATCTTATAATAGAATTGATTCTAGTCGATTTGGGGTGCCATATTGTGGAGTTCGAAATTTTTTTTTTCTTCTAATACCATCGAGTGGGATATCAAAATGAAATCAAAATGAAGGGTTTTAAAAGGTGATTTCAAATGTATATAACTTATATGGTTAAAAGTAATTCGAAGTGACAAAACGTAAAAAACGAAATAAAAAAATAAATTTATTTCATATTTGTTGTAAATTAAAAAGCTGAAAATAACAAAAAGTTATTTAAAAACCTAAAAAACCCGACTCACTGAAAAACTAAAAACAAGCCCATTTTAAATTAAATAAAAGTTGGAAGCAGGCGGGACCCATTCGAGTTTGAAAATATAAAAATAGTATGGGTCCCGTCCCGCCTGCTTCCAACTGAGTGAGCCACTTGTGAATTTTAACATCCGCAGCCTAATTGCGAAACTTATTTTGATTCTGAATGCAACTCCGAACTGAAGCCAACTCCAGTTGTAATCGGCTTCAATATTCGGAATTGTGAGACTTTATCTGATTCAAACTAAGCAGAATTGGTTAGTGACGTACTCTTTTTTGGGCAGAATTTGTTTCGTGAACGCGTTTCGTTTCATCATAGATGAACTATTCGCTTCTGAATATTTTTGCTATAATTAAATTTTGTTTTGATTACAACTGATGGTCTACTACTGCTTATAAATAAAAATGTACAATGATAGCCGAAAAATGAAAAACCAATTTATAATACACTTTCTACCAAAAACTACCATAATTGAAATACGCAAGGAAACGTTTTATTTTTCACGTTTTAGTTATCTGTGGCCAACGATAAAATCGTAAAAACGCAGTGTTGTCAACTTAGTGGGATTTCCACTAAACCTGGGGGTTTGGACACAGGGGTGGGGTGCTGGCGGACAATATTTTGCTTTTAGTGACTGGTGGGTTAGAGTGCTAGACTAATTCAATTTGTAGAAAACAATATAATAAACTACTTAAGCGCAGAAAATGTTATAATAACACGATAATGGCATGTTTTATGTTTTATTTCATCATTATCATTTCAGCCGAAAGACGTCCACTGCTGGACATAGGCCTTTTTTATTTAAACCCTGTGAAAGTGAGAAATAAATCATAAAACTACTGACGTTTTACCTACGATTTATTTCTTTCAAATGCGGAAACCACTATGGATTTGAACGCTGATTTGCATGGAGATCGAAAAACAAAGTAATTTCGAAAAAAATCACACGGCAACATACTTCCGGGATAAAAAAACCAACATCTAACAAACATAACATCTTCACTAACATCTTGAGTAAACTATTTTATGATATTATTGTAGTAGGATGATGCTAAAAAAATACCGTGAATAACTTATGTGTTCATTCTCAAATCTTAAAATGGACGATCGAACATCGGTAATAAGAATAAAAATAATTTAAAAAAATTGCGACTTCTAGTGGACTCGGGAGAAAAGTTGGCAACACTGACAATGAGTAAAAGTTATTATGAAAATAGGAAACTTTTAAACCATAATATTCTTTGTTTGGTTTTATTTTGAATGTTGTTTAAATTAATAGTTGTTTTTTAACATACAAAATTATATTTAGGTACTATTCTCATACAGAAACATGGGCCTATGTTAAATAGTTTCGGAAAATTTTTCTCGCGGTTTATTGTAGAAGGAATACGTTTGTCAAGTTCTCTGAAAGAGGACAATCGGAGGTTTTCGCTGGCTGCACCAAAACTTAGGCTATTTTGCTCGATAGCGAAAAGTACCTAAGTCAATATAATCCTACAAGTAAGTACACCCAATATATTTACGAAAAAGTTGTCCGTATCTCATTAGATTGATTAGATTATTGTGGCTCGTGTACTTACTTTGATACCGATGATCATCAAACATCGACCTATATTAGCTTTTGAATACTCAATAGTAAATGATAACTTCTCCACGTACCTACACATAATAGTTATAACAACTTAATACACGATCTAAGACGACCCACTGACCGATCTTTGAGAACTAAAAATAAAGCTTAAACCATAAGATTTCAATATGTTTTTAATTTTCAGTTATGACTTCCAACAAATGAGACTGACTGAGGGTGAGGATGATTTTGTAAATAAAATAGCACTTCAACTGGGACAAAGTGTCCTTACTTTCTCACTCTATGGGAGCAATCACTGGCTGCACTAAGAATTAGGCTGTTTTGCTCAATAGCGAAAAGCCAATATTTTCATCACAAGTAAGTTACTTACCCAATATATTTAGGAAAATGTTGTCAAAGTCAAAAGGCACTTTTGAATGTCAAACGTTGTTTGTATCATACACATACTGACAATCATTCCTTTTTTGTATATATAAGCAACTTATTTAGCTTAGCTATTTGTTGTGGTTAAAATAATTATCATAGTATGTCTGTTAACCTCCATTCTAACAACTGAAATTATTAATCAATATGTTTGTACATAAGTAGTTATTGAAACAAATTATAATAACCATTAATCAAATAACAACTAAGTACAAAACATTAATCATAATATTTTTGCAGATGGTGCTAAGAGCTGAAAATACAAGAATGAAACACTGCCCTACTAAATCAATCTTAGTTGACATATAATGGATTTTCTTACAAATAATGGAAAACCTATCTGCCGTATTAATAATTAAAGGTAAGCTTTTTGACACAGTTAAGAATCAAGCAGCAACTCACATAGGTAATAATTATTGATGATAAATATATCATAATTACTATGTTATATTTTATGTATACCTAACTAATGTTTACAATTCAAAAGTGTTATGTTAAATAAAAATGTTTGGAGACTGAAATACTGGCCCTAAACAAAGAAGAAATTAAACACTGCACAGCATGACAAGGCCTATGGCTTTTGTTCAGCCATGGGCTGATGATGATGTTGAAATAAAATGCGCGCAGTCATTACACATGTTCAAAAGACTTGTAAAGGAACACTGCTTGTCGTTGTGATTTTGTCCTAACTGCAATCATCTACTGTCTTCTTTTATTTTCGGTGCTTATAATTAATTAGTATGTATTTATTTAAGTATCTATAATTTTGGATATGTATTTATCTGTGTATCTATTTTAGTGTATTGTATATATAATATTTGCACCAATGACAGCCCCATTTTATGTTCAGCGAAATCACTGTCCATTCCAAGGTTGCCTGGAAGAGATCGCAGAAAGCGATAAGGCCGCCCATTGTATATTTTGTAGTGTTTGATGTGTTTATTTCATGTTATGTATTTTTGTGGTGTACAATAAAGTATATATAAATAAATAAATAAAATATGCCTAGTTTTCTACATAACATAGTTTAAGTACCTACCTACTTTATTTGAGTAGAGAGTAATATGATTCATTTTAACACTGCAGGAGAATTCTCGGGGTGTTTCACCTACGAAGACATGAAGGCAGCATGATTGACGCCCATTACTGGTCGCCACTGCTACTGCTGCTCAGCAACTACTTCAGTTTTTAAGCTTCTCAAGTACAAACTCAAGATTGTTAATAAAAGCTAATCATTGTATTTTAGAAAACTTGAATCTTCAGTCTTGCATGACAAAGATATAAACATATTATCTATCTAGTGTTTTAATTGTGAACTGTAAAGGTACAAATAAAAATAACTTGTTATGAAAAATGTAAGAATAGAACACTAAACCTTTTTTTTTAATAAAGACAGGTGATTATTATAGTGATACTAATTAGAAAATAGTGGTGTTTAGCTAAATTAACTGTCATTCATTGGGTATAGGTAAATTGAAAGACATAAAATATAGTAAACAAAAAAAACTGGTTTTATTTAAATATTATTACAACCTTAACTGACAATAGTATTTATTCACATTTAACATGAAATATTTGGACATGCGGTAAGAATAAATTGGAACAAATATGTTGTATGGGATTGGTGGAATTTGGCATCTGAAGTCTTCTCGTAAAAGTCATCATGGATAATTTATATACTGCTTTCTAATGCTTGCTGTCAGAGAATGTAATTTTTTCTTGAATAATGTGGTTGAGCCTGACAACTGAAAGATAAAAAAAAGAATTTATGTAAATCCTCACTATAATATTACAACCATCCACAAAGTAAAAGGCCTCTCCCCTTAAACACTTCAATGCAAAAATTCCTTAATCTGTAAAGAGCATGAGAGCTCTTTGAAAACTTGCTCTTTAAGTGACTTCCAATTTACTTTGCTATCAATACCTATACAGATAGATTGTTGCTGTGCATAGCACACAACATATAAGATACAATATTTAGGTGGTTATATCTATGATGGGCACATTCAATGTTCAACACGTACCCAACAAGAAAATAATACTGACATTACCTTGAACAGAATTATGTGGATATGAGTAGGTCTATGTATATGATGGTGTGTGTGTTCGTCGTAGTCCTTAGGTACATAACCCATTGATTTACGTATATTGCTTCAAAGTGTGCTTTTTGTTCTTCCTCTTTACTTATTGCCTTTCCAATGAAGTAAAAGCCAGACTGTGTTGCTAAGCTTCTGGCATAAGTTATGATACGGACGAGGTACGAATTTGTCTTTCGTTAAAATGCCACCAATATACATCGTTTCTGAAATATCATAATATGTATCTTTAATTTAGATTGTAAGCACTTGTAACAGAATAAAACTTTTACAAATATTTTAATAAATTCACATCACCGCCTCGATTTTTAAAATACCACTGATATTGATGCATTGAGGTTTTACACATTCACAATTTATTAGGAAGACTACCACTTACATTTTTTCGAAATAATTATGGAGATCACGCGTTTATATCCTAAAATATGTAGAACGGAAAATGATTCCGACGAGAAGGTCGCCTTCGGTTTCAAACCAACTGCAGTTGGTTTCGATTTGACGTTTTAAGCCAATAGTCCCTTGTCATTTTAGTTTCACAATTCCAAAAATTGACGTTTGCCCACTTTTTCTTGACATTTCGTTCACTCTTTATCGCTATTAATTGGTTTCATAATAAACTAGAGTTTCGCAATTCGAAAATCGTAAAATGAAGCCAATTGTGATAGAAATGAAGCCAACTGATCAGAATCATTTGACGATTTGGCGTTCCGCAATTAGGCTGCCGGTCTGATTAAATTATTTTAAAGCGATCTTAAACGATATATTTTTTGTCTGGTATATCCTGAAGTATTAACAAACATAATGTGAGGATACCACTTGCATAATTTTTAACCGACATACTTTTTAACCGACTTTAAAAAAGGAGGTTCTGTATTCGACCCGTATGTATGTATGTATGTATGTTTGTATGTCCGCGATTATCTCAAAAACTACTGAACCGATTTTGATAATTCTTTCATTAGTGTGATCTACATATTTTCAGGAAGGTTTTAGTATATAAAACATTAGGTAATTATTCTTATGTACGAAGTTATATGCATAAATGTACTGCATCTCCGGCATTTCTATGGGAATTTTGAAGATTCTTCGAGTCGTGTCTTCAATTCTTCAATGCACTAGTGTTAATTGAATTGGTGTGGGGTAGGTACAACTAAAAAGTGAAAAAAAAACTTTTTTACAAAAAAAACAACCGACTTCAAAAAAAAAACACTACAAAGTGAAAAATAACTTTAATTTCGGAAGTCGGTGTCAAAAAACGAAAATGCTGAACCAACGACACCGACTTCCGAAATTAAAGTTATTTTTCACTTAGCGGTTAGTCGACTCTTCACGTGACCAGAGGGCTGGCCTATATCTTGGTCAAAGAATTAGCATTGCCATACAACGTGGCAATGCTGCCGGCCTTTTGGGCACTGTTCCTGTTGACAGCGATGCGGATGAATTCTTTGATGCCCTATAATGATTGTTTATTTTTTCATATAATTGTACATATTATTATAGTTTATATTTTAGCTTATATTATGTAAATATTTCATTTTTGGAGAAATAAAACTATCTCTTTGTAGTGTTTTTTTTTTGAAGTCGGTTGTTTTTTTTATAAAAAAGTTTTTTTTTTGTAACCACTTGAATTTACCCTATTCTAATACGAATACTTAAGTCATTTAAATTGTGGATTCTTTTAGGAACAGTCTTACATTTGCTAAGTTACAACGTGGATAAACATTTTGAAAGCGCTATACCGAGGATCCGAAGACATATGGACCTGCAAACCGCAACTAGAGCCATCACATTGATCCAAGAGAGACATTCGCAGCGTTCTGTAGCTTTACAGCTTGACTTTTCAAGGCGAGCGATCCAGAATGCTTAGAATCGATTTCAAGAGACTGGGAGTGTAACCAGAAGACGGGTATCTGGCAGGAATCGAGCAACCACCTCGCAGGAAGACCGCTACATAGGTACGTTTGACTGCGCGAAGAGAGCGCGTCGTCCCGCCCGTGCCTTACAAAATCGCTTACGCCAGGCGACCGGTACCCGCGTGAGTGACCAAATGATAAGAAATTGGTTACATGAAGACCAGCAGTTTTCTAGGAGACGCGTAGTGCGGATTCCATTGACTAGTGTACACCGTGCAAACCGATTATCATTCGCAAGGCTGCACCTGGACTGGAACATAAGTGAATGGAGCTCAGTATTGTTCACTGATGAGTGTAAAGTGAAATTTTTTAGTGATGATCGTCGTATTAGAGTATGGAGACGAGAAGGTGAGCGATTTTCGGGTGTTCGTATCCATGAAAATGACAGATTTGGGGGTCCCAATGTCATGGTATGGGGAGGAATCTCTCTATCAGGTCAAACCGAACTCGCAATACTCAACCGAGGCACGGTAACGGCTGTTCGATAAATTGAGGTGATATAAGACCTCATGTGATGCCATTTGCACAAAGAATTGGTGCAAGATTCACATTAATGCACGACAATGCCCGCGCTCATACAGCTAGAGCCACTAGGGAAGCCATAGACGATGCTGGTATACGTGTCTTGCCGTGGCCTGCCAACAGTCCGGACCTTAACGCCATCGAACACATGTGGGATTAGTTAAAAAGAAGTGTCCGGGACACAAATCAAAACGACAGCTCATTAATGTGCTAAAGTCAAGCTGGGAACAAATTTCAGAAGAGACAGTGCGACATCTGGTGGAGAGTGTGCCATCCAGGCTTCAAGAATGTTTTCGAAAAGAGGAGGACACACACGATACTAAAGAAGTGCAAAAAAGATAAAAAGCTGTCGACATTTTTGTTTTAACCTCTTTATTCATTAAAGGTATTTTTTTCCTGAAATTGCATTTTTTACAAAAAACCTAATCAGATGTTCTTTTATTTATCAATAAATTTAATTTTAAGGTTTTTGCATTAAAAATTAGCTAGCTAATTCAATTTAATTATTTATCTACCCTCAAACCCAATACATTTATTAGAATACACAAAATACATGGTGGCTTTTATTTTGTTTTGAGTAGTATATATATTCTAGGAGCAATTCCGAAAAAGCTTTTGTACATCAAAGCAGTCTTACATGTTATGTTTCATAATTGATTTTTGTACTGAGCACGCAATTCGATTTTCTTTCAATTGTCAGCCTAAAAACAAAATTTGAAGATCCTAACTTTAAAACTGAGGGACTTTCATACAAACTTTCATCCCCTATTTGACTCCCTTAGGGGTTGAATTTCGAAAAATCCTTCCTTATTCCTTGTCTACATTATAAAGGGAACCACTGTGTAAAATTTCAGCTTTCTAGGTCGAAGGATTTGGGCTGGGCGTTGATGAGTCAGTCAGTCAGTCAGTCAGGCCTTTTGTTTTTATTTAATAGATAGGTCGCGAGCTTAACTTTTAGTGAGGCTCAGAGCATGTCGGTGCAGGAACATGGTGTGAAGTTACCGCGCGGTAACTTGCATACGGCGAGGCAGGGTATTGTGTCGTCTGATAGTGTTCGCATCATCTGCAACAGTAACTAGCCAAGGATGGTGTCTATTAATTCAGTATTTTTTACGATCGCGTTGTTGAAAAGAAATGATGGATGGGTTGTGTAAGGAATGATATGAAAGGAACGGGAGTAAATGATAGTGTGACGGTTGACACAGACAGGGGAGAATGGAAGAAGAAAACGTGTTGCGCCGCTTGCCCCAAGCACAGAATACTTAAAGTACTACGTACAGAAAGGCCACTCCCTTCCCCGCACTAACATCAGTTACCGCACCGCACCTTACCCCGCACTTCGGCATATTCGTCTCCGGTTCTTTAAGAAGAGCGCTCGCAAACACAAGAACCGCAGCGCTGTACCTACCTACTGCTGCAGCTGACACGAACACATTATTTTTTTTCAAAGTTTTATATTTTGTGTTAATCACGATGGTTGTATATTGTGCATTATTTGGATGCTTATCTTCATCGAGGAACTATATAGCCAGGAGTTTCTTTCGGTTCCCGAAACATGAAAGAAGGTAAGGAACAGCAACTCAAATATCCTTTAAACCCATAAAAAATAAAAGATAGTATATTACAGACAAACAAGTTAAGCCAGTGTTGTGATAATTTATTTTCATAATTTTTTCTATTATTCATTCATTTTCCAAGTTTTCTTCGTTTTAGAACAATTAAAACTTCCGTAATATTAACATACCAACTATTAAATTATTGCTCTCTCTCTTTATTGTCTTAGTTATGTCTCTTTCTTTCACGTTCTATTCGTTCTTCGACTTGAAAAGTAGTACAACAATAGAAATGTATCTAATTAATTAGATTTCTGTGAGTAGTGTCGCGGCGCGCGGCGCCCCATTGTTGCATACGTTCGGGCAGCGCCGCCGCCGCCTACGCACTACTGCCAGCCAGCCCTACTAGATTTCACGCACACATTTACACGTATACAAACGTCATTTGTTAATGTAGTGGTAGTAGGTAATTATTTTGAGAGCGTTGTATGGAGTGTCCGGGGTGTGCCGCAAGTACCATGGGACTGGTGCCCTGGGCACAGATTACTACCCTGGGGCAGGAAGAAGATTATTTCTGTAAGTAGGTTTTACAAATACTGTTACACATCAATCATATTTTAAAAATTAGGTGAGGCCGTTTATTTTTATTCTTATCTGACTACTCTGAAATGAAAGGCCGAAACAAACTCAGAGGTTATATAGCCTTTATTAAAGTCTAGACATCATGTTGGTCAGATCATGTGAAGACCATATATGTAGGTAGATTGGTGTCTGAAATTGTCTTTTGTGGATAGAACCACACAGATTAAGTGAACCTGTTCAGTCAATGCACGCATTTGTCAGTACCTAATCGTGCAGCTCAACTCAGAACTTAAGTAGCTCAACGATTCGACGAACAATACCGCAGAAAGCACATTTGGGTAGGCAACTAGGCAGCATACATTACTGAAAATTGTTAAGTACATACCATGATTAAACTAACATCAACAACTAACAAAAAAAAAAAAACAACGGGGTTCTCACATTCACAATAATTAAAATAATAGGTATAATTCAAAGTACATATTCATGTCGTTGTACCTTTATATAAAATTCGTCAATGCTTATGTGTATCTAGGTACTTATATACAAATCCGAATATCCGTACAAAGATAATCTTGATCAGATCATTTGAGGTTTACGATCGGGATCGCTTCGACCTCTTCTAGGACTTACTTGTCGACTTTGAACCTAATCTATGGACACACAAAAAATGGGCTGTAACCCCGCGGCTCCGCCTTGACAGCAATGCTACTCTGCCGATGTGTTCTGTTGAGCATATGCGACGTCGTAATTGCCTTGGCACTTTTGGCAACAATTCCCAGTCAATTAAAACCTACTTATATCAGAACTGCAACATAGACAAAATAATATACCACGTGCAGGTGACATTCAACTTTAGGGTGATACATTATCATTATCACTGACCTCTATTATACAAGTAATAAGTTCCACTGTACAATCATTAACACCCATATCGTGCAAGTACATGTGAATCGAGAGCCTGTTCCTTTTCGAAATGAGTGAAAAACTAACTTTTTCTTCCGTGTCGAATGTGTCGATGGTAAAAACTTTAAACATTTTTGGCATAAAATTCAGCTGCTCAAACTCCGCTCAATGACGCAGTCATAAGATCATCTGTAATCATCAAAAACTAACTTCTGTAGCTGAAATAAATTTCAATGAGCCCCGGGCATGTAGCGTTCACGCCGCCGCCGCGCCGCCGCGCCGCCGCACGAGCCGCGAGCCGCGACCGGCGGCGGCGTCCGTCTGGAGAGTAGCGCGCGTGCGCGGCCACTCTCCTCAGCCTCCAAACTGCAGAAGGATCACAAACAGCTTCTGCCCGTCAGCTAAGTAACAGCCGCCCAGCTCGATCTATCAAGCCTAGTTACTAGTTCTTACAAGGGGGTATCGTGTTGCTTATCGTAACTTGGGGAAAGCCCGCAGATGATGACTAGGAAATAGGGACTGCGTGTGTTGAGAATGGAGCTCCATATAAGTTGAATATATTTTTGTAATCACCTTTTAAAACCCTTTATTTTGATACCCCACTCGATAGGTTTTGAAAAAAAAAAATTTCGAAGGCATATAATGGCGCAAAAAATCCGCCATTTTGGTTTTTTTATATTTTGATATACCCAGTGTCACTTTCACAGTCAATACAAATCTAACGATACCTCTCAAGCTAAAATCCATCGAGCCGTTCAGGCCACAGAACGTGCCAAACAATTATACAAACAAACATACATACATACTCTCGAAAAACATAACCCTCCTTCTGGCGCAGTCGGGTAAAAACAATCCTGTATGTTTTGAAAAGGTTTTTGAAGTGAAACTTCTTTACGCACGCTTGACTTGGGGAGTAAGCTGGCGAACGCGTGACGTAAGCGTTACGAAAAGTGTGATCGGGCGAGGCGAACGGGAGTTGAGTGGGGGATATAAGCAAGAGAAAGCAGTGCGCGCGCACATTTTCTTTCTCTCTTCCCCTCATAGCCAAATACGTTTGAAGTTTCACTTCAGTCGTGTGGTCATAAGCACGCTCGGGTTTTTTTTTATGTATTTTGTCACGGAGAAGGTTTTTGATGAAACCTTCTCCAATGACAAAATACACAATATGCCTGCAACTTTCATGGTAACCGGTCTAAAGATATATTATTAATTAACTTACCTACTGTCCTTTTTTTTAATATATTATTATTCCTTTGTTCAACTAAATACATATTAACATTGATGTATTAAATTAATACATCAATGCATATTAAATTATATTTTGTGTCGGCAGACGCCCCCTGCGTGCTGGAGCCTCCGGGTCTGTGCAAGACTGACGACTAGAGGCCGGACCGGACGGGCTGACGCTGGTGCCTTGGAGGAACGGCAAGTGCCTATTATGGGACGCAAGTTGCGTCAGCACTGTGACCGCCAGCCACCTTGGTCGCACCGTCCTCTCACCGTCAGCAGCAGCGGAGGACGCCGCTGAGAGGAAGAGGGTGAAGTACGCATCGTTGATGGACCGTTACCATTTTGTGCCCATTGCCGTTGAGACCATGGGTGCTTGGGGCACTGAGGCCAGGAAGCTCATTAGTGAGATAGGGCACAAGCTCCGGGACAAAACGGATGAGTCCCGCTCCGGCTCGTTCTTGGTGCAAAGGTTAGCCATTGCCATTCAACGTAGCAATGCAGCAAGCGTTTTGGGCACCTTTGCGCCGGGAACAGTTAGGGGCGAGTTATTTGACTAGTTAGACGTGTTGTTGTGACCGTTATTAATTTAAATTAATTGATTTCCTATTTTCGTAGGTTTAAAAATATGAAATAAACTGCCGCCAAGTAAAGTTTTAGTGAGTAAGAATCCCACACTACCCGGTCTCTTTGTTTTTCAACGAGATTTCAACAATTTAGTGAATATTTGACCGTTTTATACGTGATCAGATGCGGGACGCGAGGCCCGTAGAGCCGGAAAGCCGGAGGCTCGTAAGAAGCGCACCTTCTGAAGCTTGTGTGTAACCGGGCAGCGGGCGGCTGCGTGTGGCGCCGGGCGCGGCAGTGTCGGCGCGACCCGGCCGCAGCCCGACGCGCCGCCCTCATGTCGCTGTTCTTCAAGTTCAGGAGCGGCGTGAGTACCGCGAGTGCGAGCGGGCGCCGTGCGCCGGAGGCCTGCCGCGACGACGGCGCCCAGCGCCCGCTCCGCGACATCTGCCGCACACAACTGCGGGCCAGCACAATACCTGCCTGTGATTTTCTATATTCTGAAGCTGGTTGTGCTGTACCGCGTCGCATGAGCGTGTCATCAATTCCTAACGTTTCATAATTATTATTAAGTCGTCAGGGCCATCTAAGAGATCATTCATTCGTTGAGCCTAGTGCAAAGTGCAGAAGTAACTTCATTGGTCTGTATGTAATATTGAACAGTGATGTGTACACATAAGATAGTTTGTAACTAAGCAGAGTGCTGTGCACAGGGTGCGCAGGGCGGGGGCGGGGTAGTCGGGCGCCAGGCCGCGGGCCGCCACCGCCAGGGGTTGCGCAGGCAGGCGAGCGGCGCCGCGCGCGTTCCGGACGCGGTCACCGACTCACCTCACACTCACTTACACACTCTCGTTAGAGATGTTCGTGCTACAGCACACATGACACACCGAGCCGCGCGGCTGGCACGCGCCACGCGTCTTGTTTTGCCAAACAACAATTAGGTTCATACCTTGCTCTGCACACCTTTCCCACCGCTCAATATTGCATGCTTTCGATCTCCATCTCATTTTGTGCTGCTGCTGCTGAGTAATGAAGCAACCTTAGTGCGTTATCTGGCTGGTATCGATTGGGGTAGGCATCATTCTGATCAGAATGAGTTGTCCCTAAAAATTGATACTTAATGAAACCATCTATACGTATGTGTATATAAAGGAGAAACCGAGTGACTGAATGACTGACATATCAACGCACAGCCGAAACTACTGGGTCTAGGAATGTGAAATTTTGAACACGGCTTCCTTTTAATGTAGGGGAGCAATAAGATGGTGTTTTTGGAAATTCAACCTTTAAGGGGGTGAAAAGGGGGATTTTGTTTGTATGAAAAATCTTATTCCTTGAGTTAATGAACTTGAAACTTAGCACAAATACTTATTTAAGTAAATTATGAAGTTTGGCTTTTTTTATATATAAACTACCCCCTAAAGGGGGATTGGGAGGTGTAAAAATTTGTACGGAAGAATTTTAACACGCGGTCCGATTAACTCGAAACTCGGTAATAAAGAATGACGTGTATCAGGGTTTTTCGAAAATCCACCCCTGGCGGGGTGAAAAGGGGTAGTTAATTTTTTAGGGGAGGATTTTAGTGCGTGGCTTGTTTAACTCGAAAATTGGTATAAATAGATTTTCGAGTCAAGTAATGAACCCATCCCAAATGATTTTTCGAAATTCCATCCCTGTGCGGGTGAAAAGCTTGGATACAGTTTACACACACACACACGCACAAAACACACTCAAATACATCACACAAGTGCGCTCCTTTTTTTGTATTTTTCTTTTTACTTTATTTTTCTGATTTATTTTAATTTGATTTTTTTAGTTTTTCAATTGCATACTTATTATCATGATAAGTGGAAGAGCGGAGTTCACCTAACAGAAGCATCTTCTTGCTTAAAAGGTGATCTCCATTAATGTGTTTTTCATTTGTATGTAATTGCAATAAACATTTTTATTTTTTTATTTTATTTATTTATATGAAAAATCTTGTTTATTTGGTTAATAAACTTGAAACTAAAGGGAGATTGGAGATGTCAAATTTTGGGGGTCGTGGGGTCATGACCCCCCCCCAAAATCATTCAAGCTGTCGAGAATCTGAATGATTTACTTGCCTTACTAACTTAAAACTGTACTTGAGCCACGAAAACCCCGATTGGCATATTCAAAAACATTAAGAACATCGGCAGACATGGGGACTGCCGCTGAAGTAAAAACTCAAAACTATGAAATGGCAATGGGTTTTTAACGCACCTAAAAAATATTTTCCTTTAAAAAGCCTGTTATAAAAATATAGAATCCAGGATTCAAGAGCGAGCGAAGCAAACTCGGCATACTGGGCACCCCCCTCGTATGTAAGGTTGAAAGGCTTAGGTAAGGCCAGATTCCAAAACCTAAACTGCTGTAAAACGAGTTTAAGCTTCTCGTCATAATTCGATAAAGTAAGTTCTCTTTTTGTATGATGGGTAAAAGAAAACAGAGACTATTCAAGGTGGGGTGCCAAAATTTTTAGGCTCGCTACGCTCATTCTTGCAATTTGCAATGGCTCTTGAGCTTTTCTTCAAAAGTCGACAAAGCAAGTAATTCCTAGTCCTTTTGGAATGATCGAAACTAGAAAAAAAATGTAACCTATCCGAGAGTGCGCAAAATTATCGAGCTCGCTTCGCTCGCTCTTGCATTTTAGATTCTGCTAGCTACTTGAGCTAGCCCGCACAAGTCGACAATGTTACTCCTATTTCTACTTGAAAATATAAAACAAAACATAATCAAACAAAGGCGGGTTGTTAAAATTTTCGAGCTCGCTTCGCTCGCTCTCCCCACCCTGCACAATCTACCGTTCTAATACATACGACGAATTTGCGTCCCTGAATAGCATAAGTAATGTGGAGCTGGAGATGTACATGAACCTTAACATATCGTCACGCCTTTAATCCCCAAAGGGTTGGGCAGGGGTGTACCTTCATATAGTACATACACCCACATAGAGGGCACAAATCTAGACTCCAGGCTGCTTCTGAGAAATTTCTGTTGGAAAAACCCTCTAACATTTTACCCGACCTAGGAATCGAACCCAGCTAGGACCTCATGCTCAGTAGTAACGCTTGCGACCACCAGACCAACTAGGAGTTGTACCCTAAAAATATTCCTTGGCACTCATGATGACCCCCCCCCCCCCCCCAAATCTTGGGCTGCGACCGCGCCTGCCACCCCTATGGGGATAAAAAGATGGGATACAGTTTATATGAAAAATCTTATTCATTTGGTTAATAAACTTGAAACTTGGCAATATTTGGCTCAGTAAATGTAGGAACGGAACTATATAAATAATAGTCTATGAACAGAACTTTATGACAGGATAGTGAATTGAGATGTGAAGATGAATGATAGATGCGAAGCATAAACGAATGATAGAGATGAATGTACTACATAATAGTCAAGGAGTGAAAGAAATAGTGAATGAATGTTAAAAAAGTAGAAGAAGCAGAATCAAATCAAATTAAAAGTCATTTATTCAAACTAGGCTGAGAACCAGCACTTTTCGAACGTCGAAATTACAAAAGACAGTCCCCCAAAACGCTCGCCCTTCACCACTTTCTAGTGCTTTCGCTGGGGAGAAGAAGTGGCGGAACAAACTCCCCAGCAGCACAGCTGTCTGTTCAGTTAGAAAATAATTGATTTTATACAATACTAAATATGAAAAATAATTAACATTACAGGACACAGAACGTTAAATTAAATTATTTGCCATAGGTTGGCTAGCCACGCCAATATACCAACAAATACAATAGACACTATACGGACTCAAGCAAAAAAATTTAAATTAAAAATGTAAACAAAAAAAACTTTGACCAAATAAAAGCCTCCAGGTATAAAGGGCGTGAAAGCTTACATATTTATGCAATCCTGGGTTCTGTTTACATAGCTGTCACTTGAAGTCACAAATGATAAACTAGGACCATCGATGTAAAATAAATAAACGAGTTATTACTACTAATAAAAACAATAAAACCATGGTCAGCAAGACCACCAGTCACCACAAGCAGCACCCGTTCACGAGCATAACGCAAAGATCAGCCATTACCCCCCTCGCCATATTTGAGGGAACGAGGCAAACAGACCCCCGAAGCTACCGCAAGCAGTGACATCTAAGGGTCAGTTCACACCGCGACGCGACGCGACGCGCAGTTTTCAAGATAGCAATACAATTATAGACCTTACCTGCTGCACAAAAAAGTACATAATTCTGTGTGTCTACTACGTCGAGCTACGCCGCGCTGCGCCGCGCTGCGCCGCGTGGCCCTCCTCACTGATGTGTACCTTTTTGTGTAGTAGATAAGGTCTATAATTGTATTGCTATCTTGAAAACTGCGCGTCGCGTCGCGTCGCGGTGCGGTGTGAACTGACCCTAAGGGAGCATGACGAACTTGCTGCCGGTTGCTTAAGGTGAATGCGTAGTTGTAGCCCGCGAAATTCAATTTTTCTTACGTTTTTTGCAATTTTCAGGTCAGTGTCAGGTTGTATCTTGATGAAAATTTGATTCGCGACTATAACAGGTACGTATTCACAGAATTATAATCATCAGAATCATTAATACATCTGTTTAAGTTAGATTTCTACCACCAACACTTTTCCATACGAGATTTGTTCTTAACGGTAGAAATCTAACTTAGAAAGATGTATTAATGATTCTAATTATTATAATTCTGTAAATACGTACCTGTTATTGTCGCGAATCATATTTTCATCAAGATACAACCTGACACTGACCTGAAAATTGCAAAAAACGTAAGAAAAATTGAATTTCGCGGGCTACAACTACCCATTCGCCTTAAGCAAGAATAATTATAATCATTCGTAGAGGTCGCTAGCTAACCACATATTGCAATCAACTCATTAAAAAACATTAAAATGAGTAGATTATGTCAATAATAAATTACGATAAAATTAAACTGAATTGACTAAAACTCTCAAATAAAAAAAAAAAATAAAAAACAATTATATGGACTCATTTAATGTGCTTGTTTGGCGCCGACTCAAAATTACCTAGATATACTCACATTAGTTTAAGAACTCATTTATTAAGGTTAAATAAAAAGGGTTTATTATTTTTTGCTTTTCAGTTTTTTCGGAAGTTAAATTTTTTTGTTAAAAAGTTTTTTTAGTGCACTTGTGTATATTTTGCCTTACATATAAGATGTTGGCAAAGATGAACTGTGATGCAACCGTGAGAATACCAATATCTTTAAAAATTCTCTTAGAGAAAATCCGGCGCCTAGCTGGTAAATTGCCTTATCAGCGAAATAAATCCCCACTTTGGTAACACGCCCTCATCAGCCGCAATCATAATAGAATTATAGAACTAAAAGTAAACCTACTTAAGTAAAATGGCATAGATTTATAATGACGTTATTATAAATCTATGTAAAATGGTAATACTTGTCATCATCATAACATTACTCTCGAGAAGAGTTACGAAGTGGTGGTTTTTCTAATTAATTTAATTATGAAGTGAAAAACGAATTTTTCACTTCATAATTATCCTTTTAAACCCAAAAGAAAGTTGGAAAAAATAGAAATTATTATTCCAGGTTTGACAGAAAGTTTATTAAAATCATTGTTTACTGTATTTTATTTGATACCAGTTACTCAATGCATAATCTATAGGTAGTCGACCTTAATGAAATACTCGATAAAAATCATTTATGCACCACTTTAAATTTTCTACCACGAATATTAGGTCCTTACATATGAAATTGGCGTTTTTTGTACTGGCCACTTTAATCACGAATTTCTCCTCTTTGGTAAGGAATTCCAAATTCAAATTTGTACAGCTATTTACTCATGTATTTGTGCTTCGATGACCGTCATTCATTTGTTTTTTTTCTTCTGTTTTTTCTGTTTGCGTCACTCATTTTACAAAATGGAAAATTTAAACTATCGCATTATTTACGAGTACGAGTTCCGCCGTGGCACTAGTGCTGCGGAAACGACTCGAAGGGTGAATGATGTGTATGGCGGTCATGTTGCAAAAGAAAACACAGTTCGTTTTTGGTTCCAACGTTTTCGTTCTGGAAATTTCGACCTGCAGAACAAGCCCCGTGGACGGCCTGAGACCCAAGTTGATAATGGAGAATTGAAGGCTATTGTGGAAGCGGACCCATCGCAAACCACGTCCGAGTTAGCTGCAGGCTTCGATGTTAGTGATAAAACTGTTTTAATTCACTTGAAGCAAATTGGGAAGATTAAAAAGCTTGAAAGGTGGGTACCTCACGAATTGACTGAAGCAAACCGGCAAACGCGCGTCGACTGCTGCGTTACATTACTGAATTGGAATGTCTTAGACATCCTCCGTACTCCCCGGACCTTGCTCCAACAGATTACCATTTTTTTCGCAATTTGGATAACTTTTTGCAAGGGAAAAAATTCAACTCCGATGGGGCAGTCCAAATCGCCTTCAAAGATTTTATTGATTCCCGTCCGACTGGTTTTTTTAGTAAAGGGATCAATGAACTACCTATAAGATGGCAAAAGTGCATTGAAAACAATGGTTCATACTTTGATTAAAATATATTATATTAAAAAATATTCGACTTTTTGTTCCTTCCATACAAAACGCCAATTTCATATGTAAGGACCTAATATATTCTATTCACTACCATTTTGTAGCGTTCCCCGTACACACACCTATAATCGGTTGTAAATAAAACCCTGCCACACTGATCTGTGAATAGCGTTTTGTCCATAGAAATATAATTTCATATATCTATGGTTTTGTCAGTCCTTCGGTTCAGAAATCAGGTTATCGAACAAGTGTCATTGTCGATACGATAGTGAATCGTATGTGTGTGAATAGGTATGCAGATTCGGAGACCCCGAACCGAATGCACGCATTTCATACAAAATGTTCTCTTCGCGTACACGTTCTTATATTTTCCGTTCGGAAACCCTGACGGAAAATATAAGAACGTGTGCGCTAAAGAGAACATTTTGTATGAAATGCGTGCATTCAGGGTCTCCGAATCTGAATTGCGAATCAAGAAACCGGACGTATGCGGCCCGCGCCCGCCCATAGCGGGTAGGTAAATTCCGAGTGGTTTAGTTAGCTAATTTGTTGTCCGGTCGGTGGTTGGTTGAGCACCTGCTAGTCTGCAAGGCGATAATAGGTACACAATACAAGTAGCCGGTAGTCCTGCTAAAGTCATAGATATAAACAGTACAGGGGGCACCCGGGCACGCGTTGTTGAGCATAGAAATGTAAAAATCTATGGTCGCTATCAGCCGTGCGCGGTCGGCGGACGGGCGGCGGCGGCGCGGCGGCGGCGGCGGCGGCGGCGGCGAGCGGGCCCAGCCGCGTCGTCGTCGCTACGCCGCCCGCACCGCCCCTGCCGCCCCTCGCCCGCGCCTCGCGCTATCTGTCTTTCGTTAATCGTTTCGCGCGCAGTTGAAGCTAGCGCGGCTCTTCGTGCGATCGTGTTTCAGCATTGTTGTATTGTAGTCTGTGGTTGTTGTGATTGTGACGTGCGCAGTGTGCACGCACTCGGCGGAGTGCGTAGTGGTGGTGGAGTGTGCAGTGCAAGTGTTGATGGTGGTCGCCGGTCGGCGTTCTCGCTGGTCGCCGTGTGCAGAGCTGAGCGCGGCGCCCGGGTGCCCAGAGGGCAGTGACCGCGGACGCGATCTCGGTACGGCCCGAGATGGTTGCGACTGCGAGCGATACACTCGCGCGTTACGTGCTTCCCGCAGGCTGTTGTTACACTCCACATTACACTCACTCTTATTAATACCGAAACACGTTGTCGAATCGAGTCGACTTGTCGTATTATATACTAACCTACATATTACACTTATACGTATATATATACCTACTCATCACCTACTTAATGACTAATTTACTACTCACTACATAGCTTTCCTGGGATGCACGCTGTGCTCTATGATTGCATTTGTTTTCGAGTGTTTCCAGAGCCAGTCGTAAGTGGCTATAAGTGTCAGCGAAATGACTCCACTGTGACTGTGACCGCATAGCTCTATTTTCAGCAACAACGTCGTTATAAAATATTACATATTGTTAGAATTAGGTAGGTAGATAGTAAATGGCCTCGTGACTTAAGGTGAATGCGTAGTTGTAGCCCGCGAAATTCAATTTTTCTTACGTTTTTTGCAGTTTTCAGGTCAGTGTCAGGTTGTATCTTGATGAAAATTTGATTCGCGACTATAACAGGTACGTATTCACAGAATTATAATCATCAGAATCATTAATACATCTGTTTAAGTTAGATTTCTACCACCAACACTTTTCCATACGAGATTTGTTCTTAACGGTAGAAATCTAACTTAGAAAGATGTATTAATGATTCTAATTATTATAATTCTGTAAATACGTACCTGTTATTGTCGCGAATCATATTTTGATCAAGATACAACCTGACACTGACCTGAAAATTGCAAAAAACGTAAGAAAATTTGAATTTCGCGGGCTACAACTACCCATTCGCCTTAAGATAGTCGTGATCACATGCGTGACGTCTTGTTTGGGAATAAGTCGGTACGGACGGACTACGTACTGACTAAGCAGTGTGAGCAGTACGAGTGCCCCGAGTTTTTAATGTTTACATTTTCAGTCTCGGCAAGTGCCAGCTGCCGCCAAAGTAACTACCGGAAGCCTCACGCGTTCTGTACATACAATATATGTAACCCGCTGTCGGATTAACTCGAAATCGAAACTCGGTATTACAAAATTTAAAAAAAAAAATGTGTTTTAGGGTTTTTCACAAATCGATTCCTAATTTCCTACCAAGGTGGAAAAGGGTTTTACTGCTTGCTTCCATTAACTCGAAAAAAAAACACTACAAAGCAAAGTGATAAATAACTTTAATTTCGGAAGTCGGTGTCGTTGGTTCTGCATTTTCTTTTTTGACACCGACTTCCGAAATTAAAGTTATTTATATCACTTTGTAGTGTTTTTTTTGAAGTCGGTTGTTTTTTTTGTAAAAAAGTTTTTATTTTTTACTTTTTAGTTGTACCTACCCCACACAAATTCAATTAACACTAGTGCACTGAAGAATTGATGACACCGACTAGAAGAATCATCAAAATTCGCATAGAAATGCCGGAGATGCAGTACGTTTATGTGCTCCATGACATTTATGCATATAACTTCGTACATAAGAATAATTACCTGATGTATTATACACTAAAACCTTCCTGAAAGTATGTAGATCACTTTAGTGAAAGAATTATCAAAATCGGTTCATTAGTTTTTGAGAAAATCGCGGACATACATACATACGGGTCGAATACAGAACCTCCTTTTATAAAGTCGGTTAAAAATGGGTATGGGTTAAGACCCATACCCATTTTTACTCTAACCATTTTGACTCTAAGGAGTCAAGTTGTGAACACATCCCAAACGATTTATCAAATACCTACCACCCGTGTGGGGGTGAAAAGCGGGGATACTTATAGTTTATTTGAAAAATCTGATCTCTTTGATCTATAAACTTAAAAATTGGCCCGAATACTTATTTATCTAAATAAATGATGAAGATGATAAATATTCACTTTAGAAATTTTTAGAGGAAAGTACGAATTTCACGCGGACGAAGTCGCGGGCAGAAGCTAGTGTATGGTATAAGGGCGACCCGACAGTATGCAAACGGATGGCGCATTATGTATAATAATGACAAATCATACAATTGGCCTGCGACATAAATGAATATTTACTTGTAAAGTATTATAATTATTGTGAATGTGAGGACAAGGTGAGGACATTGTTTTTTTTTTATTTATTTCTCAGTTAGTTTTAAAAATGGTCTGGCAGTTGGAGTAATTTATGCGACCTACCCAATGGTATTGTTTTAATATTCTTTCGTATTGTTCGTCGAATCGTTGAGCTGCTTAAGTTCTGAGTTGAGCTGCACGATTTCTGACCAATGCGTGTTGCGTGCACACGCACAGACTGGACAGGTCCACTCAAACTGTGTAGTTATTTCCTCAGAAGACCATTTCAGACACCAATCTACATGGTCTTCACAAGATCTGACCAAGATGATGTCTAGACTCTAGACTTTAAAAAAAAGTAACCCTCCTTCTGGCGCGGTCGGGTAAAAAGACTGCAATCTCTGAGTTTGCCTCGGCTTTTCTTCTCAGAGTAGATAAGAAACGCCGACCTCATCTAGTTTTTAAAATATGATTGACGGGTAGTGTTTGTACAAACCTACTTACAGAAATAAAATCATTTATTATATTTAGGTACCCATGCACACTAGGTATTGATTTTATCGACCGCAAAAATAACTTTGTAGTTCATAGAATTCATCGAAAAAACTATGAAAGGCCAGATTATGTCTGAGGTTGCAACCGAACATAATATCGAGATGCAGGTGGTGAGCAGTCACTTAAAAACATCATAGTCTTTTTAATGAAGAACAGGCACGTACAGGACCTAAGGGATCCAACGACACCGCACAGTCCCACATGCTTATGTGCAGTGTTTAATGAAGTACAGGACCTAAGGGATCCAACGACACCGCACAGTCCCACATGCTTATGTGCAGTGTTTAATGAAGTACAGGACCTAAGGGATCCAACGACACCGCACAGTCCCACATGCTTATGTGCAGAGTTTAATGAAGTACAGGACCTAAGGGATCCAACGACACCGCACAGTCCCACATGCTTATGTGCAGTGTTTAATGAAGTACAGGACCTAAGGGATCCAACGACACCGCACAGTCCCACATGCTTATGTGCAGAGTTTAATGAAGTACAGGACCTAAGGGATCCAACGACACCGCACAGTCCCACATGCTTATGTGCAGTGTTTAATGAAGTACAGGACCTAAGGGATCCAACGACACCGCACAGTCCCACATGCTTATGTGCAGAGTTTAATGAAGTACAGGACCTAAGGGATCCAACGACACCGCACAGTCCCACATGCTTATGTGCAGTGTTTAATGAAGTACAGGACCTAAGGGATCCAACGACACCGCACAGTCCCACATGCTTATGTGCAGAGTTTAATGAAGTACAGGACCTAAGGGATCCAACGACACCGCACAGTCCCACATGCTTATGTGCAGAGTTTAATGAAGTACAGGACCTAAGGGATCCAACGACACCGCACAGTCCCACATGCTTTGTTTAATGAAGTACCTACAGGACCTAAGGGACCCAACGACACCGGATCCGGACGTGACGAAATTATATGGGTTCCGTTTTTGTCATTTAGCAACGAAACGGCAGTTTGATGCTTCGTGTGGTACACCAACCCTTCTGCTTGCCAGTCGAGTCCGACGACGTGACTGTCAAGCGACCGCGCCGCCGCTTCGCCGGGCACTGCAAGATTGCAGCACCTGCCTCTACAGCCTAGAACTGTCTCTGTCGGCGAAATGCTTCGTTAGATTAGCGACATGCACGTGTAAACCAATTATAAGATACCTAATAGTCTACTAATAATCTAATTAGAACGCTAGCCGTGAGTCCTTGACGTGACATGTAGTTTGTAGTCCCGCCGGGTAATTGTGTAACACACTATCAGTAGCAATGGGTTTCATTTTGACAGTTCAACAATATTTATTGCGTTATCTAAGTAGTTGAGCAGACATACATCGAACATATTCCGGATTTACCAATTAAATTTCTACAAACCGTAATTCGACAAGATTTTATTTCGACAATATGGAACTCCGACTCATCTTCATTTCGACAATACTTTTGTTCGAAATACATAATTTTTATTGATTATGATAATGTTGCATGTCTTATCATTTAATATCTTTGCATGTATGTAATGTGTTTACGTAAAATGTAAGTCCAAGATAATCAGCAAGCGGCACACTGTGCCCCTGGGTGATTTATTCCGCTGTGTCCAGCCAACCTAAGTAAGTACAGTCAAGAGAAAATAAACGTTTCATGTTGTTTGACCACCTTCAAGTCTCTACTCAAATCAATAGATATTTTTCACCAGAATCCCGAGTTTGTATGAAATGATATGCCAAGTAATTATTCTGCATTTCTACACTGCGTTATGTAGATGCGTGGGTGCTGCCGATGGTGCCGCGGCTGCGCTACACGGGCCTACACCTGCGGGGCGCGAGTAATGTTACTCGTGTTTGGTAATATGGCGCCGCGCGCCGTGCGTGACCATCTCGTTTCGTGTATCGTTTGTTGCAGCACGCCAGCTCCAGTTACCCGTAGTGCCCGCGAGGCCTCCATAAACCAGTGACAGTGTCATGTCGGAGCTCTACCAGGAGACAAAGGCAAGACGGCTGCTCCGGGTCTGTCTGTGCGTCGACCGTAGTGCCGCGCGTCGAGGTCGAGGGTCACCGGACCCGCCCGCGCCCCCGCCGCCGCGCGCCGGTCCGAGGAGACACGCTTGCTTAGGCTGGATGAGTGCTGTGTTGTCCCGTTCTACTATACTACTTAGCGCAAGTGACTAGTGGCGGCGGCAAGGGCACGGACCCCTCGCACGCGGACAGAACTCCTGTCTCGAAGTTTTCGTTTTCAATAATCATCTAAGTACATAATAGTTATGTCGCGGTCGTTTAACATCTGCAGTGAGATAGACTTGAGTAACGTAGCTTTAACAATTAGGTACTGTAGACCGGTTCATTAGTCGCTCGCACGTCGCCACTCGCCCTCATCTGAACATTGTCTGCAGGACACACTGCCACGCCCACAGCGCACGAGATCGCCGCCGAGGCTTCTCCGTGCTCTGTGCCTATTACTTTCCCGTCGCTAGTAATCATAATAATTAAGTATCTAAATGTCGTAGGGCTGTCTCCTAAACTCTTTACAGCTACGCTAGAAGAAGAGGTTTTCCAGACATTAAATTCGCTCTGGCAGGACAAGGGTGCTATCGTCGGGGAAAGGAGATTAACCAATCAACGTTTCGCCGACGACATTGTCCTCTTTTCTTCCTCGGCAGCTGAGCTAGACCAAATGCTCGAACAACTGAGCACGCCAGTCTTCAAGTCGGACTTACGTTGAACATGTCGAAAATACAATACCGAACGTAACGTAGAAACTGGGGGTGTGCAGGTTGAATATGTCCATGAGTACATTTACCTCGGCCAAATAGTATCCTTCCAGGCGAGACAGGACAAAGAAGTCGCTCGCCGCACAGAAATCGCCTGGAAGAACTATTGGTCGACGAAACATCTCATGAAAGGACCTCTCGCGCTGTCGCTAAAATGAAAGCTCATGGACATGTGCATTCTTCCCACCCTCACCTACGGAACGCCAACATGGTCTTTTAGAAAGCGTCAAAAGTCCGCACTTGGAGTCTGTCAACGGGCTATGGAACGAAGTATACTAGGTGTCAATGTCAAACTTCGTTCCAAAAACAAATAGCGGATGCTGGCCGCACAGCTGCTGAACTAAAGTGGAACTGGGCTGGTCATATCTGTCGCATGTCGGAGCAGCAATATGCAAAAGCCACCACTCAGTGGATCCCCAATGGCAGGAAAAGATGCGCGGCAGGCCCAGAAAGAGAGGCGGGATGAGCTGGACTCCTTCTTAAAGGATTGGCCCACAATCGCAGTAGACCGAGAAAAGTGGAAAGAGGGAAGGGAGGTCTTTGCCCTGCAGTGGGACAACACAGACTTATAATAATAATGACATAGGATAATTAGTAAAATCGTTTTATTTTTCGATTATCCTAGGATTCTTGCAAAGGACCGGATATTAAAAACTTTGAATGATTTTCGTAATCAAGTCAAATGCGCATTACCTACTATAAGCTTCTAGCCGACATATTCCCACGCAATAGACGTGACAATGGTCAACTTTGTCTCCAACCCGCTAAGACGGCCCTAATGGGCAAAAGTGTATACTGTATGGCTCATGGCTCCAGTCATTTATAACAAAGTACCTAAAAGTTGGAGAGAACTACCTCAATCCTTTTTGGCCTATTATAGCGTTACTGAGTTATTTTTCTTGACATAATTTATACTAATATTATTTAGTACCTAATTAGATTCATTTGGAGCTACTTATTTATTTAATAATGTTGATTTTCTCTATAATTTTAATAACCGATTAAGTAATAATTAAGTATGACAACTTTTAATATTTTGTTAATTTTTTTAAATTGTATTGTAAATCTATTAAGTATTTTGCACGTCACGTAATGACAAACATGTTTGCACTTAACTTGCTTTATCATCTTGCAGGCACTTTCTATGTACCTATGTCCACAGTTCCACACATGTTTAAGCAAATAAAAATCTTACCTTATCTTATCATACGAGCTATTTTCATTCAGAATCATTGCAAAAGACCCTCGAGAATATTGAATGCCCCTCAGCATTCAATATTCCAATCGTCGCGCGTCGGGTCAGTGTTGTGGTTCAGACCACGGCTCGAATGTAGCTGCTGACCAGTTGACGCATCCTTCAACGCACAACGTTGAATATGCGGTCATGCCGCTGCTCATTGGCGTTGTTCGCGGTTTCTGCATTGTTTTTTATGGAATGGACGACGATGATTGGTAACATTTATCCAATGTGTTGCCCGTAAACGGCCTTCATTCATTGAGTCTTGTAAAACTAAAAAAGCTAAAAAAACTGAAAATCTAAAAACAAGCCCATTTTAAATTAAATAAAAGTTGGAAGCAGGCGGGACGGGACCCATACTATTTTTATATTTTCAAACTCGAATGGGTCCCGCCTGCTTCCAACTTTTATTTAATTTAAAATGGGCTTGTTTTTAGTTTTTCAGTGAGTCGGGTTTTTTAGGTTTTTAAATAACTTTTTGTTATTTTCAGCTTTTTAATTTACAACAAATATGAAATAAATTTATTTTTTTATTTCGTTTTTTACGTTTTGTCACTTCGAATTACTTTTAACCATATAAGTTATATACATTTGAAATCACCTTTTAAAACCCTTCATTTTGATTTCATTTTGATATCCCACTCGATGGTATTAGAAGAAAAAAAAAATTTCGAACTCCACAATATGGCACCCCAAATCGACTAGAATCAATTCTATTATAAGATAAGATAAGATAATTTTTGACGTTAAAAAGTGCCTTTTTTGTGCCTATTTGAAATAAATGCTTTGACTTTGACTTTGACTTTGAATCCGCCATTTAACTTTGTTTTTAACCGACTTCTAAAAAAGGAGGAGGTTCTCAATTCGAATGTTTGTATTTTTTTTTTGTTTTTTTTTTTTTACGTTTGTTCGCGCATAACTCCGTTGTTTGCCAACCGATTTGAAAAATTCTTTTTTTGTTGGAAAGGGTATACTTCCCAAATGGTCCCATGAAAATTTTATCGAAATCGGACAAGCGGTTTTTGAAAAATCAACAAAAATCTAAAAAAATATCTACATTGTCTACATTAACGATCTTTTTGTTTACTTTTTTGTGGGGTAGGTACAACTAAAAAGTGAAAAATAAAAACTTTTTACAAAAAAAAAAAACAACCGACTTCATAAAAAAAAAAACACTACAAAGTGATAAATAATTTTAATTTCGGAAGTCGGTGTCAAAAAACGAAAATGCGGAACCAACGACACCGACTTCCGAAATTAAAGTTATTTATCACTTTGTAGTGTTTTTTTTTTGAAGTCGGTTGTTTTTTTTTTGTAAAAAAGTTTTTATTGATTTTCATGTAGCCAGTGACACTCGCGCCACCAAGTAAAATCTAAAGACGTATATTTTATCCAAATCCGTTCATTCGTTTAAGAGTTACGAGGGAACAAAGAAACGGACGTAATACATAAATAAAAATAAAAAAAAAGTTTTTATTGTTTCTCATACAATTGTTCTACAGCACAAAATTGAGGCAGCCCCGCACCCTAATTGCGTAACACACTGTCAATCGGAATCAGAATCATTTCGAAGCCAATTGCTAATCCATTGCTTCATAAGTTCGAAAACTTTGTCTGCTCAACACGTAAATAACGCAATGAATGTTGTTGAACTGTCAAAATGAAACCGATTCCGATTGATAAAGTGTTATGCAATTGCCCCGCCGGTAAGTTATAAGGATACTTGTGATGGGGTTACCTCGCAACTTCCCATCTACAATGTTGAGACATAATTAAAAGAAAAGAAAAAGTACATACGTCGTACATACACATAACACACTGCATTATGGACCTAAAAGCTGTGCATTAAGAGTCATTTTACGAGCAAGCGTGTTGATAAACATTGAGCATTATTTCGACAAAGGTACGTAATGTAGGTATGAATACTTTAAAATTAAAATAAGAAGAAGTTTATTATTCAACATTTTCCTTAAGTTTGCCGTATGTCATTACTTCATTAGGTACTTCCCAGAATTTGATCCTTATTAGGGACACTATCGAATGGTGTAATAATACAGTGTATTTTTTTTTTCAAAATCAACTGTTTCGATTCCTGGCTAGAAATATTGATTTTTCAAAAATCCAATGATGCAGTTTTAGTTTTCATCAAAATCGAGCCCGCGACTCCTTTGAGTACTTTTCGCTATTCCTCATAGTTTAGAATTTGGCCATCCACGCCCACTTGGAAAATTCACCCTGTATAACCATGTTCAAAAATCATCTACGTACACACATCAAGCTATACATAACCAGCAGCCTAATTGCGGAACGCCAAATCGTCAAATGATTCTGATCAGTTGGCTTCATTTCTATCACAATTGGCTTCATTTTACGATTTTCGAATTGCGAAACTCTAGTTTCTGCGCAGGGCCTTAACGTTCATAATTGGTTTCATAATAAACTAGAGTTTCGCAATTCGAAAATCGTAAAATGAAGCCAATTGTGATAGAAATGAAGCCAACTGATCAGAATCATTTGACGATTTGGCGTTCCGCAATTAGGCTGCTGTTCAAGCTGACTTCTGAAAACGAAAAACTTGTACAATGCTAGGTCAGCTAAAACTTGTACAATGCTAGGTCAGTTAAAACTGGAAATGTGTAGTTTGATGTGTAGCCGTCATTTCGCTACATTCACATGAGCGTAAGGTGAAAAACTCTCATACTGTTATACAGGGTGTTACGGAAAGGGTATATCAATACAAACGGGTTGAAGAGTGTATCTGGTCTAGAATCTCTGTACAAAATTTCAGCTCAAAAGCATTCACTTTGAAAATGCTTAAATTTTTTTTATTTCGACATCACGGCGCTGCACTGACGCGCGGCGGCGTGATGTGCGTGTACTAGGCGCACAGACACATTACAGATAATGGATGATGACCCTCGTAGTGCGGTGACACGTTTGTTACCATTGTCATTTAGCTAACCATGCATTGTCATCTACACTAAAACCCCCTTACTAATAAACCTAGTATTATTATATCAGACTAGCTTCTGCCCGCGGTGTAACTATTCTGACGCTATGCAACGTTTATTAGCAAGAAATTGAAGTTTTAAAAAATCGTCTGGGATGTTTCTATAACTTGACTTAAAAATTATTTATACCACTTATAATTTACTTGGATCAGTATAGTTTCAAGTTCTATACATTTTTTTTTTTTGAGTTAAGCAAGCCACTCACTAAAATTCTCTTAAAAATCAATAAATAAGTCAGGGGTCAATTTTCCCCAGAGGACACGGTGGAGCATACGGTGGAGGTCTGCCCCGCATGGGCGGAGCACCGCCGTGCCCTCGTAGAGGCGATCGGCAGCGGCGGCGACCTCTCGCGTCCGGCCCTGGTTCAAGCCATGGTCCGGGGCGAGAGGGAGTGGGAGGCGGTCACCTCCTTCTGCGAAGCAGTCATGCTAGCGAAGGAGGTGGCGGAACGGCTGAGGGAGAGAGCCTCACGTCCCAGCCGCCGCGGGAGACGCTCCGGGCGTCGGGAGCCGCGTGACGACTCCCGGCCACCGTAGCGTAGGCGCGGGCCTGCGGACGGAGGATAATGGGTAGTTGGGTAGCTCACCGTCCGATCAGGACCAGGCCCGTGCTGGACGGCGCGTACGTGTTCCACGCGCGCCTCAAAGAGATGTCAGCATAAAGGAAGGGGCCTGCCAGGGCCGAAGCCTGCCGGGGGAGCGGGATTGTCCGAAAGGGTTACCGCTACCCCGGAACATAAAGGGCTAAGGAAGGAACACGGATGGGTTTTAGTCAGTAAGAGTCTGACACTCCCTTCCGCTCCACCCAGAGCGGGAGGGGTCATTGAAGCTAACTCAAAAACTACCCAAGCACCTCAAACAAGCCAACTTTGCCAATCAAGGTATCTTTGCGATAAAAGCAATTTATAAGCAAATCCACTAACATAAGAAACAATTTTAGTTTTATTGCAATATTTATTATTTGGGTGGAAACAGCTACAAAATGCATCCCATGACAATTCCAGAAAGGCACCACTGAAAAGTCATATGAAAGCAAATGACGCAATTTCCTTTACTTGAATTTTTAAGCGACGAAAAAACGGAGGAGGTTATCAATTCGACGCGTATTTTTTTTTTTGTTTTTTTTTTTATGTATGGTCACGCATAACTTTTTACAGAGCAGTTCGATTTTGATCATTCTTTTTTTATTGGAAAGGATATATCCCGAAGTTGGTCCCATATAAATTTGGAAAAAAAAATCCAACCCTAAGGGTAGGAAAACAGGGATGATTGATTGTTCACTCCCTGATTGTAATGTATGACCACGCATAACTTTTTACAAATTAGTCCGATTTTGATAATTCTTTTTTTACTGGATAGGACATACCTCGAAGTTGGTCCCATATAAATTTGGAAAAAAAATCCTACCCTAAGGGTGGGAAATTAGGGGTGATTTATTGTTCAATCTCAGATTTTAATCCTGAGCTGTGTATTACAATAAAAAAATAAAAAAGGCCTACCCATGTTGGTATGTAAAGCCTGTTTTTTTTTAAGTATTTTATTATACAGCAAATAATAGTTAAAGTAGGATTATATAACAATTAATAGCTAAAGTAAGGTAGGTAGCTATTTTAAAAGTACCTAACCAAAAATTAAGCATGTAAGTAGTAATTACTAAATTATAGCCTCAAAAAATTATAAAATAAAAACTTTTTAACAAAAAATTAAACCTCCGAAAAAGCTGAAAAGCAAAAAATAATAAACCTTTTTTATTTAACCTTAATAAACAAGTTCTTAAACTAATGTAAGTAAGTATACCTAAGTAATTTTGAGTCGGCGCCAAACAATCAATGAACAACCAAATCAAATTAACAACGCAACGTGAAATCTCCAGTGATAAACATTAACATTTCAAACAAAAAATGCTCAAAGTTACTTAGGTATACTTACATTAGTTTAAGAACTTATTTATTAAGGTTAAATAAAAATGGTTTATTATTTTTTGCTTTTCAGTTTTTTCGGAGGTTTAATTTTTTTTGTTAAAATTTTTTTTACCAGTAATGTTGGTTTAAAAACCAAACTACTGAACCGATATTGATGAAATTTATATGGGACCAATCTGAAAGTATATTCTTTCAAATCCAAACTAATATTATAAATGCGAAAGTAACTCTGTCTGTCTGTCTGTCTTTTCTTCACGCCTAAACTACTGAACCGATTTCGATGAAATTTGGTATAGAGATAGTTTGAGTCCCGGGAAAGGACATAGGATAGTTTTTATCCCGATATTCCCACGGGATCGAAACTTACGCGGGTGAAACCGCGGGGCGCAGCTAGTAAAAAAATAATTTTACAAATTGGCTTATAAATAACGGGAGTTCTGCTGAGGTAACAAACATAAAAAATATACAGAGTGAAATTTTAATCACCGTTATCCTATTAAGGAGTCATTGTACTCATCATTATAAACAACTTTCACTATGGGACTAAACCTGAAATCGTGAAAAAAAATCAGCTGTTCCCTACATTTATGTACGCATAACTCTTCAAAATGTAGGGATGATTTTATTTTACGATTTCAGGCCGAGGAAATTCGCCCTAAGACGACCCACTTTTTTTTTGAACCTCAATGTTTGTAAGGAAATGGTGATGTGTGAACTGTTCAGTGAACGAGTTAGTATCTATGACTTGCAGAACCGCGGCAGTGCGAGCGCGGCAGCGTGCGGCATGGAGTGCGGCGTGGCGGCGCCGGCGGGGGGCTACCCCGCGCCTCCCGCGCACGCGCACCCCGCGCTCTCGCCCACCGAGCGCTCGCCCGCCAAGTCCGGCCTGCACGTCAACTTCAGTGACAAGGGAGAAGTAAGTTTTATGCAACATGCGCCGCCAGAACAACCAGCGTCCAGCATCGAGCCTGCGCTACTAACATGCTGATTCTTACAAAGCCTTTGAAAGTGCGCTATAAATAAAAATACTTAATTCGTTTTTAGGGTTCCGTACGTCCCAATGAAAAAACGGAACCCATTATAGGATATCTCGTGTGAAGTCGTGTGCCTGTCTGTCAGTCCATTTGTCACAGCCAATTTGCTCCGAATCTACTGGACTGATTATGTTGAATTTTGAATATGGGGTCTGGATGGAAAATTTTGAAAATTGGGCCACTTGGTCACTCATTGGGGGACAAAATATAAGAAAATTAAAAAAAAAGGTTTGCAAACTGTAAGTACCGTGTGAACCAAACTCAGTGGTCACACACAGTCTCTTTTAAAGTCCAGACATAATCTCGGTCAGGCCATATGAGGACCATGCAAGTTAATGTCTGAGATGTTCTTTTGAGGAAAGAACCACACGGATTTGAGTGGACCTGTCCAGTCAGTGCACGCAAATGTCAGTAATCGTGTAGCTCAACTCAGAACTTAAAAGTATGAATGAGTATTCTAATATGAGTTCGGTGATTGCGCAGGTGAAGGAGCGACGCGAGAAGTTCCTGACAGCCAAGTACGGCAGCCACCAGATGGCGTTGATCCGAAAGCGCCTCGCTGTCGAGATGTGGCTGTACGACGAGCTGCAGAAGTTGTACGACACGGTGAGTGCCTCGCGGCGCCCGCCGCGTGCTAGCGTTACCGATTTGGTGGGCACTTCCGAATTAGTAAAACAAGGCATAATGGAAGTGGCCAGCGCTTTCGTTTCGGTATCTTATTGGCTGCTGTATCGCACCCTCGTATGTTGCAGAAAGAGGCCGGCTGTGCGGCGGGTGCGGGCGCGGCAGCCAGCTCGCAGGAGGTGGAGGTGGACATCGACGAGCTGCTGGACATGGACAGCGACGAGCTCCGCCGCCGACACCTCGCGGTACGCACACAGCTCCCACTCCCCACACGACACACTACTCCTCACAGTCCCCACTCACTGCTGCGCCAGTGCGGAGTGCCCTACGAATATTTTCTTCCTATTCGACTAACGGTACATCTCTATAACATACCTAGACAGATCAGGCTTCTCTTTTACCGACGAATACATTGTCTACAGTTAAGTCTTTTACATTTTCGTCAGTTTTCAAAATCCTTCACAGACTATTGTACTTATAGAAAATATATTTAATAACTGGTTTACAAACATCTAATTGGCGTACACCTTTGAGAGCTTGACCAATGTTGAGTTGACATCAACCTAAAACCTCTAATAAATAATTTGTCAGTGTAAATTTTTTTATTCGGTCTGACGTGACATACACAAGGTGAATTTTCCAAGTGGGCGTGGATGGCCAAATTCTAAACTATGAGGAATAGCGAAAAGTACTCAAATGAGTCGCGGGCTCGATTTTGATGAAAACTAAAACTGCATTATTGGATTTTTGAAAAATCAATATTTCTAGCCAGGAATCGAACCTATTGATTTTGGAAAAAAAAAAAACACACTGTATTATTACACCATTCGATAGTGTCCCTAATAAGGATCAAATTCTGGGAAGTAATTTCTATTACGATCTTTGGAAAATATTCTAGTGGAATCAATAATTAATGCTCAATGCACTACAATCCTTGAGACGTCGAATCCAGCTATGTATTGAAAACAATCATTATGAACAATTAATCAGTTAAGGTTTAATAGGTAGGTAACATAACCCGCTGGATAAATAATAACAGCCGCACAGGTCAATCCATTAGGTTAAGCTACGCTTGCCGCGGTTGATCTGTGGATGGGTGACCATCTTTACATACCGAGACCCCTCGGTGCCTCGGAAAGCACGTTAAGCCGTTGGTCCCGGCTGTCATTCCTGGATCTTTGACAGTCGTTACGGGTAGTCAGAACCTCGAAAGTCTGACAACCAGTGTTACCAAGGGGTACCCAGTAACTGGGTTGTGGAGGTCAGATAGGTAGTCGCTCCATGTAAAATACTGGTATTCAGCTGCATCCGGTTCGACTGGAAGCCGACCCCAACATATTTGGGAAAAGGCAGGCAGATGATGGTGAGGTTGGTAACATAAGAAAAATAAAAAAAGTATTTTGTTAAAAATGAGCTCTTTCCTTTAGTTTGCCGTATGTCATTACTTCCCAGAATTTGATCCTTATTAGGGACACTATCGAATAGTGTAATAATACAGTGTGTGTGTGTTTTTTTTTTTCAAAATCAACAGGTTCGATTCCTGGCTAGAAATTTTGATTTTCCAAAAATCCAATGAAGCAGTTTTAGTTTTCATCAAAATCGAGCCCGCGACTCCTTTGAGTACTTTTTCGCTATTCCTCATAGTTTAGAATTTGGCCATCCACGCCCACTTGAAAAATTCACCCTGTGTATAGAATATGGCTGAATGTCATTCTGCAGTATAATGCTTGGTTCTTATAAACAAAAACGAATCGTTTTGATTTACAATGGTAGCATTTTTATTGCCAAACTGAGCAAATAAATAGACTCATAAGTTAATGTTACCTGTGATAGCTACTTCCATATGGGAGGATCATACTAAGATATGAGATATTTGCTTTATTATTGCTAAAGTCTTAATTTTAACCAATAACGGTCCGTAAATTATAGAAATCGGCCATTAATAAATAAATAAACCGGTCAAGAGCGAGTCTGACTCGCGCACCGAGGGTTCCGTACCATCATTTATGTTTTTAAATTTTCATCGGCGAGACCTGTATTCGTCAGAGAATTTTAACACTGCGGTGTAAAATATTGCAGTTTTAGGTCAGCGCCATCTCTTGACCAATAGTGGAACTTATTTAACTTGTTGATGATTTCTGAAAAAGTGTGCTATTTAGAGACTTCGTTTTATTTTTTCTGTAATCTTTACATAAACTTCTATCACATAGAATAATTTCAGATTTTTCTCTATGCAAACTTCGGAGATATGGAACGGTATTTTTTTTTAATTTTTCATCAAAAGTCGATAACTATGTGGCCTAAAAAAAAGAAAACATGTTTGAGAATGTGCAAACAGCGCCCCTTCATATGATACCCCACATGCCCTAGCAGCCCCACTTCGAATTTTTAAGACCCCCTTTCAGCCCTTGTTGCAAGAAAAATATATATAATTTTATTTCTTTCTTATTTGCAAAATAGTTGGGCAAACGTCATCTAAAACTATTCCAAATTTCAAGTTGATAGCATTAGTGGTTCTTGAGATATCCAGCTGCGACAGACGGACAGACAGACAGACTGAGTCATACCATAAGGGTTCCTTTTTACCATTATGGTACGGAACCCTACAAATAAAAAAAGACGGGTTGCACTCCGGGAGTGCCGGCAGAAGTGAAAACTTGAATATTAACGTTGAAATAAATCAATTATTAATTGAATTAATATAATGTCGTGTGTCACTTCGTTCACTTCGGTTGGCGCCGCCGTAAAAAGAGAGGGGGGGGGATCTCTCCTGACGGTCACGTGTCCTGACGCGATGTCCTGACGCGAGTTTAACATTTTTTACCCATTACAAAAAAGTGTGCAACGCCGCTAAAGAAGTTTTCACTTCAAAAACCACCGAGTATTGATGTCGCATATGGATTGTAGAATCCGCTGTTTTACAAAAACTAACTGTTGTTATACAAAACAACTCCGTTATGTAAAACAACTAGAAAAGTACAGAGGCCAGCACATCACGCTACCCCAATCTGTCAAATTTTCCCAATTGAATATGAACCTTATTGCTTTGTATTAAAGTTAAAAACCTATCAAAGAAATTTGACAGATTGGGGTAGCTTGATGTGCTGGCGTCTGTACATACAGACCAAGATATTTTGCTGATAACTGTCACGACTTGGCCTATCACCCGTTGCCGGCTTGACGTTGCTTTCTCGAATGCTAAATATTGCACTAGCCTTTTGCCTGCAATTTCGTCTGCGTGTATTTCGTACTTTTCGTTAAAAAAAATCGAAAATATATGTTGACGATCTTTATAATTTATTTAGATAAATAAGTATTCGGGCCAATTTTTAATTTTTTAGATCAAAGTAATCAGATTTTTCTAATAAACTGTATCCCCGCTTTTCACCCCCACAGAGGTGGAATTTTGAAAAATCGTTTGGGATTTGTTCATAATTTTTTTTGCCATTTAATTGACGACAATTATTTAAGGTGTTTACATAATAATAATATGTACAAGTATTATAAAAAGGAGGGGAAATAATCAAAAGGCATCAAAAAATTCGTCCGCATCGCTGTCAACAGGAAACGTGCCCAAAAGGCTGGCAGCATTGCCACGTTGTATGGCAATGCTGATTCTTTGGCCAAAGAATAGGCCAGCCCTCTGGTCGCGTGAAGAATCGACCAACCGCTTGGTGATGTCTCGAATTACTAAGTGGGCGCTCGGGCCTCATGGCCCTAGTGTTTCAACCCCAAATGGCTCAAACATAAATTCCAAAGAGATTGGAGTATTTGCGCCGTTTGAGGTTTTCTCCACCTGCAGCAGCCGCTCCAGCAAAGCTCACCGTGCCTGAAAGATGAGATGGACACGTTGCATCCCACGCCTAATGTCTACCTACCTTTCAAGGCATTATGGTCATTCCGTCTGGTCTCTTCCCATCGTCGCGTGCCAAGCCATTGGGTTCTAAAACAGTTGGCACCCCGACGGTGACAAGAGCACGACTGATGATGTCATTGACGCTGGCGTGCCGTGCTATACCTGCGCTTTTAATGCAGGATAAGCCATGGTGTCTGAGGCACCTCCGACACCTTCACCGCATTGGCAGCGATGCGGAGCCAGGCAATGGGCGCCCAGACGCAGACAAGTAGCGAGCCGGAAGGTGGTGTCACCCAGCAAAGTGCCGATGTTGGGTGACGGTAGTACCTGAAGCCAGAGGCCCGACTCTCACTCACCCACAGCCACTAGGCGGGCACGCTCAGCAGTGTTTATGGACGTATTAATAAGATTATTCCGTACCAACCTGCAGAGTGGCTCATCCCATTGCCTCTGGGAAGATGGGTTCGCGGGCCGATCTGTATCAGGGCAAGCCATTTTCGAGGCGTTCACCGCGTCGGCCAACCACGACACTTCAGAGTTAGACAGGGAGGGGCCTAAAATCTTTCAGGTCAACTTTTCGATGTGTGCGGTGTGTATTGTTTTCTATTCTGTGGACAGAGGACAGGAACGTAAGCTAATACTGGTAATTTTACGGACGCCGAGGCCACCAAAGCGGATGGGTAGTGTGGCTTGCAGCCACGCTCGGTCGTCCAAGGCCACATTTAGAATGGACGTTAGTGTGCTGCGAATAATTTGGTAAATTTTTTCCAAAGTGTGGCTGCTTCCATACAGGGGAAGAGCGTAGAAAATACATAAAATTTGGGCCAAAACAACAGTATCTAATCAGGGTGAATGCCGTATGTAAATTAATTTTGGAGAGTCTGTCCGAAATGTCGTTGAACTTTTTAATTTATTCTTCGATGTAAGGAGAAAAACTATCTTCCAAAATTGGGGAACCTAGGACTAGGAGGAGCAGTGAGCTTTTTTCTAAAAAAAATATTTGTGGAGCAATTGCATTAAATTTCTCTAGGGTCAATTATTGTCTGTCGGTAATGTCAGAAAGGTAAATTTCGCATTTTGAGGGGTTAAGGTACAAGCCAATAGATTTAAATTCCTCTTTGAGAAGTTTTATGTCTTTCAAAACGATGTCTATGTCGCAGCCAACTGGTTAAATTAGCCGTTCAGTTAACTGCCTAGCCTTTTAACTAAACGGCGCCGTTCAATTAGCTGCCCGAATGATATTCACCCATTCAATCCAACAGCTAAGCAAATTACTTGGATCAATGATGTTTAACTACCTGCCTAGCCCAGACTTTAAATTTAGTTCCATTTTCTGCCGCGTGGCGCTGAAACCCAATCTGTCAATACGACGTCGACAACCTAACCTCAAAACACTTGTTGTCAAAACAAAGTTGCTTCTGCAACGTCTCCGGCGCTGCGGGAAGTGCAGCCCCTTCGCCATTATACCTAAGTACTTGACTTGATACCGCAGTGTCTCAAGACGAAAGTCTTTGACCAGTGCGTGTTGCCAGTGATGACATATGGCACTGAAACGTGGTCGCTCACAATGGGCCTTATTAGAAGGCTGAAAGTCACCCAAAGGGCAATGGAGAGGGCTATGCTTGGAGTTTCCCTGCGGGATCGAATCAGAAATGAAGAGATCCGCAGGAGAACCAAGGTAACCGACATAGCCCGAAGAATTGCCAAACTTAAGTGGCAGTGGGCAGGGCACATTGCTCGCAGAACAGATGGCCGATGGGGCCGAAAGGTTCTGGAGTGGCGACCGCGTACCGGAAGGCGTAGCGTTGGAAGGCCTCCCACAAGGTGGACCGACGACCTTGTGAAGGCCGCAGGAACTCGTTGGATGCGAGAAGCACAAAACCGGTCGAAGTGGAGGTGCTTGGGGGAGGCCTATGTCCAGCAGTGGACGTCTTTCGGCTGAAATGATGATGATGATGACTTGACTTGATTAACTTTACTGACGGTTGGACAATTGCAGTCGCAATTAACCGTCCTCCTACACTCATGTATTTTAATGTTGAAATTAGGTTCTGGTTGGACGTTTTTATATATTGAGAATCAGATATAATTAGTCTTGCTCGTGTTTAACGTAACTATTACGTAATAACTTATTCCATAAATTAAAAACTCCCACAAATGTGGGTAACTAAAACTGAGATTTTAGTGGTAACACTGAACCTAATTTACATACAAATGATTTATTTTACGTTGATATAAACACAGAAACAATAAACTTACGTGTGGAAAGTAATTCCTGTTAATTTATTAAGTTTTTGTGATCTTGAATCGCACTCTTTCACTACGAATTTACCCATTTTGCCGATATTTTTTGTCGTGTGCCACTTGGTTCACTTCGGTTAGCGTCACACTGAGCACTGAACTGAAATTTAGCAACGCATATGGCTGTGGCCATATGTCCAGTAGCAACGTCTTGGCGCGGTAATTACTAATCTCGTGTAACATATACAGGGTGTCCCTGGAAGTATGGATCAAATCGAAAAGGGACATGGGCAAGGTCATTTACAAACGTTTTAGCAAAAAAAAAAATACAAAAAAACTAAAAAAGAAATACTAAAAAAAAGAGAAAAAGATCGAATTCGTGAAAACTATCAGGGCTATCAATTCATTTTTTTTAGATAGCCCTGATAGTATTTTTTTATGATTATTTTCTTTGAGCACTAAGCGAAGTGATTGAAAAAAAAAAATTAAAATCGGTCATAACTTTTGAACCGTAAGAAAATTCACTGACATTCTCAGGGTTAAAAAGTTTGGAAATGACCTTGCCCACGCCCCTATTCGATTTGATCCATACTTCCAGGGACACCCTGTATATCAATGAATGAGACACGATATAGGTCGCAACAAATGTGGAGGTAAATTTTGAAACTGGAACGTACCTATTTTTACTTGCAATTATATTAATGAATGAATTGCACCGATCCCAGCGTGGTTAACCCAGACTCGAGTAATCGAATGAACCCCAAGATTCGCACTAGCTCCTGTAGCCTCATGTTCATGGTGCTACAGCGACCATTGCATATCAAGGAATAGACCGGGAGGCGCGGTAATGGTAGGGAGGACGAAGGATAGGTAAGGATTTAAGAGCCTACCGGATATGCATCCTAGAGCAAGCATTGGAGTAATGGAGAGATGGGTAATTATATCTATGGATGGGCATCTTTGGCTCTGCTGTGTTGTGTTAGATGTTGCTGTTTTCAATGTCATCGTCGGAAGTTTCGCTACTTTCCTTTTACGGTTATTTGTAAGTCTCACTAGCAGCAATCTTGATCTTACTTCTGTCTTCCGCTGTATCCATCCAAAAATTGATTTCCTTGAAGTAATTCATGTCCTGTTTTAAATTGTCGTTCCATGTGTAAATAGGTCAGCCGACCTTCTTGGATTTGGCCTTGTACTGCATTGCTGCATGCAGCAGGTGTGGTTTGCGGCGCCTGTAGACATGTGCAAGGTAGCACATCCTGTGATTCTTGACGTAGATTGAATGATAAGTTAAGACCTATCTATATGTATAATCCGAAGTGTTGCCCGACGTTCTTTTACTAGGTTGTGGCTATTTGGATTATCCGGTTGCCTACTTTGTAAGAATTTAGCCTTTTGTAGGTTAGCAAGAGCTTGTCGATGGTCTCTGGAGAGAACTGGCTGAAGAATCAGAGTTTCCTGGGCAGCCGCTTTTAATATTTCCGTAGGTCGCAACGTGGAGGTAAATTTTGAAACTGGAATTTACCTATTTTTACTTGCAAATATTAAACAAAAAAATAATAGATTATAACTGGCCAGTCTCTCATACATAAAAACTTTTATTCGCAATACTTTCTGAGTGGCCTGGTATTAGAGCCAAAGCACACACGCTACTTTTTGCATCGGCGATCGGCGATTTTGCGGCTGTATCGATGCTGCATCACGTTTTGGCGGCTCTCTGCGTTCGGACGCGGTATCGGAATCGCGCGTTTTAGCGACTGCTCCGATGCTGCATCGCGTTTTGGCGACTCTCTGCGTTCAGACGTGGTATCGGAAAAGCGCGTTTTAGCGACTGCTCCGATGCTGGCGCAAATGCCAAAGCGCTGCGACCGGCATCCGAATGTGTGCGGAGTGTAGCGTTCAGCCGCTGTATCGAGCTTCCGAAAAGCGACTGAATCGCCGCGTTTGGCGTTTTTAAGTGTGCGGTGTGGAATGCTTGGTTGCTGCATTTAGCTTCTAAAAAGCAGCTGAAACGCCGATGCAAAAAGTAGCGTGTGTGCTTCGGCCCTTAGTGTTAAATTGTAAAATAGGTTATGTTTGGATATATGTAGATTGAATTCAAAACAGTTCACTTTTGCCATTCAATTCATTTCACAATGAATATCTATAATGACCTTTTTAAAGGAGTATTCAGGTATTTTCATCAGAATTTTCATTTGTTTTAATTGTAAAACGTTTATATTGTGATCAAAATAAAACAATTGGTAAACTTTTTAGTATTTCCTGAAAGTTTTACCCGAATTTAACCAGAGTCGTCTAATTCCGAGGGTTATACCCTCAGCGCCTCCACCAAGTCCTGCACACCACATTGAAGCGCAGAGACCCCCAACTACTACTAACATCACTTAACTCTATAAAATTGACGTTTTACATTTATTTTTGCAGACTTTACTAGCAGATGCCAAAAAACCACAAAAAGATGTACATGTAAGTAATAAAATTAATTGTTAGAGTAAAGTAGTTTGAATTCTGTAGAGTAACGGCGGAAGAATGGCGGGCAGCAGGACTGCTGCGCCAGTGCTCCGGCACCCGGCTTCAGGCAGTTGAACTGAGTACCCGTCCGCCCTCCCCACGACGAAGGTCATCCTTACGGGCTGTAGAGCCTAACATATCATACTCGTATAATATTTCGTAACGTTGTGTCCAGTTGCACATAGGTACGGTCAGCAGCAAAAGTCGATTAACACTTCAGTTTTTTTAATCTTAGTTATTGAGCAAAATATATGTTCAAAATTGCAGCAGAAGAAATTTTTTTAGAATATAAATACTTTGCTATTATTTATTATTATACAAGCTAAAAAGCAGTTTATTGAGAAAAATTGTTGTCAATTTGATAACATGTAAAAATGACAGTTTTAATCGACTTTTGATGCTGACTGTACCTACAGTTCTCTCATCTTATGAAGACCGTTCGGCTCTGCGCGCTCGTACAGATAACATACAGCCACACTTAGTTAATGCGATCTCGATCAAGATTTGAGATCTCACGAGATATCGAGCCCTTTTTCGAGCGAGATTTAAACACTTGTGAAGACAACCTTGGTCTTGAAATTTTGTTTGAAATCTCGATGAGATTTCGTGACTAGGCGCGCGCGCTAGAGCACACTATACTTCTTGAGAAGTCATTTTCAATATAATAATTTGATGGATTAATAATGTACGTGATGTGTGTGTACTGATTGGTTGCGTTCTGTATGCGTCATCATCATCATCTTCATTTCAGCCGAAAAACGTTCACTACTGGATATAGGGAACAACTTTTGCTGTTCAACAAAAATACTTTGAATTTGTAATTCAATTTGATTGTGCGAGTAAGTCTGTTCAGACTGTTCAAATCGCTTTTGACAATAGATATAACTTTCATTTTGACAGTTCAACAACATTCATTGCGCTATTTAAGTACGTTCTTGTGCAGACAATTTTTTCGTACATAATGAAGCAATGGATTAGCAATATCTTTCAAAATTATCCAGATTATGATTGAAAGTGTGTTACGCAATTAGGTTGCCGGCATGAGATAAGCCGGATTTGTACAACGACCCTGGAAGTAGGAGGAGAGCTCGGACTAATAGTTGCTGAAGTATTTGTACAACGAGCCTGTAAGTAGGAGGAGAGCTCGGACTAATAGTTGCTGAAGTATTTGTACAACGACCCTGTAAGTAGGAGGAGAGCTCGGACTAATAGTTGCTGAAGTATTTGTACAACGACCCTGTAAGTAGGAGGAGAGCTCGGACTAATAGTTGCTGAAGTATTTGTACAACGACCCTGTAAGTAGGAGGAGAGCTCGGACTAATAGTTGCTGAAGTATTTGTACAACGACCCTGGAAGTAGGAGGAGAGCTCGGACTAATAGTTGCTGAAGTATTTGTACAACGACCCTGGAAGTAGGAGGAGAGCTCGGACTAATAGTTGCTGAAGTATTTGTACAACGACCCTGTAAGTAGGAGGAGAGCTCGGACTAATAGTTGCTGAAGTATTTGTACAACGACCCTGGAAGTAGGAGGAGAGCTCGGACTAATAGTTGCTGAAGTATTTGTACAACGACCCTGTAAGTAGGAGGAGAGCTCGGACTAATAGTTGCTGAAGTATTTGTACAACGACCCTGGAAGTAGGAGGAGAGCTCGGACTAATAGTTGCTGAAGTATTTGTACAACGACCCTGGAAGTAGGAGGAGAGCTCGGACTAATAGTTGCTGAAGTATTTGTACAACGACCCTGGAAGTAGGAGGAGAGCTCGGACTAATAGTTGCTGAAGTATTTGTACAACGACCCTGTAAGTAGGAGGAGAGCTCGGACTAATAGTTGCTGAAGTATTTGTACAACGACCCTGGAAGTAGGAGGAGAGCTCGGACTAATAGTTGCTGAAGTATTTGTACAACGACCCTGGAAGTAGGAGGAGAGCTCGGACTAATAGTTGCTGAAGTATTTGTACAACGACCCTGTAAGTAGGAGGAGAGCTCGGACTAATAGTTGCTGAAGTATTTGTACAACGACCCTGGAAGTAGGAGGAGAGCTCGGACTAATAGTTGCTGAAGTATTTGTACAACGACCCTGTAAGTAGGAGGAGAGCTCGGACTAATAGTTGCTGAAGTATTTGTACAACGAGCCTGTAAGTAGGAGGAGAGCTCGGACTAATAGTTACTGAAGTATTAATTGTACAACGACTTTTCATAACGATCATGGATAGATTTAGTTTTATGGTTTGTAGAGTAGTCCCCTAATGTGAATGATGTCGGTCTGTCTGCTCCCAGTGGTTGCAACTTCGAGTTATAGCGCTTACAAGAGGCTTCATTGTTGCGAAAAGAAAAAACGATTAGAGAAATGGTCAGTTTTAAAACATATACAAAGTATATGGCGTCTTCGCAAATGAAACAAGTTGGTCTGCCGGCTCTCAGTTAGGGGTTTCGAATACCGGATTTTTTCAATACCGGTATTAATACCGGATAGAAAATTTCCAATACCGGGATCCCGGTATTAGACTACTTTTTCTACATTGTTTTTTTTTATTTTGTAGTGAAACTAATTTGTTTAAAACAATAAAATACAAAACATTAAAACAAAAAAAAAACAATAAAATGCCATTTTTTAAATATAAAAAGCACTTTTTTTCATTATAACTGTACTAGGTATAATAATATGTATACTTAGGCCAGTCATGACACAAAAATCGCATTAGGTCGCCAAAAATTGCACTGGGCTGATTTTTTAGGATGTTGTTAGGATAGTATGTCTTACTATTTATTATAAGCCTGTGTTGACCCACTGCAGGGCAAAGGCCTCCCTTCTGTCTTTCCACTTTTTCCGGTTTACTGCGATTGTGGGCTCCTTTAAGAAGGAGTCCAGCTCATCCCGCCATCTTTTTCTGTGGTAGCTTTTGCATATTGCTGCTCCGACATGCGATAGATATTGTACAGTGCATGCACGTACAAATTTGACATCATTGCGTCAGCACTTTACTCGCTACGCGCGGTCTATACTTTAGTGCACAAATATCATCCAAGTCGCGTGCACTCATTATCATTCAATTAATTTCATCATCAATAAAATCTATTATTACGTATTCTTTCACTCACTCAACTCTCATCGTTAAAAGGTGTCAAGATCCTACAGATATGGCCAGCCCAGATCCACTTTAGTCCAGCAGCAGGGGGCATCCCCCCCCCCCCCGCCTTTCTCCCACCATCCTTCTCTCTTCAGGAATCTAAGGATAGTACTTCTATTCTTCTCTGTACCTCTTGCCTTGATCGAGGGGCAAAAACAAAGACTACCGTTTGCAATCCCATTCTTTACCTACGAAGTAGTAATAAAATGTAACTAACTCTGAATAAATGAACCACCAGATAATTAAAATGCAACCGCTGAGAGCCGGCAGACCAACTTGTTTCATCTGCGGAGACGCCATACTTTGAATCTGTACTAAAACTGACGATTTCTCTGATCGTTTTTTTTTTTTTTCGCAATAAATAAGCCTCTTGTAAGCGCTATAACTCGAAGTTGCAACCACTGAGAGCAGGCAGACCGACATCATTCACATTAGGGGACTACTCTACAAACCATAAAACTAAATCTAACCGTATCCATGATCGTTATGAAAAATCCTGTCGCCTCTTAGTCTATAATAGTTGGTGAAGTAACTGCATGGCATTATGTTTCAATGTCATGGATTTTCGCAAAGTATCCAACGTCAGATGGAAACAGGCGCTATGTGCAGTCAACCGCATATCACTAACACTTGCACTTTACTCGACATAAATAAAGGTGCTGTCAGTGTGAATTTGTAACCACTGATCCGCATGTGATCCCGCATCCGCATCATCGCTGAGCTGCTCTAGCGTAGTCCGGAGTCGCTAACACTGCTCCTGAGCTGCTCTAGCGTAGTCCGGAGTCGCTAACACTGCTCTTGAGCTGCTCTAGCGTAGTCTGGAGTCGCTAATACTGCTCTTGAGCTGCTCTAGCGTAGTCCGGAGTCGCTAACACTGCTCTTGAGCTGCTCTAGCGTAGTCTGGAGTCGCTAATACTGCTCTTGAGCTGCTCTAGCGTAGTCCGGAGTCGCTAACACTGCTCTTGAGCTGCTCTAGCGTAGTCTGGAGTCGCTAACACTGCTCCTGAGCTGCTCTAGCGTAGCCCGGAGTCGCTAACACTGCTCCTGAGCTGCTCTAGCGTAGTCCGGAGTCGCTAACACTTCTCCTGAGCTGCTCTAGCGTAGTCCGGAGTCGCTAACACTGCTCCTGAGCTGCTCTAGCGTAGCCCGGAGTTGCGGAGTTTCAACAGAAAGCGAGTCCGGTTTATACTGGTTTTTCGGCTAAAATGATGATGATGATGACATTCAAATTAATCAGCAATATTTTAACGGTTAACCCATATTCAATACTCGATATATTTATTGCTATTCTATAAGGATTAATCCGTCCCTGGTCCTTTGTAATCGTCCTAGGATCATTGATTTTTCTTACGAAGTTACGACATACCTAAATAGGTATAAGGACAAACGGTCTTCTTGAATGGGAGAACTGCACCTGTACTCGTAACTTGCAGTCGACACTGAGTTCATTTTGTGTTGTAGATACCACTTTTTGAGTTTTTTTTTTTGCCTTTCCACCAAAAATTGTTAATTACTTAAAATAAAAGATCTGTTCAACTCTCTGGACGTACATCTTATGATTAGTTGAATCTGTAGGCAGAAGTGTGTCTGTGTGTGTACCTATGCGAGTTTTAATAATTGTATGCTTTACTTTTCAGAAATTCATAAACGACTTGCTAGAAAAGGCGAAAACTCTGTAGATTATGGAACCAAATCTCACGGATCGAACGCGAGGAGCGGCCGCAGCCTCGTCACCGCTCCCCTTAGATGTAATTATATAATCATGTCCTAGCTCTTAGACATGTGTTGTGACGTACGGCGACGTACTAACATATCAGCGGAGGGAGGCCTGGCGCGGTGCGCGGTCGCCCGCAGCTAGTACAACCTCGTTGCGAGCCTACCGCCGCGCGCCGTGCCAGTGTGGTCATACCTACCAGTATTTTAAATGATGATTGAGGAGCATCTTGTAAACTACCTATTTGGTATTAGGTATAAATGCAGACTAATGGGAAAAGGCTCCCTCCAGGCGTAATTGTTTGCCGGGCAATGTAGTGCCCCTTAACAGGTGTCATTATTAGAAAATTAATGAATGCTCGTAGAATAATATCACTATATTTTGTGATGTCGCAGGATAACCGGATAAATGGAATCTGCGAATATCCTGTCACGATGGAAGAGGACCGGATTTGTGGAATCTAAGAATTTTATTCCTAATAATACGAGCTATCATCAGGTTCATTGCAAAACTCCCAAATTGATGGAAAGTTGAACGCTTTATCATGGTTGATCAGAACATAGCATAGCTCTCGATAAAAGTGACAACAATAACAGATAAGGAAATTACCTATTACGTTCTATCTGCGAAGCGATCAGTGCATCCGTCAGTGTATTACGTGCTATCAGCGAAACGATCAGCGCATCCGTCAGTGTATTATGTTCTATCAGCGAAGCGATCAGCGCATCCGTCAGTGTATTATGTTCTATCAGCGAAGCGATCAGCGCATCCGTCAGTGTATTATGTTCTATCAGCGAAGCACGGTTATGGAACGGTTATTCGCGACTTCCCTACCTGAGATAAGCCGAACTTTTGGAGTGATCCTGGAAATAGCTCGGGTGATTACGAAAATCTCTCTTATTTTCCAAATATCCGGTCTTTTGTAATCGTCATGAGTATCGCAAAGAGACAATTTTTTATTAGATTATCCTACGACACATCCACCTGCCAGCCTGTTCAGTCAAATAAGCGATATTCGCAACAGTCTCCGTAAAGTTCACTACGAACTTACTCCACTGTCAACTGAGTGACTGAACAGGCCTTCCAAAACAGAATAATAATATGTAAGGAAGGATGACTTTTAGATGTTATTGTAAAGTTAGCTTACTATAATATTAGTATAAATACATTTGTACACGAGCTACGTGTCTGAACAAGGTGCATCAGCATACCAGTCGTGATGTCGTAAGCGCGCGTTGAGTGCCACGTGACGCGCGAGCATGCCAGGCAGTATCGCAACCACGAGTCCGCGACACAGTTCATGCGAAACGATTGTTCTTATTTGTAAGAGTAGGTATTAAGAGTGCAATTAACGCTTGTATAATGTATCGGATATTACGAAAAGCAATCTTCTGCTGAAAAATGTACATAGTGCGAAACAAAACTTGTGAAAGTCGTCAGATGTGCTCTGACAATGTCGTTTGTGTACCTACGTTTCGTAAATACCTGGAGTCAATCCGAGAGGCCGGGGCCGCGCGGGGCCAGCTCGGCAGCGAGCAGTCAGTGCGGCCGTCATTGCTTGAATTGATTCGCCTGCATCCCATTGCAAACTTTACTAGACCTAGTATTTTAATGTGTATGGGGTTACGCTTCGCGTAGGAAACTAGGAATGTATAGTTTATGTCGACCTGTTACTGCATGGTTCAGAAAGCATATAGGTATATATAAAACACACAGATTAAAAAATCCATATGTTGTTAAAGCATAACCTACACTGCAATGCAAGTTCAGCTCACACTGGGATCCTTTGCTAAATTATTAATAAGATACCCATACCTGCATTGCCTACTCAAACCTACTAAAAAGCGCCGGTAAACTTGAGCACAAGTGAATGCTCAAGTAATGTTACTTGTACAAGATCACACGGCATGTCACAGGAGCATTTGGCCGAACAGGGAGCATTCTTTTTTAATTTTAGTTTTCCCGGAAAGGTTAAAAGGTTAGGCAGATAATGAGTGGTAGTCCTCGGCGCAGGCGCGGGCGGTCTAGTGGGTACACGCGCTACTGCTGAGCATGAGCCCCTGACTTCGATACCCAGGTCAGGTCAAGTGTTATCGGGTTTTTCTATCAGGAACTCCTCGGTAGCAGTCCGGAGTCTGAATTCGTGCCCGGTTTATCTGGCGAAATGTGGGTGTATGGGTGGACATCTGCTTTGTCGGGCGTTGTCCGTAAGAGCAAACGTGCTTGCCCGCAGATTGGCGCGCGCTGCTCACAGGAGGCGAAAGTCACTGTGAGCAAATAAAGGCGGATACAGACATTGCGAGACTTGCGCCGCGCACGCCTCGCAACACACGCCTCGATATTCCTTTGCCTCGAGTAACGAGTAGCCTCACCACGAATATGAACGTCCACACATTGCGAAGCATGCGATTCCTCGCAATGTCTGTATCCGTCTTTATACTCGTTCACCGCCCGACGGTGGTCAGGTCAGGTCGAGGTCAGGCGAGGCCCTGCGGAGTGCCCCGAGAGAATTTTTGCTTTTGGTGTTTCTAATGTTTTCATAGATTTTGGTGAAGTGTTCTAACACACTGTCAATTCAATTCTTCATTGTGCCCTTATAATGACGTAGGTGCACTCTGCCTAACGGAGGAAACGGGTGTGACGTTATTTTATAATAATAATATGATTGTATTTGGATGTTTCATATACCGCGTAGGCACGGGAAAGCGTAGGTACTAGCGATTCGGTACACTTTTGTAGTTTTTATACCTCCCTGCTCCATTAAGTCGCCCCACTTGTGGGATATAGTGGAACCTTCGAAATGTTAATGTCTACTTTGTACCACTAATCGTAACTTGTCGCCTTACAAGCCGTGTGCCCAATTGGGTTCCCCATCGGCAAAAATGCCGAACTTCCAAAAAATCGTTCCTCAGTGCTCATTTTCGCTATAATTATAAGGGACCTTTGTGCAAAATGTGATACTTCTAGACGCAGGGGCACAGAATACTTAATGGTACTACGGCAGGGTTTTAGGCAGTGCGTTGTCTGTCAGTGAATGAATAAATTTAAGATTTTTTTAATTCTCTTAAGTCCAGCACAGACCTAGTATAATTTTCTTCGCCAAAATCTATTAGTGAGACAAAGTGGACATCAAAATTGTAAACATTCCACTTTGTCCCACTTGTGGGACAACTTGGCTGCGCAGAGAGGAATAATCCCGGCGCTGTTGTATGAAGCTCAGTACCTAAGCTGTGCCACTGTGGTATACGCTCGTGCTCGGCGTGGCGGCGTGGCCTGTCACTAGCACAACGCCTGTAGTGTGCTGGTGCGTGGAGGAGGCGCAGCACGTGCGACGTTACAGTCATTGTTGTACATTAGTATGTTGCAATGGTTGTATCGGAGCTAGTCTCGATTGTGTCCGCGGTCTCCAGATCGAAGCACTTTGTAATAAATCATTTTAAATAAATGTGTTTATTTTATTTGACCTCTGTCACTATCACGTCTTATTTTCTCCTACGCCATGGGTTCCCAACCGTATGCGTTTACGCCAGCCGGCAGTTAGAAAATGTCGAATATCGTCATTTGACTGTAATATAATTAGAACATCATCAGCTTCTGTAATTAAATTGTAGCGAAGGTTTTTATATTTGTAGTGGTAATAATTCTTTAGTTATTTGGCTTTCCACCTATTATTTACATCTCAAGGATTCTAAATTAAATTAAGTAAAATGAAACGATAAGATACAAAACGTATGTCTATTTCTTTAAAAAATACGTAAATCACAGATTGGCGCCGATTCCCTTGTTCACAAACTAAACTAAATTTAAGTTCAGTGCATCTTTTTCTTTCTATGTCATTAAGAAGAGGACAGAAGATAAATATTAGTTTAGTCCTGTCGAATTAGTCAACTCCTGACGTAAATTGACGTATTTTTAGTAGGCAAGTTTTTAATCGCGTCTAAACTTGTCTATGGAGTAGGTATCTTATTTTGACAGGATTAAACTAATATTTATCTTCTGTCCTTTTCTTATTGAAACAGAAAGAAAAAGATGCACTGAACTTAAATTTAGTTTAGTTTGTGAACAAGGGAATCGACGCCATTGTTTACTTAAAAACTAAGATATATTTTTTACTAGCTGCGCCCCGCGGTTTCACCCGCATAAGTGTCGATCCCGTGGGAATATCGGGATAAAAACTATCCTATGTCCTTCCCCGGGGCTCAAACTATCTCTATACCAAATTTCACACAAATCGGTTCAGTAGTTTAGGCGTGAAGAAAAGACAGAGTTACTTTCGCATTTATAATATTAGTTTGGATTATTACGACCTCATGGCCAAGGACTTTCTCTAAGGAACATTTGTCGAAATCTTACAAAAAAATTGACATTTCACAGAAAAAAAACTTATAAAATGAGGTAGAAAGAAAGAAAAACTGTTTATTCTGCACAAACAAAACGCACAGTACAAATAAAAAACTTTTTTACAAAAAAAAACAACCGACTTCAAAAATAAAATACTACAAAATGATAAATAACTTTAATTTCGGAAGTCGGTGTCGCTGATTCCGCATTTTCATTTTTTTGACACCGACTTTCGAAAATTAAAGTTATTTATTATTTTGTAGTTTTATTTTTGAAGTCGGTTGTTTTTTTTTGTAAAAAAGTTTTTATTTTTTCTCTTTTTAGTTGTACAGTCAGCATCAAAAGTCGATTAACACTATCATTTTTTCATGTTATTAAATTGACAACAACTTTTTTCAATAAACTGATTTTTAGGTTTTCACATAATAGACAAGAGTATACAGGGTGTTACGGAAAGGGTATATCAATACAAATGGGTTGAAGAGTGTATCTGGTCTAGAATCTCTGTACAAAATTTCAGCTCAAAAGCAGTAACTTTGAAAATGCTTAATATTTTTTTATTTCGATAGTTTATTAAATTGAAATCATAACAAACGTGTCACCGCACTACGAGGGTCATTATCCATTATCTGTAGTGTGTCTGTGCGCCTAGTACACGCACATCACGCCGCGGCGCGCCAGTGCAGCGCCGTGATGTCGAAATAAAATAATATTAAGCATTTTCAAACTAATGCTTTTGAGCTGAAATTTTGTACAGAGATTCTAGACCAGATACACTCTTCAACCCGTTTTTATTGATATACCCTTTCTGTAACACCCTGTATATTCTAAAAAAAATTCTTCTGCTGCAATTTTGAACAAATATTTTGCTCAATAACTAAGATTAAAAAAACTGAAGTGTTAATCAACTTTTGATGCTGACCGTACCTACCCCACACAAATTCAATTAATACTAGTGCATTAAAGAATTGAAGACACCGACTAGAAGAATAATTAAAATTCGCATAGAAATGCCGGAGATGGATGCAGTACATTTATGCATATATCTTCGTACATAAGAATAATTACCTAATGTATTATATACCTTCCTGAAAGTATGTAGATCATATTAGTGAAAGAATTATCAAAATTGGTTCATTAGTTTTTGAGAAAATCGCGGACATACATACATATGTACATACGGGTCGAATACAGAACCTCCTTTTTTGAAGTCGGTTAAAAAAGACAAAATATACACATTGTATACAATGTAGTGAAAAGCCTCGTACTCAAGCTTAATTAAAAAATGTTGACATTTTGTCCATTGCTTGATGTCAGGGCCAGGGACCACCTGACCTCTATTATTAGAGGTCAGTGCCAGGGACCAAAGACAACACACATTATTGAATTGAAAGAAAATAGAAAATCAATCCGTGATGCGCCCGCGACACTGGCATAATAATATGACCACAAAACAAAATGCCAATTACAAGAGTGGAAAAATAGGTAACTAGGTACTTTTGTAACAAACAGTTTTGCGTTCAAAACGATCTCCTGTAAAATCATGATTTTGTAGATAACCGTATATACTTTGTGGCCCTTGAGTAGAAGTACGTAGTACTATCACAGAATACTTAAAGTACTCCGCATGGTATAACAATACATGGTATTCTCTTCCCGTGACAGCTGGGTCACGTGACTGGGCCGGTAATACGTCATCAGTTGCGAAGCGGTTCTCAAACTTTTTTAGTGGGGAAAAGATAAAAATAATACCCGGCCCTTGAGTAGTTTACAGAAATTAATTGGAAACAAGCTGATGATGGTTTCTATTTGAACTATACTATTACTACTGAACTCAGTCAGTTGACGGATCTTCGGTCCTTGGCTTCGCTCACAGGAGAGCACACGCGAACGCGGCCTACAGACTAGATGATCGCTTTCGTTACCTGGAGTGGCGAACTTCCCTCATCACCGGGATTCGGCTAAGTAAGGCCTTCCTGAACGTCGGATGATCACACTGCAAGGGATAACCAGAACAAATTTAGAAAAATGGCTATTGATTTACTTTCTGGTCATCCTTAACGATGACTGCTTCTTGCTGACGTTATGGTGTGATCTGAAGGGTGACTACGAACTAAATCTGGACGGGGAGCGCTGTCTTGAGTTGGTTTGTGTGACTTTTCAGATTTTCGTTTATTTTTTTACTGTCCCTTTCTGTATACGTCCGTTTCCTTATTTCTTTTCAAATCGATATGATTCCGTTGACAATAGTGTGGGTTATGCGTTTGTTTAATATTATACCTAAGCTAACTATTTATGTTGTAACGCATAACTGTTTTTTGTCCCAAATAAATAAAATAAAAAATAAAATAAAATAACCTTACAGCCCCCTGCGCTCTGATGAATTCCAAATCATCACACAACGGCGCAACACCAAGCATCAATTTAACCGCGCATAGCACCAATCATATAGAAGGAAAAAAGAAACTATCTAGCAAGCTACGTCAACATCACTTGAAAAAAAATACATCTGACTTGGCTGTATGAGCCAAGATCTCTTTGCCTGTCCTTAATCAGGACTAAAACAAACAAAAAATCACTACAAAACAAATGTAAAAAAGTCTGAAATGAAATAATATGTAGTAAGGTACACACGGCTATACATCAAGCTATACATTTCCAGTTTTCGCTGAACTCGCATTGTATAGGTTTTCCGTACAATTAGAAGCCAGCTTATAGCGGTTATGTATAGCTTGATGTCAGTGGCGGATTTACCAATAGGCTGAGTAGGCTGGAGCCTAGGGCGGCAGATTTTAGGGGCGGCAAATTTGGGGCTAACATTTTTTTCAAATGTTTTTATCACAGTTGCCGATCTTTACAAGTTCAAGTTCAGTTCTTTCTTTGCAAGTTTTTCGTAGCTGATGAACGAGAACATTTTAATAATTTTGAAGAAAAGGCGAAGCAGTATACAAAAGTCATGGGATATTATTGTAGAGGTCGATAGGGGCGGCAAAATTTGAATAGCCTACTGGCGGCAAATGTGTAAATCCGCCTCTGCTTTATGTGTAGCCGTGAGTACATACCTGTTCTTATTGTTGTTTTTGGTCTACAATATTGAAGCCACGCATTTGCTATTATCTCTTCTTTGGGAAAAGAAAAAAACCTTATTACACCGCCTTTTTTACTTCTGTTTTTACAGTTTAGTATGGAACAATTAACCATTTTTTTTCTTGCGTATCTTTCAAAGGTTACACTGGTTTCCTTTTCACAGTAAACAATGTTTGGGAACCACAGTATTTTGCTTACCGAGCGAAACAACGCTATAGGTATGAGCGACACGACGATAGCGATGAAATGGTGAGCTGACAGTATGACACTTGTCAATTCGATGTGTGGCCACTGTGTAAAATTGAATTACCTTAGCAAAATGCATTTTTTAACTTAACAAAGCAATTATGAACTAATAATTCAATAGTTTAATCAATTTAAAACTAAATAGATGAATCACACGAGTTACTAAATAGTTAAGCTAGTTAGTAATTTATTTTATTTGTATTAAATAAATGAGTAAGTCCCTAAATTTACTGAATAGGACAATCAATGGCAACACTTATCGTGACGTAGACAAGGGCCATCGTGGGAAGAGAATACCAGGCGAAGTATATAATTGTACCATGGTACTCCGTACAGAAAGGCCACTCCCTTCCCCGCACTAACATCAGTTACCGCACCTCACCCCGCACTTCGATGTGTTCGTCGCCTGCTCTTTAACAATGGCGCTCGCATACACAAGAACCGCAGCGCTGTACCTACCTACTGCTGACACGAAAACATTATTTTTTTAAAGTTTTATATTTTGTGTTAATCACGATGGTTGTATTTTGTGCATTATTTGGATGCTTATCTTCATCGAGGAACGATAAAGACAGGAGTTTCTTTCGGTTCCCGAAACATGAAAGAAGGTAAGGAACAGCAACTCAAATATCCTTTAAACCCATAAAAAATAAAAGCTAGTATATTACAGACAAACAAGCTAAGCCAGTGTTGTGATAATTTATTTTCATAATTTTCTCTATTATTCATTTATTTTCCAAGTTTTCTTCGTTTTAGAACAATTAAAACTTCCGTAATATTAACATACCAACTATTAAATTATTGCTCTCTCTCTTTATTGTCTTAGTTATGTATCTTTCTTTCACGTTCTTCGACTTGAAAAGTAGTACAATAGAAATGTTATTAATTAGATTTCTGTGAGTACCTAGAGTCGCGGCGCGCGGCGCCCCATTGTTGCATACGTTCGGGCAGCGCCGCCGCCGCCTACGCACTACTGCCGAGTACTGCCAGCCTGCCGTGTACGTTACCCCAGCAAGAAAGTGTCTCCTAGAGTTATAGGAGTAGAACGTATAATGTGTGCCCTATCTGCTGTAAATGTGCCCCAACATAAAAAATGTGTGCCCCCTGTCGTTTTGGAAAAAAACGGAAAAAACGATTCTTGCTGGGGTAACGTTTTTCTAGCAGGAAAATTCTAAACGAATGATCGGAGAGAGAAAAATTGTGCATGGCCAGAGAGCTTATATGTGTGCCAAAATGTGCCCCCAAAAATAAAATCTGTGCCCCTTCAGGTTTTCGAGATATTGCATTTCCTGCTGGAGTAACGTTTTGATGAATCGTATATCTCTACAACCATTGCATGTGCCCCTGTAGAATAAACATACACGAGTAGCTCTTAATGTGTGCCCCTTTGTGCCCCAATTAGATTTAAGAAAATATTTATAGTTTTCAAGTTATCGCGGTTTTATGAAAACCCGAAAAAACATCGCAGCGCCTAAATTAGACAAGGCACAAGTTCGCTGAAAACTGTATTCGGTCCTTCTTGACGCTAATAATAACCATACAAAGTTTCAAAACTGTTCATGCATGCGTTTTTGAATAAATAATCTCGCTAAAAGTCAAAACGATGGTGTCATAACTTTGACGGCAAAATACAAGGAACCGGCTCAATCCCAGATGTGTAGGTGTAAACCAAAATCATGTGCCTTTAGTCAGAAATATATGGTGAAAATATTCAGCTTGGAATGTTTCGCATTAAGTAAATATAAACAAAAAACCAAAATATGTAAGCAACGGCTGGTTATCCGACCAAATTTGAATGACTACTAAAAAGCGACGGATTCATACATATCGATGACCTTCTTTACTTTACTCACTAACCGGTTCACACGTGTTGTGCCTGAGTACACTGACGTAGAAAAGTAATAAAATAAAGTTGTTATTGGATTATATTCAACTAGCTGTTTCTATGACCTTACACATGATTAAGTACATTATAAATAGTAGCCTAAGTGCTATTCCAAGGTAAGCTATCTTTCGATTCAAAATTTCATTAAATACATCCAGTAATTTATGTGTGAACGAAAGAAATACATCCAGATATTTGCCAGGTCTTTGACCCAAAATTTGATTGGTCCCAATGTTTAAAAAAAAAATGAAATGTGTGATGAATACCTACTACTAAAAAGAGGTAGCTCTTTTTTGTATATAAATAAAAAGCCCGTACTTGTCTTTATATATATTTATTGATAAGCCGTAGGTTAGATAAATTAACAGTAAGTTTTTCATCATTAAGGGGGATGGATGCTCCAACCAGCCCACAAAATTCAAAATTTCTTGCGTTTTTTGCAATTAGCAGGCCAGTGCTAGGTTGTATGTTGATTAAAATATTATTCGCGGCTGTAAGACGTATGTAGTTACAGAATTATAATCATCAAAATCACCAATACAACCCTACAAGTTCATAAAGGCGTACTGAACAAAAAAAAACAGAAAAAATTTGAATTTTGCGGGCTGGTTGGAGCATTCACCTTACTTAATAGAAGATTCCCTTTTTTCGCCTCCCCACACCGCTGCATATATCTCTGGCCCCGCGGCATCCGCTGACGTCGTGTCGCAAGGAGTCGCTTTGTCTAGCTTGGAGAAAGTGAGACAGCTAGTACGCGTACGGTGTTAGTGTGACAGAGACAGTTACGTGTAACGTCGCTCTATTATGAATAATAGGTACGAAGTGTTTATTGACTGGGAAGTGCGTTTGGATTTTTTCTTGGTATTGGTAAACAGTTGCAGTTATGTTATGACGCCAAGGACACTGTTACCAACTGTTACGTTGAGTCACGCAGTTGCACTGATATAAGCCGCGCAGATAGAGAATAGATCTGAAAATGGCGTCGGCTCGCATGCGTTCTCGCTCTTTCTCTATCGCTGTCTATACTCACACAGTGAAGTACGCGCTACAAAAAAAAATAGTCAGTCAGGATTCGCTTTTTACGCTACTTGACGCACTCCGAGTTATTGTTAAATTCGTTCCGTTATTTTGTTGTTTTCGTTGATATTCATTGTTGTTTTTGTTGAGTTTGATTGTTATTTGTTTGCGTTACGTTTGATTGTTATTTATTTTCGTTAAGTTTTTGTTACGAACGTTGACATTTTGTGATTGATTGACAATGGCTTCACGAAAACGTGGAAAGATTCTTCACAGTGATGCACGTGAGATTGTTTCTGGTCTAGTGTGCATACCTATCACACACGTCGGCGACGTCTCAGACGTGTGCGTCGGTCTAATATAGCTCCGCCTTTACTTTACTGGCCTAAGGGATAAGAACGTGACTTTATGTATATATGTGAGGTGGTATTTTTGTAATATGATTCTGATATGTCACAATTAATAAAGACAAATTTTAAAATCCAGTGATATTAATGTACCCTTGCTCCTTATTTATTTAATATTTTTGTCATTATTTCTACTATTATTAACTAATAATATTAAAAAAGAATAACATATAACAAAAAAAGTCAATAAAAATCGATGTTTGAGAACTTGTTTTGCCAACCGTACCATGCGTACCCGCCGCCATTTTCAGATCTATTCTCTATCTGCGCGGCTTATACTGTTTGTTTACTTTTTTTTTAAGTTGGTTGAAAGTGGCGTATTAAGCATTTTATAACAATTATGTGGTTGTAGGGGTGTTGAATTTTATGGCACGATCTGCGGTGGTATTTAATGGCATTGTTTTGACTTATTTAAAAATACTTGTACACTTATCAAGTACTTGGATTTTTTTCATTACTTTATATACTTATTTATTTTTTAACAAAAAATGTTCTAAATCATGTTTGTTTTGTTTTCATCTGAAAGGATATACATACTTTCCAATTGGTCCAATAGAAATTTCATCAAAATCGATTCAGTAATTTGTTTTCTTTTTTGTTTAATACGTATTTAATTCTCTTCTTGTGCTAGGTTGATGAAATATAACTTCTAGTTATAATGTAAAAAAATAATTCATGACAAGAATTCATGTCCCCAAAACTAAGACTCGACCACAATCCGTCAACACTCAACATGTCACAGTCACAGGGCTGTATCTTTTTAGCCGAAATAGCTAATATCAAAATTTCAATTTCGATTTTGGGCCAATTAAAATTTAATATTTTTTTTACACAATATTATACTTATACTTAATACTGATCTGTGATTTTTTGTGATGCGAATTTACTAATTATATGTTAGACTTAGATGAAAAACTGATCTGTGATTCAAATAACAATGACTACACAATGTGCAAATAATTTCTAATATTTATAGGTAGGAACTTTGATCTGTGATTTGATGCAATAATTACTTTAAGAATTAAAATTAAGGGAATACAAATAATAATTTCCACATCAACAAGCTGTTTCATTTATTATAGTCACAAGGTGCATTTAATATATATTTTTAATTAGCCCCCAAAACTTTTGAACGCGACTGTACGGACAACAGCTAAGTTATAATACGTCCAATAAAGAAGGTCATCGATATGTATGAATCCGTCGCTTTTTAGTAGTCATTCAAATTTCGTCGGATAACCAGCCGTTGCTTACATATTTTGGTTTATATTTACTTAATGCGAAACATTTCAAGCTGAATATTTTCACCATATATTTCTGACTAAAGGCACATGATTTTGGTTTACACCTACACATCTGGGATTGAGCCGGTTCCTTGTATTTTGCCGTCAAAGTTATGACACCATCGTTTTGACTTTTAGCGAGATTATTCAAAAACGCATGCATGAACAGTTTTGAAACTTTGTATGGTTATTATTAGCGTCAAGAAGGACCGAATACAGTTTTCAGCGAACTTGTGCCTTGTCTAATTTAGGCGCTGCGATGTTTTTTCGGGTTTTCATAAAACCGCGATAAAACTATAAATATTTTCTTAAATCTAATTGGGGCACAAAGGGGCACACATTAAGGTGAATGCGTAGTGGTAGCCCGCGAAATTCAAGTTTTCTTACTTTTTTTGCAATTTGCAGGTCAGTGTCAGGTTGTATCTTGATAAAAATTTGATTCGCGACTATAATAGACATGTATTTACAGAATTATAGTCATTAGAATCATTAATATATCTCTTTAAGTTAGATTTCTACCATAAACACTTTTCCATACGAGATTTGTTCTTAACGGTAGAAATCTAACTCAGAAAGATGTATTAAAGATTCTGATGATTATAATTTTGTAAATACGTACCTGTTATAGTCGCGAATCAAATTTTGATCAAGATAAAACCTGACACTGACCTAAAAATTGCAAAAAACGTAAGAAAATTTGAATTTCGCGGGCTACCACTGCGCATTCACCTTAAGAGCTACTCGTGTATGTTTATTCTACAGGGGCACATGCAATGGTTGTAGAGATATACGATTCATCAAAACGTTACTCCAGCAGGAAATGCAATATCTCGAAAACCTGAAGGGGCACAGATTTTATTTTTGGGGGCACATTTTGGCACACATATAAGCTCTCTGGCCATGCACAATTTTTCTCTCTCCGATCATTCGTTTAGAATTTTCCTGCTAGAAAAACGTTACCCCAGCAAGAATCGTTTTTTCCGTTTTTTTCCAAAACGACAGGGGGCACACATTTTTTATGTTGGGGCACATTTACAGCAGATAGGGCACACATTATACGTTCTACTCCTATAACTCTAGGAGACACTTTCTTGCTGGGGTAACGTACACCACTAAAAAGCGTGAAATAAAAACTTTTTAAGAAAAAAAAAAACCGACTTCCAAAAAAACACTACAAAGTGAAAAATAACTTTACATTTCGGAAGTCGGTGGCAAAAAACTAAAATACAGATCCAAAGACACCGACTTCCGAAATTAAAGTTATTTTTCACTTTTTAGTTTTTTTGGAAGTCGATTTTTTTTTTCTTAAAAAGTTTTTTCTTTTACGAAATTAATCACATTTAAGGGTATTAATTATTTGTATACTTTTTCGGCGCTCACGGTGGTCCTGCTGAAGGAAGCGTGACTGCCTTCAAGGTCGATTTTCTCGAAAACTACTAAGGTGGTACCAATTTTGTTATTCGAGTACTAATTAGTACCAATTGAGTACTAATTATTTCCAAATATGGAAGTGATTGGCGTTGGTGTCGGTAGTCACGGACATGTGTTTTTGCTGGATACCTACTATAATACATAAGTGAGGTGTCATTGCGACATTTCGCGAGTTAATACATGATGCTTGGAATAAAACTATTCGGAATTTATTTAAAAAGTTTCTTTAATGAACGCTACATAATCCTTAAAAAATTACATAATAGTTTTTAATTATGCCTTAGAACAGGCTCATCATGGTTCCTTAAATAGCTATGCAGAAATATGCTGATAATGTTATTATGCATTATTTATATAAATTTTCTTACATTGGAACAAAACAGACAATTTGTCCACACATATCAATAATCATTAGAACCAACTATGAACATTTTATTAGTGGTACGAATTAAATATCAAGCTCCATACGTGTCACGTGGCGTAGTGCAGCACGTGAAGCAGCTCGGCGCGCGTCACGTGGCGTAGTGCGGCACGTGGAGCAGCTCGGCGCGCGTCACGTGGCGTAGTGCGGCACGTGAAGCAGCTCGGCGCGCGTCACGTGGCGTAGTGCGACACGTGAAGCAGCTCGGCGCGCGTCACGTGGCGTAGTGCGGCACGTGAAGCAGCTCGGCGCGCGTCACGTGGCGTAGTGCGACACGTGAAGCAGCTCGGCGCGCGTCACGTGGCGTAGTGCGGCACGTGAAGCAGCTCGGCGCGCGTCACGTGGCGTAGTGCGACACGTGAAGCAGCTCGGCGCGCGTCACGTGGCGTAGTGCGGCACGTGAAGCAGCTCGGCGCGCGTCACGTGGCGTAGTGCGGCACGTGAAGCAGCTCGGCGTGCGGAGGCGGCGGCGCGTGCAGCGCCTGGAGCGCGTCGCGCAGCTCCACGTAGCGGCGCTTGAACTGCAGCCCGCAGCCGCGCGCGCGCCGGAACTCCAGCAGCGTGCGCGCGCCGCCCTCCGAGCCGCCGCAGCGCATCGCCCACGCGCGCATCTTCAGCTCCGCGCCGCACTCTATCGCCATCTGTCGGCACAAGGAGCGGTCAGCAGATGGCGCGGGCGCCGAGGCGGGCGGCAGGGGCGCGACTCACCAGGCGCGGGTGCAGGCGGCGCCACACGTAGCCGCGCGTGCGCAGCGCGTCGCCCAGCGCGGCCATGGCCTGCGCCTCGTCCGCGCGCAGCCACACGCGCGTCATGCGGCGGCCCAGCGGCGCGCCGTCGGGCGGCGAGGCCAGCAGCAGGTCGTCGGCGTGCGCGGGCTGCGAGTAGCTAATGAGCGCGTCCATGTCGGCGGCCGACAGCTCGTCGGGCGCGTCGGTCGTGTCGGCCGCGGCCGGCTGCGAGCGCCACGCGCGCGCCGCGCCCTCTGTCGACGGGAACGGTCGGGAAATTCGTCTCGGTTTCGATTCCGGCGACGTGTTATCGGTTATTAAGAACAATTTTTTTATATTTATAACCGCAAAAAAGTTCAAGAATGCAAGTTCCTTTTTACATACAAGGTGTTATGAAATAACTCATAACTCGAAAAGAGGGTCATTGTATCCATCATTATGAAACAACTCACTGTGAGAACAACAACGAAATCACAATAAAAAGTCGGTTTAGGTTCACAACCCTGACTAAATGAAATGAACAGAACAGTTGGCCTAGCAAGCACGTGGTACTTTACGAAAGTGAAGTAAACGTAGGGGGTCATTACGTTCACGGTGGAGCATACGGTGGAGGTCTGCCCCGCATGGGCGGAGCACCGCCGTGCCCTCGTAGAGGCGATCGACAGCGGCGGCGACCTCTCGCGTCCGGCCCTGGTTCAAGCCATGGTCCGGGGCGAGAGGGAGTGGGGGGCGGTCACCTCCTTCTGCGAAGCAGTCATGCTAGCGAAGGAGGTGGCTGAACGGCTGAGGGAGAGAGCCTCACACCCCAGCCGCCGCGGGAGACGCTCCGGGCGTCGGGAGCCGCGTGACGACTCCCGGCCACCGTAGGCGCGGGCCTGCGGACGGAGAGTAATGGGTAGCTCACCGTCCGATCAGGACCAGGCCCGTGCCGAACGGCGCGTACGTGTTCCACGCGCGCCTCAAAGAGATGTCAGCAGAAAGGAAGGGGCCTGCCAGGGCCGAAGCCTGCCGGGGGTGCGGGATTGTCCGAAAGGGTTACCGCTACCCCGGAACATAAAGGGCTAAGGAAGGAACACGGATGGGTTTTAGTCAGTAAGAGTCTGACACTCCCTTCGCTCCACCCAGAGCGGGAGGGGTCATTTGATGATTTCCCATCCATAACAAAAAAAAAAAGGGGTTATTACGTTTATCCACCCTGAGGTGGATGCGATAAACGGAATAACTGAACGTAGATTCGAACGATTTTTGAATTGGAGAAATACTCGTTTCGCACAGAGTTCTAGACAAAATCAAACTGGTTGCTAATTTAATTGTAAATTTTGTCATTCTTTTTTTTTTACATTTATTACTCACACCCTGACTTATTACTTGTATTTTGTTTTTTAATTAAAATCGTTTTGCTTGTACCATGTTTGTAAATATGTGAGCACCATGTATCTATCAGATAATTAATTTATATGTCATGGTTTCGTTTTTAATTCTTTTACCTATTGTGGTATAGTAATTTTATTGTAGGTGCATCGTCCTCACATGTTATTATATAATTAATGTACCCATGCAAAATATTGTACCTAAACATTTTAAAAGAGTAACGGTGGAGTTTCTTGCCCGTTCTTCTCCATACGAAAACTACCTTTTGGAATGGGCGACTAGAATCAATTCTATTTTAAGATAATTTTTGACGTTCAAAAGTGCCTTTTATGTGCCTATTTGAAATAAATGCTTTGACTTTGACTTTGACTTTGCACATTACATTAATTTTGCAGACTTTGCAAATCAATAGGCTATACTAAGCTAAGCTAGTGCTAAGCAAAGTAATGCCCACAGATACGGTGTCAGATACTTCGCCAATGCTAAAGTAGCACGACATTGCAGTTCTTCCTAAATGAAGTTATTTCCGGTCAAGCACCGCGCGTCGCCCATTGGCGACGAAACAATAGAAAATCAATTGTGTCTCATTAGCGGAGCGTCATAATGCTTATTTTGCTTTGGCAACAACTATCTTGGCCTGTTTGTTTGTCGCATTCATTTACACTTAAACCAAAATGCTAACGCCAGTGGTATTTTAAAGTAAAAATTAATTCATAATGATGCTTTCAATGACCCTTTTTCGGGCTTTTCAGTTGTTTATAGACCCTGTTTATATAGTAAGATAATCGAAAAAACTGCTCAGCGATATTCTAGGATGATTGGTAAAGGAACTAGAAATCTAAGACTGATTATGGTAATCATTTGAGCTGTTAGCTATTATTAAGATCACAAGAATGAATGTGAGGTATCAGAGATAAAAAAATCTGATAGTACTACGACATACTTGTTTTTGAAAGAGTCCATTGTCATACACATACCAAACGAAATAAAACAAGAAAGATGAAGACGCAGACAAAGACCCGGGGCCGACGTGTAGATAGTGCTGCGGCGCGGTGCTTTGGTAATCTAGCTTTATGAGCATTTCCCACGTCACGGAGCTAAATCGCCAAAGAGCCGAGCCGCGCGAGTCCACGACGAGACGAGGCGCTCCTCCGGCTGCAGAGCGGCGCGCGCCGTGCTGAGGCACGAGGCGGCTCCGAGACCGGACCCACTCAGAGTCACCTAGTACCTGACACGGCCGCGCGCCGGGTCGCGCGCGCTGCGGGCGGCACTCACCGGCAGGCTCGTGCATCCACGGCAGCTCCAGCAGCGCCGGCAGCGTCGCGCGTCGCGTCGCGTCGGGACACAGCGCGCGCCGCAGCAGCGCCAGCGCCGCCGCGCTCAGCTTGCGCCACGGGCCGCGCGGCGCCGCGCCCCCGCAGCCACCTGCGCCCCCGCCGCCCGGCGCCGCGCCCCCGCAGCCCCCCGCGCCCCCGCCACCCCACGCGCTCCACGCCGCGTAGCGCGGGTCCGCGGGGCACGCGCGCTCCCACGGCAACTCTTCGGACACACAGCACGATAGTTAGACAGAGCCGGGCGGACCGGCGACAGTAGCTGCTCACCGACGACGACGAAGTTCCCGAGCGTAGGTGCGTGCGCCGCGACTCGTAACTTCGGTACCATAACTTTAGGGTCTGCGAACACGCCTACAGCTAGGATACCAAAGAGACGAGCCGCGACTCGGAGCGGCCGGCGCGGCGAGGCTGCGGAGCGGACTACTCACCGCCGGCCAGCATGGCGAGCAGCACGAGCGCGGCCGCCCACAGGTCGGCGGGCGGCGCGCGGTAGGCCCGCTCGTGCGCGCGCAGCACCTCGGGCGCGGCGTAGGGCACCGTGCCGCACACGCGCGACAGCAGCCGCTCGCGCGCGCCGTGCCTGCAACGTGCCAGCGGTACAGACTCGTGTACTACTCTGAAGTACTCTGTACTGTAATGGGCAGTATAAGTACATCGTGACCAACATTAATGTATGCAGTGTACAGTACTCCTCTCGACATTCGCGAGTCCCACTTACAAGTAGCTGGTTTTTAAATTCTTCCCAAGGAGTAAGAAGACATTTTGATAAGTTTCAAAATGATACATGTAGACGATCAAAAGGTGTGCGGCAAAAGGAGAGTTGGAGCGTTCTGTTCTGTACAGGCATCGCAGAGCATAAAACGTACCTCACCTGAAGAGTGTCGCCATGCCGAAGTCAGAGATCTTGAGCTGGTCGCGGTTGTCCAGCAGCAGGTTCTCGGGCTTGATGTCGCGGTGGGCCACGCCGCGGCCGTGCAGGTACGCCAGGCCGCTCAGCAACTGGCGCCAGAAGCGCCGCGCCTCATCCTCGCGCATGCCCACGTCCGGCTCTGCACACAGTCGCGGTCAGTGCTGGCTCACGGGCCGCGCGCGCCCGCTCCCGCTCGCCCGCGCTCACCGATGCGGTCGAACAGCTCGCCGCCCGGCGCGTACTCCAGGAACATGTAGTGCAGGCCCTGGTGCGTGCGCTCGCCCAGGCAGCGCAGCACGTGCGGGTGGCGCAGCGCGCGATGCAGCGCGGCCTCGCGCGCCGCGCCCGCCCCGTGCTGCGCGCCCGGCCCGTCTCCCTCCGCGCCCGGCCCGTCCCGCGCCGCGCCCGGCCCGTCCCGCGCCGCGCCGCGCACCACCTTCAGCGCCACGGCGGCGCCGCTGCGCGCGTGCACCAGCAGCCGCACTCTGCACGACGAGACGAACACAGAGTCAGACGGAGTCGGGGCTCGCTTATTGCTTAGATTACGCGGGAGAGCGAACGTAATGTGCTATTGTGCAAACTTGTGTGCCGAAAATACAAGGTTGTCATAGAACAACGATCGGCGGAGGCGGCGGCGGCAGTGACCGCGCGAGGTGGATAAACTTTCAAGGATGCGCCGAGCCGCCGTGACTCGCTCACGTCGTGTTTTTTCTCTCCAAATTGCAGTGTCGATCTAGTTCCGCGTTCGCCTAAGAACTCCGTTCGATACGGGGCAGCAACGCAAATCTCGCATCGTTTTTCGAGTTATATGTATAAACATTTTGGGATTTCCTTCGACACGAAATTATATTTTTCTGTATCCCCATTTGCCGAAACTCCCGGGCCGCGCCATCGCTACAGTGATGGATTTAAAAAGGATGCTTTCAGATAAATTGTAAGTTCGTTACAGTAAGTGTTATAAAAAAAAAAAACAAGGAATAATGAAGTATTGGTTGGCACGAGTTATAAGGCGCTCCCGGGACCGGGACGCAGACATAGTATACACTAAAGAATTGTACGCCTTTAGTACTACCCAAAACGTAGGATAGGATATTTTAAGGGAAAACATCAAATCAAGATTAAGGCGGTACCCCGATCAAAACCGCGTTTTTCTTCGTTATGCAGAGGCTATTAACTCAATAATTATGAGAAATAAACTACATCTGAAAGCATTATTAATGTTCGATATCTATCATCACATTGCGCGTATATCGCCGGTTTCGTGGCCGGCTACATGACACTAGTCAGCGAAACACGACGCCGACACTTCGTGTTTAGTTAGTTTCATAGTGTAATTATAATGATGTATTTATTTATAGTATTTTTAAGTTATATTAACCTACCCCACAAAAATTCAATTAACACTAGAGCATGGAAGAATTGAAGACACTGACTAGAAGAATCATCAAAATTAGCATAGAAATGCCGGAGATGCTGTACATTTATGCCTAAAACTTCGTACATAAGAAAATTACATAATGTATTATACACTAAAACCTTCCTGAAAGTATGTAGATCACATTAGTGAACGAATTATCAAAATTGATTCATTAGTTTTTGAGAAAATCGCGGACATACATACATACGGGTCGAATACAGAACCTCCTGTTTTGAAGTCTGTTAAAAATCTAAATAATCCATGTTTTAATTTATTTAAAAAGATCGATATTCTTTTTTTAATAAAATAATTCGAAAAATTGTGCGAGTTCTATGATAAAGGGGCGTGCGCAGGGTGCGCTGCATCCCTTTCGTACGAGGAAGTCGTGTCGCTCTGTCCCTGTCGCAATGCTCAAGGTTATTTGGTCGGGGTACCGCCTTAAGCTCAACCAGCTCAACAGCAGACAAGCTGATTTTTGTACTTAGACTAGATGTGGTTATCTCGGTGAGATGGCTGTATACAAGTGCTAGAAATAAGTAAAGACAATACGAAACATAATATGCAACAAGAATACGACCTTCAAGAAGTACTTTTATAAGAAAGAGCATGTTATAAAACTTTTTATTTTTTGAATTCTCTCCAAAGGCTTCCTGAACTGCACACACTTCAAAGGAACATAACAACAATAATGCCTTCCGAATCAGTTAGTCATTCGTCAAAATTAATAAATAAAACGAGTAATATGAATAAAAATGGCCCTAACTCAAGTGAACACAGTGGTTTTAAGGACAATTTTAGTAGAAAGTTATTAGTTTAACGAAGGTCCATGCGGAAACTTGCCGTGCTCCAAGCAACGAGTATTGGAGGTCATAAAAACTATCAAAAGCGAATATGAAAGAATATTTAAAAAAATACTGTTTTAAATTTTCATAGATGTTGATTTATTTAGAGGTATAGAATAGTTCAAATTATCATAACTGTATTGTGAGTCAGCAATACTTATTTAAAAGAAAAATCTCCTTTACAAATAAAAAAAATAACTACAAGTGAAAAATAACTTTAATTTCGGAAGTCGGTGTCGTTGGTTCCGCATTTTGGTTTTTTGACACCGACTTCCGAAATTAGTTATTTTTCACTTTGTAGCTTGTTTTTTTGGAACTTGGAAGTCAGTTGTTATTTTTTTATTAAAAAAGTTTTTATTTTTCTCTTTTTAGTTGTACCTACCATACAAAAATTCATATAACACTACTTGAATATCAGTGACAGGAAGCTACTAAAACATCATCAATATAAACTAAGTGGAAAAAATTCGTATTATTGAAGCTAACTCAAAAACTATCCAAGCAAAGTTAATAACATTTATATGGGACCACCCCTTATCCATTAAAAGGATTTTTTTTTCATGTCCTCATCTTGCGATCGGCTTTACAAGCCTTTAGCAGATTTGTTGTGAGGGTTTTTGTCAGGTAAGAACTGTCCCTCCTCTGAGGAAGCTGTCTTTAATTTTAATTCCGGCTTTGTTTGGGAACAAAGTCCCATGTGTTGCCTTTTGAGTCTTCTGTCACATAGTGGTTCCCATAACGCAGTTGCTAGGGTATTTGTGTGTGTTTTTATTCGATTTTGATATGCTAATGCTCCATGTGCCACTTCTTCTTTGACCGTTTTCATTTCTGTGTACTCATGCAATTCACTGATTTTGATAAACAGAGGTGCATTGGTTATCATTTTGAGGGCTTTATTCTGGAACCGTTGTAAGATTTCCACATTGCTATTTTTTGCTGATCCCCATAACTCAATTCCATAAGTAAAATAGGTTTAATTATGGTTTTATAGATGAGTATCTTATTTTCCATGGTGACGTTTGATCTTCTGCCTATGAGCCAGTTGAGGTTTCTCAGCCTTATATTTAGTTCGTCACGTTTTTTTTTTGTATATGGGTTTTCCATATTTGCTTCCTGTCAAGATGCATGCCTAAGTATTTTGCTGAATCTTGATGGGGAAGAACGTCGTTTCCTAGTTTGATTGGGGGGCAGTTGTCTTTTCTCAAGGTAAAAGTGACATGCACTGACTTGCTTGAGCTGGCATTGATACGCCACTTTTCCATCCACTTGCTGATTTTGTTGAGGTGACTTTGTAGAGTTGAGGACGCTACATAGGGATTTTCATGATTGCTAAGTGCAGCGGTGTCATCAGCGAAAGTAGCAGATAGGACATTATCCGTTGTAGGTATATCTGCAGTGTACAAAAGATACAGTGTAGGGCCCAAAATGGAACCTTGTGGCACACCGGCTTTTACGTCTTGAAAGGCAGAGTAGGCGTCATTGATTTTAACTCTAAATATTCTATCTTCCAGGTACGACTTAAGGAACAGGTAGAAATTGTGTGGGAGTTGGTTCTTTATTTTGAAAAGCAATCCCGGATGCCAAACTGAACTGCCATTAAAAGGATGAGAGAATGTTGCAAATCCGTACAGAGTTATGCCTGAACATACATTAAAAAAATACTTAAACCAAATTGAAAACCTCCTTCTTTTTTTGAAGTCGGATAATTAAATCAATTCATAACAAAAAGTTATGCCCAAATTCACTTGCAAGATTAGAGGTAGGTACACCAATAACAACTGACAGAAATGAGGGTGTACAGTGGTATACTGAACACATCTGCGCACCCCTTAAGAGGGTACAGGCGTTATGTTGTGTGATTGCGTAAACAATGCATGACATATGCGATAGCAGCAATCGCGGTTGATATGCTGGCATTTATTGAAGAGTTCTGTCTCCGAAACTCATCATCAGAAGGCCAATTCTCGTAATTTAAAACGTTCAAAATCTAGTCGCAATCTCATCTCAACGACAAACAAATGTCAAAAACTTGACAAAATGTAGGGAAATTAGAGGTATTTTTAACAGATGAGCAGTCTCAATCTGTCAAAAATACCTGACAGTCTGATCTCAGTAGATCAGACTGTGAACGTTCTTAAAATTACGAGAATTGCCCCTCTGATCATTACGAAATTTAAATGGGACCACCATTTCGGAATAAACCTCTTTCGAAAAAAAAAAAATGATTTTGCAAATTATGATTAGAGAAATTATGCGTAAGCTGTTATGCAAAAATATAATTAGAAGAAACAAAAGTATACCAAGTTATGTTAGGTCTTAAAATTTTATGCAAATGGATAGGGGGGAAGCCACAGAGGAAACCGACATCAACGCCTCTACCGGCGGATATTCTGACTATTTTACGATATGATCACTAATTTTTGGCCATATCATGAAGTAGTCGTGCGTTTAACTGTTCATATCGTCAAACGTTGAGTAATCATTGATCTGGCCAGACCACATCATGATGTGGCCAATAGACAGTGAAACATTTCATGAAGTGAGCAAATCTACGATATAGCCACAACATATAGATAGATATATAGATATGGCAGTCTGGGGACCTCTAAGAATAGAAGGTGTTCCACAGAACGGTCCCCCGACTGCCATATGAATTTATATGTTTTAGTCTCGTTACATAAATTCTTTAAGTCGGGGGTTTTTAAATTATTTTATCCTTTTCCAATTACATTTAACCGTCGAGGGTTTTTTCAAAATTTTTAATTTTGCTTTTTATTTCAAACTTTAGAGCATAGACCGTGCACGTATTTAAGAATCCTCACTAATCAACCACAAACCCATTATTGATGATGAAAACCGCATTCAAATCGGACTAGTAGTGTTGGAGATAAATGGCAACATTGGTTTGTACAAACAAACACACATCCTCTCACCCCAAACGCATATTATACCGTCTCCGTACCGTCATGGGTAAAAATGAATATCTTAGAAGATATCAGAGATTTAAAAAAAAACACTACAAAGTGAAAAATAACTTTAATTTCGGAAGTCGGAGTCGGAATTCGCATAGAAATGCCGGAGATGCAGTACATTTATGCATATAACTTCGTATATAAGAATAATTACCTAATGTATTATACACTAATACCTTCCTGAAAGTATGTAAATCACATTAATGAAAAAATTATCAAAATCGGTTCATTAGTTTTTGAGAAAATCGCGGACATACAAACATACGGATCGAATACAGAACCTCCTTTTTTGAAGTCGGTTAAAAAACGGGGACAGAGCAGCTGGCGGCCCGTACGTCCGTCCCGCGTCGGCGCGGCGGCGGGCGCGGGGTGTGCCTCCTTATAAAGACATCCTGTAGTATAGACTAATCATAATATTATTAATCACTCCACACTGCCCCACATTAGTATCTACATTGCACCCGTGCGAAGCCGGGGCGGACACTAATCTATACTAATATTATAAAGAGGTAAAATTTGTTTGTAAGTTTGTATGTAGGGGGTAATCTCCGGAACTGCCAGTCGGATTTGAAAAAATATTTTTGCATTTGTTAGCCTAATTCTTAAGGAAGGCTATAGGCTGTTTATCATCACGCTATGACCCTTAGGAGCCGAGCAAAAGCGCTATGGGGAAACGAAGTGATAGAGCAGGAGACGCGGGCAAGTGATGCAATATGACGAGATGGGTCGAGGGAATAAGAAATTTCACGCGAACGAAGTCGCGGACAGAAGCTAGTATTATTATAAAGGCGAAAGTTTGTGAGTGTGTGTGTGTTTATATGTTTGTGTAGAGTTTGTGAAGTTAGGGCTTATAGAGTTAGGGCATGTAGAGTTAGAAACTTGGCTCTACATGAGATCTGAAGGCCAATTCTCGTAATTTAAAACGTACAAAATCAAGTCGCAGTATCATCTCGGCGACACACAAATGTCAAAACTTGTCAAAATGAAGGGAAATTCCATGGTATAATAATATAATTATGGTATTCTCTTCCCGTGACAGCTGGGTCACGTGATTTGCCTAGTAATACGTCATCAATTGCGAAGCGGTTCTCAAACTTTTTTAGTGGGGAAAAAGATAAAAATAATACAATGGGTACTCGGCATGCTGTGCTGGCGCTGCTGCTGCGGCTGCGGAAAACCTCAAGAGGCGAAAATATAATAACCTTATCGGAAATTATATTTTTGAGCCGTTTGGGGTTTAAACCCCAAACCCTTGGCCAAAGGCTAAGCATTGCCATACAAACAGAGTACTAATTCATAATCAATTTGAGGATACAAGTCCTTTGTGGCATCATGAACAATCCAAGTGAAATTTGTGAAAATGAATTTTTCATCTGGCAAACGATTCACCGTGGTATTTATTAAATTATCTCTCCATTATATCGGACACCCTGACCAATTCTTTGCAAGGGTAAATTAGATTTCCCCTCGACACAAAAAAAATCCAATCATAGGCTACGCTACCTGGATCAATGTTTGGTGTCTCGTCTCCAAGATGTGGATATTTTCGTAAAAACCTGTAAGCAACATAACCGCTTATATATTTTAGACGTTGATCTCTGATTCCTTTTCAATATTGTCAAGTTTAGTAATAGGTTTTCTTCATTAGTCGGAATATATGAACTAAGATCGTGATTAAAGACTATAGCATCTTCGCTCACTTCGTCAATATCCGTTAGCATTTCTATAAACCATTAATTAAACCTTATTTGAAAAAAAAACTATCTATGTAGCAAGCTACAACAACATCACTTGAAAATAAATACATCTGACTTGGCTGTATGAGCTAAGATCTCTTTGCCTGTCCTTAATTAGGACTGAAATACAAACAAAAATAATCACTACAAAACAAATGTAATAAAGTCTGAAATGAAATAATATGTAGTAAGGTACACACGGCTATACATCAAGCTATACACTTACAGTTTTCGCTGAGCTCGCATTGTATAGGTTTTTCGTACAATTAGAAGTCAGCTTATAGTGGTTATGTATAGCTTGATGTGTAGCCGTGTTTGTGTTATACCTGTTCTTATTCTTGTTTTTGGTCTACAATATTGAAGCCACGCATTTGCTATCATCTCTTCGTTAGGAAAGGAAAAAAACCTTATTACACCGCCTTTTTTAACCGACTTTAAAAAAGGAGGTTCTGTATTCGACCCGTATGTATGTATGTTTGTATGTCCGCGATTATCTCAAAAACTCCTGAACCTATTTTGATAATTCTTTCATTAATTTGATCTACATACTTTCAGGAAGGTTTTAGTATACAATACATTAGGTATATATTCTTATGTACGAAGTTATATGCATAAATGTACTGCATCTCCGGGATTTCTAAGGGAATTTTGATGATTCTTCGAGTCGTGTCTTCAATTCTTCAATGCACTAGTGTTAATTGAATTTGTGTGGGGTAGGTACAACTAAAAAGTGAAAAATAAAAACTTTTTACAAAAAAAACAACCGACTTCAAAAAAAGCACTACAAAGTGAAAAATAACTTTAATTTCGGAAGTCGGTGTCAAAAAACGAAAAACCCGGAACCAACGACACCGACTTCCGAAATTAAAGTTATTTTCCACTTTGTAGTGCTTTTTTTGAAGTCGGTTGTTTTTTTACTTCTGTTTTTACTGTTTAGTATGGAACAATTATTAACAATTTTTTTTCTTGTGTGTCTCAAACTTTACACTGTTTTCCTTTTCACAGTAACCAATGTTTGGGAACCACAGTATTTTGCTTACCGAGCGAAACAACGCTATAGGTATGAGCGAACGACGATAGCGATGAAATAGTGAGCTATCAGTATGACACTTGTCAATTTGACGTGTGGCCCCACTGTGTGTAATTAAATTACCTGAGCAAAATGCATTTTTTAACTTAACAAAGCAATTATGAACTAATAATTCAATAGTTTAATCAATTTAAAACTAAATAGATGAATCACACGAGTTACTAAATAGTTAAGCTAGTTAGTATTTTTTTTTTTTTTTATTAAATAATTGAGAAAGTCCCTAAAGTTACTGAAAAGGACAATCAATGGCAACACTTATCGTGACGTAGTCCGAGGCCATCGTGGGAAGAGAATACCAGGCGAAGTATATAATTGTACCATGGGAAATTCGATGTATTTTTGACAGATTGAAACTGAAATCAGATTTTGAATGTTCTTAAAATTACGAAAATTGCCTCTCTGATAACTTTTTGTAGTGTGTCATAATAATATATTATTATGTGGTCTCGAGTTGGCAACATTTTACATGAAAATTTTTTTGGTGGGATTTCACTTCTTTTCGAAAGCTGCTTATGAAAAAAAAATATTGTTCTTTTTTGGGATTGATTTACTAAAAATTCTGAAATATGTATTTTATTACTTATAACAAGGTGTCTCTATATCAATTTTCAGACCTCTAGCATCAAAATTTGCGGACATCTCATACAAACTTCCATCCCCTAGCTTAAGAGGTTGGGGGGTAAAAGTTCCAAGCTTTAGATTTTTTTTGTTGTTTATATACTAATACTAGCTTACATACCAAATTTCAGCTTTCTAGGACTTCAGGAAGTACCCTAAGAATTTTAGTGATCATCAGTGAGTCAAGTGATGAACTCAGGTTTTTTAGATATCAATAAAATGTAAAGTATAAGAGCTATGCAATTGAAACTTTATATCGCACCATCGGTGGAACAAGGGCACAACAAAAATCTGAAAATGAGTTAAGAATGCCAAGCAGAACAAATCAATATTATTGTACAAACATGTCTCTAGGGACAAATTACAAAACATGCAGTTGCACCCTTGTTCCACCGATGGTGCAATATGTTTAATAACTCACTATTGACATTATATCCTGAGAATTTTGTTTATCTGGTATAATCCGAACTCAAGTTATAAAGTGTAGAGATGCATCATGAAATTGGCATAATTATGAAACAGACACAAAAAAAAACCATAAACAGCTGATTATTTCTTAACGGGTTGCCCCCTAGTAAAAATGTTCATAATAATGAGTACAATAACCCCTTCTTAGGTTTATGGTTATCTCACATACGTAATCTCACTCCTTGTTCCCATGGTATGCAGAAACTACAGAATGCCCCCTACAATCACACCACACCTACACCTTTTGTTTTGTTTGCATTCTTAAATCTGGTTGTCACGCATGTCATGCCCATCAGTCATTGTTAATTGAATCTAGTGAGACAACTAAAGTAACTCGTGTCTGTCTGTCTGTTAACTTTTCACGCCTAAACCACTGAACCGATTTAAATGAAATTAGGTATAGAGATAGTTTGAGTCCCTATTTGAAATTTGTTCAAATAATTACTGGTATTTAGTTCAGCACACAGATCAAATATTTACCATGATTATGTGGATCAACCACATGATGCTTAAACATAACAATAAATCCCATTGTTCAATAAAAGGGCTAGTTTTTCAATTGACAGATATTTTTTATTTGTGGAATAAAATTGCAGTCTTAGTTTTTGAATGGAAGAACTATTATTCCTCGGATAAAGTTGTCCAGCATTGGAAAAATCAGCCTTAAATGAGACAAAACAGGATTTTAAATATATTTTTAGTAAATTCTTTGTTGTAAGATATTAACGAAGAATCATTTCCATGCTTTAAATGATTTGTGGATGTAATTGTTTCTAGTTTACGACGTGTTATTGTTATCACCATGTTTTTTTTTTATTATGACAATATCTTTCAGTGCCAGCTAAGTCAAGCATTGGTGGCCTACATGTTTTTTGACAATTTCATAAAATACAGACTACGGCTGATTGAAGACCTATTTAATTTGGAACAAATCAACTTACTCGCCATAAGCACCTTCGCCCAAAACTTGGGCGACCAGCCAGCCCTCGACGAACTCGGCACCGGCAGCCATCGCCCCGCCTCGCGCTGTCACCTGCAACATAACGCACTGTCAGCACCAGCGGACGCGCCCTCACTCACATGCTAGTGCACTGCTGATGCCTACAGCTCGCTGCTCACCGCTGCTGCGTGCTACTGCACTCAATGTTGCCGCCGAGCACGACCACGCCGCCGGGTTGCGGCTTTATTATTTTTCGTCATCGATTGATTCAAATACTTGAAAATACGTAATCGTATGATCTTATCCTTGAGTTTTAATCTATTTGACTATGAAAATTCGTTTGATTTGCATCAATCTGCCGATAAATGCGCTCTAAATGGCGGAAGGCACGTGGAGATGAGTGAACAAAGCGAAAGCCGAACGGCGCCGTCGCCTGTCTGTCGAAGACTTGCCACACAATGCGATAACGGTAATCGTTTCCGAAATTGCAAAAATTAGCACTAGGTTTTAAGAACTCTCTAGTACCAAATGATAATTAATTTAGAGAAAGGAATAATATTATCTACTGAACACTAACCTTCTAAAAACGATCAATGGATCACACCATTTTGCCATTTTCTTTTCTTCAACGCCCGTCCGTTCACCAACCAATCGCCATTCGCTCGCTGATTTGCCGACTACCTACGTACGCCGGCCGAGTATCCGATCGAGGCGACCACAGACACAGAGGAGGCGACCGATGCGCGATGGAAGTATGGAATGGAATGCATGGACATAAGGAATCATTTCATGGACTTATTATATTATATAAGTCCATGGACTTATGGAATCATTTCATGGACTTATATTATAAAATAAGTCCATGATGGAATGGAACACCCAACGAACAGTATACCTACCACTATTTTCGATCGGATAAGTGATTGCTACAAAAAAAATTATTGTAACATGGTTCAAGTCTCAACATGAAATTCAAATTTAATTAAATATAAATTTATTTATTGTTTTCTGCGAAGGGAAGTATCAGTAGGCCTTATTTAGAAGACTCAGACAAAATATTATAGAGTCGGTGGCGGACGGTTGACAATTCTCGGTCTACGGTTGAGTGGTCCGCAAAAGACAATGTAAGAATACATTAATTTAGCACAGACTAAAAGGCACAAGGTTTAATATTACATAAGATAAAAATCAAATAAAAAGAGTGAAAAGTCCAATGTAAGAAATTAGCAGGAACGTGTGCCTCACAGCTAGGTACGCCAAAAAGGCCAGTTCAGCATAAATGCCGGACATCAAATAGACAATAGTATCTTAGGCCGTATTCAGTGCTCTCCTGACGGTCAGCATAGCTATTCACAAGCACTCGATACGCTTCCGTATCGTATCGAACATCAATCAATGTTATCGTAGGAGTCTTCTCAACGCTGTTCATAAGTTCAAAACCCGAAAATTTTGTCAGTTTAAATCAAATAGACGCCCGCTATTCTTTCAACAGCTATTTGCTGTCGGGGCTTGCAAATCAGGTTATCGAAATGTGTCGTTTTCGATACGATAGCCTGTCGTAAGGTTGTGAATAGCTATGCAGGGGCAGACCGACGTCAGTCCTGCACCAGGACTTGGAAAACTTGCGCTCAGTTTAGTTAGACAACAGCAAGTTCAAATAAATGGTGTCAATTCACATGGTTTAACAGTAAAAATGGGTGTGCCACAAGGCTCGATTTTGGGTCCTTTCCTCTTTTTAGTGTATATTAATGATCTACTCCATTTATTAAAAAACCAACCACAAATGGTGTTATTTGCTGATGACACTTCTTTAATTTTAAGGTAAATAGACGTGCTATAAATTTTGACGACGTAAATAACGCCCTACTGCAGGTCCAAAATTGGTTCACTGCTAATAATTTAGTATTAAATGGAAAAAAAAACTAAGTGCATAAGATTTTCTTTACCAAATGTCAAAGGTAGGGATTGCGAGATAATATTGAATCAAGAGAAACTAGAATTCGTCGATAGAACTGTTTTCCTAGGGATCACGCTCGACTCAAGGCTACAATGGGGTCCTCATTTAACATCTCTTGCAGGACGGCTAAGTTCAGCTGCTTATGCTGTCAGAAAAATCCGTCAGTTTACAATATATCTATGAAAACATCATGTATGTAAGGAAAAATTTACATCTTTTTAGTAAAAGAGGTGAAAGACATAATTATAGTACTAGAAATAAAGACCTATTAGTTCAACCAGGTTTCAGCCGGTTGTTTTGTAAAATGTCTTGAAAAACAAGATGGTGATTTAAATTCCGATTTTTGCCTGGCGTCAAAAGAACGTTGTAGCACTTTATCGCTTTAGCTGAATAGTCTTTCAAAAATCTTACAGCCAGTGTCACTGGTGAGGTCAAGAAAAACTAAAATCATATTAGGTCCTTACATATGAAATTGGCGTTTTGTATGGAAGGAACAAAAAGTCGAATATTTTTTAATATAATATATTTAATTAATCAAAGTATGAACCATTGTTTTCAATGCACTTTTGCCATCTTATAGGTAGTTCATTGATCCCTTTACTAAAAAAACCAGTCGGACGGGAATCAATAAAATCTTTGAAGGCGATTTGGACTGCCCCATCGGAGTTGAATTTTTTCCCTTGCAAAAAGTTATCCAAATTGCGAAAAAAATGGTAATCTGTTGGAGCAAGGTCCGGGGAGTACGGAGGATGTCTAAGACATTCCAATTCAAGTAATGTAACGCAGCAGTCGACGCGCGTTTGCCGGTTTGCTTCAGTCAATTCGTGAGGTACCCACCTTTCAAGCTTTTTAATCTTCCCAATTTGCTTCAAGTGAATTAAAACAGTTTTATCACTAACATCGAAGCCTGCAGCTAACTCGGACGTGGTTTGCGATGGGTCCGCTTCCACAATAGCCTTCAATTCTCCATTATCAACTTGGGTCTCAGGCCGTCCACGGGGCTTGTTCTGCAGGTCGAAATTTCCAGAACGAAAACGTTGGAACCAAAAACGAACTGTGTTTTCTTTTGCAACATGACCGCCATACACATCATTCACCCTTCGAGTCGTTTCCGCAGCACTAGTGCCACGGCGGAACTCGTACTCGTAAATAATTCGATATTTTAAATTTTCCATTTTGTAAAATGAGTGACGCAAACAGAAAAAACAGAAGAAAAAAAACAAATGAATGACGGTCATCGAAGCACAAATACATGAGTAAATAGCTGTACAAATTTGAATTTGGAATTCCTTACCAAAGAGGAGAAATTCGTGATTAAAGTGGCCAGTACGAAAAACGCCAATTTCATATGTAAGGACCTAATATAAGCTGTAAAATTATTGAAAAAATCGGTAAAAACAAAATGATATAGTTAGTGATAGTTTTTTTTATGTGTATAATGGACGGAGTGAATCAGGACGCCCTGTGTCTGTGTGTGTGGTGTAGGACTCACTGGCGATTTCAAAATATCACGTCTACTGCGTCCACATCACTGACCTCTAGCATACAAGTATGATAGAGGTCAGCACAGAGCATGTAAGCTTGAGGTCAGTGGTCCACATCTACACACAGATTTTGACATCGATTGGAAAATTAGCGACAAATCAGCTGTCAAAATCTAGAGTAGAAGTGAGTTTTTGTAATTGAGTCGTTGAGGCGCCGGCGACTAAAGTCGCAACGTGTGTACGTAGCATTATGCACAAAACTTTGCTTGGGTTAAAATCTAAACTCTTTATAAAAATGTCAGATGAATGTCTGCCACTCACTCACCTCTATCATACAAGTATGAAGTACTTGTATAATAGAGGTCAGTGCTGCCATTTATTTACAAAGTGTCAGCCTATTACATTTGTTTGCATTGATATAATCAATAAACACGAATTAAACTATAAACAGTGACGTGCGATAGTTACAACAAGCTATGCGGGCTACCCTGTAGCACGTACTACGTACAGAAAGGCCACTCCCTTCCCCGCACTAACATCAGTTACCGCACCTCACCCCGCACTTCGGCGTATTCGTCGCAGTTCTACAAGAGCGCTCGCAAACACAAGTACCTCACGCACACATTCATACGTATACAAACGTCATTTTTTAATGTAGTAGTAGTAGGTAATTATTTTGCAAGCGTTGTATGGAGTGTCCGGGGTGTGCCTGTAGCATGGCCCTAACCATGGATTTATTATATTAAGTAAGTAATATAATAAGTCCACCAACCGCCTGATGCAGGTCCTCGCCGGACACGGATGTTTCGGGAGGTTCCTGCACATCATCAGGCAGGAGGAGACGCCCGGGTGTCACCATTGCGAGGATCGCCCAGAGGACACGGTGGAGGTCTGTCCCGATTGGGCGGAGCACCGTCGTGTCCTCATAGAGGCGATCGGCAGCGGCGGCGACCTCTCGCTTCCGGCCCTGGTTTTAGCCATGGTCCGGAGCGAGAGGGAGTTCCCGGCAGTCACCTCCTTCTGCGAAGCAGTCATGCTAGCGAAGGAGGTGGCGGGATGGCTGAGGGAGAGAGCCTTACGTCCCAGTCGCCGCGGGAGACGCTCCGGGCGTCGGAAACCGCGTGACGACTCCCGGCCACCGTAGGCGCGAGCCTGCGGACGGAGAGTAATGGATAGCTCACCGTCCGATCAGGACCAGGCCCGGGCCGGACGGCGCGTACGTGTTCCACCCGCGCCTCAAAGAGATGTCAGCATAAAGGAAAGGGCCTGTCAGGGCCTAAGCCTGCCGGGGGTGCAGGATTGTCCGAAAGGGTTACCGCTACCCCGGAACATAAAGGGCTAAGAAAGGAACACGGATGGGTTTTAGTCAGTAAGAGTCTGACACTCCCTTCTGCTCCACCCAGGGCGGGAGGGATCATTTGATGATTTCCCATCAAAAAAAAGAAAATGCTCCTACCAAATCGAATGGCAAAATCGGCGACTAAAGTTACTTCACGGTCTTCAAGTGTACCGGTGTGTACCTCCCTTAATTTTAACATAATGCTTGGTACACATGCCCTACAACAAATGTTATGTTTTTCGAGGGTGTGTATTTAATTGAGATTTTTCCGTGATTATTGGACCGATATACGCACAGGATTTATGGGATTTTTCATTTGGTGGCATTTTTACTTAGACTGCGACTACGGTGGTCCCACACTCCCACCACTACGCAGTCTACTTTGTATGGGTAGTTTTCGAGTTCGAGCTACTACAATCTGTCAAATCTGTGGCTTTTTTCAAAATCAACAGGTTCGATTGATGCAGATGATGCAGTTTTAGTTTTCATCAAAATCGAGCCCGCGACTCCTTTGAGTACTTTTCGCTAGTCCTCATAGTTTCGGATTTGGCCATCTACGCCCACTTGAAAAATTACCCTGTATTATAATCCTAAGTTATAAGAAGAAACGATATTCTAAGTTGTTATATGATATTTTATGTTGTTATAAATACATTTTAGGACAGACCATTGAACTGGGCACCCATTTAGATCTCACTTCTTTTGTCGTTGAAGTCACCAACCAACGCATATATCATAATATTGAACTTGGCTCTCATTTCACATTTTATGTTTTTGATGGGATAAAGCTTTTCATAGAGCTGTTTTTAGAGGTTTTGTCGGAAACATTTTGAAGAAAGTGATTACGAGGATTAAGAAATATTTAATTCTAAGTTTCCATGTCTAATAATAAATAAATTTTAAATTCATCTAGTATTTAAAATATTGAAATCACAGGAAATATCGAAATAAAATTGAATGAACACGAAATTAAAGGGGTTTGAAGGTTTTGGCCCTAAAATCAGCCACCATTTTAATTTTTTTTCAGAATCGCGGTGCACAACAAAAGTTATATATTTAGGTAGAGGACACTTATACAAACAAAAAATGTAATAGAACATAATATCCTAAAGCGTCAGGTTTCGGAGTTATTCACCGAAATATAAGTCGAAAACAACAAGAATTTTTGTGTTTTGTTTCCCTCCAGGTAAGCATATTGAACTATTGAGGTAATAGAAACGTTATGAAACCTTTATGGAGAAGAAACAAATGAAGAATAGACATTTTTTAAATAAATAATTAACCCGTTAAATGTCGTAATTACAGACACAATTAAAAAGCCATTGTGTCTCGCGTAGATCTACGTTCCGGCATACGAAGGGTTAAACATGGCAATTTATAGTTCGTTTTTTAATCCCAGAGACTAATCTGACATTTGAGTCTTTTGTGTTTTCGTTTTTTTAGTATAGAAGTTTGACATTACACTGGCCAGATTAGTCTCTGGGATTAAAAAACGAACTATAAATTGCCATGTTTAATTATTTATTTAATAAATGTCTATTCTTCATTTGTTTCTTCTCCATAAAGGTTTCATAACGTTTCTATTACCTCAATAGTTCAATATGCTTACCTGGAGGGGAAAAAAAACACAAAAATTCTTGTTGTTTTCGACTTATATTTCGGTGAATAACTCCGAAACCTGACGCTTTAGGATATTATGTTCTATCACATTTTTTGTTTGTATAAGTGTCCTCTATCTAAATATATAACTTTTGTTGTGCACCGCGATTCTGAAAAAAAATCAAAATGGCGGCCGACCTTAGGGCCACCCTCCATACAAAAATCTTCAAACCCCTTTAATTAATGAAGGTTGTAGGGACCGACATATGGTCACGCCATCTACAATTTGCTTTGACCGATAAATGATCGGTCAAACCAAATTGTAGATGGCGATTTATTAGGTATATAAATATACTTTATTGTACACCAGAAAATACATTTAAAAAAAATGCAATTATTACTACAAAGCATACAATGGGCAGCCTTACCGCTTTCTGCGTTCTCTTCCAGGCAACATTTTACCTTCCATCCCATCCCCATTGTATCATGTATGAAGAGATAGCGGCGTTCGTTCCGATTTTTGATCACGAGCCATAACTTTAATTTTGGTGGCAAAATACAAAACATAGGACAGCAACTGCCGAAATTAAAATATTACAGTGTATTTCTTGGAAACCGATTGTTTTTTTTTTTTTCGTTGTTAAAAGTTGATTCGCGATTTGTATTCGAAGCAATTCATGAATTCACCACGATTTATCTCTACAGGCTGGCGTTTTACAGCTAACGCAGAAATTGAAAGTCGATTTTACTTTAGCATAATATGGGGTTAATTGTACTCGCCATTCTGATGGTCATACATACTAAACAACTTTTGCAATGAAACTCGAAACGATTCGAAAAAAAAAACTACCTTGTATTTCTCTCAATATAGTACAAACTAATTCCATGATTTCTCTATTGTCATGATGTCATTATGTTGTCATTGAACATTTGAACGAATGAGAATCTTGATTTGAGAAGAAATTTTATTGTGTTTGTTGATTATACATACTTGGCTAAGTTACTTGTTTATGACTCATACATTTTAAAACATAGCTACACTCCGGGAGGCTAAATTAATAAATAACATGGTAAATTAACGGCAATAAATTAGTGTAGAAGTAATGTAAAATTAGAGGTTTGAAACTTATATTTAATGTGAATTTGTTACAGGCTGGTTATTCAGAAGATCAACTGGCAGGTGAGTCGTCATTAACTGATAATGCAAAGTTTGCCACGCTGGTGGTTTAACAGAACCGTAAGATCGTGCTGCACTTCAGCTTCTCGGTCGCGTGTAACACTTAAATGAGCGCAGAGGGTCGACTTGCGTTGTGACACTCGCGCGTAATCCGTGAGTCATGTCATGTCAATCAACGTCTTTACCGAAAGCGGTGGCTGTTACAAGCGCCCTAGTTTCCTTATAAGGTTTGTATTTTAAAGCGATCCAGGTGTGTCGCTTGGCCCGGCGGCCTCGCTCGCTCGCGGAGTGGGTCGCGCTTAGTGCGTCGCCACACGCCCTCGCAACATGTTCATGTACGAGCCGCCCACCAAGCTGAAGCTTACCTCCGTGGAAGGTATCCTCAATTCCTCGCCTTCTGTGCTACACCCTCACTGTTCTACTTTTCTAAATTAATTTATATTTCGTCGTAAAACTTTAGCTTAATGTTGGTATCTTTGTAGAATTCCAGGAAGCATTTCAACTATTTGATTCTCGTGGAGACGGCAAGATCCATGTAGCACAGATTGGGGATGCTCTGCGAGCTCTTGGACAGAACCCTACTGAATCTGATGTGAAGAAATGCACCCTACACTTGAAGCCTGATGAAAGAATATCATTTGAAGTGTTTCTACCCATTTACCAGGTAAGGACACATATTATTTATAAATAAATTATGTGTGTAGGTTGGCAGGAAAATGATTGCTGATAAACAGGCCCGGCAATACCTCCACATACACAATATTATTTATGGTCTCACACGTAAATGGCGCTGTTCTGAATACATTTGTTTGTAGGGTGTTAATTTAATTGTTAACAATGCAACTGGGATGCTGACTTATTTTATTTTACTTATATTCTTTTAATTTGAAAACTAAAACTATTACTAGGAAAAAGATAAAAAAAAACTAGTGTAATAGCTTTAAAAATTGCCAAGTTGTAAGATTCAAAAATTATATGCTATATAGACTGGGCTGGCTATCAACACATCTCAGCTGAATCACATCTAGCGTAACCAGGATGGGAAATATAATGTCCCTTGTAAAGCACACAGCATCTCCATATTTTCAAAGATTTTATTGATTTACTGGCGCTTGCCCGTGACTTCATCTGCGTGAAACTTGTTGTTATAACATAAAATCTCCCGCCCGCTGTACACCTACTATGTTTTTGCTTAACAATATTTCTGACTTGTTTTTCGTTTAATTGACTCCTTAGGGTCGTAGCTCGATGTTAAAAAGACTATAACCTTGAGATTTGGGCTATAAACTGCAAAATGTTTTTTTTTTTTAATTCAACTGGCAGTTTTAGATTAGATGGAGATTAGTGCTTTCAAACAAACAAACAAATTGTTCAGCTATATTATACGAGTATAGATTTCAATGATTACATAACATACCATCATATTCATAATTAGCCTATAATTTTCCAATTGCTGTGACACAATAACATTATTTGTTTGAGCATTTAATAGTCATGATGATAAAAATATCATTTATTTCTGTAAATTAGTTCAAAAACACTTTTACACATCAAAATTAAATTATAATTTTTAAAACTAGATGAGTTTGGTGCTTCCTAACTGACTAACCTGTCTGAGAAGTATTGACCAAAACAGACTCAGTGGTTACCGTCTCGTTAAGTCCAGACATAGTCTAGGTCAGGCCATATGAGGACCATGCAAGTTTGAGATGGTCTTTTGAGGACACACAGATTTGAGTGGACCTGTCCAGTCAGTGCACTCAAATGTCAGTAATTGTGTAGCTCAACTCAGAACTTATGGAGCTAAACAAATCAACAAAAAATGCCAAAGAAAGGACATTTGGGCAGGCCACACAAAGTACTCAAACTGCCAGATTATCATAAAACCACAGAATAGTTAATATGTTAAAACTAACTGGGCAAATAAAGTGGCCGTGTGGCACAGTCATGTCAGAGCATGCATAATGAAGAGTTCTGTAGTTGGGATGAATTTATCCCAAAACAAACATAACATGGTAGTTCAAAAACATGTTCTTCCATACTTTGATATACATCAATTCTCCCATAGCAAATGTAAGTTTGTAATCACAATTTTTTGGTGATAAAACTATAAATTAACGATTTTCGTAATTTTTCCTATACTTGTGCTGTGAGACCATGCTTCTTGGCAAATTCCATGATTCTAGGTCAACGGGAGGGAAGTACCCTATAGTTTGTTTTATTTGTGAGTATCAAAATAGGTCGCATAAATAGCCGATTTTTTTACTGCGTTGACTTGGAAGCTTCATTTTTAGGGTTCCATACCCAATGGATAAAAACGGGACCCTATTACTAAGACTCCACTGTCCGTCTGTTTGTCTGTCTGTCACCAGGTTGTATCTCATGAACCGTGATAGCTAGACAGTTAAAATTTTCACAGATGATATGTGTCTGCCGCTATAACAACACATATTAAAAACAGAATAAAATAAATATTTAAGGGGGGCTCCCATACAACAAACGTGATTTTTTTGCCGTTATTTGCTCGATATTAATAAGTAACGGCAACAGGTAGACGCTTGAAATATTCACATATTATTTAGTTGTATATTCATTTTAAAGTTGGGTTCCCCTACAACAAACGTGATTTTTTTTCTATGTAGAGTTAAATATTGTACAGTGGTACGGAATCCTTCGTTTGCGAGTCCGACTCGCACTTGGCCGGTTTTTTAGAACTTCAAGGGACCGCAGTCCTACGTATTTGATATTAATTTAAACTTGAAGAATGGATGGACAAGGAAGTGGATCCTGTAAGGGTTAAGTTTTTTTCCTATTGAGGTATGGAACCTTAAAAAAGCAAAAAAAAAAAAAACAAATAATGTTGCCAAGATATTCGAAGATATAGTTCTCAATCTTTCACTTTAGGACACTGTATTTCTGAACATTTTTTGTTTAAGGCGCTTACATGAGCTAAACGCAAAAAAACGGTAGTTTTCGAAACAATAAAAGTATATGATCGCCTACAGTAAACAAAATCAGAAAAATATATGATATTCTTCAGGATATATGCTAGATAGATAGTGTTTTGAAAACACAATACAACTAATTTGGTACGATAGAAAAAAATCATGAACATACCTCTAAAAAACTTTCTTTTTACAATAAAAACCATACTAATATACATACAATCATTCTGATTTTTTGTCAGATTATTCTACAAGTAACATACTAAAATGATAGTGTTTTATTTTTTTATTTAAAACAATAGTTTTTTTGTAAATCGAATATTCATAGTTCCGAACATAAAAAGTGCGCATGTGTGCGTGAACGCCCGTGTAGCGACAGTGCCGGCCGAGGCCTGATGCTATACGGACGTGTCGCTCTTTTCGCCGCACTATTTCCGTCAAAATTGTTATGTTTTTGTTAAGTTTTATTTGTAAATTCATTGTTTATTATTATTTGCATTATCTTCTTTCCGTAAATATTTTTATTTCGTGTAAATATAAAATACTTTTAAGTTTGTTATGTATGGGTGCAAGGCGCGCGCCATCTATTGTACGGCGAGTCCCAACTCCCGGGCGTTTCACTTGTGTCTACCGGCAGTGGTCCGCGTAACCTAACAAAGTTAAAATAGGGTAATAATTTGTAAATAAATGGGAAATATAGTGAAACATTCCGTTAGGAGGACTACAAAACGTTCATATAAAACAAAAGCCGAACATAATATGAACGAAAGTAAAAAGTATGAGCATTTTATTTTTAACTGAATATTTTTATTTTTGCAATAAAACTATGAATTTTGGAAACATCTAAGAAAGTGCAGTCGGTATTTTCGACTTCACGTACAACTGTCACAGTGACGTATGTGGACGACGTGTAGATTTGTATTCGAGAGTCCCCGGGTTCGATTCCCAAGGTTACGAAATCGTACTTTCTTTTTAAATTTTATTTAAATGTATTTTGAATTTTTAGATAGATAGTGTTTTGAAAACATAATACAACTAATTTGGTACGATAGAAAAAAATCATGAAGATACCTCTAAAAACTTTCTTTTTACAATAGAAACCATACTAATATACATACAATCATTCTGATTTTTTGTCAGATCATTCTACAAGCAACCTACTAAAATAATAGTGTTTTATTTTTTTAGTTCAAACAATAGTTTTATTGTAAATAGCATATTCATAGTTCCGAACATAATAAGTGCGCATGTGTACGTAAACGGTAAACCCCCGTGTTCCGTGTAGCAATAATGCCGGCCGAGGCCTGATACTATACGGACGCGTCGCTCTTTTCGCCGCATTATTTATTTGTATATACATTCATTGTTTATTATTACTATTTGCATATCTTCTTTCTGTAAATATTTTTATTTCATGTAAATATAAAATACTTTTAAGTTAAAATAGCGTAATAATTTGCTATCAATTATATCATTTGTAAATATGGGAAATAAAGTGAAACATTCCCTTAGGAGGACTACAAAACGTTCATATAAAACAAACGCCGAACATATGAACGAAATTAAAAAGTAAGAGCATTTTATTATTACTGAATATTTTTTTTCGCTATGAATTTTGGTAGTTTAAGAAAATGCACTTATTACGCATAAGCTCAGTTTTTTCGACGAAATACGCAATCGTTACATTGGCTTATGTAGACGACGCGCAGGTTCGTGTTCAAGGGTCCCCGGGTTCGATTCCCAGTGATACGAAATCGATTTAATTTTATTTAAATGTATTTTGAATTTTTAAATATATTTTTATAAATAACTAAAAAAACGTCTACAATGTAATTATCTTTCACAGGAGAAAGAAAGTCGAAAATATCAACACGGAAGTTACTTCTAATGCGTAAGTACCTACACGTTTTCTATGCCATTGTAACAATAAAAAAAACCTAAATTTATTAACAGACCGCGACTTATTGATAATATGCATAAAGAAATCACAGATTCATCCGAAAATTGCGATGAAAATTATCACAAGCAAGAGTTTAATTTTTATTGATTGTGTTTATAATAAATAGAAATTATAATAATTATGTATGAATGTTAGGTACGAGTACCTAATCCTTGAGGCCGTTTACACATCATGCCGAAGCTGCAGCGGCATCGCCGCCGCCGCGGCGCCGCTGCATCAGTAACCCTTGGATTTGTATGAACACACGGCGCCGCCGCGCCGCCGCGCCGCCGGCGGTGCGGCGCGGCGACGAGTTTTGATAAGATCTATCAAAACTCGCCGCCGCACAGTGGTCTGAAAATCGAGCTCCATACTCATAGAAACTTAAAGTACGGAAATAAAAAAACAAAAATTGTAATGGGTCTAGTATACCTCCCTTTACGTAATATTTAACGTATGGATGGTATCAGTCGCTCCACGCGTGAGAAAAAAAAGTTTTTTGTTTTTTTTTGTATGGGAGAAAACACTAACCCCCTTATTCATAATCCTATTTTATCTCTATTTTAAAAATAAGTTTATAGAACGCTAAAATAGGTTTATAGAACGTTTGTCTTTATCTGTCACGTTGTCATTTCTGTGTGTAAGAAAGAGACAAACCCCATTTTAACTAAAATAGGTTTGATAAGTTTTATGAATAAGGGGGTTAATGTACATTTTTTTGAAACTGAATGGAACTGATAGGCTGGAGCTCACACGAGCTATTGTACCATACACGGCCATCAAGATGACATACAATTCATGGACCGTTGGGCGCCGCTTTGCACGTAGCAAATTTTTGAAATTTTGTGTTTTCGATATGTGATTTTTCAAATCTTTGACGTGAATAAATGAACTTGCTGATCGATTTACTTATACTATCGTTACTTTTAGCCTGCTTATGACCTTTATGATGACAACAATTAAAAATTATGTTGATTATAAGTACCTATACGTTTTTTTTTAATTTCATTCCAAGAACTACTTAACTCATTTAATCACCGTTGTAGTGTATCTATTAAATAGATATGTAAACACTGTCTCATTCACACAAGCGGGGTAGCTGCTGTCAGTTATGTTATGTCATCTGTCAGTTACGAGGAATGGCGGGAAACAGACAAAGTGAAGCAGGCTATAAACGATGGCGCTTGGTGTGGTAGTGAGCCAGTGAAGTGATATGTTTAACATAAGTACGGAATCAACAGGATTCTACAACCGTGATTATGGTTGAGTTATAATTAGATACTGCTTCAATCTGAGCCTCAATCAGAGCCTGTTCTTCCACGATGTTCAACTTGTTTTCGTTTGAAAACTTAAAATAAATTGGTCAGCAGAACATTGTGGAAGATGGCTTTGGATTCTCCCATACCTTTTCTTCGCCACAAACTAAGCGCAGAGGCACAAAAGAACACATAAACATACTGGAATCGTCTTCGTCTGCCATAGTTTGCTTATACAAACTTTGCCCTGAAGCACCATCAAAGCCATACTTGCATATAATTGTTAACTCTTTGCCATCCAGCGAAGGTTCCACACGTAGGAATTTTCCAAGCTTTGCACAGTTTTATCCAAAATTTAGCTTTACTTTTACCTCTTCTTCCGTGATGTACTATGGTAACTTTTGGAGGGCAGCAGTCCTTCTTCGCCTCAAGGATGGCAGTATAAGAAGGACACAGTGGTACTCTTTCTTCTTTTGCACAAGATCTTAATGTTATATACTGCCACTTCGAAAGCTTCAATGAGGTCAAAATAAATAAAGCTTTATCAGCGGAATATATAGGCACAGTTTCCTTGGGCTTTAACAATTTATTTATCCTTGTAGCCTCTTTGCTCCGAGACTAGTTTAACGATATCTGCTATATTCTTGTCATGTGCTTTCAAACCGGTTGCATGAGCAAGGCTTTCAGTGCTATACGTTAGGAGGTCTTCCGCTCTCCTTCTCTTCTGTAGCGGGCTTAGCTCTTTAAATGGTTTTCTCGGCCTCACAACTGATGTTGATGTTCCAACACTGCACGTCTCCGGTGTGTAGGATGTTGATTCACCCTCATTTAAAACAAAGTCAGAACTGGAACGGGTTTGCTGCTCTACTGACACTAAATAAGGGGTCATCTTTCCTTTCATGATCTCAGGCCATTTTATGTTCTCTTGCAGCCATGTCTCATACTTTGTTATGTATGTACGTCTCGTGAGATTACACGAGATCCATTTGTTCCTCAACGAACAAACATAAGTCTGACAGAATTGTTTCAATACCCTCTTTTCATTTTCTGACAAATCAATAGTATTCTCAAAAACTTCAAATAAAACATTGGGCTGTGAAAAACAATTGTTGTTTGTCACAAACATGACAATGTCCAAATTGGTATCACAACCTTCCATCACAGCACAATTAAAAAAATAACGTAATAAGTTAGCGCGCACAAGTACTGAGAGCTACTGATAAAAGTAAGCTCAAACGTCCTGTTTTTATACAACTACCCTCATTATCGTTCGCTATTCTTTAATTAGGTTTTACAGACTTTAATATTACAGACAATAGAATTTTATTGTGACTAGGGCCCATTTGGCCCTGCTAGAGCTGGTTGATGCTCATGTCATTAGTATATAATTATAACTCAACCATAATCACGGTGATTAAATGAGTTAGTTCTTGGAATTAAATAAAAAAAAAACGTATATAATCAATATAATTTTTAATTCTTGTCATCACAAAGGTCATAAGCAGGCTACAACTAACGATAGTATAAGTAAATCGATCGGCAAGTTAATTTAACCTCGTCAAAGATTTGAAAAATCACGTATCGAAAATTCAAAATTTCAAAAATTTGCTACGTGCAAAGCGGCGCCGAACGGTGCATGAATTGTATGTCATCTTGATGGCCGTGTATCGTACAATAGCTCGTGCGAGCTCCAGCCTATCAGTTCCATCCAGTTTCAAAAAAATGTACATTAAGTGTTTTCTCCCATACAAAAAAAAATAAAAAACTTTTTTTTCTCACGCGTGGAGCGACTGATACCATCCATACTTTAATATTACGTAAAGGGAGGTATACTAGACCCATTACAATTTTTGTTTTTTTATTTCCGAACTTTAAGTTTCTATGAGTATGGAGCTCGATTTTCAGACCACTGTGCGCCGCCCGCGGTGCCATACTATTATATTCTGTGGCGATGCCGCTGTATTGGTTTCCCTTGGATTTGTATGAGCCCTTGCGGCGCGCCGCCGCGGCGCCGTGTGTTCATACAAATCCAAGGGTGACTGATGCAGCGACGGCGGTGCCGCTGCAGCTGCGGCATAATGTGTAAACGGCCTCAAAGATTAGGTACCTAACATTCATATATAACTATGATTCCTTTTTATTATAAACAAAATCAATTTTAAATCTAATTTCTTGCTTTTGATCATTTTCATCGCAATTTTCAGATGAATCTGTTACCTATTTCATTATGCCCATTATCAATAAGTCGCGGTCGGTTAATAAAAACATTAGGTCAGAATTTTTTTTATTTTTGTAATAGCTTAGATAACGTGTAGGTACTTGCGCATTAGAAATACCTAACTTCCGTGTTGATATTTTCGACTTTCTTTCTCCTGCAGACTTTTTTTAGTTATTTATAAAAATATTTAATAGATATATATTATTTAAAAATTCAAAATGACATTTAAATAGAAAATTCGATTTCGTAACCTTGGGAATCGAACCCGGGGACTCTCGAATACAAATCTACACGTCGTCCACATACGTCACTGTGACAGTTGTACGTGAAGTCGAAAATACCGACTGCACTTTCTTAGATGTTTCCAAAATTCATTGTTTTAGAAAAAAACACTGCAAAGTGATAATTTTTATTTCGGAAGTCGGTGTCGCTGGTTCCGCATTTTCGTTTTTTGACACCGACTTCCGAAATTATAGTTATTTATCACGCTGTAGTGCTTTTTTTGAAGTCGGTTGTTTTTTTTTCTTTCTAATTGTACCTACCCCACAAAAATTCAATTAACACTAGTGCATTGAAGAATCATCAAAATTCGCATAGAAATGCCGGAGATGCAGTACATTTATGCATATTAACTTCGGACATACTACATAAGAATAATTACCTAATGTATTATATACTAAAACCTTCCTGGAAGTATGTAGATCACATTAGTGAAAGAATGATCAAAATTGGTTCATCAGTTTTTTAGAAAATCTACAAATATATATACAAACATACACACATACATACATTACATACATACATACGGGTCGAATACACAACCTCCTTTTTTGAAGTCGGTTAAAAATGTTTTTAATTTCATTGAATCAGTTTTATTTCAAAATCACCCACATCCTTAAGTTTTTCAAGTCACACTCAAAACGAATAAAATTTATTATGTTGTCACACATAACTACATAATTTGTTTCTTATTTGCACATCGTTTCCGCGCCATCTATTAGAATACTAGGGCGTAATCTCACAAAACCGTTACTTCTAAATCTCATGTATGCTTTATGTCATAATTGTGATGGGCGTCGTCGTTAGATGGCGTTTGCGTCGATTCTGCATATGTGTGCATGCGTTTTTCAAGGACACTTAGGTCTAGTAAGCCTCTTAAGTGTCAATTACCAAGCATGAATTTCAGTCAGATCATGCACCACAACTTTGCATAAAAACCTAAAAGGCGATAGGGTGTGTCTATGCCAGTAAGGTTCTATCTTTACATTAATTTTTCACTGGCTGGCAACCTCTGGCTCAAATGCTTAGTTTATGCCTTCTTTCTTCGTTTCGTTCTTCCTCGGCCCCTCAGTGCCGAGGCTCGTGACCATCTTCTTTCATATATCTATGCTTGTGAATCATCTTGCAATGTCTTGTCCGGCCTTGGCGCCAAGTATTGGTGTTTTCTTTATATGATTCGTATCTAGCCTAGAAGTAACATAAGTCAAAAAGTCATTATTATTTAAGTGAAACGTGTTCTAACAAGCCAATTGACACAGTTCTTGTACAAAAGCAGTGGTCTTTGGAATTTCAAGTCTGTGTAAAGTTTTTCTAAAGTCACTAAAACAACCAATACCTATAGGTGATTATGATGAACAGAAATCAAGGATTCTGTGATCAAGGCACAACCGCAAAACGACAAGTTGCTCTTGCAGTACTCGAGTGTTCTTGAGACCAACACTCTCATTTAGTGTCTTGGATTCTCGAGATGCTATGTTTGTCTTTGATGGACCCTGTTGTTTTAACATACTAGGACACTTGTTGATGCCTGTGGCAGCAGTGTCGCCCCACCCCAATGACAGACCGCAGCGGTACTACTGGTTTATATATTTCTTTGAAAACGCTTTCGTAGATGGCGGCTCGGCGGCAGTGCCGACTGCGGTCTGCTGTCTGCTGTCGCCTTCGGAATTGTACCTTAACTGTCATAGTGCTGCCCTGTCATAATGCTTTTTGATCATGTACAAACTGTATGTATACTTGTATAGTAATGAGCCGAGTTTACCGCAGTGCACAAGATGACAAGTACTTGATGTCATGGTTGTAAGTGTTGTATTGTAACACAATGGTAAAATAGGTATTTATCGTTAACCTTTTGAACGCCATTGTCACATATATGTGACAAACGAAATCTTACCCTGAACGCCAACGTCACAAATATATGACAAAATACACGCCGCACGGGTCGCACCATACCTATTATGAAATAAACAATTTAATCATTACTTTTGTGTGTTTTTATTTATATAATTTAAAAGTTTAAGCTTCCGTCTATATTGTATTGCATGAAACTATTATAAATAAACCACCAATATCGAGAAATTTGTTGTTTTAAGTGTGTGTGTGTTGTTTTGTTAAAGTGGCCTGGCGTCAGGGGTACGGCGATACGTTTATACTCTGGCGTTCAAAAGGTTAATGTGATTGTGTCAATGTTTTAAAGCTATAATGGGAAAATTTTCCATATTGTATTAAGTATAACGAACTTCAAATAGTTGGTTATCTATCCTTTTGTTTTTAGGGTTCCGTACCTCAAAAGGAAAAACGGAACCCTTATAAGATCAGTTCGTTGTCCGTCTGTCTGTCCGTCATTCAAGACCCTTTTTATCAGGAACGCCTTGAGTTATCAAGTTGAAATTAATATCAAATACTAAGGGCTGCAATCCCTTGAAGCAGTGAAAAAAATCAAACTTCTAAGTAAACGCAATCAAAAGATACGGGCGTTTATGTTCCGGAATCAAAACCTATATAGGGTACTTCCCGTTGACCTAGAATCATGAAAGGACTTTGTCCGTTTTCGGCTTCGCGTGGACACGATGCTCGAAATAAACAAATTAATCAAAAATCATGTTTAGTTTTTAAACGCTTATTTACTCTATACTATTGTATCAACTTGCGCCCACGAATAGTGTAAGTATTTAATAAGTACTGAAATTGTTTTATTCTTCGCCATATTGACAGTACTCGATCTTCACTAATTCATAGTGATGCCAACAATTAATCGTTTATTCTTAAATAATTATTTACAAATCGATTCTAATTGTTATTTTTGAAGTTCAACTAAGTCCTCCTCATTTATTTAAGAGGCAAGAGTTTACAGTCAATTAGAGCTGTTATTTGCAATCACTTACAGTACCCGGCGATAAATATTGCACATCGACCTTTGAAAAGAAACAATCGGCTAATTTCGGCTTCGTAGTGCGTTATCTCTGTCGCACACTACCTATGTGACGTTAACTGACGTTTTGTCAGTCGTTGTTCAAGTGCGATAGAGTGCGGTCGCGTCCAGTTCAAAATATATATCTAGAGTTGTTAACACCCCCAAATTTAAATAATTTAAAGTTGTACTATGGCATCTTTAGGAAAAATAGGAAAACCTTTTTATTTTACCCCAACCTAAAGCAATCATTTATAGAAAAATTGGTGTATTTTATACAAAGAATAAAAAGAATTATCAAAAGAAGCAAATCATAATTGTTTTAACAGCTCCTAATAGATACCGGACTGTTTGTATTTCGTGCGACAGAGATAACGCTCTACGAAGCCGAAATTAGCCGATTGTCTCTTTCCAAAGATCGATGTGCAATATTTATCGCCGGGTACTGTACATTATTTTGAACATGTTTTTTCCTTAAGTATATCTGGAAAACAAAATTATTTAAAAGTATCGAAATTACTTAGTGAACTTCGATTTAAATCAATTAATAACTCGATAACCTATTTAAAAAGAAAACGTTTATTTCAATGTCAGTTGTATTGTCACTTTATAAGTCACTTTTTTTTATGGATGGGAAATCATCACATGACCCCAAAAAGTTAGAACTGTGATCAACCGCGTGCGAGCCGAGAGAGCGAAGCGAGGCGAGCACTACTTCCAAAGGCCAGGCGGTTAATAAAGCGGCTAATTTAACCATTTGGCTGCGACATACAGGGTGGTCCAAAAGTCGTGGATCAAACGAAATAGGGAGATGAAGGAGGTCATTTCCAACAAAAAATCTTTCTACAGCATGGTCATAATTAAATTGCCCTAAAAGTTATGAATATTTGTGTATACCGAGTTCTTTTACAATTAGACGAATTTAAAAAAAATGTGATATAAAATAATAAAACAAACGGTGTTGTATTACTACTAGATAATGTATCAGCACTACAAAGTTCTATTAGGGCTCTGAGTATCAAATTTCAAGAGCAATTTATTTTTTTCCAAAAATTTTGTAACATTACCAAAAATTATTTCTCACTTTAAAAGCGTTGGAAATGACCTCCTGTATCCCCCTACTTCGTTTGATCCACGACTTTTGGACCACCCTGTATAGATAGGCGTTTTACCGCTCGTCGAGCTAGTCGACGCACAGTGTTTCGTCTAGTACAAGCTAGCGAGACAAAATTATTTTTACCCGACTGCGCGACGCAAAGGAGTGGTAATGTGTTTATCAGCCTATGTATGTATGTATGTAAGTATGTATGTATGTATGTATGTTTGTATGTTCCTTTGAAGCACTATACAGACCAAACGCCTGGGCCGATTTTTATATTCACACGTCAATCGATTCCTCTTAGTCCGGCGAGTGTCACTAAAGACATGACGTTAATGAAAATTCAATATGGCGACTACTAGACGCCATATTGTGAAAATGAAAGTCAAGAAACTATGTCAAGTGGGGTATCGTTGGATAGGTCTTTCAAAAATATTAGTGGTTTGGGAAAACCGTTTTTTGATTAAGTAAACCGTTCGTGACTTATCAAGCGTTAAAGTACCAATTTTCGTTAGAATCAAGTGTCCCCCCCTCTACCAACTAAACGCGGCAGTAGTACCTATATATTACGAAGTTTAAAGGGAAACTATCACACTTAAGTGGGATTTACAACTCATAACTAAAAAGAATAAAATAAAAATATTAAATTTAAAAAATCAAAAAAGTTTTTTACCGCAGTCGGGCTGCGGTAAAAAACTTAAGTTAAAAAAAACTGAAAAGCTAAAAACAAGCCCATTTTAAATTAAATAAAAGTTGGAAGCAGGCGGGACCCATACCATTTTTCTATTATCAAACTCAAATGGGTCCCGCCTGCTTCCAACTTTTATTTAATTTAAAATGGGCTTGTTTTTAGCTTTTCAGTTTTTTTTAACTTAAGTTTTTTACTGCAGTCGGGTTTTTTGATTTTTTCAATTTAATATTTTTTTTTACTTATTTTAATTGTTTATGTATATTTAAGGTCTCTTACGCTGTTTTACAGAGAAATAGAGGGGATTTCTGTGTTTTGTATACGTATACGTCAAATGGTGTGGATGCAAGATGGAAGTAGTCTCCTGATTTTACATTTTTGTTTACTGTTATCTCTGATTGCTCTAATTAGCTGCGTCTACCTACTTATTTTGCATGTAAGGCACTATATACAGTATGTTAAATAACAGAGGGCGTTCCCTTAAACTCGTTAATCTATGTCATTAATAGATTAAAATAAAAATATCAGCATAGAAAAATAAGCATAAAATAATCCGAATTCAAAAAAATTATTAATTGACAATAAATTCGAAACCTCCTGTTTAAAATCAAAACAGTAGCGCGGAATAGTACCTAGCGGATAGTGCATTGCCCAAACCGGCAACGTCGCAATGCGCGCACACGATGCCGAGCGTCTCACAGATACTCACGAATAACAAGAGTACAGAAGGTCCACTAACGGAACAAGTACGCGAATTTGTTTTACCTAGCCACTCAGACCGGTGGTACGGACAGGCTTACAGTGTTAATTATGAAAAATTAATTTTACCTAAAAAATAATGTACTGCTAAGTGTGCGGTTAAGTTTGGAGAAAGTTTCATTTATTTAAACCACAGTTTAGGCTAGGGTTTAAATGATAAATGACGGTATTACACGTTAGCAAGTGAATGTTTTCTTCAATAACAGAAATTTAAAAACTTTTACTTTTTGCAGTTGCCTTCGTAATACCTAAGTACTTGCGTTTATTCATAGCAATCGTGTAACGTCACAGTAGTAACACGTTCGTTGAACGGGTACCCCGTTCCATCCCTGAGTATAAAAGCAGTTTTAGGAAAGAGTGGGCCTTCTAAACTTATTAATTTTGTGGCACAGTCGTTTAGTGTTATTTTTTATTTCAATGTTTTAGGTATTATGATACATTTACTCGTAAATAACGTTAAAAACTTACCTAGATTTTGAACTGCTCAATATGCTGACCTCCTCTGTCTACACATTGTTGCATTGTTTAAAATTTTAAAGACTGCGACGTGACTCATGTTTAACAGGCGGCCGGCTCTTCTAATGTTTGAACCGGGCTTTTCCTCAAAATACCTTAGCACGTACTCTTCCTGCCGCACAGAGATCACGGGTCGGGGGCCACCAGAACGACGCGGCACTACCGGTTCATTGTTACGAATATGCACCAGGGCACTCACAATAACACGAGAATTCCGCGGTTGATGTGCATTGGGGTACCTCTCAACATACATCCTCAGAGCACGTGCACCATCATAATTACACTCAGCATAAATGAGCACCATGTTCACATACTCCTGAGCACTGAACTGATAACGTGGCATTTTCCACACAAGAATGACGCAAGTTGTTGCAATGCGAAAATAATGCTCGTCCGGTCAGCGCGTGAGAAAAATTTCGACTAAAATTAGGAGGAAAAACCCCGAATGACCTGTACATTCGGGGTTTTTCCGCACACGCCCGTCAAATTGCGACGTTGCCGTCCTTCAAGTACGCGTGTACAGTATTGTGTACAGTGTGTTTCTTTTACGTATCAATTTTACATTTTTAGTGAATATTTTAATATTAAAAAAAATAAAAACATTTTGTTTTCGAATGGTAATATTTTTTTTAGCATGTGTGGATGCTATACTATTGCGGGTTAACGGGAACGCCCTCTGTTAGTTAACATACTGTATATAATACTAGCTGCGCCCCGCGGTTTCACCCGCGCAAATGTCGATCCCGTGGGAATATCGGGATAAAAAGTAGCATATATGTTAATCTAGGGTGTCAGCTACCTCCATACAAAATTTTATCAAAATTGGTCCAGCCGTTTGAGCGTGAAGAAGTAACAAACATATAAATACACATACACACACACAAACTTTCGCCTTTATAATATTAGTGTGATTTACAAAAAATGTCTCGGAGGAATTAAAAATTAAAATCATAAATATGTGTTAAATAGGTATTTATTTGTTCAATCTATCAAATAACATGCAATAATAGTCCAAGAACAGCAACAATTATCTATACATATAAAAAAACTCATATTACAAAATAAAAATTATTTAAAACTACAATCATGTTAAGTTTATGTAATAAAGAAAATTAAAACTAAAACATTATGAGAAATGACTATATAACAAAATAGGTAAACATATTTACAATAAAATATAATTCTATCAAGTCGAATCTAATAGTCATCATGAGAAGATTCCTCATCACCACTCTCCAATTCGCTAGAATCTTCTGATAACGAATAATCCCGCTCACTAAATTCGCAAACTGATGTTGATTGGGATGGTAATGAACGTGGGACAATCAACTGCAAAATTTTGATTCTGGATCCTTCTAACCAATTTTTATGTTTGATGAGAAATGTATCCTTCGAACACTTAGAAGATGTCCACTTTTCTTTAAATTTTGATGAAAGGCTCGAAATTTTCTGTCTGAGATTCTTCAGAAGCATCCGATATATTATGTTGTACACATACATAATCAAAAATGCGACTTGTTCTTTCAGTTTTAACCATTCTTTGAAAAACTCCAATTTTGTCATAGTTACGACTCGTTCTGAAACAAAGTAAATAATTTTACTTGCGGGCATTTTCGGGCGCTACAATATTTATGTAGCTATGCCTGAATGTTGTATTTATAACATACAGAAGAATCAAGCTGGATACATGTGGATACAAAAAGTTGCAACCCTTTAAAGTTTAAAATTAAGGAAAAATATGTGGGATTATTTTAACATACTTATAAACTCAAATTACAGCAAAAACATACCTGTATTTTTTTAAAAACAGGTCAAAAAAGTAAGTACATACCTTCAACAGTAGAATCCATCACAAAAAATCGTTTCACTTTGCTATCAATTTTAGATGTTGTCAAAAGTGTGTTAAAAATTCAACTAATTTGCGAATGAAAATTGCACTTCCTTTTTAATTAACATTGACCTCTCCACAAAATTACTCCGCTAATGAGACACAATTGATTTTCTATTGTTTGGTCACCGATCGGTGTCCCGCGGTCCTTGAGCGGTTAATGAGCTGACAACAAATTATTTTTTAGAATTCCTTACCTGGGAAGAGTTGTTTACAAGTTGTTATCACGGATTCCTGGATATGACATCATGAATTTTGTCCCGCTAGCTTGTACTAAACGAAATACTGTGCGACGCAAGAATGAACATTACCCAGACAGTGTAGGGAATGCAATGAATGTACAAAGTAAAATACTGTGTTTTTATGCAGGCCATCTCGAAGGCGCGCAGCGGTGACACCGCCAACGACTTCATCGAGGGGCTGCGCCACTTCGACAAGGACGGCAACGGGTTCATCTCGTCCGCCGAGCTGCGCCACCTGCTGTCCACCCTCGGCGAGAAGCTCAGCGACGACGAGGTACCATCGCCGTCCGCCACACAGCGCCCTCCGCAACTTGGGTGTCTTGTTACATTTTGTTTTTTTGCCACCGACTTATAGCATACAGTGGATAAGCCAGAGATTAAAACAGAAGAAGAACTAGCAGGGGATCGAGGTGGGGGAGGGGGGGGGGTAGGGCTTAGGGGATCAGACCGTAATAAATCTTATTTATTTAGTTAATTGTTTTTTAACAGACTTCAAAAGGAGGTCCTCAATTCGGATGTTTATATAATATTTTTTAAATGTATTTTCGAAATGGTCCCATCTATTTTGAATTTCGTAAAGATCTGATGATGAGTTTCGGAGACAGACAACGGAACTCTTCAATAAATGCCAGCATATCAACCGCGATTGCTGCTATCGCATATGTCATGCATTGTTTACGCAATCATACAACATAACATCACGCCTGTACCTTCTAAAGGGGTACGCAGATGTTCAATAGCTTCCTGTCACGAATATTCACATAGCAAGTAGTGCTGTGGGGTAGGTGGGTACAACTAAAAAGTGAAACGTAAAAACATTTTTACAAAAAAAAAACAACCGACTTCCAAAAAAAAACTACAAAGTGAAAAATAACTTTAATTTCGGAAGTCGTTGTCAAAAAACAAAAATGCGGAACCAACGACATCGACTTCCGAAATTAAAGTAATTTTTCACTTCGTAGTGTTTTTTTTTTTTGGAAGTCGGTGGTTTTTTTTAACCGACGAAAAAACGGAGGAGGTTATCAATTCGACGCGTATATTTTTTTTGTTTTTTTTTTTTTTTATGTATGATCACGCATAACTTTTTACAGAGCAGTCCGATTTTGATAATTCTTTGTTGATTAGAAAGGATATACCCCGAAGGTGGTCCCATATAAATTTGGAAAAAAAAATCCAACCCTAAGGGTAGGAAAACAGGGGATGATTGATAGTTCACTCACTGATTGTAATGTATGACCACGCATAACTTTTTACAGATTGGTCCGATTTTGGTAATTCTTTTTTTAGTGGATAGAACATACCTCGAAGTTGGTCCCATGTAAATTTGGAAAAAAAAATCCTACCCTAAGGGTGGGAAAATAGGGGTGATTTGTTGTTCATTCACAGATTTTAATGCTGAGCTGTGTATTACAATTAAAATTAAAGGCCTATCTATGTTGGTATATAAAGCCTGTTTTTTTAAGTATTTTACTATACAAAAAATAATAGTTAAAGTAGGATTATATAACAGTTAATATCTAAAGTAAGGTAGGTAGCCATTTTAAAAGTAATCAAAAATTAAGCATGCAGTAATAAGTAAATAATAGCCTCAAAAAATTATAAAATAAAAACTTTTTAACAAAAAAATTAAACCTCCGAAAAAACTGAAAAGCAAAAAATAAAAACCTTTTTATTTTACATTCATAAATAAGTTCTTAAACTAATGCAAGTATACCTAAGAAATTTTGAGTCGGCGCCAAACAATCAATGAACAAAGATCAATAAATTACCTTAAATTTATAGAAATAGCCATATCAAATTAATAATGCAACGTGAAATCCCCAGCGCTAAATATTAACATTCCAAACAAAAAATGCGCTCTCCGAACGACCACTCGCAACGATATTAAGTTGCTTGTTTGGCGCCGACTCAAAATTAGTTAGGTATACTTGCATTAGTTTAAGAACTTATTTATTAAGGTAAAATAAAAAAGGTTTTTATTTTTTGCTTTTCAGTTTTTTCGGAGGTTTAATTTTTTTGTTAATTGTAAAAATGTTTTTATTTTGTAAGTAGTGATTTGTTTAGGCTCCGTGCACGAAAAAGCCCTCTTTTGTCAGTTTCCTAATTGTGAGAAAGCTTAAATAATTAAAACATTATGTCTGTGTGACTATAAACATAGTTTTCGTAGCGCTAAAAGCTAAACCATTCGTGTCAGTCACAGAACCTGTTAATAGTTTCATCACTTTTGCGCTCTTGAAAATATAGTTTATTTTGCCTTTGATTTGCTAATTGAAGATATTGTATTATCATACCAACGCCGATAATTAATTATCGCGATGACTTTGTTAATCGTAGGTGCAGCCAATGAGCCACAACTTGTCGCGATAATTATCGGCGTTTCCCGTTTAGTGTGGCCCCGCGGCCCCGGCATTAGCGCAACCGCCAAGAAGATACGCTATTGGTTAACAGAAAGTTTTTGGCCTTTTGAAATAGAGTATGGTAATCTTGGCAAGAGCGCGCTCAGCCGCTCAGCGAGTCAGTGCCGCGAAGCGCTACGCGCGGCGCTGTGACTTCGTAGTAATTCGTGCGTGTGTCACAGGTGGAGCAGCTGCTGCAGGGGCAGGAGGACTCGCAGGGCAACATCAACTACGAGAACTTCGTGCACCTCATCATGCAGGGCTGAGCGGCCGAGCGGCCTGCTCTCGCTGCACATTATACTAAGTGTTAGTCGTAATCATCAAGTTTGTGAGTGCCGGGTGGCGGGAGCTCGCTAGCGCCGCGCGCCGGGCTCGCCCTAACGCATTTACGGTGGCCGTACGCCCCGCTCATTGCACACGTAGACTGTTTAACGAAACGTACGATTCCGTATATGTATTCCCATTCGAATGTATTCCAAAACTAATCATAATTTTATATAATGTTTGTACAGAAAATAAATAAATAATTATAATCATTATTTGACTTTTCCTTACCTTTGACTTGTAAAATACTGGTATTCAGCTGCATTCGGTTAGACTGGAAGCCGACCCCAACATTAGTTGGGAAAAGGCTAGGCAGATGATGATGATGATTTGACTTTTCCTTTTGGCGGAACATACGGTCTGCTCTTGGCCATTTTCCCGCTAGATGGCGCTGAAGTCAACATTTTTAGTTTATTTTGTTTTCATAGCTAACTTCTCGTGTAACAAAATAATCGCGGGGCAATCCCAATTTCAATTCAATGTTGACAATATTTTTTTCAAGAGTAGGTACCGAATCACGTGGCTGCAAAATTAACACTGGAATCGTATTGGCTTTAGATTGGAATTAAAATTAGTTTGAGGAGTAAGGCCCCAAACTGCAGCCAAGAAGCTGGGCATCATATAAAATGTGAGGTGATACGTGTACTTCACATCTGGACAGCTTAAAGCACAGGTGCGATCCTCCATGGAGTATTGTAGGGACTTATGGGATGGCTCAGCAAAATATCAGCTTGCTGCACTTGACTTGGTGGAAGGTAGAGCGAAAGGCCTCGACGAGACGTTGATGGCTCGCCTTAACAGCCTGGCTCATCGACGTAACGTTGCTGGTCTGTGGGTCTTCTACAGACTGTACTTCGGAGTGTGCGCAGGAGCTCCACGAGCTACAAGGTGATTGCAAAAAACTATACAGGGTGTTACAGAAAGGGTATATCAATACAAACGGGTTGAAAAGTGTATCTGGTCTAGAATCTCTGTACAAAATTTCAGCTCAAAAGCAGCAACTTTGAAAATGCTTAATATTTTTTTATTTCGATAGTTTATTAAATTGAAATCATAACAAACGTGTCACCGCACTACGAGGGTCATTATCCATTGTCTGTAGTGTGTCTGTGCGCCTAGTACACGCACATCACGCCGCCGCACGCCAGTGCAGCGCCGTGATGTCGAAATAAAAAAATATTAAGCATTTTCAAAGTTATTGCTTTTGAGCTGAAATTTTGTACAGAGATTCTAGACCAGATACACTCTTCAACCCGTTTGTATTGATATACCCTTTCCGTAACAACCTGTATAGGTATACCAGTCGTGCCAACTCCGCGCTTTTCTTCCACATTTATTATGCGCACAGCCAAAGTGTGGAACTCTCTGCCAGCGTCTGTTTATCCTTCCAAATTGTACCCTTTCGAAGCAAGAGTGAACAGGCATCTTCTAGGCGCGACCGTTCCATCTAAGACCTCATGCATCGCTTTCCATCAGGCGTCCGCGTGATCGAGGTCAAGAGCAGGCACCATTCAGAAATAAAAGTAAAAAACTTTTTTATTTAAATCGATTGTTCGTAGAATACACTACTTAGCTCTTTTTGAATATATGTCATATAAAATACTAGATTGTTATACAAGGAGCTAAAATGACCCATCATACGGGTTAGTTTTACTCCCGAGCTTTAGCGAGGCGAGGGAGTAAATAGAAACCGAGTTATAATGTGTTTTTAGCGCCATATGTTACACTCTACTTTTCACTACGATTGCGAGAAAATAAAATAATCCAATACAATATTAAATAGTTTATTTTATTAATAATTAAACACACTACACTACAGAATGTAAAATATTATGGATATTTCAACATGTATTTTTGGTGTCTGGATATTTTAACGAGATGTTTTTCCTGGCAACTTAATTTCAGTCCTCTGTGAAGATGAATGTTGAGTTGTCTGTGGGGTAAACGTGGGAGATACCTACACGTAGTACCAGTTGAGGGTCCCTCGTTCGAATATTCTGAATAGAGAATCAGCTGAGTTAACTCATCCCTAGATGTCGATGGTCCTGGCCTCGTGGGCTAGTTGGAAGAATATTGATGCGTTCCGTGATACGCTGGGTGATATCAAATTTGTTTCTTTTCCTTTCTCTTCCATTTGCAAATTCATTTTTTTCATCATCTAGTGAGCTAGATGATGACATTTTCACTTTGTAAAATAAATTAGGGGTAACCAATTCAATTTGCAATTAGAGAAACATTCTAAAGATTTCGCTCCAATGTCTTTTTTTAATTTCTTCTGTAGCCGCAACGCAATGCACGAGGTCGCCTTTTTTAACCCCCGACGCAAAAACGACGGGGTGTTATAATTATGACGTGTCTCTCTGTGTGTGTGTCTGTCTGTGGCATCGTAGCTCCCAAACGGATGAACCGATTTTGATTTTGTTTTTTTTGTTTGAAAGGTGAATTATTAGTCGCAAGTGTTAGGTACGTAATTTGAAAATGTGTTTTTTTGTTTATGTAGATATTGAAATAAATTTGGTCTCAAATGACAGAGCTAGCTATGTAGGTATAAAACTAATATTCCAATTGGATTTATGTAAATCGGACTACGCATTCGGAAGATATTAAAAGATTTGTGTAAGGAAAATGGATCAACCTACATTTTTTAAGGTTTATGTTCTAGATTTTTTTTATTGTAAACAGCGTGCCTGCTCCACCATTGAACGCACATTTGGGATAGTCAAGGGTTGATGGAGGTGTCTCTCGTCAGAGAGGGAGGTGCACTAGGATGCAGATAGAGCAGGCAGAGTAATCTTACCCTGCTGTGTTTTGCATAATATGTGCATAAGGGCCGGACTAAGTGCTCCGGAGTTAACCCAAGATGATGGAGACGACGATGTGGTGGCGGCCATCTTGGTTTTGAAATTGATCATACCTAGTGTTTAGTATTCTACTTGTTAAGCTCTTTCATTTGATACCCATATTGAGGGAGTTGTGAAAAATTATGTAATCCGCCATTTTGTTGCGGCGGCCATCTTGGACCGATTTTCATCAAACATAGCATATAATTATGAAAATCCTTAGATATATATTCCAAAAAATGCCTTACAACTTTAATCAGAGTTATTTATTGGATTAGAATATGAAAACTAATAATTAATCTAAGCTAGATAAACTAGGTAATTACAAACAGTAACAAACATAGAATTGTAATACTAATTCATTCAATTCGATAGGATTGCGATACTAAAAAGGTAGGTAGCAATTGTGCTGTCGTGTATTTTGACATTAATTTCACGATGTAACTCTTATTAAACTCATATTATCGGTCAGTCTTTTCTCGTTCAGAGTACCTAGGGTTTACGATACAACAAATGTCAAAATGAATTTCAGTCGGATCGGAACCGACCGAACCAAATAGATTGAACTCGTAGTAGGAAATAAGAAAAAAAAACCGTCTTCCAAAAAAACACTAGGTACCTACTCGTACAAAGTGAAAAATAACTTTAATTTCGGAAGTCGGTGTCTTTGGATCTGTATTTTAGTTTTCTGCCACGGACTTCCGAAATTAAAGTTATTTTTCACTTATTAGTGTTTTTTTGGAAGTCGGTTTTTTTTTTCTTAAAAAGTTTTTATATCACGCTTTTTAGGGAGTCTGCTTATACTTTATCTAAGTTACAATAGCCTAGTGCTTATCGCCTTTTACAAACAAAATATTGCTTTTCCCGATGCAGGGAAGTTAATTGTTGAGGAGTTCTCCAGGTCCACCATCAGCTCCATATCAATCTCCAACAGGTCGGCATCCAGCAGTCGGATTTTTTAGTTTTTTAAATACTCCCATTTCGATTTGTCGCATGTTTTCAATTTTAACTGCCTTGTTGGTCTGGTGCTTGCAAGCGCTACAGCTGAGCATGAGTTCCTGAACTCGATTCCAGGTTGGACAAGTGTTATTGGGTTTTTCCATCTGGATTTTAACTTTTTTTGTATTATGAAGCAATGGATTAGCAATATCCTTCAAAATGATTCAGATTCTGATTGATAGTGTTACGCTATTAGGGTGCTGCTCCTATACGGCATCCGCCCGCCGCGCGCCGCCGAGCGCCGCCGAGCGCCGCCGAGCGCCGCCGAGCGCCGCCGAGCGCCGCCGAGCGCCGCCGAGCGCCGCCGAGCGCCGCCGAGCGCCGCCGAGCGCCGCCGAGCGCCGCCGAGCGCCGCCGAGCGCCGCCGAGCGCCGCCGAGCGCCGCCGAGCGCCGCCGAGCGCCGCCGAGCGCCGCCGAGCGCCGCCGAGCGCCGCCGAGCGCCGCCGAGCGCCGCCGAGCGCCGCCGAGCGCCGCCGAGCGCCGCCGAGCGCCGCCGAGCGCCGCCGAGCGCCGCCGAGCGCCGCCGAGCGCCGCCGAGCGCCGCCGAGCGCCGCCGAGCGCCGCCGAGCGCCGCCGAGCGCCGCCGAGCGCCGCCGAGCGCCGCCGAGCGCCGCCGAGCGCCGCCGAGCGCCGCCGAGCGCCGCCGAGCGCCGCCGAGCGCCGCCGAGCGCCGCCGAGCGCCGCCGAGCGCCGCCGAGCGCCGCCGAGCGCCGCCGAGCGCCGCCGAGCGCCGCCGAGCGCCGCCGAGCGCCGCCGAGCGCCGCCGAGCGCCGCCGAGCGCCTGGTAGTCAGAGGTTTTTTTTAAATCGTTAATGGCTTTCTTTCCGCTTGACGGCGACAGTTATTATTTACACAGTTTGTCTTAATTTTTGCCGGCCAGTTCAAAAACCATCCGATCATCACGATCATGGGCACGTCACATATAGTGATATATAGTATGTAGTGTTATATAAATTTGACCAGTGCATACCCCCCTTACTCTTGTCAAATTGGAAATAATTATGTGGAAACAGACAGACAACAGACGTCCACGTGGTCTGTGTGGACTACGCCTACCTTTGTCCCTATGTTATAATAATACCTACATCACGTATAGGGCTATACGTCCACCACTCATGCTTTCAGATTAAGAATGATTTGTGAACAATAACAAGCGAGTACCTAGGCGAAGAAGTTAGACGTAAGTAGCGGAGCGGGAATTAGCGACGTTTCCTGTTTGCGGCTGCGCGTCGCGCGCCTTTGTTCGGCGCGCGGTGGCGCGGCCGCGGCGGCGCGGCGGCGCTTGCGCCCAGCGCAGGTGCGGCGCGGCGCGAGGTCGGCTCGCGGACGTTACTCACGCTGAGGTTATCTCCATTACGTACGGTAGGAGCGGTCAATTGGCCCCGCGCGGCGTGCTCCGCTGCGGCTGCGGGTCGGTGAGTCGGTCACTGGTCAGTCAGTCGCAGACTCGCAGCTAGTCACCATGTGTGTGTGTGCGCGCACGTGGCTGCTGTGCGCGCTGAGCGCGGCCGCCGCCGCCTCGCTGTTGCCGCTGGACGCCGAGCACCTGCACGCCAGCGTCGGCGGGTTCGCCGTCATGAACTGTCACCTCGACTTTCCTTTCGGCAACGAGATACCATACCACTTACAATGGGATAAAGATGTAAGTACCAGAGTGCTGCATGTTCATTCAGCAAATTTATGACAACATTCAGTAGGTAGGTACGTACATAATTGCATTATGAATACATAGTTAGAACAACACCTGCGCGGGGTAGACAAAAGCCGCGCGCGACGCTCGCCAACTGATCTCACACCACAATCGATACCTGAGGAGTAGGTAGATACTACTTACATAGGTACCTACACGGACACGGACAGTCGGACACCCAATCAAATATTTTTTTGAGTCGGTTAAAAAAACGGCAAAGAACGAGTCGGATTTGCCCACCGAGATGGTTGCGAAACCTTTATCTAGGGGTTTTCATTATTAACCTTGTAACCGCTTACGTCGGATTAATCCGACAAATATTTTCGTGTCCATTCCGCCAGAGTCGTATATACAGGGTGGTCCAAAAGTCGTGGATCAAACGAAATAGGGAGATGAAGGAGGTCATTTCCAACAAAAAAATCTTTCTACAGCATGGTCATAATTCAATTGCCCTAAAAGTTATGAATATTTGTGTATACCGAGTTCTTATTTGTGTATGCGAAAAGCACAAAACCGGTCGAAGTGGAGGTGCTTGGGGGAGGCCTATGTCCAGCAGTGGACGTCTTTCGGCTGAAATGATGATGATGATGATGACCGAGTTCTTTTACAATTAGACGAATTTAAAAAAAAATGTGATATAAAACAATAAAACAAACGGTGTTGTATTACTACTAGATAATGTATCAGCACTACAAAGTTTTATTAGGGCTCTGAGTATCAAATTTCAAGAGCAATTTATTTTTTTCCAAAAATTTTGTAACATTACCAAAAATTATTTCTCACTTTAAAAGCGTTGGAAATGACCTCCTTTATCCCCCTACTTCGTTTGATCCACGACTTTTGGACCACCCTGTATACGACCAAATAACACAGCTCGTTTAATCTGTATTATTATTACATCATCACAGGCAATCATAGCTCGTTTCATCGGTATTTATTCTACGTTTTTTTTTTTTGTCGTGCCCTGGGGGCACGACAACTGCATAACTGATATAAAGTTTAACATAATCAAAGTTTGTTTGTACGGGGCTTCGAGTACGGGGTATTTGATGATTTTTAAAAATCTGTGCTAGTTAGAGACATTGTTTTATTATTCATGTAATTAAGTAGGTACCTAATATTTAGAATAGAATGGGGAATTATAAAACGAGCGAATAAAAAAAACCTTAGCGACTGATGATGAGATACTGTTTTAATAACTTGAGCGGTATGGATTTGAGTAAGCGAAAATTAACTAAACTAACGACGAATAAAAATCCAGAACGAGCTTACAAAAAGTGGGTTGTGATCTATGGTTGTGATTAATCCATTTCAGATAGGTAGGTATTAAAATTCTAGCCGTGCGACTAAATTACTAAGTGAGCGACTAGAAATACAGAGAGGGCATCCCGAGGTTTTGGTTAGGTTACTTTCCCCACCTGTGGGTTCCCGCATTGTCGAGGCGGGAAGGCTCAGTAGCCGTGGCTTGGACACCCACGGTGAAGCGAAGAGGAACCCGAGGAGGGGCCGCTCGTCAGGGCTTTTGCCAGTAAGCCGACGACGTAGCGGCCAACAAGTAGGTTGCGGTGCCGCTTGGGCGACATCGCAGCTGAGGCGGGCCGCGATGTCGTATGGGAGGCATCGCGGCTGAGGGTTGGAGCCGCGGCGGGAGAGGAGTGCCGGAGTGCCGGTATTACGATGCGCCGCTCTCCTTACCTTCCGCGGCCTTGACGGGGTCGCCACCATCTGATGGCGGACGCGGTGGGGCCGCAGAGGAAGGAGGAGGAGTGTTGATATGACGTTGGCCGCTCTCCCTATCCTCTGCGGCCGAAAATTGGCAGGCGGCGGGGCCAATGACCTGACCCGTCGCAGGGAGACCAAGGTGCCCAGACACGAGGTCGTCTGGCGCCCATGTGCTGGTTTGGTCCCTGGGGTGGTCACGGCATGCCATGTGTTCTGGTGCACCGGTGATGGGGAATACTTCCCAGAGGAGGGTCCGGTGACGGACAGCCGTAGCGGGTTCACGGATGAGTGCTAACGCATGCCCGTGTTCCCGCCGTAAGCGGCAGAGGAGGACATGGACACCGTGGACTTTTAGTGGGTTAGAGTCCCACATAACTGCACTATCTCCCCGTGGTAGTGCAGAATGCATGAGCATTTCTCCAAGACAAAAAAAAAATGGTTAGGTTACTTTCCCCCCGGTGGGTTCCCGCATTGTCGAGGCGGGAGAGTTTTTCACCTTACGCTCATGTGAATATAGCGAAATGGCCAAGCCATATATTTTGACTAAGGTGTAGAGTTTGCGAAATTAGGCTTTGTAGAGTTAGGGCGTGTAGAGTTAGAAGCTTGGCTCTACATGAGATCTGATTACTTTTTGACAGTGCGAGCTACATGGTCTCGTCTTGGCAACATTTAACATGAAATGTTTTTGTGGGATTACTTAATTATTCTTTAATTTACAGTCACTCGTTTAAATGCAATATTATTTGTTGCTGCCACAGGTTTTTTTTCACATTTACAAATAAAGTTGGTCAAAATGAAGATAAGTGTCTCGGATCTGCAATCCCCGGGCCATATCTCATATCATAAACTACCTACCAAAATAAAATAAAAAACCGGTCAAGAGCGAGTCGGACTCGCGCACCGAGGTTTCCGTACCATCATATGTTTTTAAATTTTCATAGGCGAGGCCTATATTCGTCAGAGAATTTTAAGACTACGGTGTAGAATATTGCAGTTTTAGGTCAGCGCCATCTCTTGACCGATAGTGGAACTAATGTAAGTTTTGTTGATGATTTCTGAAAAAGTGTGCTAGAGACATCGTTCTATTTTCCCTATAATCTTTACATAAACTTCTATCACATAGAATAATTTCCGATTTTTCTCTGTGCAAACTTCGGAGATAAGGGGGTGGAACGGTATTTTTTTTTTACATTTTTCATCAAAAGTCGAAAACTATGCGGCTTAAAAAAAGAAGAAAAAATGTTTGAGAATGTGCAAATTGCGCTCTGTCATATGATACCCTACATGCCCTAGTAGCCCCACTTCGAATTTTTAAGAACCCCTTTCAGTCCCTGTTGCAAAAAAAATTTAAATTTAATTTAATAAAAAAATAATTAAATTATTTCTTTCTTATTTGCAAAATAGTTGGGCAAACATCATCTAAAACTGTTCCAAATTTCAAGTTGATAGCATTAGTAGTTCTTGAGATATCCAGCTGTGACAGACGGACAGACAGAGTGCGTCGCACCATAATGGTTCCTTTTTACCATTTTGGTACGGAACCCTAAAATGTCTGATCTTTTAATAATCTAATTTTTATGAATCATGGGATTATTGGTAATTTGGTAGTTGTTTGATGCCGACTCAAAATTGGTATGTACTTACTTAATTAACATTCATTTAGGAGCTTAGTTACATACTTTTCTCTTTTCAGTTTCTTTTATTCGCTTAAAATTATTGATAAAAAGTTTATTTTTAACCGACGAAAAAACGGAGGAGGTTATCAATTCGACGCGTATATATTTCTTTATTTTTTTATGTATGATCACGCATAACTTTTTACAGAGCAGTCCGATTTTATAATCCTTTTTTGATTGGAAAGGATATACCCCGAAGTTGGTCCCATATAAATTTGGAAAAAGAAATCCAACCCTAAAACAGGGGATGATTGATTGTTCACTCACTGATTGTAATGTATGACCACGCATAACTTTTTACAGAGTAGTCCGATTTTGATAATTCTTTTTTTATTGGATAGGACATACCTACCTCGAAGTTGTCCCATGTAAATTTGGAAAAAAAATTCTACCCTAAGGGTGGGAGAATAGGAGTGATTTATTGTTCATTCACAGATTTTAATGCTGAGCTGTGTATTACAATTAAAATAAAAGGCCTATCTATGTTGGTATATAAAGGCTGTTTTTTTAAGTATTTTATTATAGGTACAAAAAATAATAGTTAAAGTAGGATTATATAACAGTTAATATCTAAAGTAAGGTAGGTAGCTATTTTAAAAGTAATCAAAAATTAAGCATGTAGTAATTAGTAAATTATAGCCTCAAAAAATTATAAAATAAAAACTTTTTAACAAAAAAATTAAACCTCCGAAAAAACTGAAAAGCAAAAAATAAAAACCTTTTTATTTTACATTCATAAATAAGTTCTTAAACTAATGCAAGTACTTATACCTAAGAAATTTTGAGTCGGCGCCAAACAATCAATGAACAAAGATCACTAAATTACCTTAAATTTAAAGAAATAACCAAATCAAATTATTAATGCAACGTGAAATCTCCAGCGATAAATATTATCTTCTGTCTTCTTTCCGTTTGGACTGGACTAGGCTGGCATGGATTCGCGATAGTATTTCAATCATTAGTTTTATCTACTAATAGAATTTGGATGAAATTAGGCACACAGATAGTTTTTAACCTGGGTTCATCCCTTACTGATACGACTGTCAATAAACCAAGCCGGAGCCATCCTCCCCTGTGGGGTGACGGTTCACTAAGAGCGCAACGAGCAGGGCAAGCGGCGCGCGGCGCGGCGCGGCGGCGGCGCGGCGCGGCGCGGCGGCGCGGCGCGCTGAAGTAGGCAGCGTGGAACTTCACACATCACACTAGGGTCTTACCTAGTCATTTAAAACTATTCCCCGAATGTCATCAGCTTAAGATTCGTCGCATTTTATTTAAAATAACTGAAAACTTGAAAAGGGTATTTTTGTAGGTAGGTACTTATCTAGTAGGTAGGTACTTATCTAGTAGGTAGGTACTCATCTAGTAGGTAGGTACTCATCATTATGAACAACTTTTACTTATCTAGTAGGTAGGTACTCATCATTATGAACAACTTTTACTTATCTAGTAGGTAGGTACTCATCATTATGAACAACTTTTACTTATCTAGTAGGTAGGTACTCATCATTATGAACAACTTTTACTATGGGACTACCTAATCCTGAAATCGCAAAAACATAATCAGCTGCTCCATACATTTACGTTCGCGTAACTAGAAAGTTAGAAACATTTGGCAAATCCAGAAGTGTACCTACGTCTCATAATATTGCTCATTTGATCGTAAAGTATAGATATTACATTAGTTAGGTTTTTATTAATTACTAGTAGCGCCCCGCGGTTTCACCCACATAAGTTTCTATCCCGTGGGAATATCGAGTTAAAAAGTTTTATCAAAATTGGTCCAGCCGTTTGTGCGTGAAGAAGTAACAAACTCACTCACAAACTTTCGCATTTAAAATATTATAATATTAGTGTGATAATTAAACTACTTTGAATAAAAGAGCCGTTTTCAAGCCATTTTCAATAGGGTTCCTCCTACTTGGGTGTGTTCAAACGAATCTATTAAAAAAAATTAGAATTAATCTCCATTAAATGATCTACTTACAATGGTATACAAATTAAGTAGGTTCTGTGTACTAGCAGGAGTATAACAATAGAAACAGTTGCAGAAAGGAGGCAACATGTTTTTTTCGATCGTAAAGCACTCTCTAATGCTTCGGCATTATGAGTCGTGCAAAACTGTATGGATCAGCTTTTCAGGTTATCGTTATTAAACACGGGGTAGCTACTCCTTGTATTTATGATTCGTTCTCCCAGAGGTACGTCATGCAGATTCAACACTGAGATGCTTCGACATCAGTACATGACTGCCCGGAGTCGGTGCTCATACTGTCACGGAGTCAGGGAGATATTAATGACAGCAAATAATACGTACTCCGGTGATCAATGATCCAATTGTTTGATTCCCTAAAGGTATGTTTCGCTTTCACCCGACTGTTCCCGAAGGAGGTACTTTGTGGATATCAGTAAAATGACGGCAAGTTCATAGTTGACACGACTAGCTAGGTATTTTGATTTTACATGCAAGAAAGAGCAAACCGCTCGAGCATGAGTGTCGCCTGATACAGCGACAGCATCCCAGCAGTCACCAGCCGCGCGGCCGCGCCTGCCGCGTGACCGACCGGCCGCCGAGCCACTAGCCGGCTAGCCGTAACACATGTTATTCGTCATCGTCGCTAAGTTCTTACGACACTCGCGGGAAGTAATGGGTTGCTTCTATTTGTAGCCGAGATGTGACCACGCGGTATTTACCTAGTTATTCAATAAGTAGTCGTTCTCCGCTCCAAACTGCGCGACTCGGACCATTCATATTGCCTATCCATATGTATACACACACATAGTTAGTTGCACCGCACCGCCACAGCTCAAACCATGACTAAAATCACACGTGCACCCGATCCTTGAATGGTTGATTGATCAAGAGGATCAGTTTGCTTTCTAGCCTTTTGGTCGGCTGGCCTCCAGGCGGCGACGCGGCGTCGCCATTGGCGTATCTAGGGCTTTTTTCTAGGGGGGGGCCTGGCCACTAACCTTTTTTTTTTTGCCCTGTCCGGGAAGAACGGAGGGTTATGATGTTGGACTCCTACCGACAAAAACCCCAATATTGCGTGCCACTTCTTTGAGCCCGACACGACACGGCCTCAATTTGGGGTGCGGGTGGTATGAGAGGTATGCTCTCTTTCCGTCTCCGCCGCCTCCTTTGCATACTTCAACTCCTCGCAAAAAGAGGCCACAGCATCCCACGCGTTTTAGCTTCCGACCATGGACTGAACCACCGTCGAAAATGACAGATCACCCGCACCAAGTGTCGCGAAGAGGGCACAGCGCTGTTGGGCCCAAGCTGTACTCCTCCAACGTATGTTGTGGCGTGTCCTCGTGGCAGTCCACACAGTGATGACAAGCAGGCGTCCGCTCCCGACCTATGCAACGCAGGTATTTCCCGAAACATCCGTGTCCAGTAAGCACCTGCGTCAGCCGGAAACTCAGGGCGCCATGCTGCCTCTCCAGCCATTCTTCCATAACAGGCTTTACCGCCACTATTGTGGCGAGCCCCAACCTGGGTTGCGCAAGTCGCTCCCTCCATTCAGCCACTAGGATCTGACGGAGCTCAGTCCTTCGTGAATCGAGTTCCCGAGAAACCGGAGGCTGACCACACGCAAGCTTCGCAAATCCTCGCGTCAGTATATCGCTGGTGGAAGGTGGACTTCGACGCACGGATTTTCGCGTTCATATCCCAGGGCGTTGATCCGACCAGGAGGGTTGCGGCCTCGTAGGACATCGTACGGTATCCTCTTATCACTCTAACAGCCATCGCTCTTTGCTGCCTTCGCAATATTGCAATGTGCGGGCCGTCAGTGTCCGCCCACACGGGCGCCCCATACAGGGCCATGGACCGCACAATCTCCACGTACAGTCTCCGGTAGGAAGCGTTGGGCCCCCCCCAAATTGGGGAGCAGTCGCGCAAGAGTAGCTGCAACGCTCATCAACCTGGGGCCCAGCCGCTGAATGTGCGGCCCGAAGTCCCACCAGCTGTCGAGGATAAGTTCTAGGTACTTCATCGTCGACTCGAAATCGATGCGGACGCCTCCTACCACTATGTGTAAATCGCGTGGTGGCTTGTTCCGAGGCCCAAGGAAACAGAGGGCCTCTTTGTGCAAAGCCACCTCGAGACCCAGATCCTTCCAACGACCTGCGCAACCCCTGCCGTGGCCTGTATGGCCGATTGCCGATGCGTTTGTCTCCGGGCCGTCTAATCATAATAATACTTTAGCTTATTTCGTTGCTTATTTATTTATTTTCTCTTAAGATAATTTTTTTTTTTATTAGTAGATTCAATTATTTTTGTGATTTCAAAAGTAACTAAATGGAATGTATTATTTATGTAGGTAATAATAAGTTTGTGTAGTTCTTGGTGGTAGATCATTTATTTGATTGCTTTTGTTTGCAGTTATATTATGTAGGTAAGTATTTCGAATAGGTCCCTAAATATCCTAGGGTGGGCCCGAGAGCATTCTAGGGTGGGCACCCCCCCCCCCCCCCATATACGCCAATGAGCGACGCCCGAGTCGCAGTCTCACGACGTCCGTCTTCCTTTGTTTCCACGGGATCGAACGTCGTGGTAGGAGGTCGTCGGTGTCGAGCCGCCGATGAAGTACCTGGGAGTCGCGAACTCACTCTCGCGGCTCTTGCCCAACCAGGGGGGCTCTACGTCTGTGTCCATGGCTATGCGGGGCCCCGTCGAGCCCCGTCGCTCACAAAGGAGGCGAGGCGATGGAAATGGAGTAGCGTGTGCACGGCTACACATAATGGAGTAGCGTGTGCACGGCTACACATAAAGCTATACAAAGCCAGTATAAGCTGACTTCTGATTGTACGAAAACCGATACAATGTCAGCTGAAACTGCAGGAGATGTTGTGCGGCCTATGGCGCCGCGCGCGGGGGGGGGGGGGGGGGCACAATGGTCTGTGGCTGCCCTTCGATCAATAATAGTCGAAGCGGCTGCCAAAGGGTGTGGCGTGCAGGTACCATCGATCGCGGCCTTTTCCGCCTGAACACTTTTTTTTCACCTAAATCCTGATTGTGGTGGCGCCCCCTTAATGTTTTCGCCTATTAGGAAAGCGATAAGTAACGCAATTAGTTGCAACCTGCACTGCGCCGCTTAGTGACGCATCACGTGTACCTACTCCTTTTGTGAATGTTACGGACGAACTATTTGATCTTGGCGCGCTTACTAGAGAGCGCTTCTATTGAAGTGAAACTTCTTTAGGCGCGCTTGACTTGGGGAGTAAACTGGCGAATGCGTTACGAAAACGTGTGATCGCAAGTAGGGAAGGTACGTAAAAAATAGCTGGAAACACCTGGTGGAAAAACCCGGTCCCGGTCGCATAAATATGCGACCGGGTTTTTACACCAGGTATTTGCTTCCAAGTACGCACACCAGGTACCGACTCAAAATACTTGCAAGACTATTAAGTAGTTTATACGGCTACTCGCTCAAATACGTAGGTACTCAACCGCGTTAGTTTTCGCAAATGCGATCATGCTCCTTTTGGAACAATTTCGTATGCAAGTATTTTTTACCGACTTCACAAAAAGGAGGAGGTACTATGTTCGGCTGTTTGTATGTTTTTTTTTGAAGTGAAACTTCTTTAGGCGCGCTTGACTTGGGGAGTAAACTGGCGAATGCGTTACGAAAACGTGTGATCGCGAGTAGTAAAGGTACGTAAAAAATAGCTGGAAATACCTGGTGTAAAAACCCGGTCCCGGTCGCATAAATATGCGACCGGGTTTTTACACCAGGTATTTGCTTCCAAGTACGCACACCGGGTACCGACTCAAAATACTTGCAAGACTATTAAGTATCTTATACGGCTACTCGCTCAAATACGTAGGTACTCAACCGCGTTAGTTTTCGCAAATGCGATCATGCTCCTTTTGGAACAATTTCGTATGCAAGTATTTTTTACCGACTTCACAAAAAGGAGGAGGTTAGTACCTCCTCCTTTTTGGTTCGGCTGTTTGTATGTTTTTTTTTTGTATGTTTGTTCATCGAATACTCCGCCAATTGTCGACGGATTTTCAAAATTCTTTTTTTGTTCCAAAGTAGATAGTTTTGAGGTGGTCCCACTGTCACCAAGTTAGGATCTGATGATGGGATCTTAGAGTAATCGAGGGCAACCTTTAAATTTTATAGGCTCACTTATTGTTTTTCGCATATTTTACGAAGTATCTTGTGTATTTGCGTATGGTTGTCACCATCTCAGGTAGCTGGGCTGATAATGGAAGTTACAACTCCTTAACAGTAAGAAGTTACTCGAACAGGCAAGGATTGTTTTAGTCAATTGTTTTGATGTTTGATAGGGCATTTGCCACATTTGGTCTCATGATCATCAAGTCATGACCTGATGCTGCAGTCAGGATAGTCTGCAGAGTACCTAACTCCTCGACAACTAACAGCAGATATATCGTGTTAAGGCTCATTGAAAAGGGCTCGATGTGTGGATAAACGTACTGTTAATGAGGAACACCGAAGTACATAAAGACCTGATGCTGAAGCCAGGAGCATTAGAAAAAGTACCAACCTTGAAATTACAGCACCGTAGTCGTGTTTGGGCTCATTTTAAACAGGACTAAATTTTAAGTTCAATGCAATGTTGACAAGTCTGGCGTGATGCTGCAGCCAGGATTATCAGCATCTAGTCTAAAAACATCAGGGCAGGATTTGATGATGGGATCCTGGAGAAATCGAAGGAACTCTTCAAATATTATAGGCACACCCATAGCGATTTGGGTGTTTTTTATAGTAACTCGTGCATTTGCTCTCGGAAAGCACTATTTGGTGATGTGGAACTGATGATGAAGACCACAGATGGCCACCGGAACTACTCAATAATATCTAAGTATTTCACGGGTTGCGATTCGATTACTTTAATATGGTTGCTAAGCAATTTATGCTCGTCACAATGTGAAGGGTGATACGGAGCTGATGGTGGATCTGGAGAACTCCTCAACAATTATCTTCCCTGTATCGGGAAAAGCAATATTTTGTTTGTAAAAGGCGATGATCACTAGGCTATTGTAACTTAGATAAATTATAAGCAGACCCACTAAAAAGCGTGAAATAAAAACTTTTTAAGAAAAAAAAAAACGACTTTCGAAAAAACACTACAAAGTGAAAAATAACTTTAATTTCGGAAGTCGGTGGCAAAAAACTAAAATAAAGATCCAAAGACACCGACTTCCGAAATTAAAGTTATTTTTCACTTTGTAAAGTTTTTTTTGGAAGTCGGTTTTTTTTTCTTAAAAAGTTTTTTTTACTTTAATGGTTTGCAAGTATTTATTTGTAAACGCGATTTTGCTCCTTATTTATTCGAAGTCATTGATCAATTTCCTATGCAAGTAGTTTTACTTCCAACGGGGCTTTTGAATACGCGATTGTATTTCTTATCTGTATGAAGTTATGGATCAGTTTTCTATGCAGATAGAAAATACTTGAAAGTATCTCGCTCCGTCGTGGCTCGACGCTCGAGTACGTAGGTACTCAAATAGTTCAACAACCGCGTTTGTTTTCGCAAATGCGATCATACTCCTTATCAGTAAGAGCACAGAATACTTAATAGTACTACGTACAGAAAGAACACTCCCTTCCTCGCCCTCATATCAGATACCGCACCTCACCCCGCACTTCGAGGTATTCGTCGCCGACTCTTTAGCAAGGGCGCTCGCGAACCGCAGCGCTGTATTGCTGACACACAATTATGCGATTTAAAAGTTTTATTTGAGTTTTAATCACGATTACGAATTATTTACGAATTCGGAAAAGCATCACAATATCCAAATATTGTGATGCTTTTCCGAATTCGTATTTACATAAGTATACTGTTTGTATGATTTCGCATTTTTAATAACGTGCGATTTAATAACCCATTATGTACAGATAAGTCATTTAAACTAAACTATTTTAGTGTTTTTATTTCATTACGAACCCGACTATATAAATAAACAGTTGAACTACATGGTCACTTCATAATAATGCACACGTTCGGGCAGCGCCGCCGCCGACGTCGTTCGGTTCCCCGACACAAATTGCTTTCCGCGCCATTTTTTTTTACGCTACTAGATTTCACGCACACATTTGCACGTATACAAACGTCATTTGTTTATGTAGTAGTAATAGGTAATTATTTTGCGAGCGTTGTATGGAGTGTCCGAGGTGTGGTAAGAGTCTACGGAACAATTTCCTATGCAAGTATTTTTACTTTAATGGTTTGTAAAAGTATTTATTTGTAAACGCGATTGTGCTCCTTATTTATAGGAATTCACGGATCAATTTCCTATGCAAGTACTTTTTACTTCCAACAGGGCTTTTGTTTGATTACGCGATTGTACTTCTTATTTGTATGAAGTTATGGATCAGTTTTCGATGCAGATAGAAAATACTTGAAAGTATCTCGAGCCCTGGTTTTAGGCCCTGGTTTCTTAAGGTGGACGTACTTGGAAGCCCTGGTACTCGATTTTGCAAGTACGACCCATGTCTAAGGGCTACGGGCGAGGCGAACGGGAGTTGAGTGGGGGATATAAGCAAGAGAAAGCAGTGCGCGCGCACATTTTCTTTCTCTCTTCCTCTCATAGCCAAATACGTTTGAAGTTTCACTTCAGTCGTGTGGTCATAAGCACACTCGGTTTTTTTTTGAGTGCAAGCAAAAATGAACTTAGTGGTGGTCAGGCGGGAGTGTCCACGATAGTGCGTGACTTGGGAATCTGACTCCTGAGCAGACAGGGTGGAGAGGGCGGCGCGCCGTGTTTGCACACGATAGAAAAAAGGTTCACACTTCACAGAAGAAAATCAGCATATTAAGTAGCTACTTGTCAGGTTCATTCACACAAACTACAGGTACCTACTCCCTCTGTATTTCACGGGGATTGGATGGTTTGCGCGTTTGGTTCTACATGTAGGTACAGTCAATAAAAGAGATAAGTATGCAGGATCGACGTGTCCTTCACCACACAATCCTCACTTTTGAAAACTTCTTATAAATCAATTTTGAGAACGCCAAAAAATAGTCAAGAAATAGTCATAAATAGTCACCAAGGTTAAAAAAATAGTCGCATTATGATTCCGAAGTTATAGCTATAGGTTGGTGAGGATTGTGTGGTGAAGGTCTCCACACAATCCTCACCTCTAACGCAACCAAACGGCTGGAAGTATCGACTTGGTTTCAATTCCAAAAAATAGTCAAGAAATAGTCGGAACGCTATGCCAAATCTCGAAAATAGTCATTAAGTGATTCCAGAGATATAAAGGTGCCTTGGTGAGGATTACGTGGTGAGCCTTTCTCGCCACAATCCTCACCTGATTACCGCGGAACGCTTCGGTTTTTGAATTTGAATTTGGTGTCAAAAAATAGTCAAGAAATAGTCGTCTCCAACCATGATAATTTCGACCTGGTTTCCTATGTAGAAGTATGTTAAATATCCACGTGAACTTCTACATAGATTATTCGAGGCAATTACAGTCGCGCGCAAAATTATTAAGTACTTATTTTTTATGGTCTACTTATTTTTTGGTTGTATTAATGACGGTATAATTGTTAGTTATGTAATTAGGTATTTTAAATATGTGTTATATACAACCTGCCGCTGCAATGGCTACATTAATTTGACACACATACGGTTCCGAGTTTTTGATTTATAAAGATATTTTAATTTAATTAAACGTTATTATTTATTGATTTATTTACAATTTTTAAAATAGCATCTTGGAGCAACCTGTAGCGCAGAGATGAAATTAAAAAAAAAAACAAGATTATATTATTCGCGTAAATCAATAATAAATATAAACTGATGACTTACTTACTTGATGTTATTTTGAGAACTTGTCACATCACATCACTCAGAACTACTACTGAAGTCTCTTGTGCGAGATCTAAGTCGGAACTGATTAAATACACAAGCAAACTATGAAAAGCATATTTTTATCAAAGGGCGCCGAAAATTTGGTTTACAATATCAGCAATAAAACATTTTGAAAACAAAACAAAACAAATAATTTTAGTTTTGGGAAAACCAATAATTACCCTGTTTCGCCCCAGCACCGTGGGAATTCTGCGTGATCATTATTTCAAAATTGCATCATATTGGGTCTCCCAACCACCGAAAGTAAAATTAATTAAACTAATAGGTCGATCGTCCTGCACACTAGGTATTTTAGTAATATAGATAAGTAGGTAGATAGTCTTAATTACTCATACTACAATAAAATTAATCTGAAATAAAGATTTAGTAATTTATATTTTATCAGTTACTTTCATAAAGCCAACCGGAAGGAAATGTCTAGAAATGAAATAGCAGGAAACAGGTATTTATTAAACTGACAGAAAAAAATTAATAAAGTAACTACAATATTTCAATACCGTTTTAAAGTAATATAGGTACATATTAGAAATAGATTTGTAAATTTAGTGTTCGCGACTGTACTAAAACAAAATGTATGTAGAAGTTCACGTGGATATTTAACATACTTCTACATAGTAAACCAGGTTGAAATTATCGTGGTTGGAGACGACTATTTCTTGACTGTTTTTTGACACCATATTCAAATTCAAAAGCCTAAGCGTTCCGCGGTAATCAGGTGAGGATTGTGGCGAGAAAGGCTCACCACGTAATCCTCACCAAGGCACCTTTATATCTCTGGAATCACTTAATGACTATTTTCGAGATTTGGCATAGCGTTCCGACTATTTCTTGACTATTTTTTGGAATTGAAACCAAGTCGATACTTCCAGCCGTTTGGTTGCGTTAGAGGTGAGGATTGTGTGGAGACCTTCACCACACAATCCTCACCAACCTATAGCTATAACTTCGGAATCATAATGCGACTATTTTTTTTACCTTGGTGACTATTTATGACTATTTCTTGACTATTTTTTGGCGTTCTCAAAATTGATTTTCATGAAGTTTTCAAAAGTGAGGATTGTGTGGTGAAGGACACGGATCGACGGATATAATTGAAGTTTAGTAAGAAACCGAATGGATGTTCTCGAATAAAATTGAATTTTATTAATAGAAAACAAATAGCTCATTAGGTAGTCAAATTAAATTTCAGTCGACAACATCGGTTTCTTACTAAACTTCAACTAGATCCGACGATCCTGCATAGATATTATACTTATCTTTTGTTGACTGTACCTAACCATCACGAACAAAAGGAAATATAAAGTACTTATTGGGTTTGCACATTTGCGTTGGTACGCTGAAAGTAGTAGGTGCCTAAGTATTATATAGTAGATTGGATGGCGCGGGTCGCCGACTCGCCGCGCCGGGGACTTGCTGGTTGCTGGTTCACGTATTCAGCACAATACCAAGCGACCGCGCATTGTGCCCCTTAATCACTGTCAACGACAATGCTCATGGTAGCTTCATTATCACAATGCAAGTGGACCGCCGCCGCCGCGTCGCCCGCCGTCCGGGGCCGCACGCACGCACGCACCATACTAAGAACTAGAACACACTGCTGTGTGCTGTGTGTTCTAGTTCTTAGAGAACGTGTTGAGGGCGGCTATCCGAACTAGCTCAATAATTACTGACTTGGACGGGCACCTACTGCTCTGTTTCTCCCAAACCCTGAGTATTCTGCCGCTAGCTATTCGCATTAGACACAACGGCTCCTGCACCGACTCGCCGACGCCGAGTGCCACCACATGACCTCGGAACGGCTTATACTTATTTATTCATCTCCATCGCAGTGATCGTCTGACGAGTACTTCATTCGTTAACTAGCTTAATGAGGCTACCTACTTGGCCGGCCGCGTTAACAAATTGGGATCTATGCGTTTTACTCTCCTATCTACGTACTAGGGTTGCCAACTTCTGTACAACAAATAAGTAGGTACCTTATTATGCAATAGTCAGAGAGATATAGGTAATACTGTTCATTTGCAATTATTATAAAAATTATTTAACATTTTTTTATTAACCGACTTCAAAAAAGGAGGTTCAGTATTCGACCCGTATGTTTGTATGTCCGTGATTTTCTCAAAAACTAATGAACCGATTTTGATATTTCTTTTTAACCGACTTCAAAAAACGGGATTCTGCATTCGACCCATATGTAAGTATGTATGTGTCGCATCCGGTCATTCGTTTGACTATTCGGAACGCCAGCGCCATCTGGCGGCGCTTGACAGAGTCTAGCCTGAGTTCGTGGGGGATCGACAACAGCGCGGCAGAACGATTGGAGCCCTCTTGGACATCGGACATCAAACGAAAAAAAGTTTTTATTATTAAAGTCAATGTCAAAGTCAAAGCATTTATATCAAATAGGCACATAAAAGGCACTTTTGAACGTCAAAAAAACCGGCCAAGTGCGAGTCGGACTCGCCCATGAAGGGTTCCGTAGCAGCAAGTAACATAATATAAAAGTTCTTGTAGTTCGTTGTAACTTTGTGAAAGGTAAATTGCGGTTTTCGATTTATGACGTATTAAAAAAAAACTACTTACTAGATCTCGTTCAAACCAATTTTCGGTGGAAGTTTACATAGTAATGTACATTATACTATATATTTTTTTAATTTTATCATTCTCTTATTTTAGAAGTTAGAGGGGGGGGGGGGACACACATTTTACCACTTTGGAAGTGTCACTCGCGCAAACTATTCAGTTCAGAAAAAAATGATATTAGAAACCTCAATATCATTTTTGAAGACCTATCCATAGACACACGTACAGGTTTGATGAAAAAAAATTTTTGGAGTTTCAGTTGTAAGTATGGGGAACCCCAAAATTTATTGTTTTTTTTCTATTTTTGTGTGAAAATCTTACTGCGGTTCACAGAATACATCTACTTACCAAGTTTCAACAGTATAGTTCTTATCGTTTCGGAAAAACGTGGCTGTGACATACGGACGGACAGACAGACAGACATGACGAATCCATAAGGGTTCCGTTTTTTGCCTTTTGGCTACGGAACCCTAATTACCTTAAAATAGAATTCCTTCTTACTTCGCAGAATTTGATCCTTATTAAGGACACTATCGAATGGCACGTGAAAAATACAGTGTGTTTTTTTTTTTTCAAATTCAACAGGTTCGATTCCTGGCTAGAAATATTGATTTTTTCAAAAATCCAATGATGCAGTTTTAGTTTTCATCAAAATCGAGCCCGCGACTCCTTTGAGTACTTTTCGCTATTCCTCATAGTTTAGAATTTGGCCATCCACGCCCACTTGGAAAATTCACTCTGTATACTTTATGCCTGTTTCATTTTTTCACAATCGAAGTGAAAAGCAGTGTATAAACTCGGGCATAAACTAGCCATTTTACCCCCCGACTTAACGACTCTCGCCTACGGCTCGGGTGAATAAAAATATGTCGGGGTATAATGGCTTCTTTTATGCAGTAGTTGTACAATCTTCTATTTAATAGTATGCTTGGCAACCTTAATGTATACGGCCCGACCGTCGGGTACTGATACGGCGTAGTGACGTCATCCTCATACACAAGGATGAGTTAATTTCGCTTCAGAAAATCAACGTTGCTCTTAAGGTAACCGGGCCCCGGGGTCGGAAGAAGGTATGAGTAACGGTAAGGTTTGTGAAATTGTGCAGCGGGTCGAAATTTTCGACCTGCCGCACCCAGTCCACGACGGCGTTCATGAATAAAGTCGCTTGGTCGAGCGAAAGGTGGCGCGTCCAATGACGTTTAATTCTCTTTGTGTGCGTCGCCGTCGGACCGTAGTAGGACGTCGGTCAGGTCGAGTGCTGCCCAACGGCGGCCGCGGGCGTGGGATGTGAGCCAGCGCAGGAGACACTTGAGCTAGTACCAGTAGACGTGCCAAATGCGCGTGGGAGCTGTAATTGTCTACTTGTTAACACTCGTACGTACATTCCCCGCAGGAGAGGCACTCGACGCGCCCTCACTGCGCGTTGCGCCCGCGCCCCCTTCGCTCCTCGCAGATGACCCTGTTGGGTACGATACTGCACCTAACAAGCCGAAGCGCGTGCACGCGACGGCGACGCTCCCAAACATTTTGTCGTGCTACTGATTTTTGTCTGCTGAGTGCCGTCTGCGCATGTCGAATTGCATCGTTGAAGCAAAAAAAAAAACAGTACAAAAATAATGTTAAATAACTTTAATTTCGGAAGTCGGTGTCGTTGGTTCCGCATTTTGGTTTTTTGATACCGACTTTCGAAATTAAAGTTATTTATCATTTTGTAGTGTATTTTTTTTTTGAAGTCGGATGTTTTTTTTTGCAATTTTTTTTTATTTTTCACTTTTTGGTTGTACCTAACGTTGGTAGTTAGGTACAACCACACAAATTTAATTAACACTAGTGCATTGAAGAATTAAAGACATCGACTAGAAGAATCATCAAAATTCGCATAGAAATGCCGGAGAGGCAGTACATTTATGCATATAACTTCGTCGTACATAAGAATAATTACCTAATGTATTATAATATAATACATTAGGTTTTAGTATATTATACTATATATAGTATATAATACTAAAACCTTCTTGAAAGTATGTAAGTATCAAAATTGATTAATTAGTTTTTGAGAAAATCGCGGACATACATACCTACATACATACGGGTCGAATACAGAACCTCTTTTTTTGACGTCGGTTAAAAATAATTTTAATTTCAGAAGTCTGTGTCGTTTGGTTCGCGTTTTCGTTGTTTGCCTCCGACTTCCGAAATTAAAGTTATTTTTCACTTTGTAGTGTCTTTTTGGAAGTAGGAAGAGTTCCACTATCCATTTCCTGGCGCCATCACCAGACCCTCGACACCATGTCCAATATATTGGACTCGTCAAAACAAATCATATGAGTCCAAACTCGAGGGGTTTACTAGTAGCCCCTAAAAGAAAAGATTTCCACTATCCACCTCCTGGCTCCATTATCAGATCAGCTCCAAGATACCAAATTATATTACGTTTTGTCTTCCTTTTTCTTCTTAGCGTGTCGATAGCAATCTAAATGTACTCGGCTCAGAATTCGGCTACTTGTTTGGCGCCATCACTAGCGTCCATCAGTTCCAGTTTTGTCTTCCGAACTAGCACTTAAAGTTTTATTTCGATACGACAATAACATTAGAAGTAGGTTATACCTAATTGATTGATTTTGTTACATTGATAGTTAGTATGTTAGTTACATTACAAATGAAGCTAATAAAAGCGTTTTGAAAAGGTTTATTTACTTATTTATTTTATGTTTATACTTAGTTTATTTTAATCCTGCGATAAGGAGCTTAGTGACCCGTCAGGGTCGCGGGTTGTTCGAAAGAGTTACCGTGGCCCCTGGCACAGGCAACTGAACGAACACGGGTAGGTTTTAGTCAGTAAAAGTCTGTACATACCACTCCGCCCAGAGCGGGAAAAGTTATTTGATGATATCACACCCAAAAAATAAAAAATGGAGCTTAGTGACTCCCCGTGGCTGTTTGCAATTGCAGGACGACACGATCTTCTCGTGGTATAGCGGCGAGGGCGCGGCGCTTGTTGCCGACCGTTGGGGGGGGCGCGTGCGGCGCGTGCTGGACGGCCGTCTGGGGCTCGGCCGCGGCTCCATCAACGTCAGCGCCGTACGCGAGACCGACGCCGGCCTCTACCGCTGCCGCGTCACCTTCCCCAACCGTACACCGCCTGCGCGCAACAACGGCACCTTCTACTACCTCGAAGTCGACGGTCAGCACTCCTTCACTCTCCTACTTTCCTCGATCCACCGACTGACCCCACCCCACGCCCCGCGCCCCCACCCATCCTACAATATGTCTTAAACGACGCTTTGTTAACTTTTCAGGAGGTAATTTGATAGTGACGCCGCCCATGAACGTGACGGTGCTGGAAGGCGAGCGCGCCGAGTTGGAATGTCTGCCGAAGAACCCCGAGTCCGTGGTGGAGTGGTACAAGGAGGGCACGCCGCTCGGCGAGCTGCCCGAGCTGGCGCTGCGCTCGGAGCGGCCCGCCAACGGCTCGCTGGTGCTGCGGCGCGCCGCGTCCACCGACCCCGGCGAGTACGAGTGCCGCGTGCGCGACCCCGACAACGCCGCGCAGAGCGCCAGCGCCTTCTTGGACGTGCAGTGTGAGTCTACCTCGCACCCAAGCCACACCCTCCACAGACACTGCACACCACGCACTCTTCAAACCGGTTTGTTGTTTCAGATAAAGCCAAGGTAGTGTACGCACCGAAGGAACGCTTCCTGCCGTACGGCAAGCCCGCAAGCCTGGACTGCCACTTCAGCGCCAACCCGCCGCTCACCAACCTGCGCTGGGAGAAGGACGGCTTCCTGTTCGACCCCTACAACGTGCCCGGAGTGTTCTACAGCAGGAATGGAAGTTTACTATTCAATCAGGTAAATCATCAAAGACGCCGAGACGCGAACATCCAACGGCCGCTGCGCGCTGCTAGTGTTGCGTTAGGTATTACTTGAAGTATGAGTTGAGAAAGTGTTTTATCGTTTTTAACCGACTTCAAAAAAGGAGGTTCTGTATTCGACCCGTATGTATGTATGTATGTCCGCGATTTTCCCAAAAACTAATGAACCAATTTTGATACTTCTTTCATTAGTGCGATCTACATACTTTCAGGAAGGTTTTAGTGTATAATACATTAGGTAATTATTCTTATATACAAAGTTATATGCATAAATGTACTGCATCTCCGACATTTCTATGCGAGTTTTGATGATTCTTCTAGTCGGTGTCTTCAATTCTTCAATGCACTAGTGTTAATTGAATTTGCGTGGGGTAGGTACAACAACTAAAAAGGGGTAGTTAATTTTACAGAGGAGGATTTTAACGCGGCTTGATTAGCTCGAAAAATGGTATAAATAATCTTTTCACTTCTCATGCTCGAAAAGTTCGTCTTTATGTTGTGCTTAGGCGACATAAAATCGCTTTTTATGTTCTAGTGCATAAAGTAAAATTTTTTTCTGAGACTAAGGTAATCAGGCCCAACAGCTACATGCGCAATAAAACTTCGCAGATTAAAGTAGTGATTTATTTCATTTTCTTTAATTTATACCATTTCCGTGTTTTCTATCGTTAATTTAATAAAATCAGGTAAAATAGTTGTCATTTATTATTTAAAAACGCAAAGAAACGTTTTTATGACTTGGCGGTATGAAGTACCCAAGTCGAATGAAAATGTTGAAATAAAAAAAATAAAAACTTTTAAAAAGTTTCGTGGCGGTATTATCGGTGGTGGCGGGAATTAGCTATGCTTTGCAACATTTTTGATTAATTATGTACTGTATATTTTATGCCTGTTTCATTTTCTCGCAATCGAAGTGAAAAGCAGAGTGTATAACTCAGGCATAAACGAGCCATTTTACCCCTCGACTTAACTATCCACCCTCGCCTGCGGCTCGGGTGGATATAAACGTCTCGGGGTAAAATAGCTTATTTTATGCCTTAGTTGTACAATCTACTATTTAGTTAAGTTCCTGTAGGTGTGAAAAGCGGGAATACAGTTTTAAATATGAAAAATCTTATTCATTTGGTTAATAAATATGAAACAAATTATACCTACTTAAATCTCGCGACAAGCTTTTATATTATACTAGCTTCTGCCCGCGTCTTCGTCCGCGTGAAATTCGTACTTTCCTCTAAAAATTTTGTATACATATATGCATGTATGTTTGTATGTCCGTGATTTTCTCAAAAACTAATGAACCAATTTTGATAACCCTTCAATAATGTGATCTACTTACATACTTTCAGGAGGGTTTTAGTATATAATAAATTAGGTAATTATTCTTATGTACGTAGTTATGTGCACAAATGTACTGCACTCCGGAATTTCTATGCGAATTTTGATGATTCTTCTAGTCGGTGTCTTCAATTTCTTCAGTGCACTAGTGTTAATTGAATTTGTGTGGGGTAGGTACAACTAAAAAGTGAATAAAAACTTTTTTACAAAAAAAAAAAAAACACTACATAGTGATATACATATAACTTTAATGTCGGAAGTCGATGTCAAAAAACGAAAATGCGGAACCAACGACACCGACTTCCGAAATTAAAGTTATTTATCACTAATGTAGTGTTTTTTTTTGAAGTCGGTTGTTTTTTTTTGTAAAAAGTTTTTTTGCTTACATTTACTTCCACTTAGGGAACATTGCAAGTTTTATCAAAATTGATTTAGTAATTTTCAAGATATGGACTAATACGTGTAAGTCTGACGGTCTGGCTTATTGATACGAGCTACCGGTATAGTGTCAAAGGGAAATCATCTCAAAACCTTGGCCAAATTCTAGTGCAATATTTACAACAAAATTATAACCTATTTATTACAAACAAATATTCCTGTTTTTATTTAAAACTAAATATTACGAAAAACTCAAAATTATGAAATAACTTGAATTTCGGAAGTCGGTGTCTTGGGATTTGTATTTTAGTTTTAGTTTTTTGCCACCGACTCCCGAAATTTATTTTTAAAGTCGATTTAATTTTTTTAAATTACTTTTATATATGTGTACCTATAGATATTCATGTTAAGATATCGATACTCACCCATCACGTATGCATAGTTTTGCTAGACAATTTTATTTTGAACCGGAACACAGATGCAAAATAAACTGCAACTGCAACTCGATAAGATACATCATAGGTACCTAGGTGCACGAGTTGTAATATCACAAGTAGGTAATTTGTTTGCAGGTCGACGAGTCGCACGAGGGGGAGTACTCGTGCACGCCGTACAACTTGCTGGGGTCGGAGGGCCCGTCGCCCGGGGTGCGCGTGCGCGTGCAGCGGCCGCCCGCACTGGCGGCGCGCCCGCAGCCGCTGTACGTGGCGCGCCTCGGCGCCACGCTCACGCTGCCCTGCGCCGCCACGGCGCGCAACCACCACGACCAGCCGCTCGTGCACTGGGCGCGGGTGAGTCGCGCCGGCCGCAGCGTCGCCGCCGCACGCCGCGCCGGCTGCGGTCTGCTGTACACGTGTCGTGTTCTCTTCGCAGAAGGACGGGGGCGACCTGCCGGCGGGGCGGCACAACCTCGACGACGGCAACCTGACCATCGTGGATGTGACGGAGGACGACCGCGGTGTGTACGTGTGCACCGTCAGCAACGAGGCCGCTACCGTCGACGTGGAGACGGAGCTCCTGGTCGAGAACATGCCCCCTCGCGCTCCCTACAACCTCACCGTCAGACCCTCTACTGATTCCCTTCATCTGACTTGGGTGCCCGGTGAGCTCTTTATAATTTCTCCTTTTAATACTAACTTTTGTAAGAATGGGAGTGACATTTTGTCAATTGACACTTGTTCATTCTTCCAGGACACAACGGACTTGAAGTGGATTACAACGTATGGTATCGCGAGCGAACTGTGAGCGAATGGCGCACTATGAAGATTTTAACTAGAGGTGTTACGGAGGCCACTCTGGTGGGCCTGCGACCCGGCACGGAATACGAGTTACGTGTACTGTCGCAAGACCTGATCGGCGACGGACTTTTCAGTAAACCAGTATTCGCGAGAACACTCGGTAGGATTCGGATCGTAATCGACTTCATCCCGAGTCACAGTTCTATTTAAATGTAATATGAATTTTACTGTCTATTTCAGGATCAATGGACGGTGAGGCGGTGGAAGCAGTGGAGGCAGTGGAGGGAGAACAGGTTGCGTATGCCGCCGTCACCACCGACGAACCCGAGCTGCCGGAGTCCAGTGACGGCGGCGAGCTGGAGGTGACGGTGCGGCTCATCGACGAGGGTGCGCTGGTGCGCTGGCGCCGCGAGCCGCACGACGCGTCGCGCTGCACGGTGCGCTGGTACGAGGGCGCCGCGCCCGGCGAGCGCCTGCTGGCCACGGGGCACACGCTGCACGACTACATGCTCGGTACGAAGCCTACAGTCCTGCGTTCCACTGAGCCCTGAGACCCGGTCTGACCCTGCGTTGCACTCCCACAGTGAGCGGTGCGGCGGAGGGCGCGCGCTACTGGGCGCGCGTGCAGTGCGCGAGCGGCGCGTGGGGCGGCGCGGCGCTGCGCGTGCCGGAGTACGCGCGCCTGCGCGGCGTGGCGGTGGGCTGCGCGGCGGCGGCGCTGCTGCTGGCGGCGCTGGCGGCGGCGCTGTACGCGGCGCGCCGGCGCCTGTGCGCGCGCCGCGACCTGCCGCGCGCCGACAAGCGCTTGCGCTGACGCCGCGCGCCCGCTCGCGTGACGTCACCGCCGCCGGTACCGTTCGATTGCTCCGAAGCCGTCGTCCCCGTGCTCTATGTGCACTCTGTGACTTTGCGTGAAGTGTTTGGATGTTTGTTCGAAGTTGATGTTGTTATTTATTAAAGTGTGCGTGTTACGAAATAAAATAAGCCTATTTATTATTTACTTAGGTCAAATAAGTTAGAGTTGTACAATAAATAAATGAAGAACTCTTTTATTTTTTGTTTCCCTTCCAACCCTGAAACTTACGAGTTGCAAACATAAAAAACTTTTTAACAAAAAATTAAACCTCCGAAAAAACTGAAAAGCAAAAAATAATAAACTTTTTTATTTAACCTTAATAAATAAGTTCTTAAACTAATGCAAGTATACCTAGTAATTTAGAGTCGGCGCCAAACAAGCAAATTAATATCGTTGCGAGTGGTCGTGCGGAGAGCGCATTTTTTGTTTGAAATGTTAATGTTTATCGCTATAGATTTCACGTTGCTTATTTCTTTAAATTTAAGGTAATTTAGTAATCTTTGTTCATTGATTGTTTGGCGCCGACTCAAAATTACTTAGGTATACTTGCATTAGTTTAAGAACTTCTTTATTAAGGTTAAATAAAAAAAGTTTATTATTTTTTGCTTTTCAGTTTTTCGGAGGTTTAATTTTTTGTTAAAAAGTTTTTATTTTATAATTTTTTGAGGCTATAATTTACTAATTACTACATGCTTAATGTTTGATTATTTTTAAAATACCTACCTTACTTTAGACATTAACTGTTATAATCCTACTTTAACTATTATTTTTTGTGTAATATAATACTAAATAATATAATGTAATACTTAAAAAAAACAGGCTTTATATACCAACATAGATAGGCCTTTTATTATTTTAATTGTAATACACAGCTCAGCATTAAAATCTGTGAATGAACAATAAATCACGCCTATTTTCCCACCCTTAGGGTAGGATTTTTTTTTCCAAATTTACATGAGACCAATTTCGAAGTATGTCCTATCCAACAAAAGAAGAATTATCAAAATCGGACTACTCTGTAAAAAGTTAAGCGTGGTCATACATTACAATCAGTGAGTGAACAATCAATCATCCCCTGTTTTCTAACCCTTAGGGTTGGAATTTTTTTTCCAAATTTATATGGGACCAACTTCAGGGTATACCCTTTCTAATAAAAAACGAATTATCAAAATCGGACTGCTCTGTAAAAAGTTATGCGTGATCATACATAAAAAAAAAAAAAAAAAAAAATATACGCGTCGAATTGAGAACCTCCTCCGTTTTTTTTCGTCGGTTAAAAATTGAAAGTACTGATGGAAAAAAAAACATATTTACAAAAAAAAAACAACCGACTTAAAAAAAAAAGACGGGTTGTACTCCGGGAGTGCCGGCAGAAGTGAAAACTTGAATTACCTATTAGGGTAGTTCTTCGAAAGGAGACTGTTAAAATTTGTATGGGAAGTGGTCTATGATCCAATAGCGATACTGTAGAGGTATTTCTGTGGAAATACCTCAACTATACCCTTGTGCAAAGGGGCATCAAAATCTAACCCGGCAGTTTTGAGAAAAATAATACTGTAAAATTCACATTTCTTGCTACATTTTTAGGGTTCCGTAGCCAAATGGCAAAAAACGGAACCCTTATGGATTCGTCATGTCTGTCTGTCTGTCCGTCCGTCCGTATGTCACAGCCACTTTTTTCCGAAACTATAAGAACTATACTGTTGAAACTTGGTAAGTAGATGTATTCTGTGAACCGCAGTAAGATTTTCACACAAAAATAGAAAAAAAACAATAAATTTTGGGGTTCCCCATACTTACAACTGAAACTCCAAAAATTTTTTTTCATCAAACCTGTACGTGTGGGGTATCTATGGATAGGTCTTCAAAAATGATATTGAGGTTTCTAATATCATTTTTTTCTGAACTGAATAGTTTGCGCGAGAGACACTTCCAAAGTGGTAAAATGTGTGTCCCCCCCCCTCTAACTTCTTAAATAAGAGAATGATAAAATTAAAAAAATATATATAATGTACATTACCATGTAAACTTCCACCGAAAATTGGTTTGAACTAGATCTAGTAAGTAGTTTTTTTTTAATACGTCATAAATCGAAAACCACAATTTACCTTTCACAAAGTTACAACGAACTACAAGAACTTTTATATTATGTTACTTGCTGCTACGGAACCCTTCATGGGCGAGTCCGACTCGCACTTGGCCGGTTTTTTTATATTTTAAAAACGTTTTAACGGGTATTTCTGACTTTATACTACTTAATTAATGTGGTTTTCTGCTAAACAAAGACACTTACCATCTCGCCAGTGCTGAATTTGAGTTTTTTTTTTTCGTTTTTAACCGACTTCAAAAAAGGAAGGTTCTCAGTTCGTCGGAATATTTTTTACATTTTTTAATATTTATGTTCACCGATTTCTCAAAGATGGCTTGACTGATTTAGAAAATTCTTTTTTGTTTGAAAGGGCTTTAAAAGTGTTCCCACTGTCACCAGGTCAGGTTTAAACGGGTATTTCTGACTTTTTTAATGTTTTTCTCTACTAGGCAAAGTCACTTGTCCCCTCAACTTCTTTTTGTACTTACCAATTTTTAGGCATTTTTTAAATATTTATGTAGGAAGGATACGTCTCACTACATAGTATAAAACAAAGTCGCTTCCCGCTGTCTGTCCCTATGTATGCTTAGATCTTTAAAACTTCGCAACGGATTTGATACTGTTCGTGTATTCATTTTTAAAACTTTGTTTCGGTACCGAGTACAAAGCAATAGTTGTCTGTTGTTGTTGTTGTGTGTTGTTGTGGTTTGTAGATTAGGCTGTAGCCTAATCTTAATCTCAACGTTCGCTCAGGTTAGGTTCGCTCAGGTTAGGTTCGCTCAGGTTAGGTTTTTTTTTTTTTTTTTTTTTTTTTTTTTTTTTATTATAATATACCACTACCTCCAACATGATCGGAGCCTTTGTTTTTCTGTTTCATTTAATTACTTTAACATTTACTTTACTCTATACTTATGTTTAATTTTACAGTTTATATATTCATTTCTTTCATATTCTAATACTCTCTTTATTTGTCATACAAACACGGGGGGTGCTGCAGCACTTCTTATTTTTGCTTTTACTTTAACACTTGTATTTATTTTAAGCTACTATTTTAACAATATTGTATCTATTTATTTATTTACTCATTTATCCAAATTATATTTTACTTACTATTATTCTATGCTGGCCTCTAATATAATGTACTATATTATGACAGCATATTTATTTATGCTGTTTTATTTCGACTTATTACTATCTTTACTATATGTCTACAATAATTCAAAAAATTTTTTGCCTCTTTGCTCTTAATTATGTCCTTTACTGTGAACGGTGTTATTGCCGTGCCTATGATGTTTTCGGCGTTAAACCGGTGTTTTGCAAATTGTGGGCAGTCAAATAGTACGTGCTGGACCGATTCACTAGCGTCAGGGTCGCAGATGCACGATGGACTCTCCTTGCACTTGAAGCGATTCAAGTACTCAGAGAATCCACCGTGCCCCGTCATAATCTGTGTATTCAGGCCGTTTGTTCCTATCCTGCGAATGACACTGTATGCCACCCGCACATCCGGGAAGAATAACTTTGTCACAGATGCGGTGTCACTGCTTTCGTATCTACGGTTCCACTCATCAAGCGTCTCCATACGTATACTTCGCTTGATGTATGAGATCGGACACCGATCGTAATCAGGCTTTCTTTTGGAGTTCTCAGCGGCCTCTCTTGCTAGTTGGTCAGCTCTTTCGTTCCCCGGTAGCCCTACGTGAGCTTTAATCCAGAACAAGTTTACGAGCTTGTTCTGGTGGGATGCAGATCTTATATTATCCCTAGCTTCTACAGCGAGAGGATGATGCGAACCGGGATTCGTGATTGTTTGGAGAGCCGCCATTGAGTCGCTGAAAACTCCGAAAGAAGATTCCTTGCGCCTAATTATCTCCCTCGTTGCTCTTGTTATTGCTAGGAGTTCAGCCTGGTAAACTGTGCAGTAATTTGATAGAGCAAGTTTGAGGGCTCTGGTCTCGGCCTCACTATTCCATATGGACAGTGAAGCACCAACCCCTCCTCCGATCTTGCTCCCGTCCGTAAAGATGCGGACGTCAAAATTGCAGTTGTTGTCAAGTTGCTCTTGATTCACCAGACTGTTGAACTGCAAGATGTCGCGTGATGCGGGATGAGGATTTTCAATTGCTGCGGCCATTTGCTCGACTTCCCTGTCCCCAAGTGATGCCCGGGGCACCCCCCTCCTGGCCTCGTACAGTGATGCTGCCTCACGAACTCGGAGGTCAAGGGGGAGCAAACCGGACAGCACCAGTGCTGAGTTCAGGGAAACCGTTCGATATGCCTTGCACATTTTCTGAGCAATTCCACGTTGGACTGCCCCAAGCTGCTTTACAATGCCCACTTTCTTTGCAGCCGGTGCCCAGACGCTAGCAGCGTAAAGTATTATGGGCTCTACGGTCGCCACGTATATCACCCGAATAACTTCTGGGTGAAGCCCCCAACTGATCTTTGCGGCTCTACACAGCTGCTTGTAGATTGCAATTGCCTTCCTGCAAATGTGTGAGACGTGGGTGTTGAAGGTCAGTTTTTGATCGATGGTTACACCCAGAAGCTTCATTTCTTGCGATATGCCGATGTCGATCCCCCCCATCCTCAGGCGTGGTGTGTCGTATTTTAATTTTCTGGTTATCACCATGGCTGTTGTTTTGTGCGGTGCAAATTTTAGTTTGTTCTCGACACCCCACGCCAGAACATGATTGAGAGCGGCATTGGCACATTCTTCCACCTCCAGTGCGGTCTCTCCGTCAAACACCAAGAGGACATCGTCCGCAAACGCCTGAATATAGTTCCCCCTGTTCTCTGCTGCTTTTAGGAGGGGGTCTAGGACTAAGTTCCACAATATTGGGCCCCCAATTGAGCCCTGGACACAACCCTTGTTGGTGTCCTTGCTGTATACTTCCCCACCGTACCTGATTGCAACTCTTCGGTTTCTGAGGTAGCTGTCGATGACTCGCCTAAGGTTGATTGGACACTTCTCCTCTGCCAGACGGACTCTTATCGCTGGCCACCAGGCACTATCAAAAGCCCCCTCTATGTCCAACGATACGAGCGTAACTATTCTTTTTTGTGCTAGTTTTTTGTTGACATGCTGCATGAGGGCATAGAGGGAGTCCTCAGTGCTTTTTTGTGGCATGAATCCGTACTGACGGGTGCTCATCCTTGGTAAAAGGTGGAACTTAAGGCGGGCCACCAGCATTTTCTCGTATATCTTCCCTAATATAGGCAACAGTCCAATCGGCCTATAAGATTTGGGAGTGGAATATGTCTTTTTTCCAGGCTTCCTCAGTATCACGACTGTTGCTTGCTTCCAGGACGTGGGGAAATGATGGTGTTCGAGGCACTTATTTAGGAACTTTAAAAATAATTCCAGGTCATTAGCCACGGCATGACAACAAATGTCGGCGGTAAAGCCATCGGAACCCGGCGCCTTCTTCGGATTGAAGGACTCCATTGAGGTTTTTAATTCTGCCGTCGTAAACGGTGGGTCACAAGGATCATCTTGTTCGCCAGAGTTAACGCTTTCGGCTTTTATTCGGATGGATTGGTGATGAGCATTGTCCGATTCGATAAGGTCTTCTGGATAAAAAGTTTCTGCTAGCAACTTTACGGATCCCTTCGCATCTAGCACATCACCGTTCCGTTCCAATGGCAGGTCCTCCTCCCTGCGCTGCGTCCTACCTATCACCCTGTAAATCCCCTCCCAAACCCCCTCTCTATCCTGTTTCCCACAGAATTCCTTCCAACTCTCGGTCTGAGCTTTGGCCGCTTCTAACTCATACTCTTCTTTCTGTTTCAGGTACTCTTCTATGACCCTTGGCTTCCGGACTTGGGCGGCACAACGGATCCTGCGCTTCTTGGTAGCGACGGCCTTCTTGATCTCAGCGAGTCTCTCGGACCACCACGGCAAGGTAAGTTCCTCTTGGACTTTTTTGGTTGGTATTGTTTGCTTGCATGTTTCTTCTATTGCTTTTGTAAGGTTGTCTGTTATAGTGTCAATTTGTTCAATGTCTTTAATTTTGTCTATTTCAGATGCTGTGAATTTATATTCTATTTTCAATTGGCCAAACTTCTCATGAAATTCAGCCCAATTGGCTTTTTTGGTGTTAAATTTCCTAGTCGTTCTCTCAACTTTAATGCCTTTGGATTTCTGCAAGAGGATCTTAAACATAATGCCGTTGTGATCCGAGCTCGTCAGACCTTCATCAATCCTCCAGTCGTCTACCAAGTCCAATAAATCATTAGAACAAGCGGTAATGTCCACGTGACTGCTGTACCGCTTTCCTCCTCGGATAGTGTCAAAGGTCGGGATTTCCCCCCGGTTCAGTATATTCAGGTTTAGCTCACCGAGAGTTGCTGCCATCTCTTCCCCCCTGACGTCGGCCATCGGGCTGCCCCACCATAAGCTCTTTGCATTGGCGTCCCCTCCATAGATCAGTCTCTTGGAACCGACTGCAAGCCCTATTTGTTTTAGATGTTCTAAATAGGGCTCAATAGGCTGGTCTGGCTCAAAGTAAAAGGAGACAAGCGTGATCTCCCAGGCTCTGGTTCGGACTCCCACCACAACGATGCTATTTGTGGTGAGAGTCGGGTACTGTATAATGTCAAAGTTGTGATTAAACACTGCAACGGCTGCTTTGACATTTCCTTCCCCTGAGCTGGTGTTCTGGAAGATCCTCACTCCACTGTAATTCCTCATAGTACTTGAGCCCCCCACGTAGGGTTCCTGGAGCAGAGCCACGGCTGCTTTCCTGCTATTAGCTTCTATCATCAGTTCCTTCGTGGCTAGCTGCTTCCTCTGGAGGTTTGCCTGCACTACCAGGTGTGGAGCCTCGCTGGTGGGTGTGTTGCTCTCTAGTGCTTCTCTGCCCGTGACCACCTTAGCAATACGCCGTTGTGGCCCTCGCCAATGCATCCCACTTCCTTCTTATCGGGCAGTCCTCACTGAAGGCGTTGTGCTCTGCATTTGCCAGTTTGGCATGCGTGCAGTTACAGCATGTCGGCACTGCACCATTGAGCCAGTAACTACAGTCCGACTTTTTGTGGGGCCCGGCGCAATGGCTACATTTCTCAACCGTTTCTTTGCAGAAACGCCTGCCATGGCCGTACCCCAGACAGAGCGAACACTGGACAAGGGGAGACTGGTCTGCGATTCGGATGCGCTGCAGGTCAATCTGCACGGTTTCCGCGTCCATAATCCTGGTCCATATTTTGGGGGACACCCTAACGACGACATGGTTCATAAGAGGGTTTCTTGTTCTCTTCCTGTATCGGATCTCCACTCTATTTTCCTCTTTGTCAAGATCCCTGAATATCCTCTCGTTCTGATTTCTCAAGGCGAGAAGGATATCGTCATCGGTGTTGTATGTCATGACGTCTTTGAGGATTAGAAGTGGGTCCTTGTTCCTAATGTCGTCGACGTTAAGGTGATTACCCGCCTTCTGGATTCTCTCCTTCAGTACTCGCCTCTCTTCCTCGCTCCGGCAACCCATGATGACCTTTCTGTCTTTGGCCTTCCTAATTTTATCGATGGTCACCCCCCCTTCCTTGGCATTTACCGCAGTCCGGATTTTGTGGAGCACCTCATCCCCAGTCTCTGTTTCGTCCGTGGAGGTGACCACCACGGAGTGCAGGGTGGCTTGCTCCGGGAGTCTTCCCTTACTACTGCCAGCCGCCACGCTCGCATAGGTGGTCCCCTCCAAGACTTTTTGATGGGACAGTAACGTGTCTCTGAGACCCTCCATCTTTTCGTTGTTTACTGTGATGAGATTGAGGTGCTCCTCCATCTTTTTGAGCAGCTCGTTTTCCACCTGACAATTGGCAGGGTGAGAAGAGAGTGGAGGGTGTAAAGGTTCCTCCTCTTCCTTCTCACCTCGCCCTTTGCTCTGAGCCGTTTCCTTGCCCTTAACCGCCTCCGACTCCTTAAGCAGCTGATAAAGTCGTTCCACGGCTGCGATAACGCCATCTTTAATTTCGGTTTTCGTGTTTCTAGAGTTGCCGAGGTGGAGCTTTGTCTTACTGAGGCATGCCCTTCCCTCAGCAAGTCTGGTGGGATATATCGGTTTCGGGGGCGGGCTATCCGGGGCATCCAACGACGGTGTTTGGGTTTTTGCCTTGGAGGGACCTGCCACCGGCGCCGCCACCTTTTTTGGTAAGGTCTTTGTCCTGGCCTCTATCTCGCCAATGCCATGTCGGACCACAAAAGTTTTGTCCTGGGTTCCCGACGCGGAGGGAGATACCTTTTCGGCCGATTCCGCGGCTTTCTTGGGGGAGTTTGATGCCGTGTTTTTGCACGGGGTCCTAAGTCCGAGCATGATGTTGTAGGTAGGGTAGTCTGTCTTTTAATTAAGACGTGTAAGTTTCTTCAACACTAATAACGTCACGAGAGATTTAGATTTGTCAAAAGACGTCTTAGTGTAAAAAGTTTTTACTCTATATGGAGTAAGTCTGAATAAAATGTGTCACTTTTTTGTGACACTCGCAGGTGTCCTAATCTAGAAGCTATTGCTCAATAGAGCTATAGTTGCGGTCAAAATTAAAAATTTCAAGTCGTAAGTGTATATAACACGCCTTCAGAGGCGCTAAAAGTGTCAGAAACCGTCTACTTTCCCAGTTTCACTATAGAACTAAGTATAAGCGCAGCCGGAAGGGCAAAAAAACGCAAACTAATTTTTTGCCAAAACTCAAAAGTTTACCTGCCTAGACACGAATGGGTGGGTGGGAGGGCAAATTTTTGACTTTTTATCTGAGCTAGGCGGACGTGCGAGGTGTCAAAAGACGCGTCTCGGCGCCGGCCAGCGAGCTATGAGGTTTTTGGAATTTACGCTAAAGAAAATTTTTGAAATTTCCTGAAAAAACTGAATTTACGACCAAAATGTATGCAGAAAACGGGAATAACACCACCAAACGGGACTCGAACACGCGGAACGCGCGCCGGAGTACAGGTAAGGCAGGTAAGTATCAATTAAAATTATAAAAATGTAAATCTACCTGAAGGTTTTGTAATAAAAAATTTTTTAAAGGAATTTACAATGAAATTTTTGCAAGTGAATAACCGAAAAGTGTTTTTCGGTGTTTTTGTCAATTTAAACTAGTGGGAACGTTAGACGGAGCCTGAAAACGAATTACTACGCTGAAAAAAGCTTCAGAATGCGTCACCGGGATGCAAAGTTATAGCGGTTAGGTTAGGTTAGGTTAGGTTAGGTTGGGGTGCACGTTGAAAAGCCTCCTCGTGGCGCACCCTGGGCAACGTCGGCTCCAATTGCCCACCAGGTTTGGTGGACACTTGGGGCTGGCGGCTAATTTTCAACAGGCGGGGAAAGTCATGGTTCCAATCACCGATCATCCTTGATGGTCTGTGAAGGGAACATGGCTACAGACGGACGGTCATACGTCTACTCCCCCTCTGCTTACAGAGGGAGGTGAGTGGGCGTAGACTGGGAAGGGGTGGTTCGCGCCGCTGCACCCACGAGAGTGTGGGTGGTGGAGGGTGTTCAATGTCCACGCTGCGTCTGTCCGGCATCCGGCGGCAGCGTGTGAACGCCGGGGCGGCGGTTGGTTCTGCCCAGCCGTCGGCCACCCCGTAATCCTGAGTTCAGGACCGGGGGTCCGGGCCACTGAGGCTCGGGCCGCGAGGAAGACAACCTCTCTAAAAAATTACCCCAATTCCAAGGTCTAGCGTGCCGAGGGGATGTATGGCCGGAGGGGATCCGGTCGTTAGCGCGGCGAAAAGGGACCACACCCTTAAAAGGAAAAAATGAATAAGGCTAATGAGAAAATGATTCCCCAGGCGGGCAACCTCCAAGAGGTACAATCCCGCCCTTCTTCGGAAGGCAGCCCCTTCGTATCTGGGGGGGGCACCAATAGCCTCGCGGACCGGCGGATCACCGCCGACCTGCGTCAACTGGTGTCGCAAGAAAAGAAGCTCCGGGTTAGCCTGGAGCGCCTGTGCGACGCCAAAGTACCGCTTGCCGTCGCTGACGGCAACGAGAGCCGAGGAGGCTCACCTCCTGAGAAGGACTCAGACTCGCGTGAGTGCACCTCCGAATCTCGGAGGAAGCGCCCGCGAAGCGCGGACTCGATGGGCCTCTCTTCCAGTGAGGAGAATCTGTCGGCCGCCAAGGTGCCAACGGCACAGAGAGGGCGGGGTCGCGCGAGCGTGGGCGCGGCCCCCGCTCGGCTGCCGGGCCATGACCGAGCGGGTCGCTTCGTGCGGATCTCTCGGCCCGCTACACCGGCTCCCATAGAGCGTCTGGCGGAGAGCGTGGAGAGCGACCCCGGGCCCTCGATAATGGACCTGAGTGAGGGCTCCTCGGTGTCCTTGCTGGGGTCCAACAAGGCGGAGGCGAACGCCGCAAAGCGGGCACAGCGGAAGGCGGTGGCGGCTGACGAAGTCAGCGAAATGGCCCGACTAGCCCGAGAGCGACGCTCTGCTCAAGCGGCTGCCGGAGAGAGCCTGTCGGCGGTGGCGCTCAGTCGCCAAGTTTTGGACGGCGTGGACATCGTCCTGAAGGTTGCCACTAAATCTGGCAGCCTGAAGGGCACGTTCACGCGCGCTCTAAAGGAGGCGGCTGACGACATCAAGGAGGCAGTTGGGCTCCTCCTTAATCGCACAAGCTCGGAGGAGACGGCGAAGCTGTGGGAGGAGAACGGCCGTCTGAGGTCTGAGCTCGAGGACCTCAAGCGGGAGCTTGCCGCGCAGAGGGCGGAATGGCAGCAGAGGCGTCCTGCGACTACCAGTTCTGCTCCCGTCACTGCCCCGCCACCGCCGGCCCCATCGTCGTCGGTCCCTGCCCCTGCACCTGCAGATGTGGAGATCGAAAAGATCGTTCGCATCTGCATGCTGCAGTGTGGGGGTATGGTGAATGCCCGTCTGCAGGACCTGGAGTCGAGGCTCCTCCCGGCAGAGACTCTCCGGCCGCCGCTCGCTGCAGATAGGCGGAGGAAGGAGGAGCCCGCTAAGCCGGGCCCGACAGCCGGGAAACCCAAAGGGGCGAAAAAGCCCGGAAAGCCCGTGGAGGGCACGTCCGTGCCAACTTCCCGGACAGCTGCGCCCCCGCCGACCGCGCCTCCGCCAACCGCACCCTCGGCGACCGCACCCTCGGCGACCGCACCCGGGTCCACCATGGAGGCCTGGACGACCGTCGTCAAGAGGGGCCGCCGTAAGAGGAGGACGATGCCGCCGCCACCGGCACCCGCTGGTTCACCGGCACCGGCACCCAAGAAGGCTCAGGGGCCGCCTAGGGTCAGAGCCCCGCGCTCCGCGGCTGTAGTAATTACGCTGCAGCCCGGAGCCGTCGAAAGGGGCGTCTCCTATAAGGCGGTCCTTACGGAGGCAAAAGCCAAAGTCGCGTTGTCCGACCTTGGCATACCGTCCGGCCTCAGAATGAGGCCGGCGATGACGGGGGCGCGACTGCTTGAGGTGTCGGGTGCCTCTAGCGGCGAAAAGGCGGATATCCTGGCCGTCAAGCTGAGGGAGGTCCTCAACGCGGAGGACGTTCGGGTGTCTAGGCCGATGAAGACCGCTGAATTGCGCGTCGACGGACTGGACGACTCGACGACTCCGGCCGAGGTCGTGGCGGCCGTCGCCCAAGCCGGTGGATGTCCGCCCGAGGACGTACGAACGGGCGAGATACGCGTCGACGCTTCCGGGCTAGGCGCGATTTGGATGCGGTGCCCGGTGGCGGCGGCGAACAAAGTCGCCGATACTGGGCGTCTGTTGGTGGGGTGGGTTGCAGCGAGGGTGAAGCTGCTGCAACCCAGGGCCTTGCGGTGCTACCGTTGCCTCGACATTGGGCATGTCAGGGCACGGTGCACTTCCATAGACCGCAGCGAGCAGTGCTATCGCTGCGGTCAGGCCGGCCATAAAGCGGCCCAGTGCTCCGCGGCGCCGAACTGCAGCCTCTGTACAGCTGCAGGGAGGCCCGCTGGGCACAGGGCGGGCGGAAAGGCCTGTGGTGCGCCCGCCCAGAAAGGGAAGAGAAGGGATGCCAAGGCTGCCGGAGGCTCTTTACCCCCCCCTCAGCCTGGCTGCCCTTCGGCCGACTCTCGGCCTAGGAATGGTGCGGAGGGAATGGATTGCGCATAATGGCGTTCTACCATTTCCTCCAGGGCAATATCAACCACTCTGCTAGAGCTCAGGATCTCTTACTCCAGAGCATGGCAGAGTGGTCGATTCGTGTGGCTGTGGTCGCCGAACCGTACTTTGTCCCCCCCAGGGACAACTGGGTGGGAGACCTGGACGGTTTGGTGGCCATCATTGGCGGGGCTCTTGTCAGTCCGTCCCGAGGTCACGGCTGGGTAGCCGTCCTCGCGGACGGCATTGGCACGGTTGGTGCGTACTTCTCGCCCAACAAGAGTCTCGCCGACTTCGAGAGGTTCCTTGTCGAGTTGGGTGCCGTCGTGAACAGACTCCACCCTCGCCCGGTGCTGTTGCTGGGGGATCTCAACGCCAAGTCTGCGGCGTGGGGATCTCCTGTGACCGATGCTAGGGGCGAGGTGCTGGAGGAGTGGGCGGTCACGACTGGCTTGATCGTCCTAAATCGGGGCTCGGTGCACACGTGCGTGCGGCAGCGGGGCGGGTCTATAGTGGACGTCTCGTTTGCTAGCCCCGCTGTCGCGAGCCGTGTCCACGATTGGCGTGTCGCCTTGGGGGTGGAGACGTTGTCGGATCACCGGTACATTCGTTTCGACGTCTCCGCCCAGACCGCCGGCGGCCGCGGTCCGCCGGCCCCGCGAACAGACGGTCCGCGCTGGGCGCGTAAGCGCATCGACAGGGAGCTTCTCGAGGAGGCCGCTATTGTACAGGCCTGGATCCGGGAGTCGGCAACGAACGGACCCGTCGACGTCGAGCAGGAGGCGCTGTGGTTCCGCGGGGTGATGACGCAAATTTGTGACGCGTCCATGCCCCGGGTCCACGCACAGTCAGCAAGGCGCCAGGTGTACTGGTGGACCGCCGAGATCGCGCAGCTGCGCGTCGCGTGTGTAGCGGTTAGGCGCCGGTACACCCGATACCGGAGGAGACGTCGTCGGGTCCCTGACGAAGAAGCCGCGCTGTATGAGGTGTACCGCGCGGCGAAGGAGACTCTGTGGCTGGCCATCAGCGAGGCGAGGACGCGAGCCAGGGAGGAGATGCTGGAGACTCTAGACGGAGATCCGTGGGGGCGGCCTTATCGCGCGGTCCGAGGGAAACTTCGAGCCGCGGCACCCCCACTTACGGAGAGTCTCCAACCCGAGCTGCTGGAGGAGGTAGTAGCAGCCCTCTTCCCGGCAAGAGCGGAGCACACTCCGCCACCGATGGCTTTGCCCACAGCCGCAGAGTCTACAGAAGAGAACGCCATCAGCGTTCCAGGGGTGACACAGGCAGAGATGGGGGCAGCTGTGATGCGGCTCCGGGCCAAGAACGTGGCTCCGGGGCCCGACGGGATCCACGGCTGCGTGCTGGCCCTCGCTCTGAAGGAGCTTGAGCCCCAACTGAGAGGACTCTACACAGCGTGTCTTGAGCGGGGCCAGTTTCCCACGTTGTGGAAATCTGGTCGTCTGGTCCTGCTCAGGAAGCCGGGACGCCCTGCGGATTCGCCATCTGCGTACCGGCCCATAGTGCTGCTAGACGAGGTGGGTAAGCTGTTTGAGCGGATAATCGCAGCCCGCCTCGTCGGCCACTTGTGCAGAGAGGGGCCGGAGCTGGACGACAGTCAGTTCGGCTTTCGGCGTGGGCGCTCCACCATTCACGCTGTGTCGCGGGTGAGAGTCCTGGCGGAGGAAGCAGTGTCTCGGGGCGGGGTGATGTTGGCAGTGTCCTTGGACATATCCAACGCTTTCAACACCCTGCCCTGGAGTTGTATTCGGGAGGCACTTCAGTATCATCGGGTGCCTCCCTACCTTCGCCACATCGTTGGGGCTTATCTGTCGGAGAGGTGTGTCACCTACATGGGACGTGATGGCGAAAACCAGCACCGCATGTCGTGCGGTGTCCCGCAGGGTTCGGTCGTAGGCCCGCTCCTGTGGAACATCGGGTACGACTGGGTGCTGAGAAGCGAGCTTCAACCGGGCGTGGACCTGACGTGTTATGCTGATGACACGCTGGTCACTGCCCGGGGGAGCTCATACAGGGAGGCAGCGTTGCTAGCGACGGCTGCGGTCTCACAGGTGGTGAGCCGCATACGTCGCCTGGGCCTGGAGGTAGCCCTCAACAAGTCGGAGGCCATGGTGTTTCATGGCCCCCGGCGGGCGCCGCCGCCCGGTTCACACATCGTGGTCGGGGGGGCCCGGATCGCTGTCGAGTCTACCATGAAGTACCTGGGATTGGTGCTCGACAGCCGGTGGGATTTCGGCCCCCACTTCCGGCGGCTGGCGCCCAAGTTGTTGGGCGCGGCTGGGGCGCTGTCAACGCTGCTTCCCAATCTGGGGGGCCCGAGCGCCGCCTGTAGGCGGCTCTACATGGGGATCGTGCGATCGATGGCCCTGTATGGGGCCCCAATCTGGGCGACTGACCTGACGGCCGGTAGCATCGCAGTCCTGCGAAAGCCGCAGAGGGCGATGGCCGTCAGAGTCGTCCGGGGGTATCGCACGATCTCCTACGAGGCGGCCTGCGTACTGGCTGGATCCCCGCCCTGGGACCTGGAGGCGAAAGTACTCGCGTCGTTGTACCGGTGGCGCGAGGAAGCGCGGGCGCGAGGCGAGTGGCTGATGCAGCGCCATATGGAGCTGCGTCGGTCACAGCTTCGCGAGGTCCTGGTGGCGGAATGGCGGGACAGGCTTTCACGCCCTACCGCCGGCCTCGTCACTATCGAGGCGGTCCGGCCAGTACTCGAACACTGGCTCGGAAGGAGGCACGGCTCCCTGTCGTTTCGGGTGACGCAGGTGCTCTCGGGGCATGGTTGCTTCGGGAAGTACCTGTGTCGCATAAACAGGGAGCCGGACGCCCGGTGTCACCACTGCGTCGACTGCCGGGAGGACACGGCATGGCATACGCTGGCAGAGTGTGCCGCTTGGGAGGAGCCGCGCCGTGCCCTCATCTCAGAAGTAGGCGGTGACCTGTCGCTGCCGGCCGTGGTCGAGTCGATGGTCGGCAGCGAAGAGTCCTGGGACGCGGTGGTTTCCTTCTGCGAAGTCGTCGTCTCGCAGAAGGAGGCTGCGGAAAGGGAGAGGGAGATCTCGTCCACTCACCCGGCCCGCAGCAGGCGCACCGGGCGTCGGCGGAGGGCGGACAACGCGCTCTTCCAGCCCCCCTAAATGGGTCCAGGGGCGACGGACTCGGGGACGTCCGTAGCCCCCCATACACTAGGACCCGAGGTGGCGGCGCGTAGTGTTCCACGCGCGCCCCTTTTTTAGACGTCGCGGGGGGAGTCAAACACCTCACTCCCCCCCCCTGACCTGAGGAGGCCTGCAGCGGCGGGCCGGCACCAGCCGGGGGTTGCGGAAGGATCGTACGTTCCCGCGACCCCTGGCGTAGGTGTGAGATGGAACACCGGGGTGGTTTTTAGTCAGTAAGAGTCTGACAGACCCCGCCGCCCGCCCCAGAGCGGCGGACATCCATGAGGATTTTCCACCCCGGAAAAAAAAAAAAAAAAAAAAAAAGGTTAGGTTAGGTTAGGTTAGGTTAGGTTAGGTTGGGGGACCACCCCACAGTGCTTGCGTCCACGTCGCGTCCCCTGGAAACAGCCCAGTTCTGACCACCGTAACGGAGTGGCAGACTGGGTTGGCCAAAGTGCACTGTGCCTTCGCGGATTTTAATTTTACTTAGTTGTGTCTTGTCTGCGAACCTGCCGGGATCATGCCGACCCCTGAGCGGGACGCCTCCGGGCGTTTTTTAAAACAAAAAGGCCCTTCTCAGGGCCAACCCAAAGGCCCTTCTCAGGGCCAACCAAAAGGCCCTTCTCAGGGCCAACCCAAAGGCCCTTCTCAGGGCCAACCAAAAGGCCCTTCTCAGGGCCAACCCAAAGGCCCTTCTCAGGGCCAAGCCGACGCTTCGGCGTCAGAAACTAGCCGCGCGCCGTCTGCGGCTAGCTTCTTTTTTGGAGGGGCGGACGAGTCGTCGTCCGACAACGACTCACTTATCAGTGTGTCGGACGCGGACGACTCTCGTTCGCGGAAGAGGGTCCACCGGAGCGGTGGGTCCGAGGGCTCCTCGGCCCCGGGGTCGACGCGGTCGCCGAAGGCTAAAAAGCCGACGGCTGCCGCGGAGACCCATGTCGTTGGGCTCGAGAACGCCCAACGCCAGCTGGATCTGGCTCGGCGGGCTCAGCTCCAGCAAGAGCTGGAGGAGCGGGTCGCTGCCGCGGAGAAGCGGGCGCACGTCGCCCGGGCCAAGTCCGGGTACGGTGCGCCCCGCGTCGTATACGCGGACCACTCCCTGGCCGAGCTGGAAAGGATGGCGGAGGAGGACGAGAGGGAGATCGCGGAGGTCGCCTCGAAGTCCTCCAACATAAAGGGGACCCTTCAAAAGGCCCTGAAATGTAGGGCCGCGAGCATGCGCGGCGTCGTTGCGGAGCTGGTCCAGCGCAGCTCCACAGACGAAACGCGGCAACTGCAGGCGAAGGTGGATCGCCTGCAGTCGGAGGTCAGCCAGCTTCATCAGAAGCTGGCTGAAGCCACGGCCCGGCCACAACAGGCCAAGTCGAGCCCTGCGGCAGAGGGCCCCTCCTCCAACCTTGAGGATATCATCCGCAAGGTCGTAATGCAGGAGAGGGCCTTCACAAGAGCCTGCTTAGCGGGCATTGAGGACCGGCTCCTGCCGGAGAAGCGCCTCCGACCGGCCCTTGCGGCAGACGCGAGGCAGCGTGAGCCGGTCCCGTCCTGCTCCCACGCGGACGACGCCCTTCTCCTCCCCTCAACGACCCCGTCCAACGAGTGGACGGAAGTGGTCCGCAAGGGGAAGGGCAAGGGCAAAAAGTCGGCGACGGCCGTCCCCGCCGTCCCCGCCGCCACCGCCGCTCCCAGCAAGTCGCAGACGACCGGCAAGGGAAAGCGGACGGGGAAGGGGAAGGGGAAGCGAAGGGTGCAGCTGGTCTCCCCAAAAACCGCGGCCGTCGTGGTGACGCTCACCGCGGAGGCTGCGGACCGAGGGGAGACGTACGCGTCCGTTTTGGTGCGGGCGCGTGCGAACGCCGATCCCACCCAGCTGGGGATCGGCAGTGTGTCCTGCCGGCGGACCCAGGCCGGGGCTCGAATATTCGAGTTCCCGGGGGCAGAGGGGAGTGCCCATGCGGACCTCTTTGCAGCCAAGCTGCAGGAGGTCATCGCGGATTCGGCCAAGGTGGCACGGCCGGTCAAGTCGGCGGCCATAGAGGTGACGGACCTGGACGACTCCGTCACCAAGGAGGAGGTGGTAGCGGCGGTCGCAGCGATAGGGGGCTGTGGCGTCGCGGCGGTCCAAGGCCGGGACATAAGGCCCGGCCGCGGCGGCATGGGCACCATGCGCCTCGAGTGCCCAATCGCCGCTGCCAAAGCCGTCCTTGCCAAGGGACGGCTCACAGTCGGCTTTAGCTCGGGAGCGGTCCGGGCGCTCGAGGACCAGCCTCTGCGGTGTTTCCGGTGCTTCGGCATCGGACACACCCGGCCCCTGTGTCCGTCCGCAGTGGACAGGTCGAACGCCTGCTACCGCTGCGGCAAGGACGGCCACAAAGCCGCCTCCTGCGAGGCCGCCACGCCGCACTGCGCGGTGTGTGCCGCCAGTGGCTGCCCGGCAGACCACACAATGAAGGGGAGGAACTGCAGTCCTCCCCCTGTGCGGGGCAAAGCGCAGGCGCCGACCGGGCCTGCAAATAACACCGCTGCTTCTGCGGTGGCTGCGGAGGAAGGGGGTGCGATGTCCGACTGATGGATAGGGTCGAACATCGCATACTCCAGGCGAACGCCAACCACTGCAGGGCAGCCCAGGATCTGCTGATGCAGACCATGGCTGAGTGGTTGGTGGACTTGGCGGTGGTCGCCGAGCCTTATTCGGTCCCTGGCCGTTGGCTGGGCGACCGGGACGGCCTGGTGGCGTTGGTGTCGCGGTCTTCCACGGACTCCCCTCCCCTCTCGCTCTTAGAGAGGGGACCGGGATACGTGGCCGCCGCGTGGGGAGACATGGCCCTGGTAGGGGTCTACTTCTCCCCGAACCGCTCTCTCTCCGACTTTGAGGATTTCCTCGAGATCCTCACCGCGGTCGTAGGGAGGGCGGCACCGCGCCAGGTCGTGGTGTTGGGCGACCTGAACGCCAAGTCGGTGGCCTGGGGCAACCCGGCCACCGGTTGCAACGTCCGGGGACGTGCCGTCGAGCTTTGGGCGGCCTCATGCGGTGTGTCCCTCCTCAACAGGGGGGCGGTCCACACGTGTGTGCGGCAACAGGGCGGATCGGTGGTGGACGTCTCGTTTGCCACCCCCGCGCTAGCCGCCCGCGTCGTCAACTGGCGGGTAGAGATGGTGGAGACCCTGTCGGACCACCGATATGTGCGGTTCGACATCTCCACCCAGGGGGGGGGGAGGGCCCGCGCCGGGCAATCTCCCTTCCCACGGTGGGCACTCACCCGCCTGGACCGGGAGGCAGCCGAGGAGGCGGCCTTTCTCCAGGACTGGCTTTCGCCCCCCCCTGTCGATGCCTTGGACGTGGACGCCGCAGCGGTCCAGCTCAGGGGGTCCCTGACCGAGGTGTGCAACTCCAGCATGCCTCGGTCTCGCCGTCCGCCTCCCCGTCGCGCCGTCTATTGGTGGACGCAGGAGCTGGCGGGTCTCCGGGCCGCCTGCGTTGCGGCCAGAAGGGCCTACGCGCGGAGCCGACGGCGCAGCGCCCAAAACCGAGTCCGGGCAGAGGAGGACCGCCTATACGCCTCTTACCAAGAGGCGAAGACGGCCCTCAAGTCTGCAATGGGCGCTGCGGAAGACTCGGCGAGGGCCGAGATGCTGGAGGGTCTCGACAGGGATCCTTATGGGAGACCGTACAAGGCGGCGCGGAACCAGCTACGCCCCTATGGTCCCCCACTGACGGAGACCCTCGAGCCGGCGTTGCTGGACGGGGTGGTCCGGTCCCTGTTTCCGCGCAGGACCGACTTCACCCCACCAGCGATGGATCCCCCGCGAGGGGCGGCTCCGCCGGACGAGCAGGTCCCCCCGGTGACGGTGGAGGAGCTCCGCGCGGGGGTTCTCACCCTCCGCGCGAAGAAGACGGCCCCCGGGCCAGACGGCGTCCCCGCACGGGTGGTGGCGATCGCCGCTTCCCAAATGGAGGACAGGTTTCGGGACCTCTTCAGCGCGTGCTTTACGGCTGGGAGGTTCCCGAAACTGTGGAAGGAGGGGCAGCTCTGCCTCCTCCGAAAGGAGGGACGTCCGGTGGACTCCCCGTCGGCATACCGGCCCATCGTCTTGCTCGATGAGGTCGGTAAACTGTTCGAGGGGATCATCGCGTCCCGGCTTCATGGCCTTTTGCGGGGGGTAGGGCCGGACCTGTCGGACGCCCAATTCGGCTTCCGACAAGGGCGTTCGACGATCGACGCGCTGGCCCTACTCAAGGGCCAGGTGAAGGAGGCGGTGGAGGCGGGGGACGGAGTGCTGGCAGTGTCGTTCGACATTGCAAACGCCTTCAACTCCGTCCCCCACTCGACGATATTGGAGGCGCTCCGGTATCACGGAGTGCCCCAATACCTGCAGGATCTGCTGGCCAGCTACCTGGAGGGCCGAGAGGTCCTCCTCGCGGACCGGACGGGCACGGTGAGGCGGTACGGAGCAGAGTCCGGTGTTCCGCAGGGGTCAGTTCTGGGGCCCTCCCTGTGGAACATCGGGTTCGACTGGCTCCTACGCGGAGCCCTCCTCCAGGGCACGAGTGTCATCTGCTACGCGGATGACACTCTCCTCACTGCCCGGGGGAGGAACTTTGGAGACGCGGCCTGTCTGGCCTCGGCTGGCGGATCCCTGGTTGCAGAGAGGATCCGCCTCCTGGGATTGAAGGTGGCGCTGCACAAGACCGAGGCCGTATTCTTTCACGGGCCTCGGCAGCGCTGCCCTCCCGACGCCCACATCATCGTAGAGGGCGTCCGGATAGAGGTCCAGCCCCAGATGAAGTATCTGGGCCTGGTGCTGGACGAGAGGTGGCGCTTCGGCCCGCATTTCAGCGGGCTGTCGACGCGCCTCCTGAAAGCCGCGGACGCCCTCTCGCGGCTGCTCCCGAACCTGGGGGGGCCCAGGGTGGGGTGCCGGCGCCTCTATGCCGGCGTCCTCAGGAGCATGGCCCTATACGGGGCCCCTATCTGGGCGGACTCCCTCCACAGGAGGGAGAATGCGACCGCCATCCGCAAGCCCCAAAGGGCCATTGCACTGCGGGTGGCGAGGGCCTACCGCTCGGTGGGCTTTTCGGCGGCGTGCGCTCTGGCCGGCACCCCTCCTTGGGAGCTGGAGGCTTGGGTGCTCGCCAGAGTGTACGAGTGGACCGCGCAACGAAGGGCGCTCGGGGAGCGCCCCGTCGCCGAAGAGCGGGAGGCCGTGCGGCGGGAGGCGAGGGACGCAATCGTCCTTCACTGGACAGAGGACCTCGCCACCGCCGCCTTCGGCCGCCGGACGTTGGACGCGCTCGGCCCGGTCCTGCAGAGCTGGCTCGAGCGGTCCCACGGTTTCCTCTCGTTCCGTCTGGTGCAGGTGTTGTCCGGCCACGGCTGTTTCGGAACGTACCTGCACCGGATCGGGAGGGAGGAGACCCCGGCGTGCCACGACTGCGGCGCGGCGGAGGACACGGCGCAGCACACCCTCGAGGCGTGCCCGGCTTGGTCCGAGCTGCGCCGCGGTCTGACCGCGGCGGTCGGACAGGACCTCTCGCTTCCTGGTGTGATCAACGCCATGCTGGGGAGCGAGGAGGCCTGGGCAGCGGTGGCCTCCTTTTGCGAGGACGTAATCTCGCAAAAGGAGGAGGCGGAGCGCGCGCGGGAGGACGACCCTCTCGCTGTGCCGCTCCGCAGACGAAGAAGGGGTCGGAGAAGGCGCCAGCCTCTCCCCCCTCATGGTGGCGATGGGCGGGCGACAGGCACGGGGGTGCCGTCTCCCGCATTGCACCCATCACCACCTTCGTCGGTCACTCCCGGGCCCCCGTGAGGGGCCCGCCCTGAAGGACAATCGTCGGCGGAGGACTGGACGTTAAGGCTACGCTGGTTTCCCAGTCCCCCGCCACTCGGACGAAGCGGGAGTGCCGCTGGGTTTTTTAGTGGGTATACCGGGTCAGACCCGGGAGTCCCACATAGCCCCCCATCCCCCGATGGGAGGGTATGCGTAACGCATTTTTCCCAGCGCAAAAAAAAAAAAAAAAAAAAAAAGGTTAGGTTGGGGGACCACCCCACAGTGCTTGCGTCCACGTCGCGTCCCCTGGAAACAGCCCAGTTCTGACCACCGTAACGGAGTGGCAGACTGGGTTGGCCAAAGTGCACTGTGCCTTCGCGGATTTTAATTTTACTTAGTTGTGTCTTGTCTGCGAACCTGCCGGGATCATGCCGACCCCTGAGCGGGACGCCTCCGGGCGTTTTTTAAAACAAAAAGGCCCTTCTCAGGGCCAACCCAAAGGCCCTTCTCAGGGCCAACCAAAAGGCCCTTCTCAGGGCCAACCCAAAGGCCCTTCTCAGGGCCAACCAAAAGGCCCTTCTCAGGGCCAACCCAAAGGCCCTTCTCAGGGCCAAGCCGACGCTTCGGCGTCAGAAACTAGCCGCGCGCCGTCTGCGGCTAGCTTCTTTTTTGGAGGGGCGGACGAGTCGTCGTCCGACAACGACTCACTTATCAGTGTGTCGGACGCGGACGACTCTCGTTCGCGGAAGAGGGTCCACCGGAGCGGTGGGTCCGAGGGCTCCTCGGCCTCGGGGTCGACGCGGTCGCCGAAGGCTAAAAAGCCGACGGCTGCCGCGGAGACCCATGTCGTTGGGCTCGAGAACGCCCAACGCCAGCTGGATCTGGCTCGACGGGCTCAGCTCCAGCAAGAGCTGGAGGAGCGGGTCGCTGCCGCGGAGAAGCGGGCGCACGTCGCCCGGGCCAAGTCCGGGTACGGTGCGCCCCGCGTCGTATACGCGGACCACTCCCTGGCCGAGCTGGAGAGGATGGCGGAGGAGGACGAGAGGGAGATCGCGGAGGTCGCCTCGAAGTCCTCCAACATAAAGGGGACCCTTCAAAAGGCCCTGAAATGTAGGGCCGCGAGCATGCGCGGCGTCGTTGCGGAGCTGGTCCAGCGCAGCTCCACCGACGAAACGCGGCAACTGCAGGCGAAGGTGGATCGCCTGCAGTCGGAGGTCAGCCAGCTTCATCAGAAGCTGGCTGAAGCCACGGCCCGGCCACAACAGGCCAAGTCGAGCCCTGCGGCAGAGGGCCCCTCCTCCAACCTTGAGGATATCATCCGCAAGGTCGTAATGCAGGAGAGGGCCTTCACAAGAGCCTGCTTAGCGGGCATTGAGGACCGGCTCCTGCCGGAGAAGCGCCTCCGACCGGCCCTTGCGGCAGACGCGAGGCAGCGTGAGCCGGTCCCGTCCTGCTCCCACGCGGACGACGCCCTTCTCCTCCCCTCAACGACCCCGTCCAACGAGTGGACGGAAGTGGTCCGCAAGGGGAAGGGCAAGGGCAAAAAGTCGGCGACGGCCGTCCCCGCCGTCCCCGCCGCCACCGCCGCTCCCAGCAAGTCGCAGACGACCGGCAAGGGAAAGCGGACGGGGAAGGGGAAGGGGAAGCGAAGGGTGCAGCTGGTCTCCCCAAAAACCGCGGCCGTCGTGGTGACGCTCACCGCGGAGGCTGCGGACCGAGGGGAGACGTACGCGTCCGTTTTGGTGCGGGCGCGTGCGAACGCCGATCCCACCCAGCTGGGGATCGGCAGTGTGTCCTGCCGGCGGACCCAGGCCGGGGCTCGAATATTCGAGTTCCCGGGGGCAGAGGGGAGTGCCCATGCGGACCTCTTTGCAGCCAAGCTGCAGGAGGTCATCGCGGATTCGGCCAAGGTGGCACGGCCGGTCAAGTCGGCGGCCATAGAGGTGACGGACCTGGACGACTCCGTCACCAAGGAGGAGGTGGTAGCGGCGGTCGCAGCGATAGGGGGCTGTGGCGTCGCGGCGGTCCAAGGCCGGGACATAAGGCCCGGCCGCGGCGGCATGGGCACCATGCGCCTCGAGTGCCCAATCGCCGCTGCCAAAGCCGTCCTTGCCAAGGGACGGCTCACAGTCGGCTTTAGCTCGGGAGCGGTCCGGGCGCTCGAGGACCAGCCTCTGCGGTGTTTCCGGTGCTTCGGCATCGGACACACCCGGCCCCTGTGTCCGTCCGCAGTGGACAGGTCGAACGCCTGCTACCGCTGCGGCAAGGACGGCCACAAAGCCGCCTCCTGCGAGGCCGCCACGCCGCACTGCGCGGTGTGTGCCGCCAGTGGCTGCCCGGCAGACCACGCAATGAAGGGGAGGAACTGCAGTCCTCCCCCTGTGCGGGGCAAAGCGCAGGCGCCGACCGGGCCTGCCAATGGCACCGCTGCTTCTGCGGTGGCAGCGGAGGAAGGGGGTGCGATGTCCGACTGATGGATAGGGTCGAACATCGCATACTCCAGGCGAACGCCAACCACTGCAGGGCAGCCCAGGATCTGCTGATGCAGACCATGGCTGAGTGGTTGGTGGACTTGGCGGTGGTCGCCGAGCCTTATTCGGTCCCTGGCCGTTGGCTGGGCGACCGGGACGGCCTGGTGGCGTTGGTGTCGCGGTCTTCCACGGACTCCCCTCCCCTCTCGCTCTTAGAGAGGGGACCGGGATACGTGGCCGCCGCGTGGGGAGACATGGCCCTGGTAGGGGTCTACTTCTCCCCGAACCGCTCTCTCTCCGACTTTGAGGATTTCCTCGAGATCCTCACCGCGGTCGTAGGGAGGGCGGCACCGCGCCAGGTCGTGGTGTTGGGCGACCTGAACGCCAAGTCGGTGGCCTGGGGCAACCCGGCCACCGGTTGCAACGTCCGGGGACGCGCCGTCGAGTTTTGGGCGGCCTCATGCGGTGTGTCCCTCCTCAACAGGGGGGCGGTCCACACGTGTGTGCGGCAACAGGGCGGATCGGTGGTGGACGTCTCGTTTGCCACCCCCGCGCTAGCCGCCCGCGTCGTCAACTGGCGGGTAGAGATGGTGGAGACCCTGTCGGACCACCGATATGTGCGGTTCGACATCTCCACCCAGGGGGGGGGGAGGGCCCGCGCCGGGCAATCTCCCTTCCCACGGTGGGCACTCACCCGCCTGGACCGGGAGGCAGCCGAGGAGGCGGCCTTTCTCCAGGACTGGCTTTCGCCCCCCCCTGTCGATGCCTTGGACGTGGACGCCGCAGCGGTCCAGCTCAGGGGGTCCCTGACCGAGGTGTGCAACTCCAGCATGCCTCGGTCTCGCCGTCCGCCTCCCCGTCGCGCCGTCTATTGGTGGACGCAGGAGCTGGCGGGTCTCCGGGCCGCCTGCGTTGCGGCCAGAAGGGCCTACGCGCGGAGCCGACGGCGCAGCGCCCAAAACCGAGTCCGGGCAGAGGAGGACCGCCTATACGCCTCTTACCAAGAGGCGAAGACGGCCCTCAAGTCTGCAATGGGCGCTGCGGAAGACTCGGCGAGGGCCGAGATGCTGGAGGGTCTCGACAGGGATCCTTATGGGAGACCGTACAAGGCGGCGCGGAACCAGCTACGCCCCTATGGTCCCCCACTGACGGAGACCCTCGAGCCGGCGTTGCTGGACGGGGTGGTCCGGTCCCTGTTTCCGCGCAGGACCGACTTCACCCCACCAGCGATGGATCCCCCGCGAGGGGCGGCTCCGCCGGACGAGCAGGTCCCCCCGGTGACGGTGGAGGAGCTCCGCGCGGGGGTTCTCACCCTCCGCGCGAAGAAGACGGCCCCCGGGCCAGACGGCGTCCCCGCACGGGTGGTGGCGATCGCCGCCTCCCAAATGGAGGACAGGTTTCGGGACCTCTTCAGCGCGTGCTTTACGGCTGGGAGGTTCCCGAAACTGTGGAAGGAGGGGCAGCTCTGCCTCCTCCGAAAGGAGGGACGTCCGGTGGACTCCCCGTCGGCATACCGGCCCATCGTCTTGCTCGATGAGGTCGGTAAACTGTTCGAGGGGATCATCGCGTCCCGGCTTCATGGCCTTTTGCGGGGGGTAGGGCCGGACCTGTCGGACGCCCAATTCGGCTTCCGACAAGGGCGTTCGACGATCGACGCGCTGGCCCTGCTCAAGGGCCAGGTGAAGGAGGCGGTGGAGGCGGGGGACGGAGTGCTGGCAGTGTCGTTCGACATTGCAAACGCCTTCAACTCCGTCCCCCACTCGACGATATTGGAGGCGCTCCGGTATCACGGAGTGCCCCAATACCTGCAGGATCTGCTGGCCAGCTACCTGGAGGGCCGAGAGGTCCTCCTCGCGGACCGGACGGGCACGGTGAGGCGGTACGGAGCAGAGTCCGGTGTTCCGCAGGGGTCAGTTCTGGGGCCCTCCCTGTGGAACATCGGGTTCGACTGGCTCCTACGCGGAGTCCTCCTCCAGGGCACGAGTGTCATCTGCTACGCGGATGACACTCTCCTCACTGCCCGGGGGAGGAACTTTGGAGACGCGGCCTGTCTGGCCTCGGCTGGCGGATCCCTGGTTGCAGAGAGGATCCGCCTCCTGGGATTGAAGGTGGCGCTGCACAAGACCGAGGCCGTATTCTTTCACGGGCCTCGGCAGCGCTGCCCTCCCGACGCCCACATCGTCGTAGAGGGCGTCCGGATAGAGGTCCAGCCCCAGATGAAGTATCTGGGCCTGGTGCTGGACGAGAGGTGGCGCTTCGGCCCGCATTTCAGCGGGCTGTCGACGCGCCTCCTGAAAGCCGCGGACGCCCTCTCGCGGCTGCTCCCGAACCTGGGGGGGCCCAAGGTGGGGTGCCGGCGCCTCTATGCCGGCGTCCTCAGGAGCATGGCCCTATACGGGGCCCCTATCTGGGCGGACTCCCTCCACAGGAGGGAGAATGCGACCGCCATCCGCAAGCCCCAAAGGGCCATTGCACTGCGGGTGGCGAGGGCCTACCGCTCGGTGGGCTTTTCGGCGGCGTGCGCTCTGGCCGGCACCCCTCCTTGGGAGCTGGAGGCTTGGGTGCTCGCCAGAGTGTACGAGTGGACCGCGCAACGAAGGGCGCTCGGGGAGCGCCCCGTCGCCGAAGAGCGGGAGGCCGTGCGGCGGGAGGCGAGGGACGCAATCGTCCTTCACTGGACAGAGGACCTCGCCACCGCCGCCTTTGGCCGCCGGACGTTGGACGCGCTCGGCCCGGTCCTGCAGAGCTGGCTCGAGCGGTCCCACGGTTTCCTCTCGTTCCGTCTGGTGCAGGTGTTGTCCGGCCACGGCTGTTTCGGAACGTACCTGCACCGGATCGGGAGGGAGGAGACCCCGGCGTGCCACGACTGCGGCGCGGCGGAGGACACGGCGCAGCACACCCTCGAGGCGTGCCCGGCTTGGTCCGAGCTGCGCCGCGGTCTGACCGCGGCGGTCGGACAGGACCTCTCGCTTCCTGGTGTGATCAACGCTATGCTGGGGAGCGAGGAGGCCTGGGCAGCGGTGGCCTCCTTTTGCGAGGACGTAATCTCGCAAAAGGAGGAGGCGGAGCGCGCGCGGGAGGACGACCCTCTCGCTGTGCCGCTCCGCAGACGAAGAAGGGGTCGGAGAAGGCGCCAGCCTCTCCCCCCTCATGGTGGCGATGGGCGGGCGACAGGCACGGGGGTGCCGTCTCCCGCATTGCACCCATCACCACCTTCGTCGGTCACTCCCGGGCCCCCGTGAGGGGCCCGCCCTGAAGGACAATCGTCGGCGGAGGACTGGACGTGAAGGCTACGCTGGTTTCCCAGTCCCCCGCCACTCGGACGAAGCGGGAGTGCCGCTGGGTTTTTTAGTGGGTATACCGGGTCAGACCCGGGAGTCCCACATAGCCCCCCATCCCCCGATGGGAGGGTATGCGTAACGCATTTTTCCCAGCGCAAAAAAAAAAAAAAAAAAAAAAAAAAAAAGGTTAGGTTAGGTTCGGAGCAGAGTCCGGTGTTCCGCAGGGGTCAGTTCTGGGGCCCTCCCTGTGGAACATCGGGTTCGACTGGCTCCTACGCGGAGTCCTCCTCCAGGGCACGAGTGTCATCTGCTACGCGGATGATACTCTCCTCACTGCCCGGGGGAGGAACTTTGGAGACGCGGCCTGTCTGGCCTCGGCTGGCGGATCCCTGATTGCAGAAAGGATCCGCCTCCTGGGATTGAAGGTGGCGCTGCACAAGACCGAGGCCGTATTCTTTCACGGGCCTCGGCAGCGCTGCCCTCCCGACGCCCACATCGTCGTAGAGGGCGTCCGGATAGAGGTCCAGCCCCAGATGAAGTATCTGGGCCTGGTGCTGGACGAGAGGTGGCGCTTCGGCCCGCATTTCAGCGGGCTGTCGACGCGCCTCCTGAAAGCCGCGGACGCCCTCTCGCGGCTGCTCCCGAACCTGGGGGGGCCCAAGGTGGGGTGCCGGCGCCTCTATGCCGGCGTCCTCAGGAGCATGGCCCTATACGGGGCCCCTATCTGGGCGGACTCCCTCCACAGGAGGGAGAATGCGACCGCCCTCCGCAAGCCCCAAAGGGCCATTGCACTGCGGGTGGCGAGGGCCTACCGCTCGGTGGGCTTTTCGGCGGCGTGCGCTCTGGCCGGCACCCCTCCTTGGGAGCTGGAGGCTTGGGTGCTCGCCAGAGTGTACGAGTGGACCGCGCAACGAAGGGCGCTCGGGGAGCGCCCCGTCGCCGAAGAGCGGGAGGCCGTGCGGCGGGAGGCGAGGGACGCAATCGTCCTTCACTGGACAGAGGACCTCGCCACCGCCGCCTTTGGCCGCCGGACGTTGGACGCGCTCGGCCCGGTCCTGCAGAGCTGGCTCGAGCGGTCCCACGGTTTCCTCTCGTTCCGTCTGGTGCAGGTGTTGTCCGGCCACGGCTGTTTCGGAACGTACCTGCACCGGATCGGGAGGGAGGAGACCCCGGCGTGCCACGACTGCGGCGCGGCGGAGGACACGGCGCAGCACACCCTCGAGGCGTGCCCGGCTTGGTCCGAGCTGCGCCGCGGTCTGACCGCGGCGGTCGGACAGGACCTCTCGCTTCCTGGTGTGATCAACGCCATGCTGGGGAGCGAGGAGGCCTGGGCAGCGGTGGCCTCCTTTTGCGAGGACGTAATCTCGCAAAAGGAGGAGGCGGAGCGCGCGCGGGAGGACGACCCTCTCGCTGTGCCGCTCCGCAGACGAAGAAGGGGTCGGAGAAGGCGCCAGCCTCTCCCCCCTCATGGTGGCGATGGGCGGGCGACAGGCACGGGGGTGCCGTCTCCCGCATTGCACCCATCACCACCTTCGTCGGTCACTCCCGGGCCCCCGTGAGGGGCCCGCCCTGAAGGACAATCGTCGGCGGAGGACTGGACGTTAAGGCTACGCTGGTTTCCCAGTCCCCCGCCACTCGGACGAAGCGGGAGTGCCGCTGGGTTTTTTAGTGGGTATACCGGGTCAGACCAGGGAGTCCCACATAGCCCCCCATCCCCCGATGGGAGGGTATGCGTAACGCATTTTTCCCAGCGCAAAAAAAAAAAAAAAAAAAAAAAAAAAAAAAAAAAAAAGGTTAGGTTAGGTTAGGTTAGGTTTTTTTTTTTTTTTTTTTTTTTTTTTTTTTCTATATTTGGCAGGAGAGGGAAATCCTCATGGACGCCCAGAATGGGCAGTGCCGGACTCTTACCGGCTAAAACCCACTCCTGCCTTTGCTGAGTGTCCCTCTGACATGATCAGAGACCTTTTTATGGCAATAAATTTGATTTTTTGTCTCTCTTATATAACTTTCGCTTATTCGCAGTCCTATTTTATGATGTATGGAGTTCCTGGAAGCAATCTTCATGTCATTTTATCTTAGTTTTCCTTCCATTGTATTATATTGCTTAGAGGTGATTTTAATAGGTAACTAATTATACGTGTCTAATGTTTATGCGGCTTATTTTCCAGTTATTTTTGTTGTTTTGTGTTTGAATGTCAACCTAATTCCTACTTTTAATAAATACTTTTAATCTTCAATTTAATCTACTTTATGTTTATGCTATGGCTATTCTAATATATATACAATATATCATATAGACATAATATTTCTTAATCTTTTGCTTACGTTTGTTTTCTTTTGTATAAATTTTGCTATTAATTTTATATTCAGTAACTTGTTTTTCCTTTCAGTCAATCCTGGCTGACTCACTACTGCTATTTGAACTACAACGAGCTCAACGGACCACAACGGTAAGGTTAGTTTATTTATAATGTTTGTTGTTCTATTTTTTGAATTTATATAATCGTAAAATCTATTTTCTAAAACTGTGTTATTGCTAATTAGGTGAATATAGAGGGATTTTAATTTGGATTCCGTTTTTAATTGGGTCAGTTTCTCATGAAATTGGCTCCAATTTGCTAATTTTATGTTGCTAGATCTTTTGGCTTTATAAGTGTACGAGTATGTTGCTTTGGGTTTCTGTAAATAAATTTTGAAATTTTTACCGTTGTGGTTCTTCGTGCTTGAGAATGCTGACTCCACCTTAGCAGTACGCCACCGACAGGCGTGCTAATGCGTCCCATTTAAGGCGTACTGGGCACTGGTTGTCGAAGGCGTTGTGGTCAGTCTTCTCCATTTTGGATATTAGGCAATTGTGGCACCGTGGCACCTCCGCCGCCATACGCGAAGGACAGTCGGCCCGCATGTGGGGGTCGCCGCAGTGGATGCAGAGGTCGGCAGGCCGCGTGCACAGTTTCCGACTGTGGCCGAAGCCTAGACAGCGAGTGCACTGCACCAATGGTGACTGGTCCAGCACTCGCACACGCTGCAGGTCAATGTGCACGCGACCCGCCGTCGTCAGCCTCTGCCACACAGTAGGGGACACCCGCAAGATGACGTGGCACATATGGAGGTTCCTCGTCTTGCGACGGTACTTTACCTCCATCCTCAGATCCTCTGCAGGTATGTCACCAATTAGGTGGGTGTTTTGCCGCTGTATGGATTGGGTTATCTCCGCGTCTGTGTGGCAGGAGAGGACGTCCTTGATGATGACAAGGGGGTCCTTGTTTTTCACCTCTTCTACCACCAGATTACCCGTTTTCCTAATCCTTTCAGTCACCTTCGTCATCTCTTCCCTTGTTTTAAAACCGACCACTACCTTTTGATCCTTCGCCTTTCGCAGCCGCTCCACCCTAGTCCCCTCATTTCTGGCATTGACCGCCGTCCTGAGCTTCTCAAGAACCTCTTCGCCGGTGTCCTGATCATTCACAGATGATACAACCACCGAGTGAAGAGGCTCTTGGATGCTCTGCTTCGGGCCGGCCGCGATCTCTGCGAAAGTTGGACCTTGGCCTGCTACGTAGCGAGGGGCCTGCTGGAGATGCTCCGACAGAGCCCGAGTGTGCTGTTGGCACTCCTGCAAAGCTTGTTTGTGTTCCTTGAGGCCCTCCACAAGGCACTTCATGAGCTCCGTCGATTCATCCGTGGTCGGCCTTATGTCACTTCGGGCCTCTTCGGGTTCAGCTACCACCTCAGCTCCATTACCTCTCTCGATCTCCGCTTCCTTCACCAGTTGGTATAATCTTTCGACCGCTTTTGTAATTTCATCCTTTATTTCCTTTTTCAGGTTCCGGGAACTTAAAAGCTGGATCTTGGCTTTGGTTAGGTTAGGTTAGGTTAGGTTAGGTTAGGTTAGGTTAGGTTAGGTTCCCCCCCGGTGGGTTCCCGCATTGTCGAGGCGGGGGGGCTCAGTAGCCGTGGCTTGGACACCCACGGTGAAGCGAAGTGGAACCCGAGGAGGGGCCGCTCGTCAGGGCTTTTGCCGGTAAGCCGACGACGTAGCGGCCAACAAGTAGGTTGCGGTGCCGCTTGAGCGACATCGCAGCTGAGGCGGGCCGCGATGTCGTATCGGAGGCATCGCGGCTGAGGGTTGGAGGCCGCGGTGGGAGAGGAGTGCCGGTATTGCGGTGCGCCGCTCTCCCTACCTTCCGCGGTCTTGACGGGGTCGCCACCGTCCGATGGCGGACGCGGTGGGGCCGCAGAGGAAGAGGAGTGTTGGTATGATGTTGGCCGCTCTCCCTATCCTCTGCGGCCGAAAATTGGCAGGCGGCGGGGCCAATGACCTGACCCGTCGCAGGGGGACCAAGGGTGCCCAGACACGGGGTCGTCTGGCGCCCATGTGCTGGTTTGGTCCCTGGGGTGGTCACGGCGTGCTATGTGTTCTAGTGCGCCGGAGATGGGGAATACTCCCCAGAGGAGGGTCCGGTGACGGACAGCCGCGGCGGGTTCACGGATGAGTGCTAACGCGTGCCCGTGTTCCCGCCGTAAGCGGCAGAGGAGGACACCGTGGAGTTTTAGTGGGTTTGAGTCCCACATAACTGCACTATCTCCCCGTGGTAGTGCAGAATGCATGAGCATTTCTCCACGTTAAAAAAAAAAAAAAAAAAAAAAAGGTTAGGTTAGGTTAGGTTAGGTTAGGTTAGGTTAGGTTAGGTTAGGTTGGGGGACCACCCCACAGTGCTTGCGTCCACGTCGCGTCCCCTGGAAACAGCCCAGTTCTGACCACCGTAACGGAGTGGCAGACTGGGTTGGCCAAAGTGCACTGTGCCTTCGCGGATTTTAATTTTATCTTAGTCGTGTGTCTGCGAACCTGCCGGGATCATGCCGACCCCTGAGCGGGACGCCTCCGGGCGATTTTTAAAACAAAAAGGCCCTTCTCAGGGCCAACCCAAAGGCCCTTCTCAGGGCCAACCAAAAGGCCCTTCTCAGGGCCAACCCAAAGGCCCTTCTCAGGGCCAACCCAAAGGCCCTTCTCAGGGCCAACCAAAAGGCCCTTCTCAGGGCCAACCCAAAGGCCCTTCTCAGGGCCAAGCTGACGCTTCGGCGTCAGAAACTAGCCGCGCGCCGTCTGCGGCTAGTTTCTTTGGAGGGGCGGACGAGTCGTCGTCCGACAACGACTCACTCATCACTGTGTCGGACGCGGACGACTCTCGTTCGCGGAAAAGAGTCCACCGGAGCGGTGGGTCCGAGGGCTCCTCGGCCTCGGGGTCGACGCGGTCGCCGAAGGCTAAAAAGCCGACGGCTGCCGCGGAGACCCATGTCGTTGGGCTCGAGAACGCCCAACGCCAGCTGGATCTGGCTCGGCGGGCTCAGCTCCAGCAAGAGCTGGAGGAGCGGGTCGCTGCCGCGGAGAAGCGGGCGCACGTCGCCCGGGCCAAGTCCGGGTACGGTGCGCCCCGCGTCGTATACGCGGACCACTCCCTGGCCGAGCTGGAGAGGATGGCGGAGGAGGACGAGAGGGAGATCGCGGAGGTCGCCTCGAAGTCCTCCAACATAAAGGGGACCCTTCAAAAGGCCCTGAAATGTAGGGCCGCGAGCATGCGCGGCGTCGTTGCGGAGCTGGTCCAGCGCAGCTCCACCGACGAAACGCGGCAACTGCAGGCGAAGGTGGATCGCCTGCAGTCGGAGGTCAGCCAGCTTCATCAGAAGCTGGCTGAAGCCACGGCCCGGCCACAACAGGCCAAGTCGAGCCCTGCGGCAGAGGGCCCCTCCTCCAACCTTGAGGATATCATCCGCAAGGTCGTAATGGAGGAGAGGGCCTTCACAAGAGCCTGCTTGGCGGGCATAGAGGACCGGCTCCTGCCGGAGAAGCGCCTCCGACCGGCCCTTGCGGCAGACGCGAGGCAGCGTGAGCCGGGCCCGTCCTGCTCCCACGCGGACGACGCCCTTCTCCTCCCCTCAACGACCCCGTCCAACGAGTGGACGGAAGTGGTCCGCAAGGGGAAGGGCAAGGGCAAAAAGTCGGCGACGGCCGTCCCCGCCGTCCCCGCCGCCACCGCCGCTCCCAGCAAGTCGCAGACGACCGGCAAGGGAAAGCGGACGGGGAAGGGGAAGGGGAAGCGAAGGGTGCAGCTGGTCTCCCCAAAAACCGCGGCCGTCGTGGTGACGCTCACCGCGGAGGCTGCGGACCGAGGGGAGACGTACGCGTCCGTTTTGGTGCGGGCGCGTGCGAACGCCGATCCCACCCAGCTGGGGATCGGCAGTGTGTCCTGCCGGCGGACCCAGGCCGGGGCTCGAATATTCGAGTTCCCGGGGGCAGAGGGGAGTGCCCATGCGGACCTCTTTGCAGCCAAGCTGCAGGAGGTCATCGCAGACTCGGCCAAGGTGGCACGGCCGGTCAAGTCGGCGGCCATAGAGGTGACGGACCTGGACGACTCCGTCACCAAGGAGGAGGTGGTAGCGGCGGTCGCAGCGATAGGGGGCTGTGGCGTCGCGGCGGTCCAAGGCCGGGACATAAGGCCCGGCCGCGGCGGCATGGGCACCATGCGCCTCGAGTGCCCAATCGCCGCTGCCAAAGCCGTCCTTGCCAAGGGACGGCTCACAGTCGGCTTTAGCTCGGGAGCGGTCCGGGCGCTCGAGGACCAGCCTCTGCGGTGTTTCCGGTGCTTCGGCATCGGACACACCCGGCCCCTGTGTCCGTCCGCAGTGGACAGGTCGAACGCCTGCTACCGCTGCGGCAAGGACGGCCACAAAGCCGCCTCCTGCGAGGCCGCCACGCCGCACTGCGCGGTGTGTGCCGCCAGTGGCTGCCCGGCAGACCACGCAATGAAGGGGAGGAACTGCAGTCCTCCCCCTGTGCGGGGCAAAGCGCAGGCGCCGACCGGGCCTGCCAATAGCACCGCTGCTTCTGCGGTGGCTGCGGAGGAAGGGGGTGCGATGTCCGACTGATGGATAGGGTCGAACATCGCATACTCCAGGCGAACGCCAACCACTGCAGGGCAGCCCAGGATCTGCTGATGCAGACCATGGCTGAGTGGTTGGTGGACTTGGCGGTGGTCGCCGAGCCTTATTCGGTCCCTGGCCGTTGGCTGGGCGACCGGGACGGCCTGGTGGCGTTGGTGTCGCGGTCTTCCACGGACTCCCCTCCCCTCTCGCTCTTAGAGAGGGGACCGGGATACGTGGCCGCCGCGTGGGGAGACATGGCCCTGGTAGGGGTCTACTTCTCCCCGAACCGCTCTCTCTCCGACTTTGAGGATTTCCTCGAGATCCTCACCGCGGTCGTAGGGAGGGCGGCACCGCGCCAGGTCGTGGTGTTGGGCGACCTGAACGCCAAGTCGGTGGCCTGGGGCAACCCGGCCCCCGGTTGCAACGTCCGGGGACGCGCCGTCGAGTTTTGGGCGGCCTCATGCGGTGTGTCCCTCCTCAACAGGGGGGCGGTCCACACGTGTGTGCGGCAACAGGGCGGATCGGTGGTGGACGTCTCGTTTGCCACCCCCGCGCTAGCCGCCCGCGTCGTCAACTGGCGGGTAGAGATGGTGGAGACCCTGTCGGACCACCGATATGTGCGGTTCGACATCTCCACCCAGGGGGGGGGGAGGGCCCGCGCCGGGCAATCTCCCTTCCCACGGTGGGCACTCACCCGCCTGGACCGGGAGGCAGCCGAGGAGGCGGCCTTTCTCCAGGACTGGCTTTCGCCCCCCCCTGTCGATGCCTTGGACGTGGACGCCGCAGCGGTCCAGCTCAGGGGGTCCCTGACCGAGGTGTGCAACTCCAGCATGCCTCGGTCTCGCCGTCCGCCTCCCCGTCGCGCCGTCTATTGGTGGACGCAGGAGCTGGCGGGTCTCCGGGCCGCCTGCGTTGCGGCCAGAAGGGCCTACGCGCGGAGCCGACGGCGCAGCGCCCAAAACCGAGTCCGGGCAGAGGAGGACCGCCTATACGCCTCTTACCAAGAGGCGAAGACGGCCCTCAAGTCTGCAATGGGCGCTGCGGAAGACTCGGCGAGGGCCGAGATGCTGGAGGGTCTCGACAGGGATCCTTATGGGAGACCGTACAAGGCGGCGCGGAACCAGCTACGCCCCTATGGTCCCCCACTGACGGAGACCCTCGAGCCGGCGTTGCTGGACGGGGTGGTCCGGTCCCTGTTTCCGCGCAGGACCGACTTCACCCCACCAGCGATGGATCCCCCGCAAGGGGCGGCTCCGCCGGACGAGCAGGTCCCCCCGGTGACGGTGGAGGAGCTCCGCGCGGGGGTTCTCACCCTCCGCGCGAAGAAGACGGCCCCCGGGCCAGACGGCGTCCCCGCACGGGTGGTGGCGATCGCCGCCTCCCAAATGGAGGACAGGTTTCGGGACCTCTTCAGCGCGTGCTTTACGGCTGGGAGGTTCCCGAAACTGTGGAAGGAGGGGCAGCTCTGCCTCCTCCGAAAGGAGGGACGTCCGGTGGACTCCCCGTCGGCATACCGGCCCATCGTCTTGCTCGATGAGGTCGGTAAACTGTTCGAGGGGATCATCGCGTCCCGGCTTCATGGCCTTTTGCGGGGGGTAGGGCCGGACCTGTCGGACGCCCAATTCGGCTTCCGACAAGGGCGTTCGACGATCGACGCGCTGGCCCTACTCAAGGGCCAGGTGAAGGAGGCGGTGGAGGCGGGGGACGGAGTGCTGGCAGTGTCGTTCGACATTGCAAACGCCTTCAACTCCGTCCCCCACTCGACGATATTGGAGGCGCTCCGGTATCACGGAGTGCCCCAATACCTGCAGGATCTGCTGGCCAGCTACCTGGAGGGCCGAGAGGTCCTCCTCGCGGACCGGACGGGCACGGTGAGGCGGTACGGAGCAGAGTCCGGTGTTCCGCAGGGGTCAGTTCTGGGGCCCTCCCTGTGGAACATCGGGTTCGACTGGCTCCTACGCGGAGTCCTCCTCCAGGGCACGAGTGTCATCTGCTACGCGGATGACACTCTCCTCACTGCCCGGGGGAGGAACTTTGGAGACGCGGCCTGTCTGGCCTCGGCTGGCGGATCCCTGGTTGCAGAGAGGATCCGCCTCCTGGGATTGAAGGTGGCGCTGCACAAGACCGAGGCCGTATTCTTTCACGGGCCTCGGCAGCGCTGCCCTCCCGACGCCCACATCGTCGTAGAGGGCGTCCGGATAGAGGTCCAGCCCCGGATGAAGTATCTGGGCCTGGTGCTGGACGAGAGGTGGCGCTTCGGCCCGCATTTCAGCGGGCTGTCGACGCGCCTCCTGAAAGCCGCGGACGCCCTCTCGCGGCTGCTCCCGAACCTGGGGGGGCCCAAGGTGGGGTGCCGGCGCCTCTATGCCGGCGTCCTCAGGAGCATGGCCCTATACGGGGCCCCTATCTGGGCGGACTCCCTCCACAGGAGGGAGAATGCGACCGCCATCCGCAAGCCCCAAAGGGCCATTGCACTGCGGGTGGCGAGGGCCTACCGCTCGGTGGGCTTTTCGGCGGCGTGCGCTCTGGCCGGCACCCCTCCTTGGGAGCTGGAGGCTTGGGTGCTCGCCAGAGTGTACGAGTGGACCGCGCAACGAAGGGCGCTCGGGGAGCGCCCCGTCGCCGAAGAGCGGGAGGCCGTGCGGCGGGAGGCGAGGGACGCAATCGTCCTTCACTGGACAGAGGACCTCGCCACCGCCGCCTTTGGCCGCCGGACGTTGGACGCGCTCGGCCCGGTCCTGCAGAGCTGGCTCGAGCGGTCCCACGGTTTCCTCTCGTTCCGTCTGGTGCAGGTGTTGTCCGGCCACGGCTGTTTCGGAACGTACCTGCACCGGATCGGGAGGGAGGAGACCCCGGCGTGCCACGACTGCGGCGCGGCGGAGGACACGGCGCAGCACACCCTCGAGGCGTGCCCGGCTTGGTCCGAGCTGCGCCGCGGTCTGACCGCGGCGGTCGGACAGGACCTCTCGCTTCCTGGTGTGATCAACGCCATGCTGGGGAGCGAGGAGGCCTGGGCAGCGGTGGCCTCCTTTTGCGAGGACGTAATCTCGCAAAAGGAGGAGGCGGAGCGCGCGCGGGAGGACGACCCTCTCGCTGTGCCGCTCCGCAGACGAAGAAGGGGTCGGAGAAGGCGCCAGCCTCTCCCCCCTCATGGTGGCGATGGGCGGGCGACAGGCACGGGGGTGCCGTCTCCCGCATTGCACCCATCACCACCTTCGTCGGTCACTCCCGGGCCCCCGTGAGGGGCCCGCCCTGAAGGACAATCGTCGGCGGAGGACTGGACGTTAAGGCTACGCTGGTTTCCCAGTCCCCCGCCACTCGGACGAAGCGGGAGTGCCGCTGGGTTTTTTAGTGGGTATACCGGGTCAGACCCGGGAGTCCCACATAGCCCCCCATCCCCCGATGGGAGGGTATGCGTAACGCATTTTTCCCAGCGCAAAAAAAAAAAAAAAAAAAAAAAAAAGGTTAGGTTAGGTTAGGTTAGGTTAGGTTAGGTTAGGTTAGGTTAGGTTAGGTTAGGTTAGGTTAGGTTAGGTTAGGTTAGGTTAGGTTAGGTTAGGTTAGGTTAGGTTAGGTTAGGTTTTTTTTTTTTTTTTTTTTTTTTTTTATTTATATATACCACTACCTCCAACATGATCGGAGTCTTTGTTTTTGTTTTTTATTTAATTACTTTAACATTTACTTTAATCTATACTTATGTTTAATTTTACAGTTTATATATTTGTGCCTTTCATATTCTAATACTCTCTTTACTTATCGTACAAACACGGGGGGTGCTGCAGCACTTCTTATTTTTGCTTTTACTTTAACACTTGTATTTATTTTAAGCTACTATTTTAACATAATATTGTATCTATTTATTTATTTACTCATTTATCCAAATTATATTTTACTTACTATTATTCTATGCTGGCCTCTAATATAATGTACTATATTATGACAGCATATTTATTTATGCTGTTTTATTTCGACTTATTACTATCTTTACTATATGTCTACAATAATTCAAAAAATTTTCTGCCTCTTTGCTCTTAATTATGTCCTTTACTGTGAACGGTGTTATTGCCGTGCCTATGATGTTTTCGGCGTTAAACCGGTGCTTTGCAAATTGTGGGCAGTCAAATAGTACGTGCTGGACCGATTCACTAGCGTCAGGGTCGCAGATGCACGATGGGCTCTCCTTGCACTTGAAGCGATTCAAGTACTCAGAGAATCCACCGTGCCCCGTCATTATCTGTGTATTCAGGCCGCTTGTTCCTATCCTGCGAATGACACTGTATGCCACCCGCACATCCGGGAAGAATAACTTTGTCACAGATGCGGTGTCACTGGTTTCGTATCTACGGTTCCACTCATCAAGCGTCTCCATACGTATACTTCGCTTGATGTATGAGATCGGACACCGATCGTAATCAGGCTTTCTTTTGGAGTTCTCAGCGGCCTCTCTTGCTAGTTGGTCAGCTCTTTCGTTCCCCGGTAGCCCTACGTGAGCTTTAATCCAGAACAAGTTTACGAGCTTGTTCTGGTGGGATGCAGATCTTATGTTATCCCTAGCTTCTACAGCGAGAGGATGATGCGAACCGGGATTCGTGATTGTTTGGAGAGCCGCCATTGAGTCGCTGAAAACTCCGAAAGAAGATTCCTTGCGCCTAATTATCTCCCTCGTTGCTCTTGTTATTGCTAGGAGTTCAGCCTGGTAAACTGTGCAGTAATCTGATAGAGCAAGTTTGAGGGCTCTGGTCTCGGCCTCACTATTCCATATGGACAGTGAAGCACCAACCCCTCCTCCGATCTTGCTCCCGTCCGTAAAGATACGGACGTCAAAATTGCTGTTGTTGTCGAGTTGCTCTTGGTTTATCAGGCTGTTGAACTGCAAGATGTCACGTGATGCGGGATGGGGATTTTCAATTGCTGCGGCCATTCGCTCGACTTCCCTGTCCCCCAGTGACGCCCGGGGCACCCCCCTCCTGGCCTCGTACAGTGATGCTGCCTCACGAACTCGGAGGTCAAGGGGGAGCAAACCGGACAGCACCAATGCTGAGTTCAAGGAAACCGTGCGATATGCCTTGCACATTTTCTGAGCAATTCCGCGTTGGACTGTCCCAAACTGCTTCACAATGCCCACCTTCTTCGCAGCCGGTGCCCAGACGCTAGCAGCGTAAAGTATTATGGGCTCTACGGTCGCCACGTATATCACCCGAATAACTTCTGGGTGAAGCCCCCAACCGATCTTTGCGGCTCTACACAGCTGCTTGTAGATAGCAATTGCCTTCCTGCAAATGTGTGAGACGTGGGTGTTGAAGGTCAGTTTTTGATCGAAGGTTACACCCAGAAGCTTCATTTCTTGCGATATGCCGATGTCGATCCCCCCCATCCTCAGGCGTGGTGTGTCGTATTTTAATTTTCTGGTTATCACCATAGCTGTTGTTTTGTGCGGTGCAAATTTTAGTTTGTTCTCGACACCCCACGCCAGAACATGATTGAGAGCGGCATTGGCACATTCCTCCACCTCTAGTGCGGTCTCTCCGTCAAATACCAGGAGAACATCGTCCGCAAACGCCTGAATGTAATTCCCCCTGTTCTCTGCTGCTTTTAGGAGGGGGTCTAGGACTAAGTTCCACAATATTGGGCCCCCAATTGAGCCTTGGACACAACCCTTGTTGGTGTCCTTGCTGTAAACTTCCCCACCGTACCTGATTGCAACTCTTCGGTTTCTGAGGTAGCTGTCGATGACCCGCCTAAGGTTGATTGGACACTTCTCCTCTGCCAGGCGGACTCTTATCGCCGGCCACCAGGCACTATCAAAAGCTCCCTCTATGTCCAGCGATACAAGCGTAACTATTCTTTTTTGTGCTAGTTTTTTGTTGACATGCTGCATGAGGGCATAGAGGGAGTCCTCAGTGCTTTTTTGTGGCATGAATCCGTACTGACGGGTGCTCATCCTTGGTAAAAGGTGGAACTTAAGGCGGGCCACCAGCATTTTCTCATATATCTTCCCTAATATAGGCAACAGTCCAATCGGCCTATAAGATTTGGGAGTGGAATATGTCTCTTTTCCAGGCTTCCTCAGTATCACGACTGTTGCTTGCTTCCAGGACGCGGGGAAGTGATGGTGTTCTAGGCACTTATTTAAGAACTTTAAAAATAATTCCAGGTCATTAGCCACGGCATGACAACAAATGTCGGCGGTAAAGCCATCGGAACCCGGCGCCTTCTTCGGGTTGAAGGACTCCATTGAGTTTTTTAATTCTGCCGTCGTAAACGGTGGGTCGCAAGGATCATCTTGTTCACCAGAGTTTACGCTTTCGGCTTTTATTCGGATGGATTGGTGATGAGCATTGTCGGATTCGATGTGGTCTTCCGGATAAAACGTTTCCGCTAGCAACTTTACGGATCCCTTCGCATCTAGCACATCACCGTTCCGTTCCAATGGCAGGTCCTCCTCCCTACGCCACGTCCTACCTATCACCCTGTATATACCCTCCCAAACCCCCTCCCTATCCTGTTTCCCACAGAATTCCTTCCAACTCTCGGTCTGAGCTTTGGCCGCTTCTAACTCATACTCTTCTTTCTGTTTCAGGTACTCTTCTATGACCTTTGGCTTCCGGACTTGGGCAGCACAGCGGATCCTGCGCTTCTTGGTAGCGACGGCCTTCTTGATCTCAGCGAGTCTCTCGGACCACCACGGCAAGGTAAGTTCCTCTTGGACTTTTTTGGTTGGTATTGTTTGCTTGCATGTTTCTTCTATTGCTTTTGTAAGGTTGTCTGTTATAGTGTCAATTTGCTCAATGTCTTTAATTTTGTCTATTTCGGCTGCTGTGAATTTATAGTCTATTTTCAATTGGCCAAACTTCTCATGAAATTCAGCCCAATTGGCTTTTTTGGTGTTAAATTTCCTGGTCGTTCTCTCAACTTTGATGCCTTTGGATTTCTGCAAGAGGATCTTAAACATAATGCCGTTGTGATCCGAGCTCGTCAGACCTTCATCAATCCTCCAGTCGTCTACCAAGTCCAATAAATCATTAGAACAAGCGGTAATGTCCACGTAACTGCTGTACCGCTTTCCTCCTCGGATAGTGTCAAAGGTCGGAATTTCCCCTCGGTTAAGTATGTTCAGGTTCAGTTCACCGAGAGTTGCTGCCATCTCTTCCCCCCTGACGTCGGCCATCGGGCTGCCCCACCATAGGCTCTTTGCATTGGCGTCCCCTCCATAGATCAGTCTCTTGGAACCGAATGCAAGCCCTATTTGTTTTAGGTGTTCTAAATAGGGCTCAATAGGCTGGTCTGGCTCAAAGTAAAAGGAGACAAGCGTGATCTCCCAGGCTCTGGTTCGGACTCCCACCACAACGATGTTATTTGTGGTGAGAGTCGGGTACTGTATAATGTCAAAGTTGTGATTGAACACTGCAACGGCTGCTTTGACATTTCCTTCCCCTGGGCTGGTGTTCTGGAAGATCCTCACTCCACTGTAATTCTTCATAATACTTGAGCCTCCCACGTAGGGTTCCTGGAGCAGAGCCACTGCTGCTTTCCTGTGATTAGCTTCAATCATGAGTTCATTCGTGGCGAGCTGCTTCCTCTGGAGGTTTGCCTGCATTACCAGGTGTGGAGCCTCGCTGGTGGGTGTGTTGCTCTCTAGTGCTCCTCTGCCCGTGACCACCTTAGCAATACGCCGTTGTGGCCCTCGCCAATGCATCCCACTTCCTTCTTATCGGGCAGTCCTCACTGAAGGCGTTGTGCTCTGCATTTGCCAGTTTTGCATGCGTGCAATTACAGCATGTCGGCACTGCACCATTGAGCCAGTAACTACAGTCCGACTTTTTGTGGGGCCCGGCGCAATGGCTACATTTCTCAACCGTTTCTTTGCAGAAACGCCTGCCATGGCCGTACCCCAGACAAAGCGAACACTGGACAAGGGGAGACTGGTCTGCGATTCGGATGCGCTGCAGGTCAATCTGCACAGTCTCCGCGTCCATAATCCTGGTCCATATTTTGGGGGACACCCTAACGACGACATGGTTCATAAGAGGGTTTCTTGTTCTCTTCCTGTATCGGATCTCCACTCTATTTTCCTCTTTGTCAAGATCCCTGAATATCCTCTCGTTCTGATTTCTCAAGGCGAGAAGGATATCGTCATCGGTGTTGTACGTCATGACGTCTTTTAAGATTAGAAGTGGGTCCTTGTTCCTAATGTCGTCGACGTTAAGATGATTACCCGCCTTCTGGATTCTCTCCTTCAGTACTCGCCTCTCTTCCTCGCTCCGGCAACCCATGATGACCTTTCTGTCCTTGGCCTTCCTAATTTTATCGATGGTCACCCCCCCTTCCTTGGCATTTACCGCAGTCCTGATTTTGTGAAGCACCTCATCCCCAGTCTCTGTTTCGTCAGTGGAGGTGACCACTACGGAGTGCAGGGTGGCTTGCTCTGGGAGTCTTCCCCTACTGCTGCCAGCCGCCACGCTCGCATAGGTGGCCCCCTCCAAGACTTTCTGATGTGACTGCAACGTGTCTCTGAGACCCTCCATCTTTTCAGTGTTTTCTGTGATGAGTTTGAGGTGCTCCTCCATCTTTTTAAGCAGCTCGTTTTCCACCTGACAACTGGCAGGATGAGAAGAGAGTGGAGGGTGTAAAGGTTCCTCCTCTTCCTTCTCACCTCGCCCTTTGCTCTGAGCTGCTTCCTTGCCCTTAACCGCCTCCGACTCTTTAAGTAACTGATAGAGCCGTTCCACGGCTGCGATAACCCCATCTTTAATTTCCGTTTTTGTGTTCCTAGAGTTGCCGAGGTGGAGCTTTGCCTTACTGAGGCATGCTCTTCCCTCAGCAAGTCTGGTGGGATATATCGGTTTCGGGGGCGGGCTATCCGGGGCATCCAACGACGGTGTTTGGGTTTGGTTAGGTTAGGTTAGGTTAGGTTAGGTTAGGTTAGGTTAGGTTAGGTTAGGTTAGGTTAGGTTAGGTTAGGTTAGGTTAGGTTAGGTTAGGTTAGGTTAGGTTAGGTTAGGTTAGGTTAGGTTAGGTTAGGTTAGGTTAGGTTAGGTTAGGTTAGGTTAGGTTCACTGCAGGGCAGCCCAGGATCTGCTGATGCAGACCATGGCTGAGGGGTTGGTGGACTTGGCGGTGGTCGCCGAGCCTTATTCGGTCCCTGGCCGTTGGCTGGGCGACCGGGACGGCCTGGTGGCGTTGGTGTCGCGGTCTTCCACGGACTCCCCTCCCCTCTCGCTCTTAGAGAGGGGACCGGGATACGTGGCCGCCGCGTGGGGAGACATGGCCCTGGTAGGGGTCTACTTCTCCCCGAACCGCTCTCTCTCCGACTTTGAGGATTTCCTCGAGATCCTCACCGCGGTCGTAGGGAGGGCGGCACCGCGCCAGGTCGTGGTGTTGGGCGACCTGAACGCCAAGTCGGTGGCCTGGGGCAACCCGGCCCCCGGTTGCAACGTCCGGGGACGCGCCGTCGAGTTTTGGGCGGCCTCATGCGGTGTGTCCCTCCTCAACAGGGGGGCGGTCCACACGTGTGTGCGGCAACAGGGCGGATCGGTGGTGGACGTCTCGTTTGCCACCCCCGCGCTAGCCGCCCGCGTCGTCAACTGGCGGGTAGAGATGGTGGAGACCCTGTCGGACCACCGATATGTGCGGTTCGACATCTCCACCCAGGGGGGGGGGAGGGCCCGCGCCGGGCAATCTCCCTTCCCACGGTGGGCACTCACCCGCCTGGACCGGGAGGCAGCCGAGGAGGCGGCCTTTCTCCAGGACTGGCTTTCGCCCCCCCCTGTCGATGCCTTGGACGTGGACGCCGCAGCGGTCCAGCTCAGGGGGTCCCTGACCGAGGTGTGCAACTCCAGCATGCCTCGGTCTCGCCGTCCGCCTCCCCGTCGCGCCGTCTATTGGTGGACGCAGGAGCTGGCGGGTCTCCGGGCCGCCTGCGTTGCGGCCAGAAGGGCCTACGCGCGGAGCCGACGGCGCAGCGCCCAAAACCGAGTCCGGGCAGAGGAGGACCGCCTATACGCCTCTTACCAAGAGGCGAGGACGGCCCTCAAGTCTGCAATGGGCGCTGCGGAAGACTCGGCGAGGGCCGAGATGCTGGAGGGTCTCGACAGGGATCCTTATGGGAGACCGTACAAGGCGGCGCGGAACCAGCTACGCCCCTATGGTCCCCCACTGACGGAGACCCTCGAGCCGGCGTTGCTGGACGGGGTGGTCCGGTCCCTGTTTCCGCGCAGGACCGACTTCACCCCACCAGCGATGGATCCCCCGCAAGGGGCGGCTCCGCCGGACGAGCAGGTCCCCCCGGTGACGGTGGAGGAGCTCCGCGCGGGGGTTCTCACCCTCCGCGCGAAGAAGACGGCCCCCGGGCCAGACGGCGTCCCCGCACGGGTGGTGGCGATCGCCGCCTCCCAAATGGAGGACAGGTTTCGGGACCTCTTCAGCGCGTGCTTTACGGCTGGGAGGTTCCCGAAACTGTGGAAGGAGGGGCAGCTCTGCCTCCTCCGAAAGGAGGGACGTCCGGTGGACTCCCCGTCGGCATACCGGCCCATCGTCTTGCTCGATGAGGTCGGTAAACTGTTCGAGGGGATCATCGCGTCCCGGCTTCATGGCCTTTTGCGGGAGGTAGGGCCGGACCTGTCGGACGCCCAATTCGGCTTCCGACAAGGGCGTTCGACGATCGACGCGCTGGCCCTGCTCAAGGGCCAGGTGAAGGAGGCGGTGGAGGCGGGGGACGGAGTGCTGGCAGTGTCGTTCGACATTGCAAACGCCTTCAACTCCGTCCCCCACTCGACGATATTGGAGGCGCTCCGGTATCACGGAGTGCCCCAATACCTGCAGGATCTGCTGGCCAGCTACCTGGAGGGCCGAGAGGTCCTCCTCGCGGACCGGACGGGCACGGTGAGGCGGTACGGAGCAGAGTCCGGTGTTCCGCAGGGGTCAGTTCTGGGGCCCTCCCTGTGGAACATCGGGTTCGACTGGCTCCTACGCGGAGTCCTCCTCCAGGGCACGAGTGTCATCTGCTACGCGGATGACACTCTCCTCACTGCCCGGGGGAGGAACTTTGGAGACGCGGCCTGTCTGGCCTCGGCTGGCGGATCCCTGGTTGCAGAGAGGATCCGCCTCCTGGGATTGAAAGTGGCGCTGCACAAGACCGAGGCCGTATTCTTTCACGGGCCTCGGCAGCGCTGCCCTCCCGACGCCCACATCGTCGTAGAGGGCGTCCGGATAGAGGTCCAGCCCCAGATGAAGTATCTGGGCCTGGTGCTGGACGAGAGGTGGCGCTTCGGCCCGCATTTCAGCGGGCTGTCGACGCGCCTCCTGAAAGCCGCGGACGCCCTCTCGCGGCTGCTCCCGAACCTGGGGGGGCCCAAGGTGGGGTGCCGGCGCCTCTATGCCGGCGTCCTCAGGAGCATGGCCCTATACGGGGCCCCTATCTGGGCGGACTCCCTCCACAGGAGGGAGAATGCGACCGCCATCCGCAAGCCCCAAAGGGCCATTGCACTGCGGGTGGCGAGGGCCTACCGCTCGGTGGGCTTTTCGGCGGCGTGCGCTCTGGCCGGCACCCCTCCTTGGGAGCTGGAGGCTTGGGTGCTCGCCAGGGTGTACGAGTGGACCGCGCAACGAAGGGCGCTCGGGGAGCGCCCCGTCGCCGAAGAGCGGGAGGCCGTGCGGCGGGAGGCGAGGGACGCAATCGTCCTTCACTGGACAGAGGACCTCGCCACCGCCGCCTTTGGCCGCCGGACGTTGGACGCGCTCGGCCCGGTCCTGCAGAGCTGGCTCGAGCGGTCCCACGGTTTCCTCTCGTTCCGTCTGGTGCAGGTGTTGTCCGGCCACGGCTGTTTCGGAACGTACCTGCACCGGATCGGGAGGGAGGAGACCCCGGCGTGCCACGACTGCGGCGCGGCGGAGGACACGGCGCAGCACACCCTCGAGGCGTGCCCGGCTTGGTCCGAGCTGCGCCGCGGTCTGACCGCGGCGGTCGGACAGGACCTCTCGCTTCCTGGTGTGATCAACGCCATGCTGGGGAGCGAGGAGGCCTGGGCAGCGGTGGCCTCCTTTTGCGAGGACGTAATCTCGCAAAAGGAGGAGGCGGAGCGCGCGCGGGAGGACGACCCTCTCGCTGTGCCGCTCCGCAGACGAAGAAGGGGTCGGAGAAGGCGCCAGCCTCTCCCCCCTCATGGTGGCGATGGGCGGGCGACAGGCACGGGGGTGCCGTCTCCCGCATTGCACCCATCACCACCTTCGTCGGTCACTCCCGGGCCCCCGTGAGGGGCCCGCCCTGAAGGACAATCGTCGGCGGAGGACTGGACGTTAAGGCTACGCTGGTTTCCCAGTCCCCCGCCACTCGGACGAAGCGGGAGTGCCGCTGGGTTTTTTAGTGGGTATACCGGGTCAGACCCGGGAGTCCCACATAGCCCCCCATCCCCCGATGGGAGGGTATGCGTAACGCATTTTTCCCAGCGCAAAAAAAAAAAAAAAAAAAAAAAAGGTTAGGTTAGGTTAGGTTAGGTTAGGTTAGGTTAGGTTAGGTTAGGTTGGGGGACCACCCCACAGTGCTTGCGTCCACGTCGCGTCCCCTGGAAACAGCCCAGTTCTGACCACCGTAACGGAGTGGCAGACTGGGTTGGCCAAAGTGCACTGTGCCTTCGCGGATTTTAATTTTACTTAGTTGTGTCTTGTCTGCGGACCTGCCGGGATCATGCCGACCCCTGAGCGGGACGCCTCCGGGCGATTTTTAAAACAAAAAGGCCCTTTTCAGGGCCAACCCAAAGGCCCTTCTCAGGGCCAACCAAAAGGCCCTTCTCAGGGCCAACCCAAAGGCCCTTCTCAGGGCCAACCAAAAGGCCCTTCTCAGGGCCAACCCAAAGGCCCTTCTCAGGGCCAAGCCGACGCTTCGGCGTCAGAAGCTAGCCGCGCGCCGTCTGCGGCTAGCTTCTTTGGAGGGGCGGACGAGTCGTCGTCCGACAACGACTCACTCATCACTGTGTCGGACGCGGACGACTCTCGTCCGCGGAAAAGAGTCCACCGGAGCGGTGGGTCCGAGGGCTCCTCGGCCTCGGGGTCGACGCGGTCGCCGAAGGCTAAAAAGCCGACGGCTGCCGCGGAGACCCATGTCGTTGGGCTCGAGAACGCCCAACGCCAGCTGGATCTGGCTCGGCGGGCTCAGCTCCAGCAAGAGCTGGAGGAGCGGGTCGCTGCCGCGGAGAAGCGGGCGCACGTCGCCCGGGCCAAGTCCGGGTACGGTGCGCCCCGCGTCGTATACGCGGACCACTCCCTGGCCGAGCTGGAGAGGATGGCGGAGGAGGACGAGAGGGAGATCGCGGAGGTCGCCTCAAAGTCCTCCAACATAAAGGGGACCCTTCAAAAGGCCCTGAAATGTAGGGCCGCGAGCATGCGCGGCGTCGTTGCGGAGCTGGTCCAGCGCAGCTCCACAGACGAAACGCGGCAACTGCAGGCGAAGGTGGATCGCCTGCAGTCGGAGGTCAGCCAGCTTCATCAGAAGCTGGCTGAAGCCACGGCCCGGCCACAACAGGCCAAGTTGAGCCCTGCGGCAGAGGGCCCCTCCTCCAACCTTGAGGATATCATCCGCAAGGTCGTAATGCAGGAGAGGGCCTTCACAAGAGCCTGCTTAGCGGGCATCGAGGACCGGCTCCTGCCGGAGAAGCGCCTCCGACCGGCCCTTGCGGCAGACGCGAGGCAGCGTGAGCCGGTCCCGTCCTGCTCCCACGCGGACGACGCCCTTCTCCTCCCCTCAACGACCCCGTCCAACGAGTGGACGGAAGTGGTCCGCAAGGGGAAGGGCAAGGGCAAAAAGTCGGCGACGGCCGTCCCCGCCGTCCCCGCCGCCACCGCCGCTCCCAGCAAGTCGCAGACGACCGGCAAGGGAAAGCGGACGGGGAAGGGGAAGGGGAAGCGAAGGGTGCAGCTGGTCTCCCCAAAAACCGCGGCCGTCGTGGTGACGCTCACCGCGGAGGCTGCGGACCGAGGGGAGACGTACGCGTCCGTTTTGGTGCGGGCGCGTGCGAACGCCGATCCCACCCAGCTGGGGATCGGCAGTGTGTCCTGCCGGCGGACCCAGGCCGGGGCTCGAATATTCGAGTTCCCGGGGGCAGAGGGGAGTGCCCATGCGGACCTCTTTGCAGCCAAGCTGCAGGAGGTCATCGCGGATTCGGCCAAGGTGGCACGGCCGGTCAAGTCGGCGGCCATAGAGGTGACGGACCTGGACGACTCCGTCACCAAGGAGGAGGTGGTAGCGGCGGTCGCAGCGATAGGGGGCTGTGGCGTCGCGGCGGTCCAAGGCCGGGACATAAGGCCCGGCCGCGGCGGCATGGGCACCATGCGCCTCGAGTGCCCAATCGCCGCTGCCAAAGCCGTCCTTGCCAAGGGACGGCTCACAGTCGGCTTTAGCTCGGGAGCGGTCCGGGCGCTCGAGGACCAGCCTCTGCGGTGTTTCCGGTGCTTCGGCATCGGACACACCCGGCCCCTGTGTCCGTCCGCAGTGGACAGGTCGAACGCCTGCTACCGCTGCGGCAAGGACGGCCACAAAGCCGCCTCCTGCGAGGCCGCCACGCCGCACTGCGCGGTGTGTGCCGCCAGTGGCTGCCCGGCAGACCACTTGATGAAGGGGAGGAACTGCAGTCCTCCCCCTGTGCGGGGCAAAGCGCAGGCGCCGACCGGGCCTGCCAACGACACCGCTGCTTCTGCGGTGGCTGCGGAGGAAGGGGGTGCGATGTCCGACTGATGGATAGGGTCGAACATCGCATACTCCAGGCGAACGCCAACCACTGCAGGGCAGCCCAGGATCTGCTGATGCAGACCATGGCTGAGTGGTTGGTGGACTTGGCGGTGGTCGCCGAGCCTTATTCGGTCCCTGGCCGTTGGCTGGGCGACCGGGACGGCCTGGTGGCGTTGGTGTCGCGGTCTTCCACGGACTCCCCTCCCCTCTCGCTCTTAGAGAGGGGACCGGGATACGTGGCCGCCGCGTGGGGAGACATGGCCCTGGTAGGGGTCTACTTCTCCCCGAACCGCTCTCTCTCCGACTTTGAGGATTTCCTCGAGATCCTCACCGCGGTCGTAGGGAGGGCGGCACCGCGCCAGGTCGTGGTGTTGGGCGACCTGAACGCCAAGTCGGTGGCCTGGGGCAACCCGGCCCCCGGTTGCAACGTCCGGGGACGCGCCGTCGAGTTTTGGGCGGCCTCATGCGGTGTGTCCCTCCTCAACAGGGGGGCGGTCCACACGTGTGTGCGGCAACAGGGCGGATCGGTGGTGGACGTCTCGTTTGCCACCCCCGCGCTAGCCGCCCGCGTCGTCAACTGGCGGGTAGAGATGGTGGAGACCCTGTCGGACCACCGATATGTGCGGTTCGACATCTCCACCCAGGGAGGGGGGAGGGCCCGCGCCGGGCAATCTCCCTTCCCACGGTGGGCACTCACCCGCCTGGACCGGGAGGCAGCCGAGGAGGCGGCCTTTCTCCAGGACTGGCTTTCGCCCCCCCCTGTCGATGCCTTGGACGTGGACGCCGCAGCGGTCCAGCTCAGGGGGTCCCTGACCGAGGTGTGCAACTCCAGCATGCCTCGGTCTCGCCGTCCGCCTCCCCGTCGCGCCGTCTATTGGTGGACGCAGGAGCTGGCGGGTCTCCGGGCCGCCTGCGTTGCGGCCAGAAGGGCCTACGCGCGGAGCCGACGGCGCAGCGCCCAAAACCGAGTCCGGGCAGAGGAGGACCGCCTATACGCCTCTTACCAAGAGGCGAGGACGGCCCTCAAGTCTGCAATGGGCGCTGCGGAAGACTCGGCGAGGGCCGAGATGCTGGAGGGTCTCGACAGGGATCCTTATGGGAGACCGTACAAGGCGGCGCGGAACCAGCTACGCCCCTATGGTCCCCCACTGACGGAGACCCTCGAGCCGGCGTTGCTGGACGGGGTGGTCCGGTCCCTGTTTCCGCGCAGGACCGACTTCACCCCACCAGCGATGGATCCCCCGCGAGGGGCGGCTCCGCCGGACGAGCAGGTCCCCCCGGTGACGGTGGAGGAGCTCCGCGCGGGGGTTCTCACCCTCCGCGCGAAGAAGACGGCCCCCGGGCCAGACGGCGTCCCCGCACGGGTGGTGGCGATCGCCGCCTCCCAAATGGAGGACAGGTTTCGGGACCTCTTCAGCGCGTGCTTTACGGCTGGGAGGTTCCCGAAACTGTGGAAGGAGGGGCAGCTCTGCCTCCTCCGAAAGGAGGGACGTCCGGTGGACTCCCCGTCGGCATACCGGCCCATCGTCTTGCTCGATGAGGTCGGTAAACTGTTCGAGGGGATCATCGCGTCCCGGCTTCATGGCCTTTTGCGGGGGGTAGGGCCGGACCTGTCGGACGCCCAATTCGGCTTCCGACAAGGGCGTTCGACGATCGACGCGCTGGCCCTACTCAAGGGCCAGGTGAAGGAGGCGGTGGAGGCGGGGGACGGAGTGCTGGCAGTGTCGTTCGACATTGCAAACGCCTTCAACTCCGTCCCCCACTCGACGATATTGGAGGCGCTCCGGTATCACGGAGTGCCCCAATACCTGCACGATCTGCTGGCCAGCTACCTGGAGGGCCGAGAGGTCCTCCTCGCGGACCGGACGGGCACGGTGAGGCGGTACGGAGCAGAGTCCGGTGTTCCGCAGGGGTCAGTTCTGGGGCCCTCCCTGTGGAACATCGGGTTCGACTGGCTCCTACGCGGAGTCCTCCTCCAGGGCACGAGTGTCATCTGCTACGCGGATGACACTCTCCTCACTGCCCGGGGGAGGAACTTTGGAGACGCGGCCTGTCTGGCCTCGGCTGGCGGATCCCTGGTTGCAGAGAGGATCCGCCTCCTGGGATTGAAGGTGGCGCTGCACAAGACCGAGGCCGTATTCTTTCACGGGCCTCGGCAGCGCTGCCCTCCCGACGCCCACATCGTCGTAGAGGGCGTCCGGATAGAGGTCCAGCCCCAGATGAAGTATCTGGGCCTGGTGCTGGACGAGAGGTGGCGCTTCGGCCCGCATTTCAGCGGGCTGTCGACGCGCCTCCTGAAAGCCGCGGACGCCCTCTCGCGGCTGCTCCCGAACCTGGGGGGGCCCAAGGTGGGGTGCCGGCGCCTCTATGCCGGCGTCCTCAGGAGCATGGCCCTATACGGGGCCCCTATCTGGGCGGACTCCCTCCACAGGAGGGAGAATGCGACCGCCATCCGCAAGCCCCAAAGGGCCATTGCACTGCGGGTGGCGAGGGCCTACCGCTCGGTGGGCTTTTCGGCGGCGTGCGCTCTGGCCGGCACCCCTCCTTGGGAGCTGGAGGCTTGGGTGCTCGCCAGAGTGTACGAGTGGACCGCGCAACGAAGGGCGCTCGGGGAGCGCCCCGTCGCCGAAGAGCGGGAGGCCGTGCGGCGGGAGGCGAGGGACGCAATCGTCCTTCACTGGACAGAGGACCTCGCCACCGCCGCCTTTGGCCGCCGGACGTTGGACGCGCTCGGCCCGGTCCTGCAGAGCTGGCTCGAGCGGTCCCACGGTTTCCTCTCGTTCCGTCTGGTGCAGGTGTTGTCCGGCCACGGCTGTTTCGGAACGTACCTGCACCGGATCGGGAGGGAGGAGACCCCGGCGTGCCACGACTGCGGCGCGGCGGAGGACACGGCGCAGCACACCCTCGAGGCGTGCCCGGCTTGGTCCGAGCTGCGCCGCGGTCTGACCGCGGCGGTCGGACAGGACCTCTCGCTTCCTGGTGTGATCAACGCCATGCTGGGGAGCGAGGAGGCCTGGGCAGCGGTGGCCTCCTTTTGCGAGGACGTAATCTCGCAAAAGGAGGAGGCGGAGCGCGCGCGGGAGGACGACCCTCTCGCTGTGCCGCTCCGCAGACGAAGAAGGGGTCGGAGAAGGCGCCAGCCTCTCCCCCCTCATGGTGGCGATGGGCGGGCGACAGGCACGGGGGTGCCGTCTCCCGCATTGCACCCATCACCACCTTCGTCGGTCACTCCCGGGCCCCCGTGAGGGGCCCGCCCTGAAGGACAATCGTCGGCGGAGGACTGGACGTTAAGGCTACGCTGGTTTCCCAGTCCCCCGCCACTCGGACGAAGCGGGAGTGCCGCTGGGTTTTTAAAAGGTTAGGTTAGGTTAGGTTAGGTTAGGTTAGGTTAGGTTAGGTTAGGTTAGGTTAGGTTAGGTTAGGTTAGGTTGGGGGACCACCCCACAGTGCTTGCGTCCACGTCGCGTCCCCTGGAAACAGCCCAGTTCTGACCACCGTAACGGAGTGGCAGACTGGGTTGGCCAAAGTGCACTGTGCCTTCGCGGATTTTAATTTTATCATAGTTGTGTCTTGTCTGCGAACCTGCCGGGATCATGCCGACCCCTGAGCGGGACGCCTCCGGGCGATTTTTAAAACAAAAAGGCCCTTCTCAGGGCCAACCCAAAGGCCCTTCTCAGGGCCAACCAAAAGGCCCTTCTCAGGGCCAACCCAAAGGCCCTTCTCAGGGCCAACCAAAAGGCCCTTCTCAGGGCCAACCCAAAGGCCCTTCTCAGGGCCAAGCCGACGCTTCGGCGTCGGAGACTAGCCGCGCGCCGTCTGCGGCTAGCTTCTTTTTTGGAGGGGCGGACGAGTCGTCGTCCGACAACGACTCACTTATCAGTGTGTCGGACGCGGACGACTCTCGTTCGCGGAAGAGGGTCCACCGGAGCGGTGGGTCCGAGGGCTCCTCGGCCTCGGGGTCGACGCGGTCGCCGAAGGCTAAAAAGCCGACGGCTGCCGCGGAGACCCATGTCGTTGGGCTCGAGAACGCCCAACGCCAGCTGGATCTGGCTCGGCGGGCTCAGCTCCAGCAAGAGCTGGAGGAGCGGGTCGCTGCCGCGGAGAAGCGGGCGCACGTCGCCCGGGCCAAGTCCGGGTACGGTGCGCCCCGCGTCGTATACGCGGACCACTCTCTGGCCGAGCTGGAGAGGATGGCGGAGGAGGACGAGAGGGAGATCGCGGAGGTCGCCTCGAAGTCCTCCAACATAAAGGGGACCCTTCAAAAGGCCCTGAAATGTAGGGCCGCGAGCATGCGCGGCGTCGTTGCGGAGCTGGTCCAGCGCAGCTCCACAGACGAAACGCGGCAACTGCAGGCGAAGGTGGATCGCCTGCAGTCGGAGGTCAGCCAGCTTCATCAGAAGCTGGCTGAAGCCACGGCCCGGCCACAACAGGCCAAGTCGAGCCCTGCGGCAGAGGGCCCCTCCTCCAACCTTGAGGATATCATCCGCAAGGTCGTAATGCAGGAGAGGGCCTTCACAAGAGCCTGCTTAGCGGGCATTGAGGACCGGCTCCTGCCGGAGAAGCGCCTCCGACCGGCCCTTGCGGCAGACGCGAGGCAGCGTGAGCCGGTCCCGTCCTGCTCCCACGCGGACGACGCCCTTCTCCTCCCCTCAACGACCCCGTCCAACGAGTGGACGGAAGTGGTCCGCAAGGGGAAGGGCAAGGGCAAAAAGTCGGCGACGGCCGTCCCCGCCGTCCCCGCCGCCACCGCCGCTCCCAGCAAGTCGCAGACGACCGGCAAGGGAAAGCGGACGGGGAAGGGGAAGGGGAAGCGAAGGGTGCAGCTGGTCTCCCCAAAAACCGCGGCCGTCGTGGTGACGCTCACCGCGGAGGCTGCGGACCGAGGGGAGACGTACGCGTCCGTTTTGGTGCGGGCGCGTGCGAACGCCGATCCCACCCAGCTGGGGATCGGCAGTGTGTCCTGCCGGCGGACCCAGGCCGGGGCTCGAATATTCGAGTTCCCGGGGGCAGAGGGGAGTGCCCATGCGGACCTCTTTGCAGCCAAGCTGCAGGAGGTCATCGCGGATTCGGCCAAGGTGGCACGGCCGGTCAAGTCGGCGGCCATAGAGGTGACGGACCTGGACGACTCCGTCACCAAGGAGGAGGTGGTAGCGGCGGTCGCAGCGATAGGGGGCTGTGGCGTCGCGGCGGTCCAAGGCCGGGACATAAGGCCCGGCCGCGGCGGCATGGGCACCATGCGCCTCGAGTGCCCAATCGCCGCTGCCAAAGCCGTCCTTGCCAAGGGACGGCTCACAGTCGGCTTTAGCTCGGGAGCGGTCCGGGCGCTCGAGGACCAGCCTCTGCGGTGTTTCCGGTGCTTCGGCATCGGACACACCCGGCCCCTGTGTCCGTCCGCAGTGGACAGGTCGAACGCCTGCTACCGCTGCGGCAAGGACGGCCACAAAGCCGCCTCCTGCGAGGCCGCCACGCCGCACTGCGCGGTGTGTGCCGCCAGTGGCTGCCCGGCAGACCACGCAATGAAGGGGAGGAACTGCAGTCCTCCCCCTGTGCGGGGCAAAGCGCAGGCGCCGACCGGGCCTGCCAATGGCACCGCTGCTTCTGCGGTGGCAGCGGAGGAAGGGGGTGCGATGTCCGACTGATGGATAGGGTCGAACATCGCATACTCCAGGCGAACGCCAACCACTGCAGGGCAGCCCAGGATCTGCTGATGCAGACCATGGCTGAGTGGTTGGTGGACTTGGCGGTGGTCGCCGAGCCTTATTCGGTCCCTGGCCGTTGGCTGGGCGACCGGGACGGCCTGGTGGCGTTGGTGTCGCGGTCTTCCACGGACTCCCCTCCCCTCTCGCTCTTAGAGAGGGGACCGGGATACGTGGCCGCCGCGTGGGGAGACATGGCCCTGGTAGGGGTCTACTTCTCCCCGAACCGCTCTCTCTCCGACTTTGAGGATTTCCTCGAGATCCTCACCGCGGTCGTAGGGAGGGCGGCACCGCGCCAGGTCGTGGTGTTGGGCGACCTGAACGCCAAGTCGGTGGCCTGGGGCAACCCGGCCACCGGTTGCAACGTCCGGGGACGCGCCGTCGAGTTTTGGGCGGCCTCATGCGGTGTGTCCCTCCTCAACAGGGGGGCGGTCCACACGTGTGTGCGGCAACAGGGCGGATCGGTGGTGGACGTCTCGTTTGCCACCCCCGCGCTAGCCGCCCGCGTCGTCAACTGGCGGGTAGAGATGGTGGAGACCCTGTCGGACCACCGATATGTGCGGTTCGACATCTCCACCCAGGGGGGGGGGAGGGCCCGCGCCGGGCAATCTCCCTTCCCACGGTGGGCACTCACCCGCCTGGACCGGGAGGCAGCCGAGGAGGCGGCCTTTCTCCAGGACTGGCTTTCGCCCCCCCCTGTCGATGCCTTGGACGTGGACGCCGCAGCGGTCCAGCTCAGGGGGTCCCTGACCGAGGTGTGCAACTCCAGCATGCCTCGGTCTCGCCGTCCGCCTCCCCGTCGCGCCGTCTATTGGTGGACGCAGGAGCTGGCGGGTCTCCGGGCCGCCTGCGTTGCGGCCAGAAGGGCCTACGCGCGGAGCCGACGGCGCAGCGCCCAAAACCGAGTCCGGGCAGAGGAGGACCGCCTATACGCCTCTTACCAAGAGGCGAAGACGGCCCTCAAGTCTGCAATGGGCGCTGCGGAAGACTCGGCGAGGGCCGAGATGCTGGAGGGTCTCGACAGGGATCCTTATGGGAGACCGTACAAGGCGGCGCGGAACCAGCTACGCCCCTATGGTCCCCCACTGACGGAGACCCTCGAGCCGGCGTTGCTGGACGGGGTGGTCCGGTCCCTGTTTCCGCGCAGGACCGACTTCACCCCACCAGCGATGGATCCCCCGCGAGGGGCGGCTCCGCCGGACGAGCAGGTCCCCCCCGGTGACGGTGGAGGAGCTCCGCGCGGGGGTTCTCACCCTCCGCGCGAAGAAGACGGCCCCCGGGCCAGACGGCGTCCCCGCACGGGTGGTGGCGATCGCCGCCTCCCAAATGGAGGACAGGTTTCGGGACCTCTTCAGCGCGTGCTTTACGGCTGGGAGGTTCCCGAAACTGTGGAAGGAGGGGCAGCTCTGCCTCCTCCGAAAGGAGGGACGTCCGGTGGACTCCCCGTCGGCATACCGGCCCATCGTCTTGCTCGATGAGGTCGGTAAACTGTTCGAGGGGATCATCGCGTCCCGGCTTCATGGCCTTCTGCGGGGGGTAGGGCCGGACCTGTCGGACGCCCAATTCGGCTTCCGACAAGGGCGTTCGACGATCGACGCGCTGGCCCTACTCAAGGGCCAGGTGAAGGAGGCGGTGGAGGCGGGGGACGGAGTGCTGGCAGTGTCGTTCGACATTGCAAACGCCTTCAACTCCGTCCCCCACTCGACGATATTGGAGGCGCTCCGGTATCACGGAGTGCCCCAATACCTGCAGGATCTGCTGGCCAGCTACCTGGAGGGCCGAGAGGTCCTCCTCGCGGACCGGACGGGCACGGTGAGGCGGTACGGAGCAGAGTCCGGTGTTCCGCAGGGGTCAGTTCTGGGGCCCTCCCTGTGGAACATCGGGTTCGACTGGCTCCTACGCGGAGTCCTCCTCCAGGGCACGAGTGTCATCTGCTACGCGGATGACACTCTCCTCACTGCCCGGGGGAGGAACTTTGGAGACGCGGCCTGTCTGGCCTCGGCTGGCGGATCCCTGGTTGCAGAGAGGATCCGCCTCCTGGGATTGAAGGTGGCGCTGCACAAGACCGAGGCCGTATTCTTTCACGGGCCTCGGCAGCGCTGCCCTCCCGACGCCCACATCGTCGTAGAGGGCGTCCGGATAGAGGTCCAGCCCCAGATGAAGTATCTGGGCCTGGTGCTGGACGAGAGGTGGCGCTTCGGCCCGCATTTCAGCGGGCTGTCGACGCGCCTCCTGAAAGCCGCGGACGCCCTCTCGCGGCTGCTCCCGAACCTGGGGGGGCCCAAGGTGGGGTGCCGGCGCCTCTATGCCGGCGTCCTCAGGAGCATGGCCCTATACGGGGCCCCTATCTGGGCGGACTCCCTCCACAGGAGGGAGAATGCGACCGCCATCCGCAAGCCCCAAAGGGCCATTGCACTGCGGGTGGCGAGGGCCTACCGCTCGGTGGGCTTTTCGGCGGCGTGCGCTCTGGCCGGCACCCCTCCTTGGGAGCTGGAGGCTTGGGTGCTCGCCAGAGTGTACGAGTGGACCGCGCAACGAAGGGCGCTCGGGGAGCGCCCCGTCGCCGAAGAGCGGGAGGCCGTGCGGCGGGAGGCGAGGGACGCAATCGTCCTTCACTGGACAGAGGACCTCGCCACCGCCGCCTTTGGCCGCCGGACGTTGGACGCGCTCGGCCCGGTCCTGCAGAGCTGGCTCGAGCGGTCCCACGGTTTCCTCTCGTTCCGTCTGGTGCAGGTGTTGTCCGGCCACGGCTGTTTCGGAACGTACCTGCACCGGATCGGGAGGGAGGAGACCCCGGCGTGCCACGACTGCGGCGCGGCGGAGGACACGGCGCAGCACACCCTCGAGGCGTGCCCGGCTTGGTCCGAGCTGCGCCGCGGTCTGACCGCGGCGGTCGGACAGGACCTCTCGCTTCCTGGTGTGATCAACGCCATGCTGGGGAGCGAGGAGGCCTGGGCAGCGGTGGCCTCCTTTTGCGAGGACGTAATCTCGCAAAAGGAGGAGGCGGAGCGCGCGCGGGAGGACGACCCTCTCGCTGTGCCGCTCCGCAGACGAAGAAGGGGTCGGAGAAGGCGCCAGCCTCTCCCCCCTCACGGTGGCGATGGGCGGGCGACAGGCACGGGGGTGCCGTCTCCCGCATTGCACCCATCACCACCTTCGTCGGTCACTCCCGGGCCCCCGTGAGGGGCCCGCCCTGAAGGACAATCGTCGGCGGAGGACTGGACGTTAAGGCTACGCTGGTTTCCCAGTCCCCCGCCAGTCGGACGAAGCGGGAGTGCCGCTGGGTTTTTTTTAGTGGGTATACCGGGTCAGACCCGGGAGTCCCACATAGCCCCCCATCCCCCGATGGGAG